>CM073589.1:21742500-22484090 GCA_037074715.1 Magnolia kwangsiensis
ATGACTCTTACACACGTGACACTTAACATATTCGCACATGTTTAACCAAAATTAGGTAATTCATTGCTCGTATGGCCTTTGGCTGAATTGAATAGCAACAACATCATACATTTTATCATGGTGACATGTGCACATTATTCTTATAGTTTGGTTAATACCATGAGAATATTACCAATTATCATTGATATGAAGGCCTAGTCCATCACTCATATTAGGTAAGCATTGTGCATGGGTGCACAACAGAAGTAGTGCTTGATAAGGTGCATTTACATAGAGATGTACCTCTTCTTTGGTCCATGCATATATTAAGATGAGATCTCATCGAAATTGTCAAGATGGGCATTGTAGCTGACCTAATCTTGCAAGCTTATATTTACTAGCAGAGATATATTATAAGATAATCAAGGAGATCCCACGTGATGATCACATGTATAACGACCGTTGGATCAATCATGATGTATAGATTGAATCACATGTGCCATAGGATCACTTTCTTATAAGTGATGGATCTATTCCATCCCACACTACAAGAAAAGTGACTTACAGCGGCGGATATAAAAGTCCTCCCGCTAATACATTTTATGGCGGATTAGCGGCGGATCATGTATTAGTTGCTGTCTCTGCTGTCGGTATAAATTCCACCGTGAATATCTCATCCGTCACTAATCCATCATTGTATAAATGGCCTGATCGTTGTTTGCGGCGATAATACCGTAACGGTACTTTTATGTAATGGTGGAATAGTTTTTTTCTCCGTTATATTACCGAGAATAGCCTTTACCGTGGTGGACTGAGGCTATCCACCTTTAGATATTCTTTACAGCGGCGGATGATATCATCCGCCTCTATGGATGGCCGCTATATGTCACTTTTCTTGTAGTGTATCATTTGCTATGCGAGCAAACTAGTCCCGTAAGAGACCCTAGTGTCCTTTGTATTCTTCACTATGTTGGTTGGATTGTGATGGTGTGGTAGTAATTTGGTGTACATTCTCAAGACCATGACTAATGGATTTGACTGTGTTATATGTACTCTAGAAAAGTGGTTGGGTTTAGTTAAATCATGTAGGTGAATTAGAGGAAGACCAAAGATGTAATTATGTGGTTTTAAACAGATGTAAATGTATTTTTCTAAATGCCCTTAATCAAATGGAAAGTCGAATTTTCACCGCGAATGTTTTTGGTAAAATATTTATGTATTAAATATTTTTAAAATGATTTTGATTGATTAAGTTTATAGAAGAAAAAATCATTTTATTTCAAAACTATATGTGTATCTAAATAAGTGCATTGGGAAATGTGCCTAAACATGGATATAATTAATCATGTTTGTTTATCCTTGATCAAAAGTGATAGGATCACCAATTTAGGTAAAGTACTTGGAGATGTGAAATGTTGTCAACGGTCCACTTTTGGATTTGGTGCAGCATCATCCCCTTGGGAGGATTATTGGTTCTAAAAATTTAACAATTTTAAGTGGAACGACCAAAGAAATTTCCATATATCCATAACATGGACTATAAGAATTGGTACATACATGAGAGAGATGGTTATTTCTCGTATTAGACCTTGCCCATGCGAGTAGGCTTACTTACGACACGTGCCAAATGTTGTAAGATGTCTTCAATCTATTTGGAATAGGGGGGTTCGATAGATTGAACTTTTGATTGGATTAATTGAGATTTTTTTTTTTCTTTTTGAATTTATAGTTTGCTCTCTGGGCAGTTTTGAGAATGTTCGATGGAAGCTTGATCAATTGAGAAATACTCGATCAATTTTACAGTTTGCTCTACAACTAGTTTTGAGGATGTTCGATGGAAGCTCGATCAATTGAGAATTACTCGATCGATTGGGAGTTACTCGTGATGTCGATCGATCGATGCTTATATCGATGACGCTCACAATTTTGCATAATTGTGTGAATCGTTTCCTATTCTAGGTGTAACAGTATATATATGGGTGTAATGCGAGATTAGGGGATAATAATTAAAGCTAAAATGTTTCTAAGGTTTGGAGAGAAAAAAACATAGTTTTCAAAATTGTAAGTGCATCTGTCTCTTGTACTTTTCATTTTCATAGTGATTGCTTATCGCTTGGTGCTATAGTTTTTTCCTACGAGAATTTTTACACATAAAATTTGTGTGCACTTGTGCATGCGTTGTTTTTATTTGCTTATTTCTTGTGATTCGAATTCAAAGTTTGCTTCCACAGTCCCCCAATACCAAAATCATTTCCTCAATTTTTTTATCATAAAAATACTTGAAAGAGAGAAAAAGTGCGAGAAAGTTCTCTGCCTTCTTTCCCTATTTTTCTGTATCTTATCCATTGATATGAAAATCTTAGAGTTTGTCCAGTGTTCTTCTATAATATGGTTGAGTCTCAATATTTCTAGTGAGTTTTTCTTAATCCTTTTAAAAATTTGGATATTCCTGCTTCCGATTTTGTTTCAAGATTGGCTTAATCTTGAGTACATCCCATCTGCGTGGCAAAATATATCTAGCCAGAAAAAATCAATTTGATTAGAATTTTTTTAAAAGATTCTTTTTATCGGTGAAACTGCATTGTACAACTCTTAAGCATAGGTCTCATGGTTGATTTGATAAAAAATGAGTCCAAATTCTCAGTTTGCCAGGAACAACGATTTCCTGTTTTCATGCGCTGTGACTGGTCCAAATCATCCGTGCGATGACGTGCCAATCACATTACACATAATAGAAAATTTATGTTCCTGGCAAACAGAAGATCCAGATTTGTTAAAAATAAGTCTTCAACAGTGGGATAAAAATAATCATTCCAAATTATTATCTTTTTTCTCTTTTTCCATGTACCCAAGCATACCCTAAGGGGCATTGCGGTCATTTCAACTGTCTAAAATGACCGTCGGATTTAACCAATGAGATTTTCCTCTCAAAAAAGAAAAAAAGAAAAAAAGAAAAAAATTCTGTTACAATACGTAGTGAATATTCTCCTCATAAAATCGGATACTCTGATTGCCAAAAAAGAAAACTTCTGTTTTCATGCGTGGTGATTGATCCAGGTGTGATGACATTGTGGGCACTTACACATGGCAAGCAGAGGATCAAGACTTTCTCCTCCTCATGCATTGTTTGCTTTTGTAAGGCCTATGCGAGATCCACACCATGGATTCTAGCAACCCGGGTAGCCGATGGAGGCCTGAAATCTATCTTTTCCATGCAAATCAACGGTCATCAGAAGTGCAATGAAGGTCGAAACATGATTCGATGGATGGCCGTTTTCTACCGTCATGCCAACAGCGGATCATCATTAGATGGGTCTGGATCACGGAGCCACGGACACATGGACCCTATTCACGTTGGAAGCGGATTGCGTAGTGAGTAAACTCTGTGAGGTCCACCATGATTTATGCATTTTATCCGCTCCGTCCATCCATTTTCCCAGATGATTTTAGGGCTTGAAACCAAAAATGAAGTACATTAAATGTTCAAATGTGCCACACCACAGGAAACAGTTGACTAGAATTTCCACCGTTGAAAATTTATTAGGGGCCACAGAAGTTTTGGATCAAGCTTATATTTGTTTTTACCCTTCATCTATGTATGTATGATCTTATGAACAGGTTGGATGAAAAATAAGCATCACTGTGGGCCTAGCAAGGTTTCAACGGTGGAAGTCATTATCCCCACTGTTTCCTGTGGTATGATCCACTTGATCTTTGGATATGCTTCAATTTTGGGTTCAATCCCTTAAATTGGATGGAAAAAAGGATGGACGGTGTGGATAGACCAAATAGATTCAAGGTGGGCTCAAAAGAGTTTATACAGTACGACAAGAGCGTACTGAGTAACTCAGTACGCAATCCGATTTTATTCACGTTATTGATGCATCAGGGCCCTTCAGTCCCTCCTCCCACCAATCTCCTCAGGGGGAAAGGAGATCGAGCAACAGCTCTTCCAGCAACGAACCAAAGACGTGAGTCTCCACCTCCACCGCCACCTCCTTTTCTTCCAGCCCAAACTCCCTCCATCTCCCGCTCTCCTCCATTCCTTTAACGTACGCCACCTTGTTAACTTCCACCCCCAATCCCCTCCCTCCTTCCAAATTCATCCAACGGCCCGCCGTTCGCAGCAGTTCCTCTTCCTTTTTCACACGCATGCTTCTCTTTGTTTTGGACTCTACCAATCCCTCTCTGAAGAAATCCAACATTAGTCGATCGACGCCTCTCCCTTTTTTCACCTCTCCATGTCTCGCTTTGAGAGTCTTAAGCAAGTCATAAGCTTTGTCTGTTGCCTTCATGTCTTCATCTTCTTCTTCTTCCAGTTCGGTATGATCTATCTGTTTATCAAGGTTGATGGGCCCCAGCTGAGAGATGATCCCGAACCGTCCAAGTTTATGATGAATTTTCTTCTTGGTCCCTGTAATAAAACCAAAACATCAAGAGAGAAAATCTCAGTGTTCCCTGATAGTAGCTGATTATTGGACAAATAGGCCACTGAAAACAGATCTTTTGTAACCCACACTATGGACGGTTTTGATCTCTCTATCTCTCGGTTTAGCATAATCTGAGTAGATTAGTATAGCCTTACATTAGTATACACAGCTGCACCTGTATCTAAGTGACAGTTAACCACTAGCTTTGAAGTTGTTGTTGGTCGTCCATGTTACACATGCGATATATGAATTCCAATTAGACCGTCTAGATCACAAGGTCCATTGTGGATGAATCTTGGTCAAAATATCACACTGAAGAACCAATCCTAATCGTCCAGTCGATGACCAACAAATGGATTGCTAAAAATAACATGGTCAACCTCCAAAATCAACCATTGGAATCGGATCATTAAGATCGTTTGCTCACCGTGACTTTCTAGCTATGCTCTATCAAGGCCCATGATCTGTACGGTATATTGGATTGCTGTAGACGTGGGTCACATGTACAGCAGATGAGATACCATTACTTTAAAACTGGTGCTGAATGATCACAGATGCCTAAGAAACTCTTTCTCATAGATAGTTTTCCGTGCAAACGTATCCCGAAGAAATTCCGAATTCCGTGCTATGCACGTGGGCGCGTGGGAGTCCTGGCTCCACACGAATGCCCCAGGTGCCGATACGGCACATATGCGACACCATAGCTTTCCATCAGATGGGACATTGTTTAGATCAAAAGTGGCAATTTCACTCCTCAGTTGGGCCACAGCGTAGAAAAGAAATGAAAATTACAGCTAGAAAATAACTGCATACGCCGGTTTATTTTTGTACATCTACCCGAGGAGCTAGGTCAGGAATCATGTACAAGTATACAACATCTGTTTTATCCAGCTCATGAAACAACCGAGCTCTGTGGGGATGTCAAATCCACTGTCCATCAGGTGAGAACACTTATCTTCACCGTAGATAACACAAAATATCAGTCTAATAAATAACTTAGCTGGGCCACACCAATGCGAACCATATAAAATTGTGCCTAGAACCTCTTAAGTTCACACTTTCTGGGCCCATCTGAGTTTTGGATGGGAAGATATATATTATGCCTTCATCCTGGTGGCCCTACAGACAAAGCCATGGTTGGCGCCATATTCCCATTTCCCCCAGAGATGTGGCCTGCATAAGTTTTATTTTTCATTGAATTTTGTCTACATGGCCTAAAATTGAGGAGCACACCTGATGGACGGAATGGATAGCACACAGACAACAACCACAGAGCTTGGATGACCACACCAGATGGAGGGAATGGATGTCACACAGATAACAGCCACAGGAGCTGGGGGTTTTGTGCGTAAATCTAATCTGACTTTGTGCTGTTGTTGTCGCTGCTTTACCAGCAGGGCGTCTTACCAGAATCGAACCCTGGGTAATGTGTACACACTACACAGTCTCTGACAGTTCAACTATCGAGCGGTGGACCTGTACCGTAGTTGTTTAACTTGTACTGCTACAGAAACTGTTTATTGAAGTCTGGTGCAATATTTTCTGACGCAATGGGGTAAAATACTGCTGGACTTTGGCTGTTGGATGATCTACGTTCAAACCTTGGAATATCCATTGTCTCGAACTTTAGCCGTTATTTTGTGGGTCATTAATATAGAAGGTCTCCTTTGTATTTGTGAGTTATTGATTGAAATCTCAGAATTTTCCGGTCTTAAATATTTTTAAGTTAGCCACATGAGCTGTAGCACAACTTGGGTCAGACTTGAGAACTAACATATGGGTGAGACATGACTATATGGCCTACCTTGATGTATACATGGTATATCCACCCAGTCAATTTGTTTTTCCAGCTTATTTTAGACATGGTCTAAAAGTTGAAGTTAATACAAGTTTCAGGTAAACCATACGATAGGAAACAATAGTCATTGAACTTTCACTATTAAAAGTTTCATGAGCGTCCCTTGACTATTCATCCTGATGATAAGGTCGTACAAATATAGATGAAAGTAAAAAATAAATATCAGCTTTATTTATAACTTTTTTGGCCAATAAAAGATTTTCAATGGTTACCAACTACTGTATCATGTGGTGTAGTCCACTTGAAATCTTCATCTATTCCATTTTTGGAACAATGTCATGAAATAAGCTAGAAAAAGAGATGAACAGCATGGATATACAATTCATACATCGAGCTAGGCCCTCACGATGCGCTCCATGAGCTGGGCTATCTTGTCAAATCAACAGAATCACCGACCATAATCCAACATCCAATAGCTGTATTTCAACAAAACACATCCAAGCTCGTCGTAGCAAACATTATTTACTCGATGCGATTCCTTGTAACCCTAGAACAGAAATATTCCTATGCACGTGGCTGTGTGGGGCCCACAGGGATGTATGTCACAAATCCACTCGGTCCACCTGATTTGAAAGATAGGACATGAATCCTAAAATCAGGCAGATCCAAAACTTATGTGGGTCATAACACGCGAAAGATTGGGTTTAAACACCTAAGGGTGACTGAAGTTTTTTATCAGGATGATCTTCGTGCCTACAGTTTATAGGGTAATAAACCTCCGAACAGTTTGGATGGCATAGAAACATCATGGTCAGCTCATGAAAGGTTTCAACGGTGAAGATTTCCATTCCAACTGTTTCATTTGGTGGGGCTCACTGGAGTTTTGCATCTTCCTGATTTTTGGATCCTCGTACTATTGTGGTCTTTCAAAACAGATGGACGGAGTTGATTTTTCACGGACATCCGTGGGTTCCACACAGCCCCGTGCGCGATTTCTCTTTGTCCTACGAGCAATCCGCTTCCATTATTTACACCCGTACGTAGCATTTACGTTCGCGCACCCGTTTTCTACATTCGGAGTTTAAACAGTACGTTCGTACGATTTCAATTCCAGATACGGAAAAAAATGGTGCAGGCCAACAAGCTGGCCTTGCTGTTTGTAATCTTGTCTTACTTCACTCATCATTGGCTTCTCTTTAGTACACTTCGAGAAACATGCATGAATCTTAACCAGTCATCAGGTAGGCCTTGCGTTGGATGGGCCATTCTCTACTGCCCTTTTCTTCCTAATTAAACAAACGTCTAATCCAACTATCAGGATTCTCCAATCAAGGTTTTCAGACATGGCCCATCCAAAATACGGCCTACCTTACCATAGGTCTCGATTTGGTACGTGTTTATCACATATAAGTAAAAGAAAAGTCACAAAAATTATATGTTTTCGTCAGTGCAAATAAATGAGGTTGGTGTAAATTTAAATTGAGCTTGAGGAAACATTAATACTCTGGCAGAGTTTAATGGCCGAAGCTCTCAGTACCCACGAACTCATAACCTGTACTTGTGTGGATCCGGGTACCAAGCTAAAATAATGGACGGTTAAAATGAAAAATATGGTCCATCATACTCTGACAGAGTATGAAATAACTCTTAAGTTGGAGTTACATGCATTACGATCATTGAAACAGCAGTGGACAGGAACATACTCTTAGTGTTTGGCAGGTTCGAAGATGGCGATTCTTCGTCTTCATATGGATGAAGATCCAGCACTGAAACAGGACTTAACTGGTCCTTCTCCTCGTAGGCGCCTGCTCTCCCTCTTTTACCCGCTTCCTCCACCTGTTTTTTTTTTTTTAAATTTTTCAAACGAACATTGTAAAGAAAAACTCTTTGCGCCGTGAGACTCACGTGTGCCGTGTGCGCGAGATCCTAGCCGTTCATCATACGGGCCCATTGTGTTTTCTCTCTTGCCCAGGAATTTCTTATGAGGACCACACGTGTACGATGTTAATGGACGGTTTAAAAAATGGCCAGCGGTCAAGGTTCAGAATACATGTGGCCCAAACGGTTGGTGTATCGGCCTGTTTGGTAAGATGTCAGTATACACATTGCTGGGCCCGCCTCATGAATGGTTAGACCTGTCACACGTGGCATTAATCAATGCGTTTGCCTATAGGCGTGCCGTTAGAGTCCCTCATTAATGCCCTCAAGTGCCCCGACAAACGGCCAACGTGGCATTTTTGTGACAGATCAATCCATGCATGAGATGGACCACACTTTTGGATGATCAAATCCAAGACTCAAGCACTTCAACTCCTCAGGTGGGCAACAGATGTCAACGAAAACAGTAAACAGTGGATGCTCTTAAGAAAACGACAAAACATAAGCGCATGTGTGTGTATATATATATAGGGAAAAGGTACTATATGCTCGACATTATACTTTCCATAAGGTCGAGTGTTGGCGGTACATTATTGGTCAGATGGTAAAAGCTTTAAATAATGGGGAGATTTTATAGGAAACTAGATAAACACGGCGTGAATTTTATAGGAAACCAGATAAACACGGTGTGAATTTTATAGGAAAACTGGAGAAATAAAAATGATGCTATGTGGACCCCACCATGATGCATATTTTCTATCCATACCGTCAATCTATTTTGAAATATAATTTAAGGGATTTACACCAAAAGTAAGTTACATCTGAATCTCATATGGACCACACCATGGGAAAACAGTTGTTATTGAATTTCTACCGTTACAAACTCTTAAGGCGCACTGTAATGGTTATGTAGGGAAAAATAAGTTATTATTGAATTTTTACCATCCAACGTATTTATAAGGTCATGTAGACGTGGATGAAGTGAAAACACAAATATCAACTTGATCCCAAACTTCTCTAGCTTGTAAGAAGTTTTTAATAGTGGACGTTCAATCTCTACTTTGTGGTCCACTTAAGCCTTGGACCTGCCTCATTTTTTGGGGTCATATATTAAAATGATCTGAGAAAATTGTTGAACGGCATGGATATAAAACACTTACATCACGTTAGGCCCCACAGAGCCCTGCCTGAACGGATTACAGTCCGGGAGGTGGTAGGACGCAATCTGCGTTGGGATTGGTTGATGCTCCTTCAGCTTTTTTTTTTTTTAAAAAAACCATTTCTATGTACCAATCAACAAGAACATATACATCCATTCGGGTGGGCCCCCCAAAAAAAGAAATGAGAGCACCTATCGTAAGCTACAAACTAAGAGCAAATACTGAGAACTCGGACAAGCACCGCAGGGAGCAGGACTATATAGAGGTGCTCAAAAGAAAACAGTGGGCCAAGAGGACGCTCCTCTAGCTCTGAGTTGTACAAACGGTTTAAAGGAGATCAAAGTTACATGGCCCACACTGATGTATTTATTATATCTACACGGTTCATCTATTTTTATAGATCATTTTAGAGCATGGTTCAAAAAATGAATCATATCCAAAGATCATCTGGACCACACCACAAATAGCAGTGGAGATGATGATTTTCACTATTGAAAAATTTGTAGGGCCTACCATAGCGTTTATTTTCTATCCAATCTGTTCAAAAGGTCAACAGGACCTGAATGAAAAGAGAAAAAAAATTCACACTGATCCAAAACATCTGTGACCTAAAAAGGGTTTTAATGGTAGATGTTCAATCTCACATTGCTTTTTGCAGTGTGGTCCAATTGATAGTTAGATCTGTCTTATTTTTTCTCCAAAGCCTTAAAACGAGCTCACCAAATGGATGGACGGTTTGGGTATATATAACACATACCTCACGATTAGATAAAAAAAACTTTGCTAACGTCAATATAGGGTGAGGTATTGAAGCTAGTTGGCTACGCAGAGTTGAGTAGCCGAGTCGGCTACTGAAGCTAAGTCACCAAGTTTTGTGAGCCCCACTATGATGTATATGTGTTGTATCTACACCGTCCCAACTATTTTGAAATATCATTTTAGGAGATGAGTCAAAGAATGAGGCAGATAAAAATTTGTAGTGGACCCACCACAGAAAATAGTGAGGAGAGTGATTCGCACCGTTGGAACTATCCCAAGGCCCAGCATAATGTTTATTTGAAATCCAACTTGTTCAAAAGTTAAAAAAAACATGAAATAAGAGAAAACACAAATATCAGGTTGATCTAAAACTTTTGTGGCCTTTAAAAGTTTTCAATGGTAGGCCTCACTATCCCTATGTTGGGTCCTCTGGAGCTTTGGATTTAACTCATTCTTTGTATATTGCCCTAAAATGATCTCGGCAAATGGATGGAAGGTGTGGATATAAAACATGTATCATGGTAGGGCCCATGAAATTTGGTGACTTCACTTCAATAACGTTTTAAACTATTTTAATATATAATTGATGCTGTGTTTCTTCGATTTCTTATAAAAATTTTTCCTTGTTTAAAGCTTTTACCATCTGACCCATAATGTGCTGCCAGCACTCAACCTTATGAAAGATATAATACGGTCGAGCGTATATTACCTTTTCCCATATATATATATATATATTTGGGACAACACATGAAATACAGTAGGATGATTTTGTGCAAATCATCTCAGATTTCTTAAACAAGTACAAAGATGGCACGTGTGGTCGCGTGCAGATTCGCCGCCCACCCGACAAATGCAAGTAACCGAGTACAGCGGAACCAACCCGTTCAGCGATTCGGCATTATTTTATTTTCATATAAACACTTACTTTTAAAATACTGCAAAAAACCCCCCACACATCTGCGTAACCCTCGGATTACTTTTTTCTAACAGAAATAGCGACTCCATTTACAGTAGATGTTGAAAAATATGAACATGCCCCCGTGCGATAGAGGGCTTCGAATCTCAACCATTGAACCATGCTAACAACTAAGAAATAGCGATATTCTTTTAATATATTTGAAATCATTTGTAACATTTTTCAATAAGATTTAACCTAGCTGGCCGCTGTTACAAAGTTCAAATATCTTAATCTTGGTTGAGTTGAACTCTCTCTCTCTCTCTCTCTCTCTCTCTCTCTCTCAGCTTTATAAAAAGCCATCGGATCCCAAAGCTAGGTTTCCATTGAAATTATCATGATTTCTGCGATTTACGAGAGATAAGAGTTGGTTGGTGCGGAAGAGGAGGGGTAAATTAGACCTTTTTCTTTCACACTTTACTGTAGTTAAATCCTGGAAAACATCATGGGCAAATTAGAGTTAGTAATCTAGGAAGCGGATTGGTACTGTTGCTTAGTAAGCTCTGAGGGGCTATCATAGATGTATGTGTCTTATCCACACCGTACATCTGTTTTTACATATCATTTTAGGCTTGATCCCAAACTTAAAAAATGTCCAAAGCTCAAACGGACCACACCATAGGAAACAACATGAATAATGATGTTTACCATTGAAACCATCCTAGGACCCACATTGATGTTTATTTGTTATCCAATCTGTTCATAAGGTCACAAGGATATGGATAAAGGAAAAACACAAATATCAGCTTGATCCAAAACTTCTGTGGCCTCTGAGAAGTTTTCAACGGAAGACATACAATTCACATTGTTTCCTTTGATCTGTCCACTTGAGCTTTGGATATGCTTAAATTTTGGGGTCATGCAACTATAATGATCTGCTACAACGTTTGGACGGCCTGGATAAAAGATATAAATCACAATGGGTCCCACAGAGTTTACTCAGTACGCAATCGGCTTCCTCTAATCCAACGATGAAAAAAAGGATCGGGTCTTTCGGAAATATGCATAGATGAGGGGTTCTAGCAGTATAAAGAAACGGAAGGGGTTTATATACTAATAACCCTAACCTTTTGCTTTCACGAGATAACTTTGATACGGGCACTGAACTTATTCATACATGTGCACTCAGAGAGTTCCACGCAGCACACGTGCAACTCATATTTAACCGTCAAAATCAGGGGCATCATTGGAGGTACGTCATATATTAATTAAGGCCGGTCCTCTCATTAGCTCTGTTATCCGTCTTTTCTCTTTAACCGTCCATTTCTAATAGATTCCATTCACAGATGTAAACAGCCCGCTTTTAGGGCCGGCGATGTAACCTAATGTCCTAATGACAGCCCATATCTCTCATGGAAGCGGATTGCGCACCAAGTGACTCAACCCTTAGCGTACTGGGTAAACTGTGTGGAGTCCACTGTTATTTATTTATTTTATCTACTCCGTTAATCTATATTAACAGATAATTTTAGCTCTTGATCCCAAAAATTAAGCAAATTAAAATCTCAAGTGGGCCACACTAAAGGAAACAGTTTAATTGAACCTCTACCATTGAAAATTTTTTGGAGGCCAAAGAAGTTTTGGATCAAGCTGATATTTGTGGTTTCTCTTCATCCATGTCTTGTGATCTTATGAACAGGTTGGATGACAAATAAAAATTATTTTAGACCCTAGGAAGTTTTCAACGGTGGAAATCATTATTCCACATTGTTTGCTGTGTAATGGTCCACTTGAGCTTTGGGTTTACTTCAATTTTGAGATCAACCCTAAAATTAGCAGTAAAAATGGATGGACGGTGTGGATATAACCACATAAATTCACAGTGGGCCCAACTGAGTTTACTCAGTACGATAAAAGCCTATTGTACGCAATCCGATTTCTTCTCTCACACGTGTACCATATCGAAATAGGCATTTATCATACATGCATATGGGAAAGCTTTTGGTGGTCCTGGGCGCAGCTTGTCATCAGATACACCACTAAACTTGGGCACTACAGCATGATCAGAGCCGTTCGTTCTATCAGGCCCACGATGGTATTTTCTTTTTAAACCCTCCATGGTAGATCGCACTATGTACGGTCTACCATGGCGGACTACAATTTTAGGTGATCCGACTAAAGCGCAATCAAACACCTAACGAATGTGAAAATAAATGAAGCATTAAAGAAACGCACCTTTGGTACCCTGCGGCACGTAGCTGTCTCCATGGAATCGTCACCGACACCTTCTCTCTTTCTGCTGCTCCTCTGAATGTTCTTTTTACCATCAAGCCCTTCGTTTTCACCCGAATACTTCGAATTGCCACTCCACGACTGCACGGAGTCGGACGCACAGTCACTCTCCAGCCATCCGCTGCTACTGCTGCTTCTCGCACTTCCCATGCCAGAAGAGAAATCCATCGTTCTCTTCCTATTCTTCTCCTCTTCTTCATCTCCAAACGGCTTCCGCCTTATCATATCCCTAACCCTAACCCTAATACTCCGTTCCGTACTCACCTCTTCCTTGTGCTTCTTCTTCCAGAAGCTTCTTCTCAGCCTCTGGGAAAGGCTTCTCCCCAAAATCCCCTGCTTAGGCACGGACGGTGGGGATTTAACGGAGTAGAACGGAAGATGCTTAACGGCATGGATCACCGTTTCTGATGCTCTCCGTAAGGCAGAGGACGTAGTCGATCGTCTCCTATACAGTCTTCTTTCATTAGTTGAATCTCCACCGCTGAGATCGATTTCCAGAAGATTTCTAACGGTAGTACGGGATCGTCTCGGGAAGGAAATGAATCCATTAGAGGATGAGGAATGCAGGAGGAAATCTTTAAGCATTAGAGGTCTCTGGAATCTTCTCGATTCCGATTCGGATCGGAAAGGAGATGAAATTAAATCCATGGATATAAGAATCAAAATCTCAAGACGGATCTAGAAAAAACAACCTAATTGCATCAGTAAAAGAAGGAACTGAGCAGAAAACCTTGAATTTCGAACGGTTCTTCCGCCTGTTGAGAGGAAGCTGAGAAGAAAATCTCCATTGTTTCAGATGCTTTCAGCAGATCTAGCGTATCAGAAGCAGAGGAGTAAAGGAAAATAAGGATGGGGCGGATCTTGATAAAGAGAAGGAGAGAAGAGAAGCTGGGAAGGTTACGAAGGTAAAAGAAGAGCGAAGTGAGAATTTAGAGAGAGAGAGAGGGAAAAGAGATGGAAACGGTGAAAAGGGAGGAGTGAAGCCGCTTCTGAGGTGAAGATCTCCAGACCGAAGGAAATGGAAAGCCATGGGAGAAATCCGACTGGCGTGTAGTTTTTTGTTTTTCGAATATTTGACGAAGGGTTTTTTATTCGGAAATGCCACGTCGGATGGGAGATTTTGTTTTCTGGACTGTTGCTGCGTCAATCTGTCGCGGGAAATGGTTGACTGTTTTGAAAGAGAGAGACTGGGGGTGAGAAGTAAAAATTCGAGAAGTGATGGCTACTCGCGAATCCTACGCGCCTTATTAGTCGGCCGCGCAGAATTTAACGTGCCTAAAACTTAGGTTTTGTGGTTTCCAGGTGGGGGAGGTGTGTATGATCCCATCATCACAATCAAGTGATGATCCTGACCATTGATTTATGGTGGGCCATTTGAATATCTTCTTTTTAACATTATTTCAGCGTAACGGTGGCCCCCATGGCATAGACTACAGATCATGAGCGGTTCTGATGGTAAGACCATCTCAGCATGTGGGTCCTAGCTGGATGATACATGTTTGAATCAAGTTAAAATTTGTGCTTTCCGTTCATGTATGTATGTATGAAATTGTGAGTAAGTTGAATGATAAACAAGTATCACATTGGCCCTAGAAAGGTTTCAACGGTGGATGTCATTACCCCCAACTGTTTTTTGTGCTGTGGTCCACTTGAGCCTCGGATATGCTTCGATTTTGGGCTCATGTATTAAAATGAGCTGATAAAACAGATGAACGGTGTGGATTTGACAAATACATCACAGTGGGCCCCATAGAGTTTACTTAGAAGGCAATCGTACTGAGTTACTCAGTACGCAATCCCCCTCGGAACCGGCTTGTATTTTGAACCACAAACAGTGGCCCACATGATGGATGACCTGGAAGCTGGAACTTTACACGTGCGGAGAGTAGGATTCTCTCCAGTAGCCATAAAAGTATACTTGCGGTTTTGAATTTGACCCAGTCCTTTGACTATGTGGATACTGACAAGTGAGCTGAGACGAGTTGCACTTTCTGCCACGTGCCTGCCACATGGTGCAGTTGGTACGTATGTGAAGTATTCACGCTATTGATCAGATCAAACGGGCCCAGCGGTTAGGTTTATGGTGTAGAAAATCAGGGTAGTCAGACGATCACGTGGGCCAATTTTTCACGTAAATACGGACTGTTGATAAATTTCTCTTCTTTGCCACTATTTCGTATAAGTGGGTCCCACTTGATAATCAGATCTGCCTGACTTTTGCACAATCCATTTAACTAATGGGGTTCATCTTATAGGAGCGACTTGGATCCTGCACACGTGCTCCAGGTGTCCACTGTGAACAGCGTGTGACGAAATGTGAACTCCCTCAGTTTAATGCCGTACACGATCCGAGGCTCGTGACAGTGCTCCTTGCTCCACAAGGATGCCTGACATAGCAGTTTACTTATTTGGACCCCTCATCAGTGGCCACGGGCAAAAATGACACTGATAAGATGATTCTAACCATTCAATCAGTAGCCCATCAAATGAACGGAATACAAATTACCAAAATTTGTCTAATTAGTGATTTGAGCTAAATACTGTGGAAGCACTTTGATATAAAAAAAATAAAAAAATCTTAACATTGATGCATGTGTTCCATTCATGCCATCCATTCGTGCGTGCCCTTAATTTACATGTTAACACTTAGTTGTATACATATGCAAGAGACCGACATTAATTGTTAAGCTGTTCTCTTCATCGCAATTCTATGATCCACCTAATACAAGTTCCATTTAATATTGTGTGTTTACTCAATGAAGAATCTAATACCTATACCATTATATTTTCAAATATACAATCATTATGCAATAATAATGTTAATTTTATCTAACGCAAATCTATACCACTAAATCCAGTGGACCAAACAAGCCCTGAAAGGCCAGGTAGTGTAGTGCAGTATAAAAGAAGTAATCTGCTAAAAGTAGGTGCATGCTAACTTAGCATGCAACCCCATTCTTCCCATCAATGTGTCACTTCTGCAGTACATCCGAGCCATGCGAAAGATGGGCCTACAATGGAGATCACTTACCTCAAAAAATACAGTTCGGTTAACCAAGGTGTGCCATAATAGTAATCGCGTAATATTTACAATACTTTCCCCCCTTCTCTTCTTTTTGAAAAAATAAACTGTATCAGCCTCAGTAATATTAATCTATTACAACTGGTACTAAGGCTGTTACGAATAGTGGCGGTCCAATGAGAGTCTTCTCTTTTTGCATGTACCATTACAACCATTAATTAATATGACTCCATAGCGTGCAAAGGTTGGTGTAATAAGAGATAGGGCTGGCTTCATAATGATTGTTACAGCACGCTACCATCAAAGTAACTGCACAAATTAAAGTCTAATGTATAATAAATTTGTGGCCAACCCAAAGAGGAACAGCCTGATTTTTGAGACACCTATTATTTAGGTGGGCCACAACCTTTGAATATGTGGTTGTCCTACCCATATGAGGCATTAGTTAGAAAAATCAGGCTGCATGATAAGCTAGCATACACTTACTATTTGGCCATTAGTTCTCTCTTCCATGGCATACAGCTGCTGTAGGCATAAAAAGGCAAGGAATTGATTCTGTTCTGGGTCGTTCTTGCCAACTTAACGAGTAGGACAACGATGGTCCGCTTGAACTTCGCAAATAAGAAAAACCATTGAATATGAAGAAATCAGTTTTCCTTTTTACAATTACAATTTGGTTTCTATCAATCCAAACAACATATTGTAGATTGTTAGGGGAATATTTATCATTGAAAATGAAAAAATGTTGGTACATTGTAATAGCCTGAAGAAGAGATGAATGAAGCTATTTTCCTCGAAAAAGAGTTTGGGCGGTGAAATTTGGCCACCAATCTATGCATGCTAACGCATCATCATATCAGTTCATCATGTAGGCTAAACTGGTTGGAGAAAGCTGTACCGGACGTGGAGTTTCCCACTAGTACTAGAATTCATAGCTAGTGGACCCTGACGTTGTAAAATCCTCAGTGCAGTAACTCTCTTGAGTCATCCAAAAGAAAACGAAATGCCTACTTGATGTTTATTTTCTCAGGAATTCTCGACCCTCCAAATTCTTGATTGGATAGTGGTCCTCTGTCCACTGCTGTGGATTTAAATTAAAATCTCGTGGTCAAAATGCTCTGGTAGTACGGTGGCGGGGCCTCCTAGAACCTAGCAAGGGAATTAATCTCATAACGTATGGACACTACATGCATGTATGGTAGAGGTCAAGGTAGACCATTTGATAGTGTCCATATACATTTATTTCGGATGTCTGTAATCAAGCTGGCACTGCTAACTAATCTAGTAATCCCGTGGAGTTCCTTTTCTTGCCGTACATGTGTGTTTTTACGAGATTTATTCCTAAAAAAAAAAAAAGGGGCCATGATACATTGAGGGCCTATACATGTGAGAGGGCGGAAAGTCCCATTGGATCAACCATTGTCAGCCATGCAGGCTACACGCCACATAGGGTATGCTGTAAACATGCCATGGACCAAAAATAAGATATGTGGGTCATACATTAACTACGGGTACCTTATGAACGAAGCGAATTAGGTGCGGTCCTGCGCCTCACCCAACATGGTGCGGCCCTAACCGTGGGGCCCACCTTGATGTATTTATTGAATATCCAAGCCGTCCCTCCATTTTTCCAGTTCATTTTAAGGCATGGGCCAAAAAGTGAAGCAGATTCAAATCTAAGGTGGGTCATACCACAAGACAAAGTGGTGATTGAACGCCCACCACTAAAAACTTCCTGGCACCCCCCATAACGCTTACTTTCCATCCAACCTATTGGTAAGGCCACTAAGACAAGCATCTTGTGGCCCACAAGGAGTTTTTAACGGTAAATTAATCACCACTTTTCCTATAGTATGATCTACCTAATATTTGGATTTGTTTCATTTTTGGGCTCATGTGCCCTAAACAAAGTGGATGGATAGCCTGGATATATACTACATACATCAAGGTGGGCCCCACGGTCAGAGCCACACAGTGTTGTGTGAGGCCGGGGCTGCACCTAATCCACTCCCCTTCTAAACATGCCATGGATCAAAATTAATTCGGTCATCAAATTTATACGAGAAAAATGCGAGTAAGGGAAAAGTCCAAAGTCCAAATTCATCTCACTTGTGTAGCACTGTAGGTCATTTGATGAGTGTGGATTTCAGGTATGGGGCATGGTCAGTGTGCCCTACCTAATGGATGGCCCAGATCTCTTATAATAAAATAATACTGATGCCATCTGACGTGGGAACAAGTTCCCAAAATTCTATTAAAAAGAAAAGAGAGGGAAGGTGAAAATTAGTTCACGTACCAACCACGGCATGATACTTCATATCATCCAGGAATAATCGGATTTCAAAATCTTATTCTCTATTCCCACTCAAATCTCTTTTCAAAAGTAGGTCTGCACAAGCAGGTTGATGGATTGATGAAACTTGGATTTCTTTCTACTTCTTAGTAACACATTGTACAATACTTCTGTATTGAATGTGCAATGATCACCTACAGGCCATCGGACAATGATTTGTAACAGGTTATTGTCGGACCATCGGATTTCAAAATCTAGATTTGAATCTTTTTCCAACTATTTTCTTTCGACCCCATCTGCAGACAACTAATGCAAGTTACCGTGCAATGGGTTGCAGACGAATCTACCCAAGTTCATAATTCATAGTAGCAGGGGTGGCAACACGCCGGGTTGGTCCAATATGGATTGAACATAGAGATGTAAATGGACGGCTGAGAATGAATATGGGCCTGATTTTTTAAGCCCGATTACCAAATGAGCTGGGCATAGGTCTACATTTTGAAGCTTGACATTGACATAGGGATGGACATTGACATAGGGATGGACATGATAAGGTCGATTACCATCTTCCTAAGGGGATAAGTACTATGAATCCATGGATCTTTTATGGGTTTCTTATAGTGATTCCTTGAATTTATGAGAAAAAATAAAAAATAAAAATAAATTCTAATAAATTTAAAAATAAATTAATTGACAATAAAAATAAAATTACAATCCTTTAAATAGTAGTATTAAACTTAGGAAGAAGTTTCGGAATCAAGCTCCTACTCAAACTCTCTAGAAAATGTGACTTATTATAAATAGTAAACTTACTATTTATAGGTGGTCATGATTTTTACTAGACTTCATGGTTTTTAACCAAAAATAGTAGGTTTCCAATTTGACCTAATCACATAATTCTCTTAAATTTTCTATGTCGTTTTCCATGTTGGGCACGACTCCTAAAGCTCAAATGATCAAGAGTTATGACCGAATTAAAACTTACTATAAGTAGTAAAAATAAAATTAAAATAGATTCTTGACTGTCGATCTAATGAAATCTCATAAATTCGGTGTGGGCAATCAGGCGTAGTAGGGTTGATTGGCTAAAGTAGCTTCTCCACCCAAAATCATATTTTGTACACCCAATAACTCATTCCAATTTGCGAGATACACTTTCTTTATGGTTCTGACCGTCCTGATCACTTCCGCCTTTGATCGGTCTTCTCTGGTCCATATTGACCATAAAAGTTCCATGACCCACTCTAGATCAGACATGAACCCACCAACAAGCCTCTTGCTAATGTTAATCTTGGGTCAGAAGAAAAGGCAACAAACCAGGCCCGTCCTGACTTGATCTATACCCGTAGTGGACGAGTGTATCTCTAAAATCACACTGATCAAGCAATGCTAACCATTCAATTAATGGTTATAAGTAAAACAGTAAGTGATTACTATTATTTGCTTAATTAGCCCATAGTTTTGGTTATACTCCATCCACAGTGGAGTCAGCAATTTGAATGATCCACGTACAACAATTCCATGTGTGTGGTTGGAGAGTCACCACCATATTTTGATAGGAGTTCTACCATAATAAGGCCGAGATGCTCGATTTCAGGTTTTTTTAAAAAAGTGTACATGCGACACACATTAGCTCCAACTAAATAGGGTAAATTGTGGGAACCACGTACTGTCACCCAATGACAATTAGAAAATAAAATTTGGTTGAACAGTTCTAACCTATGATTACCTGATACTTTTTTTAAATTGAAATAGGACCAATGATTTTTTTATTTTTTTTTCATTTTTAACCATCCAATAAGTTTCCACAGATAATCAAGAAAGTGAAATTTATGGTTAATGATACTTCTCCACAGTAAGCATAATTTAGACGTTTTACCATGGATGCAATTTGCAAGTAATTTTTAAGTGCCCGCACATCAGCCTTCATGCTTTGCCAGAGTATCAAAGTCTTCTTTTTATTTTTTTTATTTTTATTTTTATTTTTATAGGGTGCGAATTGATATATACATAAAAAGATTGGAAGACCATTGTAGGTAAGAAGGGTAGTGACTTTTATTGACATGTACGGAATGACTTATGTGTGTGAGATCCACCTCTTGTAAGTGCCAGGAAACATTTATCTATGCAAAAGGATTTGAATTGCTTGATGCCTACTTGATTCCATCATTAAAGCTTGTTGATGATGGTAGTTGGATAACAAACATTCCTGACCTTCTACTCTTTCTTATCCTTAGAAAAATGAAGATTTCTGCTGCTTGAGTTCTGTTGATGCAAAAATCTGGTCAGCTCTTCCTCCACGTCTTCAAGATCCTGCACCAAGAAAATTGGCAAAGGTGGCCCTGGTTACGCCGGGGGACCCTCCGATGCCTAAGTCAGGACAAGGGAATCCGGGTCTAAGTCGAGAGTAGAGGAGAGAACACTTGATCTCGCGTACCTGTAGATATGACGTGATGCACTATTTATACTTGCCTGTGAGATGGTCTGGATCCGATAATCTCGCCATGATCGGGGGGATTCCCGGATCGTGGAGATACCGTCCGCAATCTATCGATTCGTATAGCGTATCAGGAGAATTATACGTATCTGTGCGCGAAGTTATCGGCCACGTTCGATTATGGCAGTTTTCATGTTCGGCGAATAGGATATGCGCATATGTTCGGATCGGAACGTCTGTTCGGCTCGGCTTAGCGAATGAGACATACAACCGGTCCGACCCACCTGGTCGGCTCCGTTGATTCCTTCATAGTTGGCAGGGCTGACTTCGCTGAACAGTGTGGTCATGGCGTAAAGGGTCATTCGATTGGAGTATAGTCCCGAGTTGCATCTCAACCGTGTCGGCTGCTCGGGAGGGTTGCGTCTCGAAACAGGTCGGAAGAATCACGCCTCGGCCCCCTACTCTTCGAGTTTGCTTGCAAGCTCGGAGAGTACTTATGTAGGAAATCTCTCACCTTCATGGCCATGATGACGGATCTCGAATTGTGCGCGCGCTGGTCGCCCTGGCTAACGCGTGGCAACGGTTACGATCCCGAATCTCTCCCCCGCCTATGAGAGGTTGCCACGCAGGCCTGAGGAGACGTGTACTTGACGGCTCCGAGTGCCTGGGCGTCGCCTCGCATATCGAGGTACGCTGCCCGATGTCAGAGCCGTACGACCGGTTTGGTATCCCTCCAATGCGACGCTGCCATGTGTCCTCGGAGATCGGCTCGTACCGATTCGGCTGCTGCCATTAAGGCTCACCATTAATGCAAAATCCCTTCGCAGCCTATATAAGGCACTCCGAATTCTCATTTGCCACTTTACATTCTGCATTAGAAGAGCACACGGCGATTCCGGCCGAATTCGAAGTTCCCGGTAGAAGGCAATTTTCGACGACCACCCGGTGAGTCCCGTCGATCTTCACTCTTCTTTCTGCCATGTCTTCTGACCTCGAGATGGTCCGCGAATATGCCGATGACTCCGAACCGGGGAGTACTGAAAGTGGGAGTGGATCTTCTGAAGGCCCTTTCTAGACCACTACCCTATACCCCCCCCCTCGGAGGCAAAAACCGTTGGGTTCTAAGACCAAGCAGTTCAGTAAGAAGACAGTCACCCGAGCCCGCCGAGTCGAGACCACTATCACTAGCGAAATGCCCACGAGTCTATGCACCGCCGAGGTAGTTTTAGGAGGTTCTGTTATGTCAGAATCTCAGATGGAGTGGATTCATTCGGAGTTCCAAATCCCTGACTCCGTTCAGATAAAAGCTCCTGGTCCATTGGACGTTGCTGGTGCTCCTGCCAAGGGAGAGTTAGCTATCTTCCTTTGTGCGCTGCAGTGTGGGGTCCGACTCCCACTACACCCATTCATCAGGAAGGTTGCGACCTACCTTGGATTGGCTCCCGGACAGTTTGCTCTGAATGCATGGAAGGTGATGATTTTTGCCTACATCATCTGTAGACAAGTTGGAAACTCCGAGCTGACCTCAGAGGAACTGCTGAGTCTTTGCATGGTCAAGCATGACAGCAACAATCCATGTTACTATTTTGTGACTCAGGGGAGCAAGGGGTCGGGATTGGTGATGCACCTACCGTCCTCTAACAAGGACTGAAAAAATAAGTTGTTCTACGCGGTAGGTGAATGTGAGGCACCAGCGGCCGAGCTTAGAACTTCAACGGCTCGGGTTCCGACCCATTTTACAAAACTAGGTCAGACTTCATTTTACATCCGGGTTGCTGCTTTAGTTTTCTCCTGCTTTAGTCGAATTAAAATTTCTTTTTCCTTTTGCAGCTTTCCAAAAGGGGCTGCCGTTCCTCGACTCGGACCAGAAAAATCTCATAGTGAAGACCAGAGCGCGATTGGAGATGCTCCGTTCCTAGGCTGATCTGATCACCGCGGCCAACCTCCACTGGTCCGGGTTCTGCAAGTCGCAGCCTTTACTCACATCCCTCAGTAAGCTGCCCTGATCTCTCCGATGAACTTTCCTTCGGTTATTTAGTAGCTGACATGATCTTCTTTTTTGCAGGCATGGCCGAGGCGTCCGGGACTTGGAAGAGGAAAGTGGCTCCGACCGCAGCGGAGTTACTAAAGGAAGCCCTCCGAGTGAAGATCACTCGGAAGAAGGTGTCTCCCCCTCGTGTGGGGGAATCTTCCACTGCGCCGACCCCAGCAGTCCCAACACCAAGACCTGTCGGCTCTTCCTCCACACTGACGACTCCGGAGCACCCTAACACTACCGCGGCTCCCTCGGCAGTCTTGTGCCCATTGATACATCTTCCACCAGGGCTCGTCCAAACGACTGTGGTCGGCACCCCAGTCGTGCCGAGCTCTGTTGCTCCCCGAGCTCCTACTGTCGCCGTTCCCCATACCGCGGAGGTGCCTGCCGCAGCCTCCGAGCTTCCCATTACTGTTCCATCCTCCTCTGAACGGGAGTAGGCCAATAAAATGGCTGACAATACTCTTTTTCCCCCGGAGGTCGAGGGAGAGGTCTGCGCCGAGGGTCAAAACTCGGCCGGCAGTAGGGTGGGGGCCGAAGGGGCTGAGGCCTCGACCCAGGCGGGCACAAGCGGTGGGAGGTTTGAGCCCGGCTATCATATAGCGTTCTTGGCTCCGTGGGCTGCCAAGCATGCTAAGGAGGAGGATATCGCTCAGAACCTTAAGCGGTCGGAGGGCGGCTTCTTGAACGATTTCGCCTCCGTATGCTACATGGTATATCTCCGAGAAGACTCGCTTTCTTTCATGTCGTTATACATATATTCCGTATATCCTGATCTTTGTTTCCTATTCAGGCCGTCCCGGTGCTGCTCTCGATTTGACAGAGGGTGTGAGAGCACAAGAGGAGGGAGGCAGAGTTGGAGGTTCTTCAGCCCGAGGCAGCGGCCTTGAGGTCTGAGCAGACTAATCTGCGCCAATAGCTCATGGGCGAGAGGGCCAGGGTTAGGCGACTGCAGAGAGTCATCGTCGACTTAGAAGCCAGGGAGCTGCATTTGTAGGACAAGACAGATGACTTTAAGAAGAGTGGCGATGCAGCGTCCGCTGAGCTAACCCGCGTCAGGGCACACGCGGACTCTTTAGCCATGGAGACCGCTCGGCTCGGTGAAGCCCTGAACCGCGCCAAGGCCAAGGCGGATGAAGAACGGGCCCGAGCCATCGCCCAGGCTGTGGAGGCTCAGCGGGTCAAGGATGAAGCTTCCTCGGCTGCAGCAGTTGCCACTGCAATTGAAGACTTCAAAACCTCCAAGGAGAGGGACGCCGAGGCCGTGACGTTTTACAACCGCGGCTTCGACGCTTATATCGTGGTGGTCCTGGGTCTATACCTAGACCTTGACCTTGATCGTCTTTTGCCCGAGGACCCTGCAGACGCCCCCGCCAAAGCCCTCCAGTCGGATCAAGCTCCTGATTCCCAATCACCTCCATCGTGAAGGCCTTATTTTATTTTTTTTCGGACTGTCGTCATTAATTGTATTGATGTACTTTTTACCCCTTCGAGGGGATTTAATGAGAAAGATTCTTTTGGACTTGTCTATTTTTTATTCGCAATGTCGTTTTGTGACTGACTTGACTTCTTTGTGGGTCTAACCCCTTATTTGTTGCTTAATCCGTTTTCTCCCCAAGTCTTGGATGGGTCTAATTTTTGTAGTGCTTGATTTGTTGCCCATCGGACGAGAGCTTTTCATTGTCGTATGTCGAGCCGAATACTCCACTGGAGAATCGGATTATGATTAGATTTTTTCCCTCAAAGGGATGTCTTGTTGATCTTTGTGGGATTAGGCTCCGACCCCTTGGGGGTTTGACCATTAGGTCGTAGTTGTACTAACCAAGACAGTTGAGTAAACATCCGAGGTCGAATTGAAATTTTCATTAAGAGCCTTAAAGGATAGTCGCTCGGAGGCATACACTTTATTATAAGCCTTAAAGGATAGTTCCTCATGGGTAGTAGATCTTCAGATGTTCAGCATTCTAAAGATAAGGGAGCTGGCAGCCTTCGGGGTCTTCCAGGTGGTACGAGCCCGGTTTGGTAGATCTGACCACACGATATGGTCCTTCCCAGTTGGGTCCTAATGTTCCTCCCCCCGGCTCAGCCGTGTTCTTGAAGACTCGTCGGATGACTAAGTCCCCTGGTCGAAAGCGCCTGACTTTGACCTTTGAATTGTAGAAGCGCGCTACCTGTTGATGCCGAGCCGACGTTCGGAGCTTGAAAACCTCTCTGAGTTCTTCGAGTAAATCCAGATTAGCAGTGATCTGCTCGAAGTTCTGATCTTCTTCGAAGCTCCTAACCCACGCCGTAGGGAGTCCAATTTTCACTGGCACCATTACCTCTGAGCCATAGGATAACAAAAATGGGATTTCACCCGTCGAAGTCTGGGCTGTGGTCCTGTAGGCCCAGAGGACGAGGTGGAGCTCCTCATCCCAGCTTCCCTTTACTTTTTTGAGTTTTGTCTTGAGGTGATGATCGATGATTTTGTTGACGGCTTTAACCTGCCCATTTGATTGTGGGTGCCGAGGCGATGAATAGGCATTCACGATGCCAAGTCTTCTGCACATACTGTGGAACTTATCATTATCGAATTGGCGACCGTTGTCAGAAACGATGGTATATGGGATTCCAAACCTGCAGATGATATTTTTCTACACAAATTCGATCACTTTTTGCTCGGTGATCTTGGTGACTGGCTCGGCCTCGGCCCACTTAGTGAAATAGTTGACCGCAAGTATGAAAAACTTGACTTATCCCTTCTCTGTAGGTAAAGGACTGATGATATTGATCCCCCATTAGCGAACGGCTAGGGCCCGCTCATGGGAGTCATTTCTTCTACCGGTTGCCTTGGCACAGCCGCGAAGCGCTGACACTTGTCGCACTTCCAAACGAAATCTTTGGAGTCTTGCTTAAGAGTCGGCCAGAAATACCCTTGACAAAGTATCTTCATGGCCAAGGCGCGACTGCCCGAATGGTTCCCGCAGATTCTCTCGTGAATCTCTCGGATTACATAGTCGGCCTCGTCCTGTCGGAGGCATCTAAGGTAAGGCTGAGAATGCCCCTTCTTGTACAACGCTCCATCCAATATGACGTACCGAGCTGCCCTGACTCTGAGTCGCCTTTCCTCTAACTTGTCCGAGGGAATTTTGCCGAATGATAGGTAATTGAAGATCGCGTCCATCTAATTAGGAATGGACTGGACGGGATTGATTTTCTCTGACTGGTTGATACTTGGGTGTTTAACGAACTCGACCGGGATGAAACGCGAAATCTTTCCCTTGGAGGCCGAGGCGAGTCTTGCTAGGGCATCAGCCCAGGAGTTCTCGGCTCTTGGGACCTGCCGGATAGTACAGCTCCAAAACTTCTCGATTAATTTCCTCACTTCTTAGAGGTAAGTGATCATTTTGACCTCTTTAACTTCATATTCCGAGGAGATGTGGTTCACTACCAGCTGCGAGTCGCACCGGACTTGAAGGGTCTGAACACCTAGGCTCGTTGTCAGCCTGAGCCCAGCTAACAACGCTTCATACTCAACCTCATTGTTTGAATCTTTGAATCCGAGTCTGACTGTGTATTGGATTGCCGTTGAATCAGGGGCGACTAGGATAATCCCGGCTCCTGCTTCTTTGATGTTGGAACACCCATCAACATAAAAGATCCATCCCGGATCCGACGATGCCTCTTAGTCACTCAACGGGACGGGTGACGTCATCTCAACTTCCTTGCTGATCTGTTCCTCACTCGGAGCGGTGAATTCGGCGATGAAATCGGCTATCGCTTGACCCTTGATTGCCACCCTAGGGCGGAACTGAATGTCGAACTCTCCGAGCTCCACGACCCACTTGGTGATCCAACCTGATACTTCAGGCCTCTGGAGGACCTGTGTCAGAGGAGAGTCCGTTAGCACAACTATGGAGTGCGCTTGGAAATATGGCCGCAGTCTTCTAGCCGCTACGACGAGGCAAAGCGCCAGTTTTTCCAATGACTGATACCTTATTTCAGCAGGTACCATGGCTTTGCTTACGTAGTACACGTGGTACTGCTTGCCTCCGACTTCTATGATCAGAGCCGAACTGACAGCTGAAGTCGAGACTGCGAGGTAGAGGAATAGGGGCTCCCCTTCTTCATGCTTGGACCATAGAGGCGGTGAACCCAAGTACTGTTTTAATTGCTGAAAGGGTTGCTCGCACTCTGGCATCCACTCTGCCTTCTTATGGCTCTTCAGCTGCTGGAAGAAGGGAAGGCATTTATCTGTAGTACTGGATATGAAGCGTCCGAGGGCGGTAACTCTTCCCGTGAGATACTGTATCTCCTTAAGAGTCCGAGGCGAGTTCATGTCGAGAAGGGCCTTAATTTTATCTGGGTTGGCCTCGATCCCTCACTGGCTGACTTAAAAGCCAAGGAATTTCCCTGACCCGACTCCGAACGCACAATTGGTAGGGTTAAGCTTCATCTGATACTCTCGGAGGACGTTGAACGTTTCTTCGAGATTAGAAAGGTGGTAGGAGGTTTTGATACTTTTTACTAGCATGTCGTCCACGTACACCTCCATGATGCGCCCGATCTGTTTGGTGAACATCTGAATCACCAGCCTCTAATATGTCGCCCCAATATTTTTCAGGCCAAATGGCATGACCCGGTAACAGTAGAGTCCTCTGTCCGTGACAAAGGTCATCTTCTGCCTGTTTGGGGGATACATAACAATCTGATTATACCCGGAATAAGCATCCAGGAACGAGAACAGCTCATGCCCGGCTATGCTGTCCACCAGTTAGTCAATCCGAGACAATGGGAAGCTATCTTTAGGGTACGCTTTATTCAGATCGGAATAGTCTACGTAGACCGCCACTTCCCATTGGATTTCCTGACGAGAACCACATTTGCTATCTAGTCAAGCTAATATACCTCTTCTATGAGCCCGCATCGAGCAGGATGGAGACCTCCTCGGCAATGGCTTCATATCGTTCGACGTCAAACGGCCTTCTCCTTTGCTTGACCGGCTTATGATCCGGGTCCACATTCAACCTGTGAACCAGTACGTCGGGAGAGATTCCCGGCATATCCGCATGAGACCATGCGAAGACTTCTCGATGCTGCATCAAGAAGGCTAGTAGTTCGTTCCTCCGCTCAAAATTCAATGATGACCCGAGCTGGACAGTCTTGCCCGGGTCTGATTCATCGAGGGGGACTTTTTTCAGATCCTCGACTGATGAACTTTCTGCTGGTCCTCGGGGGTCCAAGGAGTCCACGACGAGAGCCTGTTTAGCGGCTCCTTTCTTAACATCAGTAGCATAACATCTTCGGGCCTCGCGTTGGTCGCCTCGGAGATAGCCGATCCCTTCTTCGGATGGGAACTTCATAATCAGATGGTAAGTTGAGACGACCGCTCTCATTGCATTGAGGGAGGGTTGGCCTAGGATTACATTGTGGACTGATGGAACATTGACAACTAAAAAGTCCACCAGAAGTGTGACTTGATGCTGCCCTTCTCCCGCTGTTACTGGGAAGGAGATAGCTCCTTCGAAGATTACTCTCTCTCCGGCAAAGCCGTGCAAGGGAGTCTTCACGGGTCGGAGCCGAGACTGTGAAATTTTTATCTTTTAGAATGCCTCAAAATACATAACATTAGCCAAACTCCTGGTGTCAACCATGATGTAGAACACCTTGTGATTCGCTATGGTCATGGTAACCACTATAGCGTCATCGTGTGGATGCTGGATCCCGCGCGCATCGTCTTCCGTGAAGGTCAGGCTGCACGGAGCAACTCGTAGTTCCTTGCTGGGACGTTCCATCAGGTGAATGTGATGTTCCGGCTTGGATCTCCGGGAATGAGTTTTTCGAGCCCTATTTGAATCTTCTCCCCCACCTGAACCCCCAAGAAGGTATGAATTTCGGCTGGTTCTTCTGGGGGGTTGTTTGGCTTTTCCCGCGGCTGCTCCTCTCTCCGAGTGGATCTTTCTCTTTTAGTGTAACGACGCAGATGTCTCTTACGGATGAGGGACTCGATCTCGTCTTTAAGGTCCACGCAGTCATCCATGTTATGACCATGATCTCGGTGGAAGTGGCAGAATTTTCACTTGTCCCGTTGCTTAGGGTCAGCCCTCATGCAGACCGACCAATTAAGTAGTCTGTCTCCTCGAATATCTAACAGAATCTGGCCGACAGATGTGTTGAGAGGAGTATAGGAACGAAATTTCTCCTCAGGCTTACGGCTCGGTCAGCGATCACGGGGAGCGCGGTCATCGATCCCTTTGCCGTTCGGCTGGGAGTCTTCGTTCCTCGGCCTCTTCCCTTTGTTTGCCAAGTTAGCGACTTATATTACTTTACGGGCGTTAGTGAACTCCTCGGCTTTGGTGTACTTTTGAGCTTTCTCCACGAAGTCCGCTAGCGTTTTCGAGAGATTTTTACCGATGGAGAAGGCGAACTTTCCTTCCTTCAGTCCACTCAGGATGGCAGCAAGAGCCATCTTATCATCATAGTCTTCGACATGCAACACTTCTTCATTGAAACGGGTGATGTAGTCTTTTAACGACTCCTTCGGAGCCTGCTTGATGGTAAACAGGTGGGTGTTAGTTTCTGACTTCTCTTACTACTTATAAATTGTGTAAGGAATAGTCGGCTCAGTTCTGTGATGGAACCCACAGAGTTTGGCTTGAGTTGGCGATACCAAATCTGAGTGGATCCTGTGAGGGTGATGGAAAACTCCCTACACATCATTGCATCCGTTGTAGTCTGGATCTGCATCCATGATCGGTAGGACTCTAGGTGTTCGGATGGATCCCCACATCCTTAATACCGGATGACGGGAGGCATTCGAAACCTCTACGGCATCACTTCAGCCATGATGGTTGAGGTGAATGGAGGCTCGGTTTCTTCTATCATCCCCTGGATCGTGGCTGGGACTGTCGATTGTTGTTGCTTCTTCTCCAATGTCAGGAACTTATCCTTCAACTCTTCAAATCATGCCTCGCATGAGTCCCTATTTCTCACGACAACCTCTAGGGTATCCTCGCCCTCCAGCGTTCTCCCTTCTCTCATCCGTTCTAACTGATAACGGAGGTCCGTGGGCGGCATAGCGGATGTAGCCGAATGAACAGTTGTGGGAACCCGGATAGCGACATTCCGTTCGGATCCCTCGCCATGCACCGCAGGAGGGTTCTGTCCTAAATGCGGCACCCCTAAATGCTGGGGGGCTTCAGGTCTTACACTCCTTGGCGCAGAGCGGGTCTCCATGAACAGTCCCACCGGTTCGAGAACAGACTGTTCCTGAACCGGACGTGACTCTGGTTCCCTCTGCTACTTCATCTTGTTGATCTCGTCGCGCAGGGCCTGGATCTCGTTCTACATGGCATGGTATTTACCCGACCGGTTAGAGAACGTTGAAAAGGTCCTGGTGTGGACTCGACATGAAGCGTTGATGAGGACCGAGCCTGCTCATTTGGTACCGGTTCTACCTTACAGCTTTCTTCTTCCTCGCCATTGCTTAGGTGAATGAGAACCTGACTTCTAGTTTCAGCTTCCCACAGACGGCGTCAAAAAATGTTGATGCAAAAATCTGGTCAGCTCTCCCTCCACGTCTTCAAGATCCTGCACCAATAAAACTGGCAAAGGTGGCCCTGGCTATGCTGGGGGACCCTCCGATGCCTAAGTCAGGACAAGGGAATCCGGGTCTAAGTCGAGAGTAGAGGAGAGAACACTTGATCTCACGTACCTATAGATATGGCGTGATGTACTATTTATACTTGCCTGTGGGATGATCTGGATCCGATAATCTCGGCACGATCGGGGGGATTCCCGGATCGTGGAGATACCGTCCTCAATCTATCGATTCGTGTAGCGTATCAGGCGGATTATTGGTATCTGTGCATGAAGTTATCAGCTACGTTCGATTATGGCAGTTTCCATGTTCGGCAAATAGGACATGCGCATATGTTCGACTCGGAACGTCTGTTCGGCTCGGCTCATCGAATGGGACATAGAACCGGTCCGACCCACCTGGTCGGTTCCGTTGATTCCTTCATAGTTGGCAGGGTTAACTTCGCTGAACAGTGTGGTCACGGCGTAAAGGGTCATCCGATCGGAGTATGGTCCCGAGTTGCATCTCAACCGTGTCGGCTGCTCGGGAGGGTTGCGTCTCGAAACAGGTCAGAAGAATCATGCCTCGGCTCAGATTTCCCATAATAAGTTCAATGGCAGGAAAGGGGACCAAGCCTTCCTTTATTTATATGAATTGATGATAGAGGAATCCCCTCCATCACTGAATTTCACATGATTGTCGTCACCACCAGAGAGCTGGAACGAGAGAGGAAGCCATGCCTAAAATTCAAAGACTTGAATCAGTATAATACACGAGGAGCGGATCAAATACTAGTATGCACTGTACCTTCATGGGCCATAACTTATGCTGATCGCAAACTGTCCATTCCACTGCCTGTTAAAAAATAATCTGTTGGATACATAGAAAATAAAAAATAAAATATGAATTTCGTTTCATTAGGCTGAATCACATAAAACGATACGTTGTCCTTAAAGCGTGATTCAACCCCTTATCAATTGCTGATGGGTTATAGGCGAATTGCTTTCAGGATAAGACATGCCAGTCTAGATCCGGTGTGTAGCAATCACGATGGGTTCACTTTGGAACAGTTTAACGTAGTAGATCTGTTCTAGCAGAATCAGATAGTGAAAATGTTCACAGTATTCTAAAAAAGAAATCTGGAGTATTTGGTGGAAGAGATGATGTTGACATGATTGATTTTGGACCGGAATTGTTTAGTTTATATACGCACCAAGTAGTGAACCATTGCTAGGTGTCTATCAATGGTTTAAAACATTTGAAAAATGTTTCTGACTGTTGACCATTAATTCCAGCCACTTCTAGTCGTCGGATCACAAGATCTGACCGTTGGATCATCATGGCCCGTCCTTTTTCAGACCGTTGTGACTTTCAAGGCAGTTAGCCTTTTTCAGAAATTGCTGAATATTTTAAATTTATGATCCGACCGTTCTCAATCGCCTATAAAGTCTTGACTAATTTTAGAGGCTCTTATTAGACCTGTGGCACCGTAATCATATCGTCTTACAACGGTTCGCGTAAGGTTGTGAGGGAGTGACTAATCTGCGACATGATGCGCACGTGCAAAGTGTAAAGTGCGTCAACTAGCGTCACTACAACCACACTACTCACGCCCTCGCCTACGCCCATGCCTGAGCTTGAGCTCGAGCCTGAGCGCATGTGTATGTGCATGTGTTCCACAAATTTCGACACTGCCTACATGACTGATGCCATGCGTGTGGCCCATTAATGTTAATACCTCATACATGCATCACCCTTTATTAATTTGGACCTTGTTTCGAAACCAAAAACTCAACTTGATTATTCTCTAAGGGGTGTTTGGATGGTAAGTTACTTATCTTGATTTTTATTTATTAAACTGAAGTGATTAAAGAACTTCAAGTAAAAAAGTTACTTATAATTAATCATATATAAACCAAACTTACTTATATCAAATAAGTTATTTATTTACCGTTGTAATTATAAAAAGTAACTTATTTGGTAGTACTCAAATGAGCCCTAAATGACTCGACTTGATATTTAATAATAAAATTAAGATATTAGAGAGATTAATAAATATCTATAGTACATGATAATATATATGTAATGGCAAAAACTAGCAACAAATTTGTTGGGGAAAAATATGACAAGTCTGGAGACCCGGTTATGGAATGGACCAACTTTATTGACAAGGCTTGGGATTTTGAGGAAATGAGCTTGGCGAGTCAAAAGATCTAAAAGCCTGAAGGAGAGACTCAGCTTGGATCGCAAGGAATAAAACCCCGACCAAGACGTATAAAGTCACGAGCTAAATGCAAATTACATAAGATGTATGAAGTTGACTCGAACGACGAGGCAACAACATCTTAAAGGCCGATTAAGGCATAAAGTTTAGAAGCCACCTGATCGACCATGAAACCAACCCAATAAGGTCGGTTGTAAGGTCGACTATCGGAGTAAGAGAGGATGTCGATTACAAATCAGCTCCATCTCACCCGACAGATGGCGAACAACTTGATCCATGAAGCTGACTCAGTCTAACTTGTTATTAGAGTCGGTAAGAACTAGGCCGAGCAAGGAAAAGATGGCGTGAATAAAAACGCTATCCCGAAAATCTCGTAAAAGGATTCCCGATCCTGAGGATCTTGGGATCGGAGAGAGACCGAAAACAGATTGAAATCAAATCTCCTACATATGAGGAAGAGAATCCCTGCACGATGGGACCCTCCTATTCCTATAAATACAGAGAACTCTAAGCTAAAGAGGTACGCAAAAAACCCTTCTAAAAAACCCTCATATACTTACCTATCACTGACTTTGGCATCGGAGGGTCCCCGGCTCTAGTCAGGGTCTCCTTTGTTTCATTCTTGTGCAGGTGGCAGGACGATGGAAGGCTCACTAGTTTTTTTGCATCAACAAAATGATGCCGTCTGTGGGAAACGATACAAAAAGTAGTTTTTCAGGTTCTATCCAGTAGCTTCAAATGAGTTCCAATGGTAAAGACTAGAAGAATTGCTCAAAACGAGCCCGCTGAGGCCGTTACAGCACCACTGACACTTAAAGGTCCGTTGAGTGCGAACTGGGCCGAAGGGGCTCATAACCAACCCGACAACCGACAAGGCCCTGCCCCCCATCCAGCATCCTCCGTTTCAACCAGGCAAAACCAACGTAACTGAGGAAACTGTCAGCTAGATAAGGAAGTCCAAGAGCTCAGAACCGATTTGAACTATATGAAGCGGATACTAGAGCAGATCCATCGCCAGCAAGTTCTGCCCCAATGTGATAATGGTCGGGCGAATGCTCCGTAACAATTCACCGACCCTCAGCCTATTGCTCCGCGACCTGTCCCTCAGCCGAGTCAGCACCAGGGTTCGGCCAAGCCTACGCCTGCTCATTCCGTAACTGCCCCTCCACTAGCTTTCCGTCTACGACATGAAATAGATCGGAGGAGGCACAGTAGGCCTCTGGTTAAAGGCACGACAGATAGTGACGAACCCAGGAAAGCCGACCTTCAGGACTTTAGGAGAGAAGTGCGGGAAGAGATTGCAGATATGAAGCAGGGTCGCAATACACATCAGACGAGGCCTGGTGCAAAAATATCTCCCTTCATAGAAGAGATAATGCAAGATCGGCTACCAGAACGATTCCGTCTTCCGCAGATCACACCTTTCATTAACAAGGTTGATCCTACCGAGCACATCGAGTCCTTCCAAACGTACATGGAACTGCACGATACCTCAGATGCCGTGATGTGCCGAGCCTTCTCCCTCACTTTAGCTGATGTAGCCCGACTCTGGTTCAAGCAGTTGAAACCAAAGTCCATTAGTTCGTTCACGGAGCTCAATGTGCCTTCCTCACCAATTTCATTGGTGAAAAAAAATAATCTGAAGCAGCCTGTGCACCTGAACAATATAGTGCAAAAAGAGGGAGAATTGCTAAAACACTACATCAAGTGCTTTAACTTCGAGTCGCTCTAAGTCCGAAAATATTCAGACGAAACAGTGCTCAACTCAATCATGCAGGGCGTTAGAGACAAGCCGTTTCTGGCATCCCTGGACAAAAACCCGTCTACTACTTTGGCTAAGTTTATGGTCTGGTCAGATAAGTATGCGGATGATGAAAAAAGTCGGATCATGCGCGAAGCTGTCCAAAACGTAAAAGCTCCGTCCAAAGAGTCAGCAAAGAAAGAAGTTGACTTAACTAGTGAAAATAAGCGTAAAGATGATCAAACACGTGATGATAGTAAGTCGGGTAAATGGTCAGACCGTAAGTATTCAATATATACCCCACTCAATAAACCACAAGAGCAGATTTTGATGGAGATTGAGGGCGAAAGATTCGTCAACTGGCTAGATAAGCTCCGAAGCAATCCGAATCGATGGGGTAAAAATAAGTACTGCTATTACCATCGTGATCATGGGTACAACACAAGTGATTGTTATCACTTGAAAGAAGAAATCGAGCGACTCATCAGAAAGGCCGTCTCAGAGAACACGTCAAGAGAATCGGAGCAACGGAAGAATGCCTGGGTGACAATCGACCCACGAAGGAAATTCAAACCATTATTGGTGGTCCCCGAGGTGGAGGCGACTCAAATAATGCTCGAAAAAACCACGCAAGGAGCATCGGTCGCCCCGAGTCTAAAATCTTAATACTAGCTTGGCATTCGAAGGAAAAGAAAAGAGAAAAATATTGCATATTGTTCACCGACGAAGACGCTCGAGGCATTTATCACTTGCACGATGACGCATTGGTCGTTACCCTTACGATAACGAACCATAAGGTATTCCACATTCTCAATGATACAGGGTCATCCGTCGATGTACTATTCACTTAGGCGTTTGATAAAATGGGTATCGAATGATCAACATTACAACTGGTTCACACCCCTTTGATTGGTTTCTCTGGTGGACGAACACTCCCCGAAGGAGTCATTTCATTACCACTCACTGCTGGTAACTCTCCGCATCAGGTGACAGCAATGGTTAATTTTTTGATAGTCAATCAACCATTGGTATACAACGCTATACTCGATCGACCTTCTTTGAGCCTTCTCCAAGTTATGGAATTAACATATCATCTCTCCATGAAATTTTTAACTAAGTTGGGAGTAGGAGTGGTAAAAGGCGATCAACAGGACTCATGACGCTATTATGCGATGGCCATAAAGGCTCCAGCCGAGGTTACCACGGTTGAATCGTTGGACCCTTGAGCCGAGACATATGAGCAAGGACAACTGGTAGAAGACCTCATCCCAGTACCCCTGGCCAAGACAGACAAGTCCAAAATGGTACAGATTGGCTTATCTTTGCAGTCTTCTCTGAAAGACAAGTTGATATCACTACTCCGATGATATGCTGATGTATTCGCATGGAGTTATAAAGATATGCTTGGGATTGATCCCTCGGTGATGACTCATCGACTCAACATCGATCCGACCTACCGGCCTATCCGATAGAAATGACGCTCGCTCTGCCTCAAAAGGTACGCCATCATTGAAGAAGAGGTCAACAAGCTCCTCAAGGCCAAATTCATCAAGGAGATCTATTATCCGGAATGGGTAGCCAATGTCATCCTCATGAAGAAAACCAATGGAAAGTGGCGAGTCTATATTGACTATACCGACTTAAACAAAGTCTACCCAAATAATAGCTCCCTCTTCCAAGAATCGATCAGCTAGTAGATAACACTACAAGGCACGAACTTCTTAGCTTTATGGATGCTTATTCTGAATACAATCAAATTGAAATACATCAATTTGATAAATCTAAGACTACCTTTGTCACTGACAAAAGACTTTATTGTTACCATGTGATGCCATTTGGTCTAAAGAATGCAGAAACAATATACTAACGGTTGGTAAATAAAATGTTTGCTCGGCAGATCGGCTGAACCATGGAAGTATACATTGATGACATGCTCATCAAAAGTATACATACGGTCGATCATATTGCTGACCGAAAAGAGATGTTTTATGTTCTTCACAAGTACCAGATGAAGTTAAACCCGAGTAAGTGTACCTGTGGGGTCAGTTCGGGTAAATTTCTTAGATTTCTAGTTAGCTAGCGAGGAATTGAGGTGAACCCAGAGAAAATTAAAGCACTACTCGACATGGAATCTCCAAAAATGATCAAGGATATACAAAGATTGACTGGACGAGTAACTGCACTTAATTGTTTCCTCTCCTAAGCTACCAAAAAATGCTTCCCGTTCTTCAAACAACTTAAGGATCGACAAACAGTAGAATGGACGGAAGAGTATGAAGTAGCGTTCCAGTAGTTGAAGTCATACCTCGGATCTCCCAAGCAAGGGGAAGCTTTGCTATTGTACTTGGCGGTCTCTGACGTAGCTGTAAGCTCTGCTTTGATACATGAACATGAAGGAAAATAATTGCCGGTATATTACACCAGCAAAGTATTATTGCCAGTAGAAATGAGATATTCGCCTCTGAAAAAGTTAGCCCTATCTTCACGATGACTTCGGTCATACTTTCAAGCTCACACTATTGTCGTCATGACCGATCTTCCATTGTATTAGATTCTTCAGAAACCAAAAGCTTTTGGTCGATTAACGAAGTGTGCGATCGAGCTCAATGAATTCGACATTTAGTACAAGCTGAGAGTGACGATAAAAGGACAAGATGTGGTCGACTTCATCGCTGAAGTTACACCACAAGTTGACTCACTTACTGAGCATCGAACCGAGCAATCGATGAATGCTTCTCCCTAGTCATTGCTCAACCCAATCCTCTAGAAGCTTTATGTCAGTGGCTCATCCAATTCTAAGACAATTAAGCGGGGCTGGAGTTATCTTGGAAACTCTCGATCAAACCTACATGCAATATGCCTTAAGACTTAGATTTTAAGCCACGAATAATACCGCAGAGTGCGAAGCCTTGTTGCTCGACCTCCTACTCGCAGCCAGTCTGGGTGTTACTCATCTCAGCGTATTCAACGATTCGCAGTTGGTTGTCAACCAAGTCACCAGCGTGTATCAAACACAAAAAGAGCAACTAAAAGTATACATGAAGAAAGCCAAAGAGTTGATCGATAGTTTTCAAATCTATATTGTGACTCAGATCCCTCGAAGCAAAAATGCTAAGGCCGATTTACTGGGAAAACTTACCTCTGCCTATGAAGACGATATACTCAGGTCCATTCCAATCGAGTACGTTGCTAAGCTGAGCATCGACGACTCGATTAGTTCGACCGTACATTCAATTGATTCGGAACCCACTTGGCTTGATCCGATCATCCAATATCTCAGCGGTGAAATGTTGCCCGAGGATCGTGTCGAGGCCCTACGATTGAAAATTCGAGCCTCTCGTTACACTATACTCAACAGGGTGCTGTACAAGAAATGATTCTTCACTCCTCTGCTACGATGTCTAAATTCCAACGAAGCCGATTATGTGTTACGAGAGATCCATGAAAGGATTTGTCGAAATCACTAAGGAGGATGATTACTCGCACATAAAGTCTTATAATAAGGATACTACTGGCCGACTATACAACATGACACTCGGAAGTTCGTCCAAAGCTACGACAAATGCCAACGATTTGCTACCATTCTGTGACAGCCTCCCAAAGAATTGACTCCAATGACCGGCCCTTGGTCATTCACATAATGAAGAATTGACATCATCGGACCACTCCTCCTGGGAAAGGGACAAACCAAGTATGTTATTTTTACAATCGACTACTTCACAAAATGGGCCGAGGCCGAGCCATTGACCAGGATAATCGAACAGAAGATCATGGACTTTGCATGAAAAAACATCATCTACCGATTTGGGATACCTTGAACCATTGTTACGGAAAATGAAAAACAGTTCAACAGCAACCAATACCGGGATATGTGCAGCAATATTGGGATACGAAATGTCTATTACTCCCCCATCATCCTCAGACGAACGCACAGGTCAAGGCAGTTAACAAGGTCATTAAGTAGCATTTTTGAACCAAACTCGACTGAACTAAAGGAGCATGGGCTGAAGAGCTTTCTGAAATATTGTGGGCATACCGAACCACTGCCCCAACAGCCACGGGAGAAACTCCTTTTTTCCTTGCATACGGATCCAAAGCCGTTACCCCAGTCGAGATTGGATTGCCTTTAGCTCAGGTCAGCTCGTTTGACGAGAAAGACAATGAAGAATTATTACCTCTCGGACTCAATCTCGTAGAAGAACAAAGGGAAATAGCTCGGCTATGAATGATGGCTTGACAACGCCAAGTAGCTCGGTTCTATAATGCCCGAGTCAAGATTAGGTACTTTCGAGTGGGAGATATGGTCCTCCAGAAAACGTTCCTAAACACTAAGGAGTTGGTGCGGGTACACTAGGACCTAATTGGGAAGGACCCTATGTCGTCTCGAGCACCTTTCAACTCGAAACGTATTGATTGGAAGGCCTAATCGGACAATTATTACCCCATCTATGGAATGTCGAGCATCTAAAGATCTGTTATTCGTAGATCGGCCATTAAACATTCATGAAGACTCGGTCAAGTAAAGAATGAAAAATATGTAAGTTAAGTTAAATGAATTAAAAATCCAAGTATTTACATTCATCAGTATGCGTTCTACATCGGATTACATTAGTGTCTACTGTCAAATTACATTGATGAAACCACAAAGATAAAGGCAAAAAGAATCGGCCACATACGCTATGTCCTCTCTCAGTTGTAGATGCTCTCGAGCCCTCCTGGTGTGCTTGAAGAGCTTGAATCTTGGGGTGCTTAAAGTGCTTGACACCTTCAAACCAACTTTAAGGTTCATTAGAAGCTGACACAGGAGGTGGCTCGGACTTAGCCACTGCCGTCACTTGGAGCGACCTCCGAAGCTGCCTCAGGCTCGACCTCCATACCAGCTACTACGCCAGTAGACCCGGTTGCCTCGGCCTCTAGACCTTCAGACTTAGAGGCACCTTCATCAAATCCCGAGAGATCAGGGGCGGGGAAGGCTTCCTTCATCACTCCGACATACTTGGTGTAACCGTCTTGATACAAGCGATCCCGTTCCTCTAAATACTCTTGGGATTTAAGAAAGGCCTTTACGGCCTGGTCCTTGGCCACTTCTTTGGCTTTCTCAATGGCAGCCCTGGTCTCAGCCTTAAGCCAAGCTAACTTGTCCTCTGAAGAGGCATGAGCCTGAAGAATTCGTCGACTCTCCTCCTGGGCCTCTTTCAATAGCGAGGCCTCATGAGCACGCTCGGCCTTGGCATCCTCGATGGCCTTCCGAGTAAACACTAATTCGCCAGACAGTAGGCCGACCCGAGCCAAGGCAACTTCAAGTTATGCTTCCGCTTTCATTGCCCGTTTCTGAGCTACTTTGGCATCTGCTGCTTGGCTTTGAGCCTCGGCCAGATCCATGCTGGGCGAACTATAAAGGAAAAAGGCAAAGTCAGATTAAAATAAAAGAGGTCAACAAGATAAGTGAAAAGTCTGAATCTTACCTTTAGCAGAATCTTGGCAGCATGAGAGAGAGTCCGCCTTTGGGAAGCCTCGAAGAGGGCAGTAAATTGTTTCCTTCTCCCGTGGAAAAGCGCCCAAGGGACCATATCCGACACAGCCCGTTGGAAGAACGCCTCCTATTGAGTTATCTCCCCTCTTGAGGGCTCCCCCCTTTGCTCTTTCTTTTGTTTCGAGACCTGCTCTGCAATTGGTCCTGGCTCAGGGGCCACTTGAGGCTCGGGAGCCACCGCGTCTGCTGCTTCCGCCCCTTCTTCCAAGTCGGGGATTATCATGGTCGGGATCACTATCGGGACAGCCGATGTGGCTTGCCCCTTAGCCTTCGAGATCGTCTTCGGTCTCTTTAGAGCACGAGTCTTGGACTGACTTTTTGACTGTGGGGGAGCTTTCATCTTAGAAGCCGGATGAAGAATGGTCTTACCTCAACCATCTCTGCATCAGGAAATGCAAGACGAGTCAAGTAAGAATCGAAAAAAATGCAACCAGACATCCAGAAGTTACTTGTTACAGCCGAATCTAAACCCGAGAGAAGAAGACGCTCCAGTTAGAGAAGTGTCTTCCAAGACCACTCCTCCAAATTTAACGCCTTCAGATCTTTAATCCGCTCTAGTGCATCAGCTCCTAGTTTCAGCCTGCGCATAGGGATATCTGCGGAACGCATTTAGTCAGACTAAAAAAACACAACGATGTAAGGAGATGAAGGAAAAAGTGCGAGCCGAGTCACCTGCTTGGGAGAACATTCGAGGAACGCGAGGTTTAAAGAGTCATGGCTCGACAGTCTCCTAGCGGTCACATGCTCAGATCCACTTATCTCTCCAATGCTTGTTGGAGGTAGGAGGGTCGGTTATCAAAGGCCCGCCCTTGTTCCGCCAAGCACACAAAAAGTACCAGCCGAGTTATTGTGGATTCGACCGTACTTGATATAGATGGAGAAACTCATTGATAGTCAGTCGGGGCTGCTCTGTCTCAACCCACAGCACCGAGCATCCGAACAAGTTTCTCCACCCATTTAGAACTATTTTTCCAGGTACAATCTGAAGCCGGGAAAGTAAATCCCAAGCAATGCCCTGAAGGGGGAGACGCAACCCACATTGTAAAGCGACCTGAAAGATTGCGACCATCCTAGCAGGCGGATGGTCGGGTAAGTTACTCGGCAGAGGGAGGCGAAGGATGACCGAGTCCGGGATATAGTACCCAGCCCTGATCCTATACAGATCCTCTTTGGTTAAAAATGAGGGAACCGGACCCTTCTGATCATTTCCTACCTCTCCCCCCTCAGCTGTCGATTCAATAGCTCTTGTCGATCTTTGCGTAGGGATCGACTCACTGGCCCCTTTAGTCTCTTCGTCCTCTTCCTCCAATTCCTCCTCAGGAGGATTAGGTCTGACAAGAGCAGTCATAAGTGACGCCTCTCCACAAGAGGGACACACAGAAGCAGGGTGCTCCGTCGAGGACCTCGTTGTCCTTTTAGAGAACTGAAAGGCCTTGTTGGCACCAATGGCCATCTCTGCCAGCAAAGAGGGCAATTCCAGAAATGTCTCGCTTTGCCCTTGTCACCGGAAGCTCTCCCGGGGGCTCTGGGAACTGCGCATTGCCATTGAAATTCAAAAAGAAAGGGAGGGAGAGAGTTCAAAACTCACCGGAGATAGCGATTCAGATCGGAAAAGGAGTGAACGTGGAAGCGAAAATCAAAGAGGAAGAACGAAAATAGTGAAAGGCGGAGAATAGTGAAAACGAAAAAGCGAAGAGGAGAAAATGCATGAAAATGAAGAAGGGGCGTCCTGCTCCTCCTTATGTAGCCCGACCACGTGGTAAGGGCATTTAAGGAGGAGTTGTATCGACAGCCGTTTCAACTCCCTTGCTTGACACGTGGCGCACGTCGACTGACGGAGATGCCATTCTCGCCCCGTGTCTGAACCTTATTGGCCGAAGAAATGCTCTGAACGGCTTCTTGCACGTGTGGCCTCGACCAACGAATCAACGCATGCCTAGGACGACACACGACTCCTGCAAACAGTAAATGCTCCATCATAATATCGGTCTCCGGTCTAAGCCGACTGAAAACTCTTTACTCCTAAACATCAACACAGCTGATGTAAGGAGTAAGAGGGCTAACTGTTGGGAAAAAATATGACAAGTCCAGAGACCCAGTTATAGAATGGACTAACTTTATTGACAAGGCCCGGGATTTTGAGGAAATGAGCCTGACCGAGAGTCAAAAGAGCTAAAAGCCTCGAGAAGAGACTTAGCTTAGATCGCAAGGAATAAAACTCCGACCGAGACTTATAAAGTCACGAGCCAAAGGCAAATTATATAAGATGCATGAAGTTGACTCGGACGACGATGCACCAACATCTTAAAGGCCGATTAAGGCCTAAAGTTTAGAAGCCGCCTGACCAACCATGAAACTGACCCAATATGGTCAGTTGTAAGGTCGACTATCGGAGTAAGAGAGGACATCGATTATGAATTAGCTTCATCTCGCTCGACAAATGACAAACAACTTGATTCATAAAGCTGGCTCAGACTAACTCGTTATTAGAGTCGGTCAGAACTGGGCCGAGTAAGGAAAAGACGGCACGAATAAAAATGTTGTCCCGAAAATTTCATAAAAGGATCTCAAATCCCGAGGATCTCGAGATCGATGAGAGACCGAAAACGTATTGAAATCAAATCTCCAAGATATTAGGAAGAAAGTCCCTGTATGACGGGACCCTCCCATTCTTATAAATATAGAGAACTCGAAACTAAAAAGATAGATAAAAAACCCTTCTCAAAAAACCCTCATATATGTACCTATCATTGGCTTTGGCATTAGAGTGCCAGGGTCTCCTTTATTTCATTCCTGTGCATGTGGATGGACGAGAAAAGGCTCACCGTTATTTTGCATCAACAAAATTCATCTTTCAGTTCAACTGATTAAGTCCACTCCCCTTTATCTATACTTTAAAAGTGGTTATCTGAGTCAACTGAATTTACAGGCCAAATTGATGAGTCTCTCAAAAATTCAGTCAGAGTAAAGCTTTAGAATAAGTATCTCAAAAAACCCAGCTTGAAATCCTGCCGAGTTGAGTTGACTCAGCCAAGTTTCAAGTCGAGTCCGTGAGTTTGAGAACTATGGTTTCGACTGGGACCCAAAATTCAGGTCACCTGGCAACTTACGTGGGCTACACCATGGAAAACGGCTGGGACTTCCAGTACCACCGTTAAAATGTTCAAAGTTGTGTATGCGGTCCACTGTTGATAAATTTACGGTTCAATTCATTCATTTGATGCTTCCCTTCTGAAAATCAGGATATTACAAGACTCATGTGGGCCACACCATGTGAATTTAGTGTTTTGGGCATGATTTTTCACTATTCCTTGTGTTGTGGCACAAATAAGTCTTGGATTTGAACAGATTGTAAAATATACGGTAAGAATGTGGTGATGCATCTGATGGACGGGGTGGATCTGATACACGTGTGTCCCAGGTAGCCATTATTTAATGCAAGTTAAGTTAGCGCTGTCCAATTGATATCTTCACCCATAATTATTGATAAACATCAATTTCTTTCTACTTTTTATAAAAGAAATAATACATGCTCATACCAAACAAGGTGGTGTAATAGCGGTTCAGATTAGTAGGATTTTGGGCCGTATGATTTGGCGGGGAAATTCAAAAGATTCGGATTTGTCGCCTATCGCCGGCCCTTTTTAATGTCTCACACACGTGGCGCCTTGTTATTCGTTTCCAGCACGTGTCACGAGCGTGCTTTCCGAGTACTGGGCCCACTCAGATCGATGCGCGAGGCGGGATGCAAGCTCACATTCATTGCGAGTCGTGATATCCGTACTTCTCCACGCTCGGTTTACAAGAAACTGGGTGTGGTTACTCGCATCTTCCCAGTGTAAGGGATAATCCTAGCATGTGTTCAGAGACGTTCAACAGGTCAATGTACAGGCCACGAGCCGAAAAGCGTGGCAGTCGGTCACCACGTGGCCGACATGTGTACGTTGAATTCAGGACGACAGAATCGCTCAGGCCATGTCAAACAAGCAACAGGGTGCTAATCAACGCACTCGGACTAGAGACACTGTGGCATACCAAACAAACCACCAGTATCTTAGCCGTACAAGTGTGGTCAGTATAATTTGGGAAGCGGATTGGCTAGTGTAGCTCAAACCAGCTATGTAGCTGTTGTATTGACGTTAGCAAGAGCAGTGGGTCTGATCACAAGGTATGTGTTATATTCAAACCGTCCATTCATTTGGAGAGCTTGTCCTAAATGGATAGATCTAACTACCAGGTGGATCATACTGAAAAAACTACCCTGGAAACCTGTTTTTAGGGTTAGGAAAGTTTTGGATTAATAATAAATTTATTTTTCCTCTTCGTTCGAGTCTTTATAACCTTATGAATGGATTGGATAGAAAATAAATGTTATAGTGGGCCCTATAAATTGTTTAATGGTAAAAATTAATATATCGGCTTGTACTTTTGGCACGGTCTAAACGATCTTTAGATATAATTATTTTTTGTATAATGCTCTAAAATGATCTCTAAAAATAAATGAACAAGGTAGTTATAATAAACACATGAATTTGGGGCCATTTAACTTTGAACTCCTTTGAACCGTTGTACAACTTGGAGCTCGATAAGCGTTAGTGCTCGTCTTCACATGACACGTACCTACCACAGTTATATAGTTGGTGTGTGGTACACTAGCCAATCTCTTCTATAATTTGGAGGTTACTTATAGAGGTGGACAAAATGGACTCGATTCGCCCCGATTCGAACAAAACTGATGGCTTGAATCGGTCAGAATTGGTTAGATCCGAATGACAATCGGATCAGATTCAGTAAGTAGCAAATCTGACCGAACCGAACCGAAATCTGATCCGTTTAGATCCGATCCGATTTGATCCAGACCGCACCGATGTAGTAACTAGCTAGTAAAAAAAAAACTCACCCAACCCATCTCTCTCTCTCTCTCTCTCTCTCTCTCTCACACACACACACACACACACACACACACACACACACACACATAGATTCATCAACAATGACGTCTGTAAGCAACATCACACCCCAATGATTCCTCGACATCTCAAGACTCACGTCAGGTAGAAAATCCAACTTCGAATTCCCGTAAATGGTCTCTTAAGATCCTCTCTCCCAAGCCGCTGTAAACACTATAACGCTTCAAAATTCCATCCATTCAATGCTAAAAAAAAGAGAACCTGGAAGCTTGGATCCATCACAGATAGGGTATCAGCAGAAGGATTGGCTACTCCCCTTGACACCAGCCCGTGATTGATGGTAGGTGCTCTGATGACCCCACCATGATGTATGTGTTTCATCCATTCCATTCATCCATTTTATAGATCATTTTAAGGCTTTATATAAAAAATGATAGGGATATAAATCTCAGGTGGACCACACCACAAGAAAAACAATAATAATTGGATATCCACAATTATAATCCTCCTAAGGCCCACTTTACTGTTTATTTGACATCTATTCTGTTGATTAGGTCATAAGGACCTAGATGAAGGGAAACACTAATTATTAGCTTGATCAAAAACTTTTATAGCCTCCAAAACGTTTTTAATGGTCAACGTTCATTTAACATTGTTTCTTATAATGTGGTCCAATTGAGATTTCGATATACTTCATTTTTTTTTTCTAATAACATAAAATGATCTATAAAAATAGATGGAGGGCATGGATGAAACACATACATCATGGTAGGGTCCACAAAGTAATGACGACCGATGGCAAGGGAGTAGCCAGTCCGTTTCTAGTACAACTGTAGAGTTGTACTGGCGCATGAGGCGTCTGGCATCCTCGTGCGCCGGGCGCTCCTCGAGCTCCAAGTTGTACGAACGGTTCAAAGGAGATTAAAGTTATATGGGCCCCACAATGATGTATTTATTATATCTACACCGTTCATGTATTTTTATAGATCATTATAGAGCATTATTCAAAAAATGAATAATATCTAAAGATCATCTGGACCACACCACAAATAGTAGCAAAGCATATTTTCACTGTTAAACCATTCGTGTGGTCCACTTGATAGTTAGATCTGTCTTATTTTTGATCTCAAGCCTTAAGACGAGCTTGCCAAATGGATGAACGGTTTGGATATAACACCTACCCCATGATCAGATCCACAGAACTTGCTAGCGTGGATATACAAATTGAATTCACTCGTGCTTGCGTGAAAAGCAAGTAAACGGTTTCGTGAACTGCATGTAACTTTAAAAGTTAAATAAAAATGTATAAACAAAAATTGAATGTTCTTTCAGAGCCATATGGGGCCCACCTTGATGTATATATTTCATCTAAGCCGTTTATCCATTTTGAAATATTATTATAGTCATTGAGCCTAAAAAGGAGATATATTAAAGGTTAACTTAAACCATATCATATGAAATAATTTGATTTAATTCATACTGTTTGAATCGTACCTAATCCGATCCGGCTCGGTTTTCCTGACCGAGGTGGACTCGGTTCGGGTAATGTCAACCAGCCATCGGGTTTGTCCAAATCAGGTGACGCGGATCCGGTCTTAGATCGGATCAGGTTCGGGTCTAACCATTGAAAATTCGGATAGGATTGAGTTATACCTAATCCGATCCGATCAAGACTGATGCCCAGCTCTAGTTACTTGTAAGAAGGCTTTAGCTGTGGCTGCATGTGGACGGGGATACCCTGCCAAAGGCCAGGAAGTTCCTGCGCTGAGAACTTAGGCGTTGCCCGAGGTGTTGTTTTTGAGAAATTCACTCCATTCATTTATTTTGTGAGGTCATTTTAGATTACAAGGTCAAAAATGAATCGTATCCAATACTCAGATGGGCCAAAAACGTGAGTATTGAACGTCAATCGGCCATAGAAGCCTTGAATCAGGATAATATTTGTGTTTTCATTTCATCCCAATATGAATGATGTTATAAACGGTATAGATGTCATATAAACATCACTGTTGATGTCAGGAACCATTCAATGATAGGAATTTCCCTGCACACATTTTCCTTTGGTGAGGCCCACTTGAGTCTTGGATCCTGCTCAATTTTGATTTTAAGTCCTAAAATGGTCTCACAAAATGGATGGACAGGGTGGATTTCTCACAAGCATCACGGTAGGCTCCACCTACGTACGGAGTGCAGGAGCTTCCTGCAAAAGGCTTTAGGAGGAAATCTGCGTCCGCTGCATTGGTACACGAAAAGGGGAGCGGGTTGGCTGGTGTAACACACACAACCGACCTGATTGGTGTGTTTACCTAAGTTCGGTGGGTCCCATCATGAGTTATGTGTTATATCCAAACTGTCCGACCATTTGGCCAAACTCGTAGTAAGACTTGAACAAAAAAATAAGACAGATTCAAAGAACAAATGGACCACACTGTAAAAAATAGTGGCGGAATTGAATCCTGTACCATTGAAACTGTGTCGAGGTAACAGAAGTTTTGGATCAACATGATATTTGTTTTTCCTCTTCACCCATGTCAGAGATCTATGGCCCCACTATAATTTACGTGTTTCATCCATGTTGTTTATCTATTTTTCTAGATTATTTTAAGGAATGAGACAAAAAAATGAGGTATATCCCAATCTCAAGTCGTCTACAATTATTGGAAGCAGTGTTGAATGATCATTGACCATTAAAAACCTCTTCGGGGCTAGAAAAGTTTTCCATCAAGGTAATCTTTTTTTCTTTTTTTTTTTTTCCAATTAGGTCTTTATGACCTAATAAACAAATTGGATGTCAAATAAACAGTACAGTGGTCCTTAGGAGGATTTTAATGGTGCATATTCAATCACTATTGTTTTCCTGTGGTGTGGTCCACCTGAGATTATATCCCTCTCATTTTTGGGATCAAGAAATAAAATGATATGTAAAAATGGATGAATGGCATGGATGAAACACATATATCTTGGTGGGGCTCACATAGTACTGACCATCAGCCACTAGGCTAAGGGCAGGGAAGCAGCCAATGCGTTTCCCTTTCAACCATCCCTACAATTCTGAGTGGCAGGAGAGTAATGGCTGTCTTCGCACTACACGCGTGCCTACACCAGCCTGGTGGTGTGTGGTTTCCCATATGGTAAGGGCCCATTGGCTGGTGTAACACACACCACCAACTTGGCAGGTGTGCGTACATGCTGTGGGAAGACAAGCTCTGATGCTTGTCTGCAGCACAATATCATTTTGTGATTGAAAGAATGAAAAGAAGATCAGAAAGAATTTCTTTTGATGGCTCTGATACCGTAAATACTTTATAAATATAATTGAGATTACACATTGTGCACGTCATGAGTAGCCTATAATAAACAAATTTGTAAGATATGATGGGTACAATTAATTACAATCAATGTTTGAAAATCAAATTTAATTGTACGAAGGAAGTGGAGAAGATAAGAAAAGTTATTTCAATTATTTTGAGAGTAGTTATAATTTACACGTCACGGGCACTTTACAATTTTTATTTTTTACTAAAATAATTGTCCTAACTCTTATGCCTTTGGCCATAAGATTAGATGGTACAAACCAAAGGAGTGTCTGTTAATTACAAGATAGAATCAATATTTTTGGACTTGGACGAAAGGCCAACCTGCTTTTGTGCGTGGTCCGCTTAAACCAATCCAAGTGCCAGTCTACTGATGAATGTAGGATTTGGATGGCTCTTTTTTACAAATAATTGTCAGGTTTGGTGCAGTTTTTTCTATAGGCCGTCCAAGGCGGGGGCCAAGGATGGACAGGTAGGTCCATCTGTGATCCACAATGGCTTACCTAGTGAAAATTGGAAGTGGGGCCAACCTGGGGTCCAGTTTACCTTTTGTCTTATGGGTCAGTTATCCATGGTTAGCATTGGGCCTGTCTTAGTCTATGTATGGGCCATAATGAAAACAACTCCAAACCAAAGTTAGAATTACAATTTTGGTTAAAAATACACAGGGAGGAGTACTGTGGAAAAATATAATGCATGATGCTGCGGAAGTAAAACCTGATGTAGAACATGTCACAGAGATATTCTCAGCATGGTTGAGCCACAAGGAAATGGACCGTGAATTGACCATAACTTTTGATCCGGGTATCGTTATAAGGCGTATAACTTATTAATCTTTACTGAAACGGGCCATCCGAAGTGAACCGACCTGCAAAGTGGGTCGCATCTGTCCGTTTCGTCAGAAAATGTGCGCTTTCAGCTCAAAAACGAATTTTTAAGAAAATTTTACTTTTTTTTAATAATTATAATTTTTTTAAATATTTTTTAGAGTTTTAGATTTTCTTTCCTTTTAGAAATAACTTTTAGTTATACTAGGACTCTTCTAGAGAAAGTTTATTTGTAATTTTTAAAAGTTAAGCCTTAGAAGAGTTTTATTAGAATTATGATTTTTATTAGAGTTAGAATTTTGTTATTTTTGATAATTACGAATTTTAGTTTATTTTTTTCTATATTAATGGTGTAAGGAGATATATTAGACAATTATCAATTATTCATCAATTAATTTCAAATTTATTAGAATTTATTATTTTCCTGCTTTCTTTCCTCATGGATTAGAGAAGTCTCTGTGAGGAGTCCAGGGAAGCTCCGTGGATTCGGAGTAGTTATCATCTTGAGGAAGACGGTGTTCAACCTCATGTCTTTCCTTGCGTCAAAACCACAAGGAAAAACAGCTAAATTAAAACTAAAAAGTCAATGAGAAAAAAATACAAGAGACAGCGGACACTGATTTAACATGATTTCATAATATTCCTAATCCATGGAGCTTCTTCTTCACTAAAAAAAATATAAGGCTTATCTCTCTCCTACAATATAATTGTATTAGAATTTTATTATAGAGTAGCAGCCTAGAAGAATACTTTCTTTGCCTTTTGTTTCTCTTCATATAAACCACACTACTAAGGAAAAATTACTAGTGTTCTAATAGATTTAGGCTTCATATATGTACCTACACACACCAAAGGCGGGAGGGAGTGTTTTCTTATGGGAAGGTACGTGTTATGGGCATATATATGCCACTCCCCTTGAGCGGTAGGAAGTCACCGCCTCAACAAAGAGTTCATTTACCAATATGGCGGCTCTGGTTAGGAGCATGTACTGTGGCAATGGGCCAGGAGGCCTGCCTCGGCCTAGCTTAGACACTTTATGGAGCACTTTTGCTCAGTTCGATAAGATAGGGCCACCAAGAGCTCACTCGAACAACCTTATATTGTTATAGAATCACGCACTTTTTCATCCACAACAGCTGGCTCATTTGGTCCTGGCTAGCCAGTCCAGTTCTCGGACTGAAGGTTGGGCTCAGACTTGAAATCCAGGTCAGGGGTGTAGACCGGGCCAGGCATGGGCAAGTAATGAATGGCCCCACCCGCTCGGTCTAATCATCAAGTGGCCACCATCATACGCAAAAAGTAAATGGTTTAAAGACACTTGCAAATTAATGGTTAATATTTACTGAACATTAGTAGTTTAAAGGTACTGATCATTGGATAGGGTCATGCTTTAATAATCTAAGCCATTTAAATGGTGGGACTCAATATTGTAGATGGAGGATATAAACCTTTGATCGTTTAAATAAATTTCTTTCTGGGCCTTTTCAGACTGATTAGGGTCATGACTAAGGGGACTAGAGCTAGGCTAGGGTTTTTTTTTTTTTTTTTTTTTTATTTTTAATTTTTTTAATTTTTAACACATGCACATACACCCCACACACTCACGCTGGTGGAATTTCACCACCTATGGGTACTCGAACCCTTGACCCGGAGTTGAAACTCCTGAGAGTCTACCACCCCAGCTAGGCTAGGGTTAATCCTCTGCCGATTGCCACCACTACCGTGCAACTTCCCAGTGCTACTCAAGAAGAAGAAAAGAAAGAAAATGAATTCGTTTTGCATATGCGGTAAGTCAGGATCAAGAGCATGTAATGCTGGTTGGAGCCGACATGCAGAGAAAGTCTCGTGATAGGAATCGTCCATGTTTGGGTGTTATTTTGAATGGCCTATGTTCCAATATTAACGTGGAAAGGATGACCTTTCACCACTGATTTTGTGCAGTTAGAATGTGAGTCAAAAGGAAATTTTCTTTGAACGATCCACATTCTGCCGTACACATTGATGGAAAGAATCAACCATTCAGCCGCTCTGCTTGTTATTAATTACCGTGTGTCAATGTACCATATGACCCAGACGGGAACCGTTCATCAGTTGGGCCCAGTATTGAAATCTAGGCCCATATCAGGGCCAGGCAGGGCTTGGCCTAATGATGATTGGCTCGGTCCAATCATCAAGTGGGCCATCATTAGACAATCTAAATGGCTCGGCCCATTCACCATATTGGATCTGAATCATCTTTCAATAAGCGAAACTGTTTACATGAGAGAACTTATGGTAGATTAAGGATACTCAAAAAAAATCTTGGATCATTTAAATAATGTTTTCTTACAGGCCCAACCTGGCCCTGCATGGTGAGCAGGTCCTTTTCAACCCATTAGGATAGGGCAAGTGGGCCAATTTTGGCCCATTGACACTCCTAGATCTAACAAGGAAGATGCACAAAATGACAAATTGGAGGCTGCGATAGTCTGTGATGAATGGATTTGATTGGATAGGTGAAATTAGTAGCGGGACGAATATGGCTGAGATTTTGGAAATATCATAATAATATCGAGATATTTTCAAAATCTCATCAGTTTTTAAAATATTAGTTTTTATGAAAATATCAAGAAATACAAAAGCATTAAGGAATTTGTTATATAAATATATATTTAAAATTTTAAATTCATTTGATAAAATGTAACTTCCTGAATTACATTGTCCATATAAAATTTCAGATTAATTGAATTAAAAGGTTAATTTTATAATCAATAGAAAAAAAAAACCACTTAGCACATTGGTCGACACACTCTTGGTCATAAGAGCGGTTGGAGGACTGACTTCGGATGAGATTAGAAGATCGATTTCTATCACTGTACTCTTTTATTATTTTTATTTTATTTTTTTTCATTTTTCTTTGTGCTTTTAAACTAAAACCCCTATATCTAAGCCGTGAATGAGTCAAATAGGGATCGGCATGGGCTGTCTAGCAGTGTCAACTCAAATCTATTCGGATCATATGTTTCTGAGGGCTAAAATACACTAGGATCCTAAATTCTAAAATAATGGGCGAGCCACACCAATCAGAGTAAATCTCAGTCATTGTTTTGCATATTTGTTAATTCTATGGATTTTCGATGTTTCAGATCGATCTATACCATTCATATCGACTATGTGTTAGATCTGAGATGTTACCCAAAATTTTAAATAGATTTAACTGTTGGATGATCCACAATGATCAAGGGATGGTATTAATGAGAAATCATGCTAGATGATGGTTAAAGAGATCTTAGATGGTCTAGATCTAAATTCTTAGGATTTCTTCGAACTTGATGTTGTGGAAATCAATGGATGGTTTGGATTCAACCCATGTGTGTGGAAAATATATAATAACTTACATCAAGAAAAAATTTAAGTTTTTGTGAAAATTGAATTGTGTCACAAAGCATAATCAACCATTGTTGATTGGATCGATTGAAAAGGGTTGAAATATGTCCAATGACTTAAATTGCAGAATTTAGAATTTTTCGATCCAATCAATGTATGGAGCATCAATCGGACTTGATCAATTGAAGTTACAAAAAATGTTAGTTTGACCAAGCTGAATAAATTTTGATATTCTTGATTCGGTTGAGGGCTTGGTTTTGAATTGTGATGATTAGATTAATAAGTTATAATACACATAAATTACTTTGATGTAAATGGATGAATGAGGATCACCTTGATTGGATCAAAGGTGGGCCCAATTAGAATGAATAATTGGATCAATTCATGATTTATTTGAATTATCTATTAGGGATCCTAGATTCAAACCTATATAATTGATCTGCGGATTAATTTCTATTAAGAACATGTGAGTGAATCCCAACATGTCTCGTCTTTGTGTGATTAAGATGAATTGATTGCTATGATTATTGTATTGTGATGCTAAGTTAATGTCTTGATGTATGAATGATTATGTTGAATTGTCATTTTTATGAATTGCTTATATGGACATGAATATCATTACAATCATAAAATCCGAGTTTCCTCTCATACGAAGACATGTATATAATAACTTGTATATGTTAATGCATTGGGCATTGAACATGCATTGGATAGCGCTCCAGTGCTGATTCCTAAAGCCTTGCTCTAAATAACCTGCATGCACACCTTGTGCCTAGGTTTTTGAGGAATCTCTCTAGATAGTTTTCTAACAAAATTGTTATCAAATGCCCATTATAATAGTGAAAGCCTACTTAAGGAATAGATGCAGGGCCTTGCCCATGCCTAACTAATATGGTTGAAGCTTTGTTAGGTGCAAATGTAGTTTGATGGATATCTAACCCAATCAAATTGATGATTATCCGACTTGATGTATGCATTACATGTCATTTTTGCATTCATGTACTTTAATTGTTTCTCTATACTATTTTAATGTGCCGTGTATGAATCATGATGGGTTCACTCACTAGGCATGATTGGCTGACGTTTTTTGAATGATAATTGTGCAGAGGTGATCAAGATTTAAAATGTAAATTGTTGTGGGAAATCTGAGCTTACAATACAACGTTGCTCAGGGGGCAAGTCCGAGCCGACTCGTGACCCTCCCGACCTGTTTCAAGAAGCGACCCATCAGAGCAGCCGACTTGGTTGCGGTCGGACCCCGGATTATGATCCGATCGGATGATCGTCTACGTTATAACCGCTCTGCTCTAACCTACGTTCCGAGGTGAACGAAGTTCCGAGCCGAGCATACAGTCCGAACAGAGCGAACGTTCCAAGCCGAACGCATGTTCAGACGCGCATACCCCACTCGCTTAACATGGAAACTGCCATAACCAAACGTGGCCGATAACCTCGCTCGCAGATACGCATAATCTGCCAGATACGCTACATGATCGATAGATCGCGGGGGGTATCTCCACGATCCGGGAATCCCCCTGATCATGCCGAGATTATCGGATCCGTACCACTCGACAGTCAAGTATAAATACTACATCACGCCATATCTACAGGTACGTAAAATCGAGCTCTCCTCTACACTTTACTAAGACCATAATTCCCTTGTCCTGACTTAGGCATCCGAGGGTCCCCCGGCTTAGTCAGGGTCACCTTTGCCTGCTTTCCTGGTGCAGGTTACAGGGATCATACGTGGTGATTGACGAGGAGAGAGGGCTGACCATATTTTGGCATCAACATAAATCATATGCCAAAGAATGAGGACAAAATAGTGGATGAAGTAGATGATCAATGGGTATATTTATTCGAGGATGAAATTGCTACAATGAATTAACTGAATGAATGTGAACATGAACTGTTGATTTTGAACTTCAAACTTTCTTTATATTATTTTGATTATGGTTAGACATTATTAAAACATATGTTTCTAGACATTTATAATAGGAATAAAGTTTCAAATGGGTGGACACAGTTGAGTTATCAAATTTACGATGTGATGGTAATGGTAATTGAAGTAATTGAAAATGTGTGGAATCGTATGATCACATGTGTGGATGTATGAATGTTAGAAATTAGAATGATAAAATGCATTAAGCTATGATTCCAAGCAACTATAGGAATTGTCGATTTAAGTATACTTGGTGTGCTCATGGACCATAACTTAGATATGCGGGTGCACAAGTTGCATTCGAATTGCAGGACATGACAGAATTCGTGATCAACATTTTTATATTTAGAAAATTTTTGATAATATTAATCTCCCTAAAATGACTTTTAGGGTATAAAGTGCAAAACCAGATTGGTCCCTATAAAACGAAAAAATACTGAGAATTTCAGCTTATGGTTGAGCCCCACGATTCAACATATGAGGAATTGAAGTAAAATGAGAGGGTACAAAGCTTTCATTGAACTCTGATGCTTTTACAATTCTGAGGTCAGGAGAGGCCAATGGGGCTGTTGGGGCCTAATTGATCAACGCCCTAGATTTTGGGTTGGATATGATAAACGGACATACTGGTGGGCCCCACTGGATCCAACGTGTAAGGGATGGTATGCTTGTACTTTGACTCAAGGATATGTAAAGCTTCTCCAACTTTTTTTAACATTTTGGGTTGACGATGATTCGAAACATTCATTCGATGGCCCAACATACCCAACTGAATGCTCCAAGATCATGTAAATTTATGACTGTCAATGGGCTGGGCCCAGGCCTGAAAAGTCAGAATTTAAAATATGTTTGGCCCGACAGCTCGGCCTGTAAAGTTCAAAACTTGAGCAAGACCACCACAGGCCCGGCCCGTTGACAGCCCTACATCTGATCCTTCTTTTCCCAATTTCCCGGGCTTTTCCTTTTTCTGTATTTTCAGGGAAAGAGATGGTAAATACCCCAAAAGCACACCAATAAAATCTAATTGCTGCTGTTTTATTTCATTTACAAACGAGCAGAGACCTGCAATACACACAGACAGAGGAAAAAGAAAGGAAAAGATCGAATATCTAACATCTACTGATTATAGCCGAACGTCCATGGCGTCCGTGCGCCCGACGGATTTTGATAAAGGCGCACGGTACGCACTCAGCACCCGCGAAGGGGGAGCCTGCCATTGAACTCAATCAAATGGAGTGGCTCCACAGCAACACGTCAGCATCACATGCTACGTCATCCCAGTGGAACCCACTTAAGTGGTACGGAGGCAGCGAAACCATCAGTCCCTCCGCCATGCTCTCAAGCAATCCCGGCATTCCGCAATCCACCTCATCCTCCACGTAAAACACATTCTCCGGCGGCGAATACATCGAGTTCTCCACCGAGCTTGTGTCACTGATGCCAGAAGCCGTCTCAGATTTCAGAGGCCGGAAAGCTTCGGCAGCTTCCACTGCTGCCTTCCGAATATCTTCGGTGCTGCCGGACACTGGCACAGGCAGGCACCAGGCCGAATCAGCGAAATTGAGACAGGCCGACCGGCCCCTGAGAGCCATTGCAGCAACGTCATGGGCCCGGGCGGCCATCTCAGGGGTCTGGAACGTTCCGAGCCACAGCCGTGAGGCTTTGTTCGGCTCGCGCAGCTCGCAGACCCACTTGCCGCCGTTCCTCTGCCTGACACCCTTGTATACTGGGTGCCGTGTCTCGCGGAATTTCCTTCGTCCGGCTCGCCGCTTCGGCGGACTGGTCGCTACGGTGGCGTAGACTTCCTCATCAGAGCTGGTGGCTGACGGCTGTGAATTCTCGAATGTGTAGGCTGCAAGGACATCCGAGTAATCCCAGCTGAAGCATGTGGCCATTTAGAGTAAGGAAGGATGTGGAGTGAATCGGGTTTTGGAAAGATTTGGGAAGGAATGGAAAGAGCGGCTGGTTTTATATGTGTGGTGGGCCATGTCCCTGATTTGAGCTTTGTACGCGTACACGGATTCTCCCCATGTGACAGCCTGGGCGCCCACGCTTGTATCAGCTTGCATGAGTGACGTGACACTAGTTGGCTCGAAAAGCTGGATGGTCCCTTTCAGGAAGCTATGTGCCTGCGACCGCTACCCCACGAAAGTTCCTGCGGTGGAAGTTACCTGCCTTCTTCTCAGTGACGGATGCGGATTGGCTGGTGTACCACACCCCAGCGATTTGACGTCAGCAAATTCTGTGGGTCCCATAATGAGGTACTTCTTATATCCAAACCGTCCATCCATTTGTTGAGCTTATTGTAACTCTCGAATCTAAAAATAAGATACATCTAAATATCAACTTGACCACACTGCAAAAACAGTGGGGGATTGAACGTCTATCATTGAAATCTTTTTTGGGGTTATAGAAGTTTTGGATCAATATTATATTTGTTTTTCTTCTTCATCTAGGTATCTGTGACCTTATGAACATGTTGGATGGAAAATAAATATTATTGTGAGCCTACGAATGTTTTAACGGTGAAAATCATTCTCCCCGCTGCTATTTGTGGTGTGGTACATTTGAGCTTTATATGTAATTTAGTTTTTAACTCATGATCTAAAATGATCTTGAAAAATGGATGAACAGTGTGGATATAATAAATACATCATTGGGGCCTATGTTACTTTGATCTCATTTGAACCGTTCGTACAACTCGAGCTCGAGAAGTCGTCTGCGCTCGTCTTCGCACCTCACGTACCCACACCAGCCAATCCGCTTCCCACGGAGTCCTTCTCCATCGGACGCGGATTTCCTGCGAACGCCTTTCTCGGAACTTCCTGCTCAAGTATGCTGGGTGGGGCCCACTGCAATGTACCATAGAAATTCATTCCGTCCATCGGTTTTTTGAGATCATTTGAAGACATGGGACCAAAAATCAGGGGGATAAGAAATTCAAGTGGGTCACACCAGAGTAAAAATTGGAGAAAGAAATTCCTACCGTTGAAACCTTCCTGGACTCCATCTTCATGTTTATACACTATCCAAACCGTTTATAATGTAATTCCAAATGGGATGAAATGAAAACACCAAAAATATAACTTGACATAGAACTTTTATTGCCAAAAGAATGATTCAACGGTTCTCACTGAATACCTAATGTTTTCTCTCGTGTGGCCCACATGAGTGTTATATACATATATTATTTGGTCTCACACGCTAAAATGAGCTCTCAAAACGTATGGATGGGGTGAATTTTACACAAACATCCCAGTGGGTCCCACCCAGCATCCCTGCGCAGGAAGTTCCTGCAAAAGGACGCGGATTTCGTGCGAAATCCTTTCGCATGAAGTTACTGCACACGGATGCTGGGTGGGGCCCACCGATATGTTTGTGAGAAATTCACCCCGTCCGTCCGTTTTGAGATATCAATTTAGGATGTTTATCCAAACGGGAGGTGGATATCAAAACTCAAGTGGGTCACACGAATGGGAAAATTGGGGAAAGAAATTTCCACCGTTGAAATCTTCCTGAGCTCCACCGTGATGTTTATATGCTATCCAAACAGTTTATAAGGTTATTCCCAATGGGATGAAGTGAAAATACTAAAACGATAGCCTGATACAAAACTTTTATAGCCATAAGAATGCTTCAACGGTTCTCACTGAATTTCCACTGTTTCCTCCCCCGTGTCCCATTAGAATTTTGTATCCACCTCACTTTTGGACATACGTCCTAAAATGAGCTCGAAAAACGGACAGATGGTGTGGATTTCTCACAAACATATCAGAGGGACCCACCCCTTGCGCAGGATCTTCCTGCGAAAGGCTTTCGCAGGAAATCCGCGTCCTTCCTCGTCCACCCCGTGATGTTACTTTTGAAGATACACCCGTCCATCCATTTTGCCAGCATACGTTACCATGGTATTAAAAATGATGCACATGCAAAACTCCAAGTGTGTCACATGAAAACAACACGTGAGGAGAAAAATGACTATATGTTTATATGCTCTCTAAAAGTTATGTAACTCCAATATTAGCTTGATCCAGAACTTCCGTAACCTTAAAGAACATTTTAACAGTGGGTGTTCAATCTCCACCGTATCCTGTCCCGTGTATATTTGAGTTTTGGATGGTGGATTTCTCACAAACATTAGGAGCTATTTCGTACCATGGATTTTAGGGGATCTAAGGGGATTTCAAATCCCTTAACTGTTTGGCACCATAAAATAAGAAGGGGTTTTATATTCATAATGGGAGCTTAGATTACATCTAAAATCATTTCAAGGGTTGCATGTGTAATATGTGTCTCATTAAACTATTAAATTATTGGACTCATGGTCCATTAATGATATCTGTTATGGAAAATCCGAGCCAAGGCGTGATTCTTCTGACCCGTTTCGAGACGCAACCCTCCCGAACAGCCCACACGGTTGAGATGCAACTCGGGACCATACTCCGATCGGATGACCCTTTACACCGTGACCACACTGTTCAGCAAAGTCAGCCCTGCCAACTATGAAGGAATCAACGGAGCCGACCAGGTGGGTTGAATCGGTTGTATGTCCCATTCACTGAGCCGAGCCGAACAGACGTTCCGAGCCGAACATATGCGCATGTCCTATTCGCCGAACATAGAAACTGCCATAAGCAAACGTGACCGGTAACTTCGCGCACAGATACGCATAATTCGCTTGATACGCTACACGAATCGATAGATTGCGGATGGTATCTCCACGATCTGGGAATCCCCCCGATCGTGCCGAGATTATCGGACCCAGACCGCCTCACAGGCAAGTATAAATAGTACATCACGCCATATCTACAGATACGCGAAATTGAGCTCTCATCTACTCTCGACATAGACCCTGATTCCCTTGTCCTGACTTAGGCATCGGAGGGTCCCCCGGCTTAGCCAGGGTCACCTTTTCCTTTTCTCTTGGTGCAAGCTTTAGGGATGATACGTAGAAGGTGACGTGGAGGGAGGGTCGACCAGATTTTGTCATCAACATTTTTTGGCGCCATCTGTGGGAACCTGAAACTAGAAGTAAGGTTCTCATTCACCTAAGCAATGGCGAGGAAGAAGAAAGCTGTAGTTGTGGAACCGGTTCTCATTCACCTAAGCAATGGCGAGGAAGAAGAAAGCTGTAGTTGTGGAACCGGAACCAAGCGAGCAGGCTCGATCTTCATCAACACTTCATGACGAGTCCGCACCAGGACCTTCTCAACGTTCTCGTAATCGGTCGGGTAAATACCGCGCCATACAGAACGAGATCCAGGCCCTGCGCGACGAGATCAACAAGATGAAGCAGTAGAGAGAACCAGAGTCATGTCCGGTTCAGGAACAGCCTGTTCTCGAACCGGTGGGACTGTTCGTGGAGACCCGCTCTACGCCGAGTGTATGACCTGAAGTCCCCCAAATTCAGGGGTGCCGCGTTCAGGACAGAATCCTCCTGCGGTGCATGGCGAGGGATCCGCGTGGAATGCCACTACTCGGGTTCTCACAACTGTTCATTCCGCTACATCCGCTCTGCCGACCACGGACCTCCGTCATCAGTTAGAACGGAGGAGAGAAGGGAGAACGCCGGAGGGCGAGGATATCCCAGAGGTCATCGCGAAAAATAGAGACCCATGGGAGGCACGATTTGTAGAGTTGAAGGACAAGTTCCTGACATTGGAGAAGAAACAACAACAATCGACAGTTCCAGCCATGATCCAGGCGATGATGGAAGAGACCGAGCTTCCCTTCACCTCAGCCATCATGGCTGAAGTGATGCCGCAGAGGTTTCGGATGCCTCCCATCATCCAGTACTCAGGGTCCGGGGATCCATCCGAACACCTGGAGGCCTATCGATCGTGGATGAAGATCTATACTGCAACGGATGCAATGATGTGTTGGGAGTTTTTCATCACCCTCACAGGATTCGATCTGATTTGGTATCGCCAGCTCAAGCCAAACTCCGTAGGCTCCTTCACAGAATTGAGCCGACTATTCCTTACACAATTTATAAGTGGTAAGAGAAGTCGGAAACCTAACACCCACCTACTTACCATCAAGCAGGCTCTGAAGGAGTCGTTAAAAGACTACATCGCCTGTTTCAATGAAGAGGCGTTGCATGTCGAAGACTATGATGACAAGATGGCTCTCGCTGCCATCCTGAGCGGATTGAAGGAAGGAAAGTTCACTTTTTACACCGGTAAAAATCTCCTGAAAATGCTAGCGGACTTCATGGTGAAGGCTCAAAAGTACACCAACGCCAAGGAGTTCACGAACACCCGTAAAGGAATACAAGTCGCTTACTCGGCAAACAAAGGGAAGAGACCGAGGAACGAAGACTCTCAGCTGAACGGCAAAGGGACCGATGACCGAGCTCCCCGTGATCGTCGACCGAGCCGTAGACCGGAGGGAAAATTCCGTTCCTATACTCCTCTCAACACATCTGCTGAGCAGATTCTGTTAGATATCCAAGGAGACAGACTACTTAATTGGCCGGTCTGAATGAGGGCTGACCCCGAGCAACGGGACAAGCGGAATTTCTGCCGCTTCCACCGAGATCATGGCCATGACACGGATGACTGCGTGGACCTAAAAGACGAGATCGAGTTCCTCATCCGTAAGGGACATCTGCGTCGTTACACCAAAAGAGAAAGATTCGCTCGAAGAGAGGAGCAGCCACGGAAAAAGCCAAACAACCCCCTAGAGGAACTAGCCAAAATTTGTACCATCTTCGGGGGTTCAGCTGGGGGAGGGGATTCAAACAGGGCTCGAAAAGCCCATTCTCGGAGATCCGAGCCGGAACATCACCTTCACCTAACGGAACATTCCAGTAAGGAACTCCGAGTCGCTCCGTGCAACCTGACCTTCACGGAAGATAATGCACGCGGGATCCAGCATCCACACGATGACGCGCTAGTGGTTACCATGATCATAGCGAACCACAAGGTGTTCCGCATCCTAGTCGACACCGGGAGTTCAGCCGATGTTATGTATTCTGAGGCATTCGAAAAAATGAAAATTCCACGGTTTCGACTCCGACCCGTGAAGACTCCCTTGCACGGATTTGCCGGAAAGAGAGTAATCTTCGAAGGAGCTATCTCCCTCCCAGTAATAGCGGGAGAAGGGCAACATCAAGTCACACTTCTGGTGGACTTTTTAGTTGTCAATGTTCCATCAGTCAACAATGTAATCCTGGGCCGACCCTCCCTTAATGCAATGAGAGCAGTCATCTCAACTTATCATGTGATGATGAAGTTTCCAGCCGAAAGAGGGATCGGCTATCTCTGAGGCGATCAACGTGAGGCCCGAAGATGCTATGTTATTGCGGTTAAGAAAGGAGCCGCTAAACAAGCTCTCGTCGTGGACGCCTTGGATCCCCGAGGACCAGCAGAAAGTTCATCAGTTGAGGATCTAGGAAAAATTTTCCTCGATGAGTCAGACCCGGGCAAGACTGTCCAGCTCGGGTCATCATTAAATTTCGAGTGGAGGAACGAACTACTAGCCTTCTTGAGGCAGCATCAAGATGTCTTCGCATGGTCGTATGCGGATATGCCGGGCATCTCTCCTGACGTACTGGTTCACAGGTTGAACGTGGACCCAGATCATAAGCCGGTCAAGCAAAGGGAAGGCCGTTTGACGCCGAACGATATGAAGCCATTGCCGAGGAGGTCTCCGTCCTGTTCGATGCGGGCTTCAGAGAAGATGTATATTACCCTGACTGGATAGCGAATGTGGTTCTCGTCAGGAAATCCAATGGGAAGTGGTGGGTCTGCGTAGACTATTCCGATCTGAATAAAGCGTGCCCTAAAGATAGCTTCCTATTGCCTCGGATCGACCAACTGGTGGACAGCACAGCCGGGCATGAGCTGCTCTCGTTCCTGGACGCTTATTCCGGGTATAATCAGATTGCTATGTATCCCCCAGACAGGCAGAAGATGACCTTTGTCACGGACAGAGGACTCTACTGTTACCGGGTCATGCCATTCGACCTGAAAAATGCTGGGGTAACATATCAGAGGCTGGTGAATCAGATGTTCGCCAAACAGATCGGGCACACAATGGAGGTGTACGTGGACGACATGATAGTAAAAAGTACCAAAGCCTCCGACCACCTTGCTGATCTCGATGAAATGTTTAACGTCCTCCGAGAGTATCAGATCAAGCTTAACCTTACTAAGTGTGCGTTAGGAGTTGAGTCAGGGAAGTTCCTTGGCTTTCAAGTCAGCCAGCGAGGGATCGAGGCCGATCCGGATAAAATCAAGGCCCTCCTCGACATGAACTCGCCTCGGACTCTTAAGGAGATACAGTGTCTCACGAGAAGAGTTGCCGCCCTCGGACACTTCATATCCAGGGCTACAGATAAATGCCTTCCCTTCTTCCAGCAGCTGAAGGACCATAAGAAGGCGGAGTGGACGCCAGAGTGCGAGAAAGCCTTTCAGCAATTAAAACAGTACTTGGGTTCACCGCCTCTATTATCCAAGCTGTTCACTCCCCCAAGTGCATAGTTGTGATGTAGTAATAACTCGGTAAGACCGAGGTCGAATCCCAAAGGACTGAAACTTGTACGTGTTCTGAAACTAACTAGAACTAGAACTAGAATGAGATGAAATTTAAATCAACTATAAATTAAGGAATAATTGTGAAGCTATTATCTAAAATTTAGGAGAAATCAGAGATGAGAAACTAGGGATTCAGAGGATCCACTTGTAGAGATCAGGGAGAACTTATGCTTGCATAAAAAAAATCATGAAAATTACTGAGTTGCCATTGATATAGTTTCAAAGAGATGAAAGGTATATGAATTAGAATGGATTCCATCACCAAACCATGTCCGGGAGACTATGGAAAACAACAGAATTAAACTAATTATCAACCAATCACATGCTATGAAAGTTAGGAAGGGTACCGACATCCAACCATGCTCAGAAGACAATGGTGAACAACAGGACTTCCTGACATCATAAACATCAAAAGGAAGAAGGACATGATTAAATCCATTGCAGACCCATTGTAATTTCAGTCACAACGAACCATTAAAGACTAAAAACATTCCCATAATAATCAACTAAAATCAACGTCAATTCATTAATTAAAATTAAATTAAAAACATAAAATAAAATCTCCCATCTCACTACAAGCTTCACCTCTTAGCCCTAGCTAAGAGGTTTAGCCACACATGATTGGGCTGATCATCTCACAAAATTAAGAGAGAAGAAAAAAAAATCTATAATTGAAATAAATCAAACTACTCCCTGCTTCTCTCTTTACTGACGTCCCAAGCCTCAGCTGTCCAAAGATCCGATTGATTCTTCTGCTGCTCTCTCTCTTTCTTTATATAGGTAAGGAAGGTGAATGGAAGTCCGTGGCTGGAAGGGCGTAGGATGCTCCTACGCACTCCCTGTTTTGACAGGAACCGTTCAACTCACGCTAATGCTCTCTGAGGAACCCCTTCTTGAGTTCAAACTGGAGATCCACTCCATTCACCAGATCCTCCTCGAAATTTCAGTGGAAACAGCTGATTTTGGCTGTCTATTGATGCAGCTCAGGGAGAAACTCATTCCACCGTCCGTCCTTCTTTTGATCCCGATAAACACCTACTCGCGCGCATGAAAATAAAAGGAAAACCTAGGCTTGGATGAGAGGGCCCATGGCCTCCTGCTGGACGATCCGGATTAGACCGTTGATGTATGGTAGTGGCCCACAGAGCTTCGTCCGACGCTCTGTTCGAACAGAGTTTCCGCTCTGCGTAACAGAGCTTCCGCTATGACTTGGAGGGGCTCACTTCTTTTAGCGTCTGCGAAATCCATACCGTCCATTGTAATCACGACGAAAATCCATCTGGGAAAGGGTATGTTTGGAGTAAAATTAGTGTGGCCTACGAGCTGATTTACTCCACCGTCCATTTTACATTTAACGGTCAGGATCTTGTATTAGATTTCATGGTGTCAAAAGGACACCTAGGCGAGGTTAATAGCCCCCCTCTGAAGTGAATTAATGGTCTAGATCGTTCTTTTGAATGATGCATGGGGCCCACTAAGCAAAACCCAAGTGACTAGCGTCCGTTCGCTGGACGCTGGCTACGTGAGAGAGGAAGAGGGTGCGGTCAACCTCAGTTTTGACCAGCCTCCTTATTTAGTGCATTTTGAGTGCACTTGTGCACTGTGCACATCCATGGTCAATAAGGTCTAATTGGGATGTGTGTAGAAAATCTGCTTCGTCTATCTATTTATTCGTATCTTTTTAACAGTCGGGACCAAAATTGAAGCGTATCCAGATTGCAGGTGGGCCCAGATTTAATAATTTGTGGGCTGATATGACTGTTGGACCATTTCCAAAGGAATCTAATGGCTAAAAATTTCTGTGTACGGTTAATTTGTAGTCCCTTAGCCATGTATGAAGTTTCGAACTGAACGGATGGTAGGAACCTCGTGATCTCGCATTCTGGATCAATTTTGGGCCACTTGAGCTTCAGTTTCTCATTCTTTTCGAATCTCTGGTATGTAATTCAGTCGATCTTGGTCCCCTGGGGTCTATCCCTTGCCTTTGGTGTCATCAGAGCGTTAATTCCATGCTTCTAACACCTTATTTCGATCTTAGCTTGTAAAGTCACCTTGCAAAGCAAACACGATAAAACGGGCCATTAAACAGTATCATGCTCGTAAATCCAGATAATAAATGGGGTCTGATATGCAATATTTGACCCTCAACACAAACCTGAAGAAGGGGAGCCCCTATTCCTCTACCTCGCAGTCTTGACTTTAGCTGTTAGTTCGACTCTGATCAGAGAAGTCGGAAGTAAGCAGTACCCCGTGTACTACGTTAGCAAAGCCATGGTACCAGCTGAAACAAGGTACCAGTCATTGGAAAAACTGGCGCTCTGCTTCGTCGTAGCGGCCAGAAGACTACGGCCATATTTTCAAGCCCACTCCATAGTTGTGCTAACGGAATCTCCTCTGAGGCAGGTCCTCCAGAGGCCTGAAGTGTCAGGTCGGATCACCAAGTGGGCCGTGGAACTCGGAGAGTTCGACATTCAGTTCCACCCTAGGGTAGCAATCAAGGGTCAAGCGGTAGCCGATTTCATCGCTGAATTCATCGCTCCGATTGAGGAACAGATCAGCAAGGAAGTTGAGATGACGCCACCCGTCCCGTTGTGCAACCAAGAGGCAGCGTCGGATCCGGGATGGGTTCGGATGGGTCCTTTATGTTGATGGGTCTTCCAACATCAAAGGGGCAGGAGTCGGGATTGTCCTAGTTGCCCCTGATTCAACGACAATATAATACGCGGTCAAACTCGGATTTAAAGCTTCAAACAATGAGGCCGAGTATGAAGCGTTGTTAGCTGGGCTCAGGCTGGCAGCGAGCTTAGGTGTTCAGACCCTGCAAGTCCGTTGCGACTCGTAGCTGGTAGTGAACCACATCTCCTCGGAATATGAAACTAAAGAGGTCAGAATGATCGCTTACCTCGAAGAAGCGAAGAAATTAATCGAGAAGTTTTGGAGTTGTACTATCCGGCAGGTCCCGAGAGCTGAGAACTCTTGGACTGATACCCTAGCAAGACTCGCCTCGGCATCCGAGGGAAAGATTCCGCGTTTCGTCCCAGTCGAGTTCGTTGAACACCCAAGTATCAACCACTCGGAGAAAATTAATTTCGTCCAGTCCATTCCTAGTTGGATGGACCCGATCTTCAATTATCTGTCATTCGGTGAAATCCCTTCGGACAAGTTAGAGGCAAGGCGACTCAGAATCAGGGCAGCTCAGTACGTCATATTGGGGGGAGTGCTGTACAAGAAAGGGCATTCTCAGCCTTACCTTAGATGCCTCCGACGGGACGAGGCGGACTACGTAATCCGAGAGATTCACGAGGGAATTTGCGGGAACCATTCGGGCAGTCGCGCCTTTGCCATGAAGATACTTTGTCAAGGATATTTCTAGCCGACTCTTAAGCAAGACTCCAAGGATTTTGTTTGGAAGTGCGATAAGTGTCAGCGTTTTGCCGCCGTGCCGAGGCAACCGCAGAAGAAATGATCCCCATGAGTGGGTCGTGGCCGTTCGCCCAATGGGGAATCGACATCATCGGTCCCTTGCCCACTGGGAAGGGACAAGTCAAGTTCGCTATAGTCGCCGTCGACTACTTCACTAAGTGGGCTGAGGCCGAGCTAGTCATCAAGATCACTGAGTAGAAAGTGATCGACTTCGTGTGGAAAAATATCATCTGCCGGTTCGGAATCTCACGTACTATCGTCTCTGACAACGGCCGTCAGTTCGATAATGACAAGTTTCACGGTATGTGCAGGGGACTTGGCATCGTGAACGGCTATTCATTGCCTCGGCACCCGCAATCAAACTGGCAGATTGAAGCAGTCAACAAAATCATCAAGCATCAATTCAAGACAAAGCTCGAAAAAGTAAAGAGAAGCTGGGCCGAGGAGCTCCCCCTTGTCCTATGGGCCTATAGGACCACAACACAAACTTCAACGGGTGAGACCCCATTTTTGTTGTCTTATGGCTCGGAAGTAATGGTGCCAGTAGAAATTGGACTCCCTACGGCACGGGTTAGGAGCTTTGAAGAAAATCAGAACTCCGAGCAGATCGCTGCCATTCTGGATTTGTTCGAAGAACTCAGAGATGTTTCCAAGATCCGAACGGCGGCTTGGCATCAGCAGGTGGCACATTTCTACAATTCTAAGGTCAAAGTCAGGTGCTTCCGCCCATGGGACTTGGTCCTCCGACGGGTCTTCTAGAATACGGCTGAGCCAGGAGCAGGAGAACTCGGACCTAACTGGGAAGGACCATATCGTGTGGTCAGATCTTCCAAACCGGGCTCGTACCACCTGGAAGACCTCGAAGGCCGCCAGCTCCCTCATTCTTAGAACGCTGAACACCTGAAGATCTACTACCCGTGAGGAACTAGCCTTCAAGGCTCATAATAAAGTGTATACCTTCGAGCGACTAGCCTTTAAGGCTCTTAATAAAAATTTCAATTCGGCCTCGAATGTTTACTCAACTGTCTTGGTTACTACGACTATGACCTAATGGTCCGACCCCCAAGGGGTCAGAGCCTAATTTTACAAAGATCGACAAGGCATCCCTTTTGAGAGAAAAAGCCTAATCATAGCCCGACTCTCCAATGGAGCATTCGGCTAGACATACGATAATGAAAAGCTCTTGCCCGATGAGCGACAAACCGAATACTCCAAAAGATCAGACCCAATTAAGACTTGTGCCGAAAACGGATTAAGTAACAAACAAAGGGCTAGACCCACAAAGAAGTCAGCTCAGTCACAAAGCGACATTGCAAGTAAAAAATAGACAAGTCCAAAAGAATGTTTCTCATTAAATCCCCTCGAAGGGGTAAAAAGTACATCAACACAAATTAATGTCGACAGTCCAAAGATAAAAACAAAAATGATAGAATGTCTTCATGCTGGAGGAGCTTGGGCATTGGGGGCTTGGTCCGAGTGGACGACTTCAGCAGGGGCGTCCTCGGGGTCCTTTGGTAGGAGAGAGTCAAGATCGAGGTCTGGGTACAAACCCAATACTGCCTCGAGACAGGCGTCGAAGTCGCGGTTGTAAAACGTCGCGGCCTCGGTGTCCCTCTCCTTGTAGGTTTTGAAGTCTTCGATTGCAGCAGCAACTGCCATAGCCGAGGAAGTTTCATCCTTGACCCGCTGAGCCTCCACAGCCTGGGCAATGGATCGGGACTGTTCTTCAGCCGCCTCGACCCCAGTGTGTTCCAGGGCTTCACCGAGCCGAGTAGTCTCCATGGTCAAAGAGTCCACGCGGGCCCTGGCGAGGGTCAGCTCAACGGACGCTGCATCGCCACTCTTCTTAAAGTCATCTGCCTTGTCCTGTAGATGCAGCTTCCTGGCTTCCAAGTCGACGACGACTCCCTGTAGTCGCCTAACCCTGGCCCTCTCGCCCGTGAGCTGTTGGCGAAGATTAGTTCGAGTCGAGGAGCGGCAGCCCGTGAGCTGTTGGCGCAAAAATGATAGAATGTCTCCAATCGCGCTCTGGCCTTCGTTATGCGATTTTTTTGGTCCAAGTCGAGGAGTGGCAGCCCCTTTTGGAAAGCTGTAAAAGGAAAAAGAAATTTTACTTCGACTGAAACAGGGAAAAACTAAAGCAGCAACCCGGGTGTAAAATGAAGTCCAACCTGGTTTTGTAAAATGGGTCCGAACCCGAGCCATTGAAGTTCTAAGCTCAGCCGCTGGTGCCTCCCATTCACCTGCCACTCAAAACCACTTATTTTTTCAGTTCTTGTTAGAGGACGGCAGATGCATCACCAATCCCGACCCCTTGCTCCCCCAAGTTACAAAATAGTACCATGTATCGTTGCTGTCATACTTGACCACGTACATACTCATCAGTTCCTCTGGGGTCAGTTCGGTGTTTTCAACTTGTCTCCAGATGATGTAGGCGGAAATCATCATTCTCCATGCATTTAGAGCGAATTGTCCGGGAGCCAATCCGAGGTAGGTCATAACCTTCCTGATGAATGAGTGTAGTGGGAGCCGGACCCCGCACTGCAACGCGTAAAGGAAGATGGCTACCTATCCCTTGGCAGGAGCGCCAGCAACGTCCAAAGGACCAAGAGCCCTTATCTGAACGGAGTCAGAAATTTGAAACTCCGAACGAATCCACTCCATCTGAGATTTTGATATGACAGAACCTCCTGGGACTACCTCTACTGTGCGCAAATTCGTGGGCATTTCGGTAGTGGTAGTGGTCTCGACTCGGCGGGGCTCGGGTGGCTGTCTTCTTACTGAGCTGCTTGGTCTTATAACCCAACATTTTTTACCTCCGAGTCGGGGGTATAGGGTAGTGGCCTCAAAAGGGCCTTCGGAAGATGCACTCCAACTTTCGGTACTCCCCGGCTTGGAGTCATCGGCATATTCGTGGACCATTTCGAGGTCGGAAGATATGGCAGAAAGAAGAGTGAAGATCAGCGAGACTCACCGGGTGACTACCAGAAATCGCCTTCTACCGGGAACTTCAAATTCGGCTGGAATCGCCTCGTCGAAAATTGCTTACTTCGGTGTGCTCTTCTAACGCAGAATATAAAGTGACAAATGAGAATTCGGAGCGCCTTATATAGGCTTCGAAGGGATTTTGCATTAATGGCGAGCCTTAATGGCAGCAGCCGAATCGGCACGAGCCGATCTCCGAGGACACATGGCAGTGTCGCATTGGAGGGATACCGAACCGGTCGTACGGCTCTGACATCGGGCAGCGTACCTCGATATGCGAAGCGACGCCCAGGCACTCGGAGCTGTCAGGTACACGCCTCCTCAGGCCTGCGTGGCAACCTCTCATAGGCGGGGGAGAGATTCGGGATCGTAACCGTCGCCACGCGTTAGCCAGGGCGACCAGTGCGCGTGCAATTCGAGATCCGTCATCATGGTGATGAAGGCGGGAGATTGCCTACATAAGTACTCTCCGAGCATACAAGTAAACTCAAAAAGTAGGGGGCTTCTGTTATGAAAAATTCGAGCTGAGGCGTGATTCTTCTGACCCGTTTCGAGACGTAACCCTCCCGAGCAGCCGACACGGTTAAGATGTAACTCGGGACCATACTCCGATCGGATGACCCTTTACGCCATGACCACACTGTTCAGCGAAGTCAGCCCTGCCAACTATGAAGGAATCAACGGAGCCGACCAGGTGGGTCGGACCGGTTGTATGTCCCATTCGCTAAGCCGAGCCGAACAGACGTTCCGAGCCGAACATATGCGCATGTCCTATTCGCCGAACATGAAAATTGTCATAATCGAACGTGGCCGGTAACTTCGCGCACAGATACGCATAATCCGCCTGATACGCTACACGAATCGATAGATTGCGGACGGTATCTCCACGATTCGGGAATCCCCCCAATCGTGCCGAGATTATCGGACCCAGACCGTCTCACAGGCAAGTATAAATAGTGCATTACGCCATATATATAGGTACGCAAAATTGAGCTCTCCTCTACTCTCGACATAGACCCTGATTCCCTTGTCCTGACTTAGGCATCGGAGGGTCCCCCGGCTTAGCTAGTGTCACCTTTTCCTTTTCTCTTGGTGCAGGATTTAGGGACGACGCAGAGGGTGACGTGGAGGGAGGGCCGACCAGATTTTGTCATCAACAATATCATAAAATAATTAAATTATCAATTACATCACTATAATTACTTTAATATGATGATCAGCACTGCCCATTTAAATCAATGATTAAAATTTTTTTGCTAGTCACCCGGGCATGATCTTGTGCTTGTGGCCTATCTAAAATTAAAAATTTCATCATTTTCAAGTAAAGTATATATTTCAACGGACTTATTATAGCCATTGTGCCGAGCATTATACACGTTAACTAGTTATAAATATTAAAGTTGATTTAGTAATTATATTCAAATCTATATAAGTATACCATACATAACTACTTTTGAATTAAAGTTGATTCGCAGTCAAAAGTGCCAAACACAATAAGAAGATTTCAAATCCAGGGGTTATGAATGGATGGGTTCTGAATCTATGCTCTCAAACGAGACCTTCTAATAGGCCCTGCTTACTTAGCAGAACTTGTGCCAAAGATTTTCAACACGAGCATCCTGCGATGCTGGCGTTGCACAATGGGAGCTTCCAACTGACTTTGCTCTTACTTATCAGATAAGCGTGAGGCTATGCCCAGTCGCAATGGTGCGAGTAGGATTAAATTCTTAGAGGTATGATTGTCTGAGCTTGATTGTAAAGCCCAGTCCTATATTGGGCCGGCCCAGACATGCATTAAAAATGATCCGGCATGACGGTCACGCTCATGGTTTTAAGACTATAGGGCTAGTCTGATGCGACTAGTTTGATACCACAAGTCATCCTGAACTCATGTGAGTCTCAACTCGACATGGACTGAACAAGTTGAGTCAAGTCACTGAGGTCTTTTAATCATGATCACATAACTGGTTAGGAGTGGCCCAACGTGCTTTGTGGTGGGCTGGGCTAGGTCTAGGATTGAGTAGTTAGATCTTGGTCCCATCTCAAACTGGCCACCTTGCATTGTGGTTGTCATTGAGATATTGACCATTGACTTAGCTGGACCAGACATGTACTCAAAGATCAGCAGTTTGAATTCAATTTGTGGCCCACCTGGTGGGTAGGTGACGCAGGGATGGACATGATGAGGTCGATCACAATCTTTCTCAAGGATAACTATGAATCCTTGAGGAAGAAAATATAAAAATTATTCATGAAAATTCATAAGGATGATTCCTCATAGAGACTTCTCAAATTCAAAAATAAAAATAATAATAATAATATTCATAAAAATTAATAAATTGATTGATGAATGAAATAAATGAGTCTACAACCCTTTAAATAGGAATACTAAGCGTTGGAAGAAGTTTCAAAATCAAAGTACAACTAAAAATTTCATAAAATGCGAAACTTATTATGAATAATAAATTTACTATTTATAATAAGCGTCCTACATTGCTTAACTACATTATTCTCTTAATTTTTCTAAACACCTTTCACGGACACAACTCTTAAATCTCAAAAGATGAAGAGTTACAATCAAACCAAAGCGTATTAAAAATAGTAAAAATGGAAATAAACATAGAATTCAACCATCGATATGATGGAATCTCACAAATTCAATGTGGGCAACTCGGCATAGCTGGGTTGGTTGGCTAAAATAGACCTTCCTACCCCAAAGTCATAGACAGTACGCCGAGTAACTCATTTTGGTTTGTGAGATATGTCAGTTTTAAGATTCTGATGGTCCTAATGACTTCTACTTCCGATTTGGCCTTTTTTGATTCATCTTCGATATGAAACTATCTGCAACCCGCTCTACATTAGTTCTCTCCACTTCAAAAGAACTCATCCAGCTTCGGTTATTAATACTCGGTCAAATATGCCATAACGATACCCATATCAAAAGTAATGATTGATTTATGGTCTACCTTTTTTTGTTCCAACCATGCTAGGAATGTATCCATGACACGTTCTACATCAGTAGGTTGGATATCCATACCGTTGCTGCACATTTTGGGCATGATAGAACTTGTGCATAAGGTTGTGAATTGGCCAGGTTGTCCTAGAGTACCCATGACTGGGGCAGATTTTGGCTGCTGGGTGTAGGTCTTTTTGAGTCCAGATCACATTTTGAAGGACCTGGGATTGGATCCGGCTACTCATGGCTACCCATCTGATGTGTGGACCATGTTTTCAAGTTGTGATGAACGGGATCCTTACTCTTGCTCGGGCGGTAGACTCTTAGAAGTTTCAACACCCGGTCAAGGGCTTGAGTGGCCATAGGTGATGAAATCCCACCAAGGTGTGAGTCTGTGGGGGTGTGTGTGCATGTGCAAAAAAGCAAAAATAAAATAAAATTGTGATGCACAGGTTGGAAATGGGTCTAGGTCAAACAAGGCATGCACAATGGTCAGGACCACTCAGTGGCTGGGTCAAATCTCAAACGTGTGCCCTTTTTACACGTGTGCCCTCACACTGCTCATCAAAGCTCACTAATTGCACCCCACTTAACCCAGTTTCAACTTGGTCAAGACAGGTAGCCTGCCTCAACTGAACCTGATTTTTAACGATCCCAATTTCTAAGGGCGTATTTGGGCAGTGGGATTAGAAGGGGTCAGGTGGGATGGAATTACATCTGGTCCCGTGCCAATTTCACCCATGTTTGTGAAGAATGGAAAAGTCCATTGGTTCCGTGTTAATTTTACTCAATGTTAGTAAGTTGTGTAGGTCTTATCATGATGTGTGGGCTATATCCACACCGTCCATCTATTTTTTAAGATTATTTTAGAATATGGGCTTAAAAATAAGGTAATTCTGAAGCTCAAGTGGACCCCACCATAGAAAGCAACGGGCTCGTTAAAGAGGAGAGTGAGTTCCACTCACGCGAGTAGGTTTCACGCCCGGAAATCGCCTCAGCAACGGAGGCAAGTTCTGCCAGTTACTGACAGTTGGATAAGAGTTGGTGAGACAGAAATAAGTAGTCCATGAAGAAAATGAAAGAGACAGTTGATAATTACTTTCCGCGGAAACGCGTGACTATTAAAGAAGGAAGAAACAGCAGATAAGGCCGAAATTGAAGTGGGCCCACTAAACTGTAGCTGTTAACAATTACCGTTGAAAACGTTAAATACGCTGGGGTATGTACTGTGGTTATATAAAAGGGGCGCGGATAAAGTGTGGCTCTGTCCTTACTCAGGACGGTGCATTCCTTACTGTGGGCTCACCTAGATGTATGTATTGTATATATATATGCCGATTCTTCTGTTTTGTTACGTCAGTTTAAAACATGAGCCCAAAAATGAAGCTTATCAAAATTTCAGGTAAACTTCACTGGAAAAAAAAGTATTGATTGGACATCCTACCAATAAAATCTTTCTAGGGCACTGTAGTGTTTATTTGCCATCCAACTGATTGATTAGGGGAAAAAAAATTGTAAGGAAAGAACTAATATTTGCTACATCCAAAACTTTTGTAGCCCAGTATAAGTTTTTAATGGTCCATCGCTACTATTTCCTACGGTATTCTTCACCTGAGAATTGGATCTGTTTGAGCTCCTGCTTTAAACTGATCTATCAAAGTGGATGGACTGTGGATATATAATAGGTACATCAAGGTAGGCCCCACAATAATGCTGGCATTGGAAATGGAGCGCATGGTGATGGAGTCTGTGGGGTCTATCGCCACCCATCCATTTTTCCACCACATTTTTGGGCATCAACCCAAAATTGGAACTTACCCTTAAAACAGTGTTTCATACGGAGGCGAATTGACAACTGACGCTGCGTTTAGCCAAGTGGCTATTGAACGGTGCTCTGTGGGCCCCAACACGATGTATATTTTTATCCATGCTGTCCATTTATTTTTTAATATTATTTTAATATATAAGGTCAAAATAAGCCAGATCCAAATCTCAAGTAGACCACACCACAAGAAAACAGTAATAATTGAACGTCCACCGTTAAAAACTTTCTGGATCCCCTGAAATGTTTATTTGATATCCAAACGGTTGATTAAGTCACGTATACCTGGATGAAGGGAAAACCAGCTTCCTCCAAAATTTTAGTGGTCCCCAAAGGAAGTTTGAATGGTGGGTCTTCAATTACCACCGTTTTCTGCAGTGCGGTCCACATGCACATATATTGTGGTGGGGCCCACAGAACTCCATCCAGTGGCTTCTATCTACTGACAGGGTCAGTGGGCAATTCGCGTCAGTTGCATGCGAAGCAGCACGTGCTCAGACTTTCCCAGAAAGACCACTACCGGATTTTTGCATTGATGACGGGTTTCTATAGGAGTTGGTGCATGCCATCCCTCATCCGTGGGATGGGAATCGGATTGCGTATTGAGTTACTCGGTACGCTTCTATTGTGCTGAGTAAACTCGGTTAGGCCTACCGTGAATGTGTGTGGGCTATCCACGCCGTTCATCCGTTTTCCTAGTTTATTTTTCAAGTTGAACTGAAAATTGAAAATGTCCAAAGCTTCATTGTGCTACACGACAGGAAACAGTGGGAATAATGGCTTCCACCATTGAAACCTTGATAGGGCCATATTGATGTTTATTTGTTATCCAAGTTGTTCATAAGATCACACAGACATGTATGAAAGGAAAACACAAATAAAACATTGATCCAAAACTTATGTAGCCCTCAAGAAATTTTCAATGGTAGAATTTTAACTCATACTGTTTCCCTTGATGAAGTCCATTTGAGATTTGGATATATTTCATTTTTGGGTTAAAGCCCTCAAATTATCTCTTAAAATGGATGGACAAAGTAGATAACATATGTAAATCATGGTGAAACCCACATAATTTACTTACTAAGCTTAGCATGCTGACTTACTCAGCACGCAACCCAGGTCCCGTAAGATGCGGTCTTCATAACGGACGCGGATTGTGCACTGCCACCGTCCATCCCTATCTCTGAACGGTTAGTTTTGTGGACAGGCCCACTATAAGTATCTGTACATTCAAGTTGTCAATTCTTTTTTTTAAAGGTTATTTTAAGACATGAGAACAAAAATGAGACAGATCATTAAAGTGAACTACACTAAATAAATGTCAGTTGCATTAAATGCAAGAGTCATCTGTGGTGTGGTCCATTAGGCTTGAATGTAAGATACATCACTGTAGGCCAGCCCAGAGAACTGCCCATTCGGAGCTAAGGACGGACAGCGGTAGTACGCAATCCGCGTCCCTTCTTAAGCCCCTGCAGCTTCGTGGATACGGTGGATTGGTGGGCATCCGTACCGCAAGTAAGTGCTGGCTCCTCTGCTGTACACGTGCACCATATCTTGACCGCTAAAATAATGGACCTCTTAGGGATGAATCATATTGCAGAAATTACTTAAATGGGCATGGTCCTACTCGCAGAAGATACCGTTGAGGAGGATTCTCGAGATATGTGGCCCAGTCAGTGTTTCTGTTCGGCAAGTTACTTTTCTTGGACATGGGCCATTTGATAAAACTCAATTTTCGCACTTTTCACTGATAATTTCAGTGATTTTCACTGATTCACATTGTTAGGAAAATTCAACTTATTATGCTTAAATTAACTTTTTTTAAAAAAAGACTCTCCTCCCTTCATTATAAGGGAGTAGTGCATTATTTTTTTATTTTTCACTTTTGACTAAAATATCTCTGAAATTATTTTAAAATTATAATCTAAGAATTTAAGTTTCTGCTGCTCAAATTAATTTGCAGAGCTTATTTTTCAATTTATCCAACGACACCTTAGTCCCACCACATTGAGGATCCAAGCACTTATGCACACTCAAGGTAGAGTACGGAGATGATTCACTGGGTACTATATAAGAGCACATGTCCTAGTTAACTCTAAGTTCAAAGTATCAGTTGAAACCCATGGCTGTATCAGCCTGCAAAAGATTGAATAAATGCTCCATATAGATATATAGCGAGCAATATGATGATGCAAAAATTGATTTTATACATGAGATTAATGCCCGACATTTAGGTGGGTACGGATTTATGAGGGGCAATGACGAGGACTGGAGGTCCCGGCATGGCTTATGGTGATACTTTGCCTTGAGTTTTGGAGCTGGCTTTTCAGTTGAAACAAACTACAAAAAGTTCATCCTGGCTCAGTTTTATTTGACAGGGTGGGACTAGGCACTGTCAGGTTGGGCTGAGGCTGCAGATGGTTTACTCTTTATTTAGATTTATGAATTTTTTAATAAAGCTAAAGGATAGGTGAGGTCCTTGTCCCTTTTTTGTGAGGCTCACCCGAAATACTTGTATATTTTCTCCACATAACATATCCCTTGGTTTTATTTATTTATTTTTTAAAAAAAAACCTCCAAAAAGCAGCTACTTTAGAGCTGAACCTTATAGTGATTAAATAGAGTTTGGAGTTGGCTTTTCAGCTAACCAAAACCCAGCCTCCAACTTCAAAGCTTAACCTTATGGAGATTAAATTGAGTTTGGAAGTTGTCTTTTCTGTAGGGAAGCACGGAAGGTGAGCCCTCAAGATTTGATGGTTTACACGAGTTTTGGAACCCTCACAAAGTAAAAGATTGACGCTTCAATGGTCCGCCTATCTACTACTGGAGCAGATGGATCTATTCACACCTCTGATCTTATGGTATAAGTGATCCCAAATTGCAATTTATGGATTAGATCGTCCCAAGGACAAGCCAAAATGGACAGACTACTGTGCACACTATATCTCTTTTCATATACTCTTGGTATTACTTATGATATCCACGGGAGAGAGAGTCTCATCCTTTATATAGGAAAGGAATGAGAGATCGCATGAGATTGTATGAGATCATATCATCCGGCCTTATCCTAATATCCTATCATAAATTAAATTCAAAGTTGAATTTGAAATATAACAGAAAAAGAAAAAAGCCAGAAGAAGCCTAAACTTGTGGAACCCACCCACTAGTGATTGCTCCCCAATGGGCCCCACTGGCCTACGTCCAATATCTCCAACTCAATCACATTGTGGGATAGGCACAAAAGATTTGTTCATTTGACTTGCTTAATAACAATCAAAGATCAAACATCGTAATCAAAAGAATCAAAGGTGTGGAACAAGCTGGATCACCATAATCTTCTCACAGGTGCTTAAGTACTAAGTGACCACCTAACTAGTACTCAATAACCCAAGCTTTGCAATGCCTGTCCTAGTCTGCATAACCACATTGGATGGAGTTAACTCGCGATTTAGAGTACTCAGCCAACATACGCACTTATTCAATTTATCGAGTTATTCTGAAAACTTCGACTAAAACCAATTCAAAGCAATATATATATATATATATATATATATATATGCTTTTAAGAAAAAAAATATTGTTTGAAAAAGTTTATTAAAAACAACTCAATACTGCTAGCGGATAAGTCTTCAAGTGCATATTTATAGTTCTAGAAACTTAGTATAGTTGTCACGGGATCTTCCCTACGTAAATGTGTAATTTGGAATCAATTAAGCCGCTTTCCTAGCATAACTGAGTCTGATCAATCAAGGACCTTTCATCATAGTATACTAAAGTAGTGACACTCAATCTCATCCTTATATACGCAAGAGGAGGGTAGCTAAGGACACAAAGAGTCATCTATGGGACTGGCTACTCGCACGTTGCAATGATTAGATCGAATCAAAGCAATCTGTAAGTAAAAGGTCCTAGGACGTGACTACAATCCACGTCGTAAAGTAGACATTACTAGGAGAATGTTGGGTCTACAATCGCAGGTCATTCTACATGAGATACGACTCATCTCATAACCTCATGACTTGGGTTTTAGTTCAGGCCATAACATTGATCGCATGTAACGGAATGATGTGATTATGTTATTCCACTTTATTATTCTCATCTTCAATCTTTATAAGATTATAGGTGGATACGACTCACTCATATCCTCATCCTTTATTATTCAAAATAAAGAGAAGTTCATACCTCAATGTATAAACATAGCCCCAAATGTACCTCTCTTATACATTCAAGGTTGGTCGATCCATGCGAGTGGGTGACCGACTGTTGAGGGTCAAATATTACTTATCAGACCCCAATTATTGCCTAGATTTACAAACATGATACTGTTTAACAGCTTGATTTAATCGTATTTGTGTTGCAAGGTGAATTTACAAGCATAGACTGAAAAAGGGTGCTTAAAGCATGGATTTAATTTTTTGATGGCACCAAAGGCAAGGAACGGATGCCAAGAGACCAAGATTGATAAAATTACATGACAAAGATCCGAGAAAAGTGAAAAACTGAAGTTCAAGTGGCTTGAAAATCATGCAGAATGCAAGATCATGTGGTTCCCACTATCCGTATAGCTTGAAACTATATACATGGCCTAAAGACCATAAATTAACTGTACACGTTGAATTTCTGCCATTGGATCTTGGTGGAAGTAGCCCAACAGACAAATCAGAGGAGGGGCCCACCTGCTGTCTGGATATGCTTCATCTTCGGTCCTCATGGTTGAAATGATATAACAAAATAGATGGACGGAGCAGATTTCTCACAAACATCTCTGTGGGTCCTACATGTACAGAATGTGTACAAGGGCATAGGTGCACCTGACGTGCACCAAGCCATCTACACGCTGACCGACTCATCTTCTCAAATCAGAAATAGCTTCCAGCGGACGTTCCAGCATCCACTAGTTCCTCTTTGTGGGCCACCATCATGCTCTGAAAGTTTGATCCGGAGCGTCCATCAGATCTCCATGGATCTTCTTAACATTGCCTAGGTGGCAGAATTCTAAAACATCACGAGGAGCGAAATCTAGCCGTTCAAATGGAAGATTGACAGTAAAGTGGACAGAATGGTGGACCACACCAAATCCGATTCCAATTCATCTATTTCCAATTCTTTTTCAAGTGGATCACACTGGGTGGAGTGGATTTCTCACACGTTGGAGTGTGGACCCCACAAACACCATCGACTCAAATAGCAAGTGCATCCTCTGTCTCTGTCTGCGAAATAGAGGCCGCGGATGATCTCAGTGGGCCATTATCATGGACAAAACGATCAATCTGATCCGTTCTTCATGTAGAGGGGAGTGATATTGACAGAACCACGTTGATTTTGTGTACTCATGCATGCACATGTGCTTGTTTCAGTGGTCACAAACGAACAGCCCTGCGCTGATTACAGCATGATTGCTTCTCTGGGCCACGTCAATAACATTCCACAATCACCCTCTTCGGTCGAAATTTCGAAGGGAAGCAAGTGAACGGAGTGGATCTCCCGTCTGCGCTCAAGAATTGGCTCCGCCAAGATCCCAACGCAAGGCCATCTCTCTCCTTACGTACGATCCTTGCAGCCGACTCTAAGACCTTATAAAAAGGGAAAAGAGAGGGAGAACGAGGCCATCCTTGGAGGGGGAAAAGGCACGGATGGATTGTCTGCACCAGGGAGAGTTTGTATTTTTTTCTCTTTTCTCTTTTCTTTTTCTTTTTTATTTTATGAGATCTAGGCCCATCATGGTGGGCTGAACCTCTTAGCTAGGGCTAAGAGGTGAAGCTTGTAGCGTGATGGGAGTGACTTGCTTGTGCCTTTTATTTAGATTGAATTGACGTTGATTTTGATTTATTAATGGAATGTTTTTAGTCTTTAATGGTCTGTTGTGACTGAAATTACAATGGGTTTGCAATGACTTTGATCATGTCCATTTCCTTTTATGTTTATGACGTCAGGAAGCCCTGTTGTTCACCATGGTCTCCTGGGCATGGTCGGATGACGGTACCCTTCCTAGCCTTCATACATGTGATTGGTTGGTAATTAGTTTAATTCTGTTGTCTGCTTTGTCTCTTGGGCATGGTTTGGTGATGAAATCTATTCTAATTCATATTCCTTTCATCTCTTGAAAACTTTATCAACGGCAATTTACTTAATTTCTATGATTCTTGAAGCAGACGTAAGATCTCCCTGATCTCTACAAGTGGATCCTTTGAATCCCTATTTTCTCTCCTCTGAATTCCCTTAAGTGTTAAATAATTATTTCACAATTCTTCATTAAATTCTATTTAATTTAGATTTCATCTCATTCTAGTTCTAATTCTAGTTAGTTTTAGATAACGTATAGGTTTCAGTCCCTTGGGATTCGACCTCAGTCTTACCGAGTTTATTACTACATCATAACCCTGCACTTGGGGAGTGAATACCGGCCTGCTAAAAAAATAGAAATCCTACATGATTTCAAGGTAAATGTTGATGATCTACTTTCCTAGTTTATATAAGTGTTCAATACCGAATAAATGGAATATATTATTCACTAATGAAAGATCAAATGTATTACAAAACAAGTACATCAGTCAAAGTTTCCTCAATCCCATCTACCTGATGTGAACCTAAAATAGATCTCTAGCTATAGGTTTCATTATGGGATCAGCTATCATTTCCTTAGTAGGAATGTAACTGAGGGCGACCCTCTTATCTCTTACTTGATTACGAACATAATGATACTTGATCTCAATGTGCTTAGATTTCTGGTGGTGTTTAGGGTCCTTTGCCAAGTCAATGGCAGAAGTATTGTGTATCTTCAGCGATATAGGCTAACGAACACTTGGTACAATACCCAGACTCAATAGAAATTTATGAACCCATACACACTCTTGAATTGCAGCACAACATGCAATGTACTCTGCTTCCATAAATGAAAGAGATGTGGGTGTCTGTTTCTTACTTGACCATGAGATAGCTCCTCCTCCGAGTAAGATAACATATCCTGAAGTAGACTTTTTCTCGTCGGCGTCATTACCCCAAGAAGCATCAGAATATCCTTTGAGCTCGAGGCTTGTACCTTCATAACACAATATTAGGTCTTTTATTCCTCTGAGATAACGGAATATGCGTTTGACGACTTGCCGTCCTGGGTTACTTTGATAACGATTGACTATGCCAACTGCATAGCTAATATCCAGTCTGGTGCAAAGCATAATATACATTAAGCTCCCTACTGCGCTAGCATAAGGTACTGAGGACATAACCAATTTCTCGACTTCAGTCTGGGGACACGATTTTCTATCTAGATTGGTAGCTTTATCCATAGGGATTTCAACAGTTTTTGAATTTTTCATCCTAAATCGGTCTAAGATCTTTTATATATAGGTTGCTTCAGATAAGTCTAAAAATTTCTTAAAGTGATCCCTAATCATTTTTATCTCAAGAATAAAGTTGGCTTCAACGAGGTATTTCATCTCAAAGTTCGAAAATAGCTAATCTTTAGTCAATATCAACAATTGCTTGTCATTACTAGCTAACAAAATATCGTCTACATATAGAGATAAAATCAGAAAAGATCTTCCAAACCATTTCATGTATACACAATGATCTTCTTCACTCATCGTGAATCCAAAAGTGGTGATGGCCAAGTGGAACCTCATGTATCACTGTCTTGAAGATTGTTTCAGCCCATAGATAGATTTCAACAATTTACAGACTTTATTTAGATACTTTTTGTCCACATAACCCATGGGCTGTTGCATGTATATTTCTTCATCCAAGTCACCATTTAAGAATGTAGTCTTTACATCCATCTGATATAACTCTAAGTTTAAACTTGCGACAATGGACAAGATCATGCGGATTGAGAACTTTGCAACCGGTGAAAAAGTCTCCTCGTAATCTATGCCTTCTTGTTGTGTAAAACCTTTAGTAACTAATCGTGTTTTATACTTGTCCACTGTACCATTTGTCTTTCTTTTGATCTTTAGTATCCATTTGTTACCAATCGCTTTACGATTAGAAAACAGATCAACAAGTTTCCAGACTTTATTCTTCTCCATGGAAGCGATCTCTTCGTCCATAGCATTCACCCAATCGGCCGAGTTCGAAGGTAATAATGCATCCTGATATGAATCCGGTTCATCATCATCAACTACAATGCAAGAGAATGTTTGCTCATCAATATCGAAGTATCTTCGGAGAATCAATCCTCTTTCACTTCGACGTAACTCAGGAGTCTGCTGAGATGTCCTCCCATTGTCCTGATGAACTATAGGAGTATCATCATCTGGAGAAGCGGAACTCCACTCTCCTGAGATACATCGGGTATTTTAAAAAATTTTAATGGAACCTTTTGCTTCATTTGGCTTAGGTATCTATCTTCAACGATGGTCACATCCCACAATTCTATCTCAATCCATCGTCCATAGTCCTCATAAACTAGAACGTATCCCTCTAAATGCATATGATACCTTATAAACACGCATTCAATGGTTTTACTATCAAGTTTTTCTCTATGCGTATTAGGCAGCAAAATATATTCCAAAGATCTCAAAGGGCGTAGGTTGGCTAGAGAAGGAATCCTCCCAGAACACATCTCATATGGGGTCTTAGGAATGGATTTGAATGAGACTCTATTAAGGACGTAGATGGCTGTTAACAGTACGTCTCCCCAGAATGTGGTAGAGAGATTGGCTTGTGCCATCATCGATCTAACCATGTCCAATAGTGTCCTATTCCTTCTCTTTGTAACACCATTTTGTTGTGGTGTGTAAGCCATTGTGTACTGCCAAATAATTTCAATATTTTCACAATATGACTTAAACGTTTCAGATGTATATTCGCCACCTCTATCAGATCGAAGGATTTTAATCTTTTTCTCAAGCTGATTTTTCACCTCAGCTTTATATTTAAGAAAACAATCAAAAGACTCAGATTTTTGTGAGATGAGATACACATATCCATAACGTAAGTAATCGTCAATGAAAGTGACAAAATATTGACATCCATTTCTGGCATGTACATTAAAGGGTCCACAGATATCTAAATGAATTATTTCTAGTGTGCCCTTGGACCTAGATGCTTTGAAAAATGATTTCTTCGAAGTCTTCCTGGACACATAATGCTCACAAAATGGCAAATCAACTTTGGATAAGGAGTCTAACAGACCAGAATGTACTATTCTTATTATACGATCCTTTCCAATGTGACCTAGACTCGCGTGTCATTTTTGAGATTCAGATACTACAGTTTTATTCGACATAGAAGATAAAGCAAGAGGGGCATTATCACAATCTACGTCTAAAATAAATAAATCTGAAATTAAATTTTTCCATGCAAAGATGAGGTTATTCAATCTCAAAGAAACTTTTGTCCCAGAAAATTGAATATCAAAACCATCAAATAATAACCTAGAAACAGAAATTAAATTCCGACGCATCCCCGGTGCATAAAGAGTATCACAGAGAATTATTGTTTGCCTTATGCGCATACGGAGATGGAGAACGTCAATCCCCAGTACGTCTTTAACAATGTTATTACCCGTGTATAGCTTGTAACTTTCCTTGGCTACAGGCCGGAATTCATCGAGTTCTCGACGACTCTTTATCACGTGTTTTGTTGCACCTGAATCCTAAATCCACTCGTTAGATATAATATCAATGGAAAGGATTTCAGAACAAACGCTTACATATAAAGTTTTTAGTGACTGAGAAATTACCAACTTTTTATGAGCACACTGGCGAGCATAATGGCCAAAATTTTCACAGACAAAGTAAACTATATTTATCTTTTTCTGCTTCCTCTTTCCATTCTCCTTCTTGAGATTCGGAGGAGGTGTTGTGGTCTTCTGTTCTTGATTATTTTTCTTCACCTTCTTGCGAGCTTTGGACCGTTTATTGTTAGCTTTCCACTTATGGGCCTCTGCTACAAAGGCCTTAGCTGAACTTGGCTGAATTGCATTCATTTCAACCTCACGTACCAAGTGGCCATAGAAGTCTTTGAATGTAGTAATAGAATCAGTATGGTTCAGAATTCTTTTAATTCTAGAGAAGTGCAGAAGGTGAGCCCTCAAGATCTGACGGTCTTCACGAGTTTTGGAACCCTCACAAAGCAGAAGATTGACACTCCAACGGTCCGTCTATCTACTACTGGAGCAAATGGATTTGTTTACACCTCTGATCCTACGGTATAAGTGGTCCCGGATTGCGATCTATGGATTAGATCGTCCCAAGGACAAGCCAAAATGGACAGATTACTGTGCACACTATATCTCTCTCCGTATACTCTCAGTATTACTTATGATGTCCCATAGGAGAGATAATGACAAGCAATTGTCAGTCAACACGTGTTCATGTTCACATCAGCTATAAGATAGCCAACATGTGCACTCACGTGTACAAATAGCCAACACATGTACAGTGTACACATGTGTACGTGTTGTAATAATTAACATGTGTACATTTTGCCAACATGTGTATAGTGTATACATGTATTGTAAGAATTAACATATGCACACACGTGTACAGATAGCCAACACATGTATAACACGTGTACTTCAGCTATATATAACACACATGTGTACAACAACCAACACGTGTGCTCATTTACATCCGGTTTTTGGAAATCCTATTTCGTAGGTAATCATAGAACACAAACTGTTGGTGATCAATCCCGAAACTGTGAACTCGTTTTCAGTCCTATTCAAGTGCTCATCAGGCAAGGCAATTCAACGTACATTTGATACTAGTGACTTATGTAGTTGAATACAACAACAATAGCTGTCACGTGTTGTAATTGAATACAACAATAATAGTTGTATATGTGGTGAGATGTACATGCATGAATTACAATACAACATCTTATGTACATTATCTTATCACGTGTACAAAATGAGGACATCAGCCAACGTGTACATGTTATATATATATATATATATATATATATATATATATATATATATATATATATATATATATATATATATATATATATATCAGAACTCAGTAGCTTTCTTTCAGAATAACCAACATGTATAAAGCCAACACGTGTACATGTGCGCATCATCCATCAGGTGTATTGACATGTACATGTGCACATTAGCCAACATGTGTGCAAAATGTGTACATCTGCACAACAGCCAACATGTATACAGACGTGTACATCTGCATAGCAGCTATAGAGTGTGTGGCATTTCTTTACAATTATGGAGAGAGACGTCACTTGCAGCTATATTTAAGTGGCGGAACGCTTGCCTGCGAAACCTTTTTGAGAACTCATCACTTCTAAAGAGTCTATAAAATCTAAACGATCCACATGAAACAGAATCTCATGAAATCCCCTGGTACCAATTTTTTACTTCGATCCAAAACTTTGGCAGGCCAAAAGATTCAAATAATTTCTTCTCTTGATTTGAATTTCTTTTTGCTATGGCCCACTATAATCTTAGATCAGGGTGAAAATTCACCCCCTGAGGTTTCATGGGATTCCGCATCTTATGGATCGTTCGGATTCGACATCCATGACACGTGTGCAAAGTTATGCACCTGCGCAAGTGAGCATGCCTTTATTTAAGTGGCGTAGTTTAATACAACAACTATTGGTGAATATTTTGCGAGATGGAATCATAAAGGTCTACATGATCACCTTAGTCCATCATAATTGGATTTATATGTTTGCAAAATATAATCCATCATACACTTGGATTCCAATCCAAAAAGAAAGGATGGGTTACTTTCCTTTTTAGATGAATATAATCGGAGATCCACCGTTAAATGTGCTCTGATACCACTGTAGGGAAGTGCGAAGGTGATCCCTCAAGATTTGACGGTCTACATGAGTTTTGGAACCCTTACAAAGCAGAAGATTGACACTCCAACGGTCCGTCTATCTACTACTGGAGCAAATGGATCTATTCATACCTCTGATCTTACGGTATAAGTGGTCCCGGGTTGCGATCTATGGATTAGATCATCCCAAGGACAAGCTAAAATAGACAGACTACTGTGCACACCATATCTCTCTCCATATACTCTCGGTATTACTTATGATGCCCCATAGGAAAGAGAGTCTCATCCTTTATATAGGAAAGGAATGAGAGATTGCATAAGATTGGATGAGACCATATCATCCGGTCTTATCCCTATCTCGTATCATAAATCAAATTCAAAGTTGAATTTGAAATATAACAGAAAAGGAAAAAGGCCGAAAGAAGCCTAAACTTGTGGGACCCACCCACTAGTGATTGCTCATCAGTGGGCCCCATTGGCCTATGTCCAATACTTTCAGCTAACCAAAAACCAGCCTCCAGCTTCAAAGCCATTGGGGCTGTTGCCTAGACTCATAGTAATGAGAAAAAAAATGTATGACATTTAATCAACATACTTCTTCCAAAGACCATAGAGAGACTGCCTTCCACCCCGATTTTTTCACTGGAAGATGCTAAGCTCAATCCATGAAGTCAATTAACCTACCCGTTTTTGCAAGTTTAACCCGCACATTATCTTTTATTTTTTACATCTTGTAATTTTTTAGTTATCTGGAGAGGAATTGTGTTTTTATGCTTGATAGAGTTTGCATGGCAAAATGCCAAGGCCATCATTTTTAATGTTTGTTGTATGGTGGCTCACACGCACGCACACTCATTTACACATATGTGCATATGCCACTTTGGCTTATTTTTATTTTTATTTTTATTGTTAATTTAAAAAAACTTTGGCTCTTAATTAAGTTTTAAAGTTCAATCATAATATCAAACTTTATATTACATTTAGCTAACAGTAAAAAAGAAAAGTCCAAGTAGGACTTATTTTATTTTAAAGGAGGGGCGAAGCCACCAATGCATTAATCAAACAGGTACATTTACATCCATTAAGGCTGGCCCCAACAAAAAGAATCTGGCTGAGCCTATCATATACCAAAAGACACTAAACAGGTAAAACACAAACTGCACAAAAAGACCTCATTCCCTAAGACTTCCTAATCTGACGTTGTCTTGAACCAAGGATCCCCTGATGTTCCTCGGAAGATCAGAGCGGGAGAAAAAGAATTTTTTGGCATAGCCTTCACTAGCCATTCTAGCCAGGCCATCAACAACAGAATTACCCTCGCAAAAAATGTGCCTGAAAGAAATATTGAGCGAGCGGGAGAAGTGATGGATGGCTCCCATCCTGAACCATAAACTCCACGGGTATTAAGTCTAGGGATTAGATGCGTCTTCTACCATGGTTTTCGAGTCGGATTCGATAATAAAATTTAAGAATCCCAGATTAAGGCAGAGAATTATGCTGTCTTCTGCGGACGTATTCGTGGCGGGCTCGTAGTACGTATGGAAGGAAAAAATCAGTAGGCCATGGAAGTCCTTGCACACACCACCTCCTCTGCTCACACTTGGATTCCCTCGAGAAGATCCGTCGACATTTAGCTTGATCCAGCTCAGGCTTAGCCTGAGCCACTTGACTAGCTTTGGCCTGACGGGAGGGATGGGCCTAGCGTTACCGAGACGGAGGGCTTGAATAGAGGCCGAATATGAGAGGGGGTGGGAGAGAGAGTCGGGCAACGGGTTGCCCACTTCCTCCAGCCAACCTAGAACACAGGAAATACTCTGCCTGGAAGACATGCTGGCAACTTCAAATCTAGAGGTGTTCCGACTTAACCATAATTCCCAGCAAATGAAGGAGTGAGCCAGGCTCAGGAGCTGCTTCAGCCTAGAGGATGGGGAAGCCCTTGAAGTCTAAAAAATGAATCGTTGATGAATAAGCTGGTTTGGTAAGAAGAGGATATCAAAAATACAGGAGGAATGCAACTAAACCATTTTGGCAATGGCCCTAAAACAAAATAGGTGATGGAGGTTGAAACATTCCAAAATTTTGCCAACTTGGAATTAGACGTCCTTAGGCAATGGGTCGATCCTAACACCTTCTTAACTTCTCAAAACTCAATCCCAAAGTCTCCAATCCCCTTTCAACCCATTTCCTTCAAAAATCTCACTTTTCACCACCTTATTCTTCAAATTTTTCTAAGTACTTTTATATTAGACACTAATCTTAAGGTTTAAATGGCGAAGAATAATACTTAAACTAAAATTTACTGTAAATAGTAAATATATAAATAAAATGGGTATTTTACCATTAACCTTAGGGAATATCACAAAATAAATAGGTTGTTTGGATAGATCAACTTCTCCTACCCTAGGACCTTATTCTGTCATGATTAGGGTAGAATTTAGCTAAGTACTAAACTAAATAATTGATGAATTTAGCTTTAACCACTTTCTATATGAACTACAAGACCCAAAATCATTAGAATCGCTAACCTAACTGTATCTAAAAATCTAGGATCAATCTCAAAATCCAGTTGCTCTTGGGAGCATCTTGAAACTCCGTATCGGACCTGGACTGTATATCGAAAATTCAATTACCGTAAAACTATATAATTATGACCGCCTTATTGGGCTTGATAACCTTTCAAAAATTAAGTCCAAATAGTATCCCGAACCGCACAACTTGAACCTGGAGCGAAGTGTGTGAGGAACGCGAATATCTTTAAAAAATGAACTAAAACTTAAGTGATTTGGGTCGTTTACTTGTGGGCCAAATTTAAAGATTTAGACCGTCAGATTCTGACTCAACTAAACCCTCAGATCAAAAAATTTTTTTAACACATGTCAGTGTACTTGTGGCCCTGATCGAGCAACGGTGACCGTTAAACTGAAACAGGTCCTCCACAATCGATCCACTGATCCGATCAGACCGAAATCTTAACCTGGCCTAGATCCAATGTTAGAAAACTTTTCCCAAACTGTATGCAGGAAATGGGCCACCAGATGGGTCCTGTTTATTAGAAACAACCACTCTTTGTCTATAACCTAAGTATATCATGGTCCTGGGGCCATTTTCACCAGTTCTGGGCCTATATAAGGGCCTAAACCCACCCCTCTCTCATTCCATATGAATTTTAAACCCTAAGAGAAAGAAGAGAAAAAAAAAGAGAAGGAAAGAGTGAGGAAAAGAGAGAGAAAGTCAGAGATCGTTGTTGGGATTCATTCCTACGACTCCACACGCCGTTTTACCTTGCCACCATCGCTACACCATCTATTCTAACTTCGATTTAGGTAAGAAATCCTAATCTTAATCTTGTTTTAAGAATTTGAATAGAGGAACCAGTGAAATAACTAACATATTTCATGATTTAGGTAGCCGTTGTGCTGTAGACGGTGACGTAGTGTACGAACCGAGTTTGTAACGAGCAAACTGACGAAAGGTGCGAACTATAAATGCTTAGGTGATGGTTTTCAAGGCTTTTAATATCAGTAATGATTTATGTCTGACTTGATTACTGTCATGTGATCTTAGTTATGATATATCTGATAACTATACATGTATGTGTACTATGTAGATATAAAGTGCATTCTATGTGTTTGTTGAAATGTTTATATGAAAGTGAAATTATGATTTAAGCTGGCCATGCCTATTAACTTAGAATACGTATTTGTTATATTGTGACAATTTCTTTATGAAAAGATTTATCATAATATATGTAATAACTAGACTAGTTCATGTATGTGGTATTATGTAGCTTAAGTGTTTGATAAATTATTTGAATGAGTGTGAAATCCTGACTTATACTTGTCATGACTATTAATCTAGGATTCATGTTTGTTGTATGTATGACAATCCCACTGTGAAAGGATTTGCCATAATATATATCGTAACTAATGTAGTTTATGTATAAAGTAATGTGTAGTCTAAGTATTTGATAAAATGATTGGATGAGAAATTGCTAGATGGAATATATTTTAGTAAGAGTGTTGAGATAGGATTCTTAATTACCTTATCAGTATTTATAGTTTCCTTCATGTAATGTAAATTACTACTACATGATCTATGGATGAAATACATATGTATAATAACATGTTCAATGTATTTGTTAAAATGTTCAAATGAGATTTATATTTGAATTATTTGTTAACATGTTGCATATGAGTACAATTGAGACTACAATGTAGTCCAGGCAATCGGTAACAATTTCTGTTTGAGTGACCGAATTAGTCTCGCCACACTTGATGCATTCGGTGAATTCAAGTCGTACCATGATTGTCGACAGTGGTACCATGTCGATTAATTCAGTGGACGCTCGTACCAGTAAAACTTGTCTAATAAACCGATTGGCCTATTGTATGTTTACCATGTATGGACGTCACTGTTTGAATCTAAGGTACCACTTACCAATGTAAAATATGCTCTAACCTTGGTACCACAATCCACTAAGACTCATGAGCTGGGCATGGTAGTATGGGACACTATGATCGAGCTGTTGACTTACACTGGGGCGACAAACCTCCCCTTGGTGACCAGTGAGTAACCTAAACTCGTGAGCCGAATATAATGGTATGAGACACTGTATTCGAGCTGTCGGCCTACACTGGCGCCGACTGGCTATGGTCCCCAGTCGGGTTGGTGACGATCCTTCGAAAATAGACAGCTAGTTAGTAGGGCATTGGTTGAGTAACCTCTAGACTACGCTAAGGTGACGAACCTTTCCGTAGTGACCTCGAGTATAAACTAGGCCTGTGCTGAGGTGACAACCTCTCCGTAGTGACATGGAACTACCCATCGTATGTGATTAACTAGGATTGACGACCCTAGTGGATCTTTGTTTTGGTAAATGATATAAAGGGAGGTACCTTAGCTTCCCAAACCTATTGTATGAATAAGTTTAATTAAGAACTTGGCTAACACGCACATGCATCGCATCGCATGTGCCTTTAGCGTTGGAGTTGACCACAGTGGGAGTGTTGCATGCCCGATCGTAAGATGAAGTCACTGAGGGAGTGCAAGCGAGGGCATGCATCATTATAACATATCATCCCTGTATTAATAAGAGTAACTAGGATTGTTTGATGTATTACTTTATCATTACTGCTTGACTGAATTAATAATATATTAACCTTTACTTTATAGTTTCACTGAATTAGTTACTCATTCTCACTTGGGATGATATTTTAAAATACCAACCAGACTCTATTTTAGATGCAGGCTCTGGCAAGGTCTGCGCGATGGATCCATTCTTCATAGACGAGGAGGAGGAGTTCTCCTACATGCACCTATTAGGCGGGTCTCTGTAGACCTTGTGCCGCTTCGATGGGATTACAGGGATACTGGATTCGTTGAACATTTACATTTTTGGCATTTTGTAAGTTGAAACAACACTTGTATATATATTCAGCCCAGCTACATGATCATACTTTGGAGGTTATGAAACACGTACCTATACTTTTTATATTAAATTTAGTCTTCTGCTTGCTTAATTACATTAACTCTGGAGTATAATATGCTATTTTGGTATAATCCCACTCATATTTAATGCACTAATATGGACAATATTTAATCATCATTATCTATGTTGCATAAGTGATGCATTGGAACTCGGGAGCTGAGCTTCTGCTCGAACCCCAGTTTTTAGGGCGTTATAAGATGGTATCAGATTATGATTTGGATTAAACTATACCTGGGTTACGGTAACACAATGTGATCTGATGCAATCTGACTTAGGAGGGGGTGATGAAATCTAAAAACCACATTAGGATTCTAAGTTTCGCTCGTCGGTGATTATATGACTGTTGAAGCGAAACTAACAGCTAAAGTATGACCCGTATGCACCTGTGATCATGTGAGATGATCTCAATTCCTTTCTAGACCGTCAATTGACAGGTTTAGATGGTAATTTAGTGCATTCCACACTCAAATAACCCGCAAAGCGTAAATATGTGCGAGATGGGACCCGAAACGCCTCAAACGGACTCAGGGGCCTAAACGGTGTAAATCGGGAGGAACCAAAGTGGACTCCCTGCCTTTCTAACACCCTAGGGGGGATGTCATCATCCCAAGGTCCAATGAACAGTGATTCCATCGCTGTAACGGCTAGGCCTCGCTGTCCAGCGGGCCGGGCAGCCCATTTTCTACTCCATTTTCTTTAATGTTCATCCGACTTCAAAAAGTCATATCTCTCTCAATATAACTTCGATTTAGGTGATTCAAAAGCCAAATTGAAGCTTGATAAGTTTAATTTTATATAAAAATAAGTAAAAAATATAATAAAAACTTTAATATAATTAAAAATAGGTCATTATGACAACTGTTCAAAACTCATTAGTTGGACAACTGCTGCTTCTATAATTTTTAGAATTTTTTTACAATACGAAATCTAATAAAATTTGATGAAAATAAAGTAGACTTGATGAAGAACTATTAAAAAAATAATTAAAATAATATACTAACTAAAAGTATCATAAAAGGGTATAGAACTGCCCTAGGACCTTTGGAATGAAGATTATATAAAACTTGATAGTATAAGAAACCCAATAAATGAATAACGTGAACCCTAGGACCTCTTTAGCTGGTATGGACATATGTGAAGTATTCGAGCATAGTTAAATTTAAGTTCGAGCAACCCAACTCCAATCAGACAACTTTTGACTCTAAGCGATAAAATAATTTTCTGTATTAGAAATGGTATGAAATTATCTAGCGTATGAGCGTAGACTTTAGATTACATCTATTGAATTACCGTTACTCCTAAATTAAAACTAGGCTAGTGGTTATATTAAGGAGTGTAAAAGACTGATTATGCTAAGATAATTGAATGATAGACTTAGTTAGTTGGCTTGATTAGGTTGGAGTGAGACATCATTCTTTCGTTGGATCCCCTTAATACTTACAGGCTTCTTTACTAACTCTTAGGAAAGTTGTTTTGACTTAGAAATTAGTCACGCTCAGAGAAAACTTATATATCCCTCGGATCGAATGTTAGGTCATGTCAACACACCCCTTAGAATTACCTTACTAAGGACTTATTACAATCAGGAACACAGAGTAGAAGAACTATATATAAGTGAAATATTTATGGTTTGAATCGAATTCTAAATCTTGGTAGTTACCAATGAACTCAATGCTCTAATCAAGTAGAATATTAGGATCAACTAGGATTAAGAACTGATACAATAAAATTTCTGTCATAGCAAGGCAGAAGGTTTGTGTATCCCGCTCAGACCCACTACACAACTTTCCTTCCCTGTTGGACCGACCACTTACAACCAAAAGTTTATTACTTCGCCTTTGAGAAGTGTTAAGAACATATAGCCAATAGGAATATTTTTTCTGTAGGCCTAAGAAATTTCTTAAATGGGTAACAGACAGTTAGGAATTAGTTCCTGAATCATAGACTATTCTGGCATACATATTGTGCATATGAACTTAGAAAGATAGTTTGTCCATTATTACATTTTGTCCAAATTTCTTATGTACTAATAATGTATAGATTATCTTACAATATTAAACTGGATATGATTAAAGGAGGTAAGTCGGGACCATGGCAAAAGTTTTTCTTTGGTAGAATTAGGCATTTTGCAACACACTCACACCCCTCCTTGAAATCAACCACAACACCCATATTTTTAGTTCCTTTCTATAACTATAGGTACCAATGCCAGAATACACATCATCGATGAAAGGAAGACCAATATATTGAGAGATCATTTCCCATTTCATGCTAAAGATAAGTCTTAAATTACACATTGTTCATACATACGGATCAGGACATAGATTCTTGAGCCTTGAGAGTAGAAATAATTTTTAATGGGGTAGAACATTATGAGCCCAATCTAGTTAGGTCAGCTAATACATCCATTTGATCAAAGTGGCACAGCGGAAGTGCGGTGGGCCCCTGCTCCACTGGTTCAGGATCGAAGAAAATTGATCCAGGATACACGTAAGGTTAGGTCACTAAAGAGGATCTGAATCTTCATTAGAATGTAAATAATGAAGTCATTGAAGGAAAGCAATTAGGGTTCAAGTGTTAAACCAATTCATATTAAAGAATAGTCCTAACAATGGGTACGATTTGAATTATAATAATCGAGGTCAGTGTATCTATAAATGTGCTCATTGGATGCCAACCCAATAGAAGCCTAATCCAATTTTAGGGTGAAAAAGTTTTAAGGGAGGTAAACTAAAATGAGCCAGATTAGCATAGATAGTGTACACCCTACCATGCATATAAACTTGAAATCAATAAAATTTAGGCAAATAAAATAATAAAATCTTTACTTATTATCCTTATACAATTTCGGGGATGATATTATTTTTAAGGGGGGTAGATTGTAACATCCTGAATTTTTGCTAACTTGGAGTTAGACGTCCTTAGGCAATGGGTTGACTCTAACATCTTATTAACTTCTCAGAACTCAATTCCAAAGTCTTAAATTTTCTTTCAATCCATTTTCTTCAAAAATCTCACCTTTCACCACCTATTCTTCAAATTTTTCTAAGTACTTTTATATTAGACATTAATCCTAAAGTTTAAATGATGAAGAACAATACTTAAACTAAAATTTACTGTAAATAGTAAATATATAAATAAAATAGACTTTTTACCATTAACCTTATGGAATATCACAAAATAAATAGGTTGTTTGGATAGATCAGCTTCTCCTACCCTAGGACCTTATTCTGTCGTAATTAGGACGGAATTTAGTTAAGTACTAAACTAAATACTTGATGGATTTGGCCTGAACCACTTTCTATACGAATTGCAAGACCCAAAATCATTAGAATCGCTAACCCAACATTATCTAGAAATTTAGGATCAATCTCAAAACCCAGTTGCTCTCGGGAGCACCTTGAAACTCTGTATCGGACCTGCATCGCGCGTCGAAACTCCGATTACCACAAAAATATACGGTTATAACCATCTTATTGGGCTTGAAAACTATCTCAAAAATTAAGTCCAAATAGTATCCTGAACCGCACAACTTGAGTCCGGAGCAAAGTATGTGAGAAACGCGATTGTCTTTAGAAAATGAACTAAAACTTAAGTGATTTGGGCTGTTTGCTTGCAGACTGAATTTCTAACACATGTCAGTGTACTTGTGACCCTGATCGAATAACGGTGACGGTTGAACTGAAACAGATCCTTCACGGTCGATCCACTGATCCGAGCGGACCGAAATCTTAATCTAGCCTAGATCCAATGTCAGAAAACTTTTTTCAGATTGTATGTAGGAAATGGACCTCCAGATGGGCCACGTTTATTAGAAACATCCACTCTCTAGCTATAACCTAAGTATATCATGGCCTTGGGGCCATTTTCACCAGTTTTGAGCCTATATAAGGGCCTAAACCCACCCCTCTCTCATTCTATATGGAATTTCAAACCTTAGGAGAGAGGAGAGAAAAAAAGAGAAGGAAAGAGTGAGGAGAAGAGAGAGAAAGTGAGAGATCATTGCTGCGATTCATTCCCACAACTCCACACGCTGTTTCGCCTCCCCACCATCGCTGCACCATTTGTTTTAACTTTGATTTGGATAAGGAATCCTAACTCTAATCTTATTTTAGGAATCCAAATAGAGGAACCAGTGAAATAGCTAACGTATTTCATAATTTAAGTATCCGTTGTGTTGTAGACGGTGACATAGTGAACGAACCGAGTTCGTAACGAGAAAATCGACGAAAGGTGCAGACTATAAATGATTTATGTCTGACTTAATTGTTACCATGTGATCTTAGTTACGATGTATCTAATAACTATACATGTATGTGTACTATATAGATATAAAGTGCATTATCTGTGTTTATTGAAATGTTTGAATAAAGTAAAATTATGATTTATTCTGGCCATGCCTATTAACCTAGAATACATGTTCTTTGTATGTGTGATAATTTCTTTATAAAAAGATTTGTCATAGTATATGCTATAAATAGACTAGTTCATGTATGTGGTATTATGTAGCCTAAGTGTTTGATAAATTATTATTTTTATTTTTTTAAAAAAAAAAACTGTGGGCTCTTGCCACCGAAATTCATTGAAATGGAAGAAAATTACAGGGATCTTTCGAGAAGGCCGTAACAAAAAGACAACAGAACCCTCTTATCGTGTTGCCACCACCCTACAGAAACAGAAAGAAAAAGAACTATAGTAGATACAGCCTCACTGCCCAGCCAAGAACGGACGTCCATCAAAGGAAAGGACGGGACGTCCAGAGGGATATTCTCCTATTGCCAGCGACAAGGGAATCGAAACTGCAGGCGAAAATAAGATCCTTTTCAGGGAGGATTATGGATTGAACCGAGGCCGACCTTGTCGAGAAAGATTAATCCCTTGATTTGTTTAGGCAGAGAATGTAGATGGTCGTATAGGGTCGATTATTGGGTCTCACTACCAATCTTCGCTAAACCGTCAGCTGGTCCGTTTCCTTCACGGAAAATATGATTGAAACGAAAGGTTCCCAACCTTTTTAGCATGTAGATCCGGCTGACCTACAGCTTCCATCTCCACGGACACGTAGAAGCACTCCGCAGGGTGTCAACTAAGAGCTTTGAGTCTGACTCAACTATAGTTTGACACATCCGTTTTTTAACACAAAGCAACATTCCGTCATGAATTGCTCGTAATTCAGCTAGATTATTTGTGCCCACCCCATACCCGGCAGAGAACTCGAAGATAAAGGATCCATCATCCTTTCTGCAGATGCCACCTCCACCAGAAAGGCCTGGGTTGCCTCTTGCAGACCCGTCAACATTTAGTTTAACCCAACTCGGGGAGGGGATTTTTCACTTGATCACTAGAGATTCGGAGCTGCAACGAGTAGGAGCTAGCAGACTTGGGGCGTTTCTTATTCGGATAGGAGCCTGGGAGGAAGTCTAGAAATTGGGGATTACCTGAGCTGCCCACTAATTAATTCTATACACCGAGGATCTGACGTTCATCGCGACATCACCAAAAACTGCTTCATTTCTCGCCCTCCAGATTTCCCAGAGAATGAGGAGAGGGGGGGAGGTTCTGACCTGGTGAGGAGTGGCACCAGGAGCCTCCACATTTCTCCATTGAAGGAGTCTGCCAAGGACAGAGGCTTGACTGATGGGGGATACGCCACATAAACTTTGAAAGTGGTTTCAGATGTGACTTTCCAATTTACCATGAAGAAAGAGATGCGGAATTGTTTCTCTTTGAGGCTGGTCATTGCCTTCCATACTGTAGCAGCTGCATTTGGAAACTAGGGCTATCCCTTTTTCCTGCACTCTACTATCAACAGGGACTGCATCTTGCAAAAGTCTCCAGGCAAACAGCGAAACTTTTAGCAGCAAATGATTGGACCAGATCCATTCTCCCCATGGGGCGATGTTGGAGAGTCTTCTGCTGATCATCCAAGCTGATTTTAGGAAAAACTCCCCTGACAGCTCGAAAGGCCATATGCACTCAGACGGCTCGTCAGTAATGGAAAAACCTCTTGAGAAGATATCGTCGATAATATCCTGTGGAAGTAGCTCGAACAAAGCGGATGGCGGAAGAGGGCCTGCCCTACCAAGGAGATGTTTAACTTTCAGATCAGATAATTCAGGGGGAATTGGCCTTGTAGCATGATGACATAATTGGCCGAGTCCGGTCCAGTTGTTGGTCCATACGTTCGCATCACCGGAACCCACCGTCTACTGAGCATGTTGAAGAATGAAGGGGAGAAATGACCTAATTTTTTTCTAAAACAGGGAGCGTTGTCGTTGCCCTGTAATAGCGCTGTCATCCACGACATTTGAGTTATGCTTTGATTTCATCAGTTTTACCCATGGCCCTTGATTTTTTTCAAAATGAATATTCTAGGCAAGCTTCATATGTAACGCATTTAGAACTTCCTTTAGGTCCCTGATTCCTAGACCTCCCTCTTCCTTTGGCTTGGTCGCCTTTTTCCACGCGAGCCAATGTAATTTTTTTTTCTGTCGGCCCAGCCCCAAAAGAAGTCTGCCAGTTTCCTTTCAATTTGATGAATTACCTTTGCAGGGACGCACATGACTGACATGATGTGAATAGGATAGCTGACCAAAACGTGGCAGATGAGAATAGTCCTTCCCGCCTGAGAGATAATCCTTACAGCCCAGCCCGAGATATGCTTGCTGATTTTTTCCAACAGAGTCTGAAAAGAGGACGATTTAATTTTTCCCCTGAACAACGGGGCCCCCAAATAAATCATACCATCCTCAGCTCTCCCAAGCCCCAACAATTCACTCGCACTTCTATGTTTAGCTGCAGACCATTTTGTCGGCCCCAGGTATATACTCTTATTAAAATTAATTTTCTGCCCAGTCGCATCTTGAAAAATCTGCAGGAGATCTTTCATAGCTCTGATTGAAGATCGATTAGCATTAAGGAAGATGAGCATGTTGTCCACATATAGGAGGTGAGAGATGGGAGGGCAACCTTAGGGGATTTTGAAAGGAATACAGCGCCGTTCCTCTATCATCCTATGACAGTTGATTGAGAAGGTTTCCATAGCTATGATGAAAAGGGTTAAAGAAAGGGGATCGCCCTGACGGAGGCCTCTTGTCGATTGAAAGAAACCAGTTACCTCTCCGTTAATGATAATGAAAAACCAATTATTGGCCCAACATGCTTCAAGTAGCTATACGCTTTTGGTGTTGAAGCCGAAGTTGAGAAAGGCTTCCTTGAGGAAAGCCTAGTTGACCCTGTCATAAGCCCTTTCGAGATCGCGTTTAAGAATTAAATTGTCCCCCTGACCTTCCTATTTATTTCCCTCATAGCCTCCTGAGCGAGGGCGATATTTTTCGCAATATATCTCCCTTGAACGAAAGCGCCTTGCTCCTGCGAAATTAGTTTAGGCAAAATAGAACTTAGTCTGTTAGATAGAACCTTTGCTAGGATTTTGTATATTACATTACAAAGACTAATAGGTCTAAAATCAGCGAATTTTGTAGCTGCAGGAGACTTTGAAATTAAACAGATAAGCGTAGCCTTGAATGCCTAAGGGAGGGGGTCCCCTATAAACATTGTCACCGCAGCTCTATGAACATCATCACCCACTATATTCCAGTAAGCAATGAAAAACGAAGCAGAAAATCCATCAAGACCTGCCGCACTATCCTTTGGAATGGAATTGAGGGCAGAGAGAATTTTCTCTTTGGATGGAGGAATCTGCATGGAGTCGTTATCTTGATTCGAGACATGGCGGGGGATGTGGCGAACAAAATCAGTCATAGAAGTAACTGTTTCCTCTTAGAAAAGTTTTTCAAAGTAGGATATGGCCTCTGATTTGATATTGTCTTGATTGGTAATGACCGATCCATCCTCCGTTGTGATAGATGAAATTACAGCTCTTCTTATCTTTTCGTTGGCCAACATGTGGAAGAAAGAAGTGTTGTGATCACCTTCTTCTAGCCATGAGATTCTTGCCTTTTCTTTCTAAGACACTTCTTCCTGGAGCTCTAACGCCTCAAGCTTTTGATTGATGTGAAGAATTTCTTGCATGATGGTGTCCGAATGGTCAGTCTGAGATCTGTTTTCAGCAATTTCTAGCTCCTCTTTTCCAGTTTGAATCTGTTGAAAAATGTTGCCAAAATGATCTTTGTTCCATACTTTGAGAAGCTGTTTCAATTTTTTCAACTTGAGGAAAATGTTGACCAGGGGATCCGTTGCACAGTATCCCTCCCACGCCTTTTGAATTACGGACTGAAAGGCTTCGTGAAACGTCCACAGTCTGTGGAATCTGAAAGGTCTTACCTTTAGATGGAGGAGAGCAGGACAGACTAGCCGAAGAGGGGCGTGGTCTGACTTAGATCTGGGCAGATGTTCGATGCGAAATAAAGGAAATCTATTCACCCAACTGCTATTCATCAACACTCTATCAAGACGAGCCCACACCCGGGCATTACCATCACGGTTGTTGCACCAAGTGAAGCGGGCACCCGAATAACCAGCATCAATAAGCCCCACTAATTGGATAGCATCGGTAAAATCAGACATGCTAGAGAAGTTTGGGGGATAATACCCCGTTTCTCATTGGGAGTAACCACTGCATTAAAGTCACCTGCATTAAATGAGGTCATATCTCGTCATAATTCTTTACGCTGCACTCTGCAGTAGCGCCCATACACAACCGAAATCAGGACAGGGTCTGAGTGAGGGGCGAAAGAAGCTTTCAGAGTGATCATCTGATTGGTGGAGGCCACTACTGATACATGAAGCTAATTTTCATAGAATACTCAGATTTTGTCACCTTTTTCAGTGTTGGAAACCGACGAGTGGAATCCAATCTTCAGCTCAGTTGCCACTCTCCTGTCTTCTCTCAGCATCGGTTTAATAATAGCTACAAACCGAGGATTTAAGTTTTTCACCATCTTCCTAAACGCACGAATCGTAGGAGCATTGCCTACCCCGTGCACATTCTATATGATCGCATTATCCATCTGTCACACAGCCTGTGTTTACAACCCGTCTCTTCAATTTGCGGAGCCTACTATACCAAATACTAGTAGCATGGATATTTGTTTTGAATCGGGAGGGTTTTTTCCTGTTCCTTTGCTGCATCGAGGGAGAGGGCTGCAACTGATTCATTGATTCAGTTGTAGTTGGAGCTGAAATATTTGGTCGGGCTTTGAAAATATCCTCTCTCCCTCCCGGAACACCCGCGGGAGAGTGGAGGCTTTGTGTCCAACTTCTTAACTCGTTCATAGTTATTTCTTTGTCTTTGTGGGGAGACTCAGGGATACAACTTGAGAAAACCACCTGATGTGGTTGGGGGGAGGCACCCTCCGTTCTAGCATGGGGCTGAAGAGGATCCATTAAGACGGAGATCTGAACGGCATCAAGGTAATTTGTTGCTGGCTGAGGAGGGGGTGATTGAAACTTGGTTCTGTAAATGAAAAGGTTCTAAGATAACAGTCTCCTCCTGATTTTTCTCTACCAGCTGAGGTGAATTTATGGGAAAAATAAGTTGATCTGTGTAGGCTAGGTTCAAAGAGAGGACGGGGCTATGATTACTTGAGTCCTTTGAAATGGGGAGCTGGAGGGGTGACATTTCAGGTTGTTGCGAGGATTGGGTAGGCAGGGTGTAGTCTGGGTTGGGTAGGCAGGATATATCCTGGGTAGGGTGCAGCGTGGGTTGGGTAAGCAGGGGTTCTGAGGGGGGTAGGGCGAGGGGGGTCGGGGGTGAGGATGTTAAGGCTATCCTACAAGAGCTACAGAGAATGTGCAGGGGTATGGGATCCGGAGCGGTAGCAATGTCATCTGAGCTCACAACTGCATGGGGAGGAGACCTGACAGGTTGAGCAGGTGGGACCATCACCAAAGGGAGGGGAGGGGGAAGGTTTAAATATGAAGGAGTTTGAGCTAGTGAGATGGGTGGTGGGTTAGTTTCAGCGGGAGGGGGATTATCTTGGGTAGGGGATTGAGCAGCATTTTGTCGAACAGGTGGGAGGGGTTCAGGAGGGGGCCAGCGGGGTTGAATATTTGTAGAACCCAGTCTTTGGTGGACAAGGGAGGGTTGGGGGAAATAGGAGGAGGGGTTGATAGGTGTGGAGAGAACCTGTTATCTTCCATTACCCCGAAAACAGGGAAAGTAATGCCATCGACAATCAAATATCGGATGGGTTGAAAGCTGAGAAGAGGGGAGAGCCTTACCCTGATACTAGCAAAGCTCTGGAATGTAGCGTGGATGGATACAATGTCAATCTCCAGGAGTTCCCCGAAGCTGTTGGCAATGTTTTCGATAACCGATGTGTGCCACGCATGTAGAGGGATGCCAATCAGACGAATCTAGAGACCTTGGTAGAGGCCAACCGTTGTTGGGGACCACATCCAGACGCTGGTCAGCTTCATTTGTTTGTGAAGTTCGTGATTAGAGGTGAAAATCCCCATGTCTTCGTTAGATTTGAATTTTAATAGAAACTGATTTGGGAAAATTCTAGTAGCATCCATCTGTATTCCACCGATGGCTGATTGTCTGAAGGTATTGATGATGTGGAGGATGGAGGTCGATTCATCTGCCGCTATGACAGAGAGGGCTGTGGACAGCTCCTGTTTTAGTTTATACACTAGTGAAGTGTCCGTTTGGATTTTACCACATTTCGGGAAAGCAGACGCTGTGGCAGGGGTGTATGGAAAGGGCGATGGTGGGAGGTTTGATGCCACCACTGGGATGCTTATGGCTGCCATGGCGTAGGTTCTTCTCTGAGAAGGAATGTGTGGCATTTGGCTCTTTGTAGCTTCCAGATTGCGGCTCTGTGAAACCTGAGGCTGTTCCTGAGAAGGGTATTTTTCTTGATGTCTGGCCTAGGTGACAGTTGCAATCCTACCATCGATGCAGTGATCGTGCAGACAGCTAATCGCATTGAAGGCATCTTGTTCATACCGAAATCGTATGAAGGCAAAGCCTCTTGGACGATTAAGGTCTTTGTTCCAAGGGGTGAAGACATCCACCACTTTTTCAAAACGGCTGAAAATCAGGTGTATATCTTCGGTTGTGGTGTCGAAAGTCAGATTAGCGGCGAAAACAGAGAAGAAGGGGTGAGATCGGCGAGGCTTTCGACGGTTTACCGTCTCCTAATCGTCCGGGGGACGTGGGCGTCTTCTATCGCCCTCCTTCATCTCCGATAAATTGTTTGAATGAGTGTGAACTCGCGATTTGTGCTTGTCATGGCTATTAATCTGAGATTCATGTTTGTTGTATGTATGAAAATCTCCTTGTGAAATGATTTGCCATAATATATACCGTAACTAATGTAGTATATGTATAAAGTAATGTATAGTCTAAGTGTTTGATAAAATGACTAGATGAGAAATTTCTTGATGGAATGTATTTTAGTAAGGGTGTTGAGATAGGATTCTCAATTACCTTATCAGTATTTATAGTTTCCTTCATATAATCTAAATTACTACTATGTGATCTATGAATGAAGATAATAATATGTTCAATGTGTTTGTTAAAATACTTAAATGAGATTTATATTTGAATTGTTTGTTACATGCCTATATGATTATCACATATCTCCACATGCTACATTTGAGTACGATTAAGACTACAATGTAGTCTAGGCAATCGGTAACAATTCCTGTTTGAGTAGCCGAATTAGTCTCGCCACACTTGATGCGTTTGGTGAATCTGAGTCGTATGATGATTGTCAATAGTGATACCATGTCGATTAATTCAGCGTACAATCGTACCAGTTAAACTTATCTAATAAATCAATTGGCTTATTGTGTGTTTACCATGTATGGACACCACTGCTTGAATCTAAAGTACCACTTACCAATGTAAAATCTGCTCCAACCTTAGTGTCACGATCTGCTAAGACTCATGAGCCGGGCATGGTGGTTTGAGACACTGTGGTCGAGCTGTCGGCCTACGTTGGGGCGACGAGCCTCCCCATAGTGACCAGTGAGTAACTTAAACTCGTGAGCTAAATATGGTGGTATGCGATACTGTATTCGAGCTGTCAGCCTACACTGGCACAGCCTGGCTTTGGTCCCTAGTCAGGTTGATGACGAGCCTTCGAAAATAGACTGTCAGTTAGTAGGGTGTTGGTGGAGTGACCTCGGGACTATGCTAAGGTGACAAGCCTTTTCGTAGTGACCTTGAGTATAAATTAGGCCTGTGCAGAGGTGATGAGCCTCTTTGTAGCAACATGTATGCCCATTGTATGTGATTAACTAGGATTGACGACCCTAGATGGATCTTTGTTTGAGTAAATGATATAAAGAGAGGTACCTTAGCTTTTTAAACCTGTTTTGTGAACAAGTCTAATTAAGAACTTGGCTAACACGCACATGCATCGCATTGCATGTGCCTTTAGCGTTGGAGTTGAGCACATCGGGAGTGTTGCATGCGTGACCGTGAGATGTGAAATAGCGGTGAAGACCGCTTGAGTTGAAGTATGAATATGTCAATATGTCCTAAAGGGGGGTGAATAGGACTTTTTAAAGATTTATAAGTTATATTTCAATCCTATCACACTAATCCTATCACAGAGTACATATTAGGATTACTCAAAAATTAACTCTACTGGCTTCCAAGCCCGATAGAGGATCCAATCACAAACTACTTGTAAGATAAACAACTTTATGAATCAGATTGTGATGGATATGACTGTGTGTGCACAAGATATGATTTTAGATAATCATTTATAAAGGCATATAAAGCAATCACATAAATGAAAAATAATATCAATCTCAAACACAGTCATTTTATAGTGGTTCGACTACTTGTCTACTCCACTACCGGCTTCCACACTCAACCCTTGAGTGACCGGATTTCACTAAGGAGGTTTTCCATGGTTCACCTCAAACCTAAGGTATTAAATCAGGTTCACAGAGGTTTCTACTCGGTTCACCTCAAACCCTGAAGTTTTACTGGTGCACTCATAACCAGATGTTTATGCCCACACAGAGCAAGGGTCAACACAACGCACTCAGATGTTTATGCTCTCCACAGAGAAAGGGTCCATATAACACACCCACACACATACACTACCGTCGGAGGCCTCCTTTGAGGACTTCAAATGGTGAACAATACCTACGACCCAATCCTAAAAAGGAATGATCATAAATGTCCTCTGGACTCTAAGTACTTACAGAAAAGTTGATGAGTCCCCTTAAGTGTAATGATGAGATCTCCTTCTTGTTGATGAAGAGTCTTCAGCTTCCTTGATCCACAACACAAAGATATATCTTTACTAGTGTAACGCCCGTGAAAAATCCATACTTGGGCTCGAGTACCAATTCGACCCGAAATTGTGTAGAATTTATTCCTTTAGAAAAATATGACTAAGTTAGCTAGTGCAACGTTAGAATAGCTGAAAAATGGTCCCTGATCACTTTAAATACGTTCTACAAGGCTCAAAGCGAGTGGAACCAATGGTGCTATAATGCTCTAAAGCCTCGGATCAAACTCTAAACCGGTTTATTCTCGGGACCTCCTTGAAACTTTGTATTGGATCTATACCGCGCGTCGAAAGTCCGATACCTACCATCTTAGACCGTTATGACCACTTAGCTGGGCTTGGCAATCGTTTCAAAAATCAAGTCCAACTGACATTCAGAGGCTATTTCATTGAGCCTGGAGTGAAGAGAGTGAGAATAAGGTTAGAATTGGAATTTGAAATTCAAATCTGGCACACGATTTGACGCATGTATTAAGCGTTCTGACCGTCAGAATTCAGCCAAATTACACCCTTGGATCAGGAAAAATTTCTATTACATATCACGAGACTTATAAGCCTGATCTTGGTGCGGTGACCGTTAAACTGAAACTGGACCGCCACGTGTGATCTGGGAACCCTACCGGTCTGAAAACTGGATGTGTGCTAGATCCAGTATGCATGAGCTTAAGTCCGACCGCATTTGGCCAGGGGACCTTCAGAAATGCTCTTTTGGACCGAAACGGCCCCGATTTGGTTAGGCACCAAGTAAACATTGTTTCCAAGCCTATTTTGGGCATGTTTTAGGCTATAAAAGGGGTTGAAACCCTCACTCCTCTCTCCCATCTGAATTTGAGAGAAACCCTAACTTGGGAGAGAGAAAAAGGTGAGAGATTGTGAGAGAGAGTGGGAGAGTTCTTCCTGCTACTTGTGCTCCGTGTTGCACGTGCTTAAGCAACGCACCTCTATCACTTTCCCGGCGATTACACCGCGATTCTAGGTAAGAAAATACCCTAAATAGTTGCTGATTTGAGGTTCCTTTATTTTCATAGCGATGTAGCTTATGGATCTTGTGTATTAGGTTCCCTATTCACCGTATACGAAGCGTATACGCTCCGTTTCAATTTACGAGTCTACAAGACATAAGGTGAGGATTTTAGACGCTTTGATTGACGGTTTCCACTGCTTTCAATGTCGTTTAATAGTAGATTATTGATGGCATCGCCGTTTGACATGTACAATATGCTCTCTGTTTCCTGTTTCGTAAATTAACGAAGAATATGAGATTTAGGGCATTTTAGTCATTTGTAGGAAGTACTGTTTACATTCATATTTTGCTGATGTGATTGACATGGTTTGTTGTCGCATTAGGAAGTTAGGAATACGTGCATAATTAGTTTGGCGAAGAGATTCGCCTTATTGCGCACTTCGGGTCGACATACTATATGTAGACTTAAGTGTGTAGTGTATGTGTTTGTATAAATGCTTGTAATAGTATGTATTGAATTAAATGATGTTATGAATTAGTTTGATATGGATTTCTCAATTAATATGCTGACCTAAATGATTTCCTACATGTTGACTATATGCATGATTTCATTACATGCATGAAATATATGTGTTTGAAGATTTACTTAAGTTGAATGTTATAACATGTGTTAACATGCTCACATGACTGTATTTCAATTCCAATACTCTTACATAATTTGTTGATGCGATTCATAAGTGTTTGGGACTAGACTTAGTCCAGGCATTCAAGGCATCCCAGCTTAATGATTTGCCATTAAGTTAGTAGCTGGAGGATCCTTGAATGCGAAAGTTCATTCCCCAATCCACTCTATGAAATATCAATGATGAAGGTGGATTGGAGGATGAACTTCCTGAGAGAAAGGGCTTAGGATAAAGGATATGAAGTTTAAAACACATAAAAGCACTTTCTTCTTTCTCTCACAACAATAAAGACTAATCTCTCTATATATAGGCAAAAGGTTCCAACGGATATAAACGGTCATATTTATTACAGATTTCGATATCATCGAGCACTCGTTGATATGATCGAGCGTATACTCTCGATTGTATCGACAGACCTCTCGATGATACAAACTCAATTGTCATTTCGCTTTTGGAAACCTTTCGCCAACTGGTCAATGGGATCGAGACACATCGATGTTATTGAATTTCAAACTCTAATTCCATCAAGAGATGGATCGATCTATCGACAGGTGAAAATAAGAGAGAAAAGCCTTGAAGAATTTCATGTTCTACAGATATGATCGGGGAACAGTCGATGTCATCGAAATTTGTATATTGATGATATCGGAGACCGTGTCTATGGGATCGATAAATTATATAGATTTACCTATAAGCTTGCTGGACGATCTGTGTCCGGACTCGATCCAATCGACCAGGTCTCAATATGATCGATATATGAATATCGATTTATCGACTGGCACCCCGATCAACATTAAAAATAACTTGAAATTTATGCTGCAGAAAACATGCACCCACAATTGATATGATCGATATTTGAGTTCAGATTGAATCGGACAATCATCGATATATCGAAGCTTATGTTAGTTTTCTTTAGAAAAATAGGAGCGTCGAAAAATAGTATGTCGATATTATCGATCCTCTTTCGATAGGATCGATATTCGAATATCGATGATATCGACTCACCAGTCGATATATCGATAAATCGTTCCGATGATTGTTTGATTGTTGGACGCTTTTTGTCCTCACTCGATTGTATCGATTGAGATGCCGAGGACATCGACAGAGCTGGTTGATCATATCGAAAAGGAAATCGATATAATCGACAGTGTAAGAAAAACTTTAAGATTTTTCTTTTTAATAAAAAGTTTTCTTACACAAAAAATTTAAGATGTTCTACTTATTTTTAAGGGTTTTAATCACCTGGTGTTTTTGGACATGCGATGTGAGGCTATGATTTACCTATGGCGAGCTTCCACACATCCAGTTGAGGCAGGCACTTAACTTGATTTTTCTGTTAGGCGCTGTTGTCTGACTGACTCAACTCACAACGTAATTGACAAACCAGGGCACTTAATAGGTGCACTTTCAATCTCTCCCTTTGTCAATTACGTGACAAAATATTCAAAACACCCTAGAAAAATATCTAGACAGATACATCCTAAATTTTGTGTACATGCATTAACACAATTTTATAAATTCTAATCACCCATGTATAATCCCAATAAATTCTCCCCCTTAATTCAAAAATTTCCCCTTTCTTGTTGCGGCTGCTCCCCCTAACACCTGCAACACAGATATATAATTTTTTGCTTGGGATGTTTGAATTGTTCTCTCCCTTTTTGTCAGTCATTGGCAAAGGCATAAAACATGATATTGACTGAAGATTGAAGCATATGAGAGAACCAGATAGAGAGGCATTCGAAATTAACTAGTGAGAATCATGCATCATATAGTCTCATTCATTGCAATAATGCACCAGATAAACCAAGATGGTAGTAAAGATATATAAGTGAAACAGCACATGTCATGCAAAAACTATGGATGCATTGCGATAAGACAGAGTAAAGCAGTCAACAAGAATCTATCACAAGCAGTCCGTACCATAAGTATGAAAATTTTGAATTCTAAAAAGAATATCTTTAAAACAGCAACCCACACGGGGTATATTCAAACCAAAAACATCCTTGGCAAGTCTGTTATTCATCACACCCACAAATGTGATCACAGGCATTCAAAAGATTTTTAGGCCCGGAGCATTTCAAGAGGACTTCACGGATGTAATGGATGTGTATCCTGACCACGCTTATGAAGCAGGTAGACGTTTCAGAACGCGTTTAGTTGCGCATTGCAGGATCATCAGTCGTTGTCGAGCTTTAGAAAGATAGGCTTCACAATCATTTAGTTTTTCTAAAATGTGAGCTTGTTCATCCAGAAGATCTTGTATGTTGTCTCGCACAGGGATGATTTTAACAGAGTCAGAATTGTGCACCAGTCTGCTACTGCCAGGAATTGAACCAATTCTTCCATTACAAAACATGTTTTTAAAGATGTTTAGTTTATGTATGTCTTCAAAATTGAACCACGCACAAGGATGAGGAAGATCATAAGTCGGTGGTAGTCCAAATTGACGTGAAAGCTTAGATAGAAGACATGGATATGATAGTATAGTGATGGATGCTTTTGTAAGCACACAGATCAGCTCTTGTACAATCAGAGTGGGTAGGCATATTAGAATTCTTAGATGAATGTCATACAGAATGTTAAGAATGTATGGTGAGAGTTTGTTGCTGAAGATTTCACAGGGATAGACATTAATGTTGAAAATGTTGTGAAGAATCCTATAGGTAGGATCAAGATACTTGATATGGAGAACATTTTTGGCATTCCTGGGAATTGTGGCACCATTGCACAAAGCACGAGTAATTTCTCCCCATACACCAAGACCGTTCATATTGCGATCAGTTACAGATATTCCAGCGAATCCGATGTCAATCAGCCTACTTATCAGTTTGGGCATGATGTATTCAACTCGATTGACGACCATAACTGAGATGATTGGAGGATTGTTATCAACATTGAAGATTAAGCTAATAAGTTGATGTACCAGATTATGTTGAAACGTCCCACCAAGATTCACAACATTTTCTCATACAATTTGTTTTAAAAGATCGATGATTCTGAAGGGTTCAATGCTCTTTTTGTGAACCATTCGCTCTGCCACAAGGTTTAAGTTGAATAAAGAAGAAGAGGTGGTTGCATCATGCTTACCTTTCTTCTTTTCAGTTGATGCATGTTGTGGATGAAACAATCTTTTCTCTTTTTCCATCTTGGGGAGATGAAATGTCCAGGTCTGAGAGCACCAGATGCGGCTCTCCTTTTGATATTCTGATTCTCACCAAGCAACTACTATCTATCCCTTTGATCATATTTTTTTATTTCAAATTTCAAGCTCTCGGGAAGAACAACCGTCCCGACGTTTCAACTACCCAGAGAGTCATCGATTCTATCGATTCTCAGTCGATGTGATCGACATTCTCAAGTGGCCTATCGACACTCATATCGAAGGTGGATCTTTTCAAGTTTTTCTTCAGTCTAACGATTGTTCTTATACAGAATAGTATCTTATTGAAGTTCGTAGCAGAGAGTATCAGCAAAATTTTGTATATCATCTGTACATTAAAAAGTATAAACATTTGGATATTTATGTGAAAAAAGTGAGGTGAGATGCCTCAGATTGTTTCTTGAAAGCTCAGCAAAATTGCATCATTTCAATCAAATATCCAGGTTTTGATGCATAACCTGGACCAATTTCTCCACTCTCAGTGTTTCTCAATATCACTCCTTCCTTTTCCTACAATAATGTAGCAGTGGTTATTTGTGCAAAGACCTTTCATAATTGATTTTTCTGATTGATCTAGGATCTCGCATTCTTCTTTGTTGAAATTTACCACATGCCTATTATCATAGATTTGAGAGATGCTCGGTAAGTTATGTGTCAATCCTTTTATGCAAAAAGAATTCTCATTCTTAAACAGATTAATTTCTTCTATAATTTCTTGTTCAATTACTTCAGCAGTGGTTCCATCTCCATAGGTGACTACCCCTTTGTGAAAATCCTTATAGTTTGAAAGGAGAGACTTGTCACATGTGACATGTCTTGAGCAACCACTGTCTAGGTACCATTTAGCTATATTGCCTGATAAATGATCTGATTGAGTAACAAGGCAATTTGTCTTTTCCTTAATCACCCACTTTGTGACAGGAGTTTTACTTATGGTAGATTTGTTCTTCTTATCTGATTTGTCCACATGACTTAACTGCTCCTTCATCCTGTCAACTATCTCAAGTGGTGATGATTGTATACTTCTTTTATTTAGCTCATAAACTGACTCCTCATTTTTGTAATGAGCTGGGATAGGTTTGGTGTTACTACTGGATGCAATAGATTTTCTAAATGGTTGTGCATTAGTTTTTGTTCTAGCCTTTCCATAACCTAATCCATTTTTGTCCTCTCCATATTTTCTCATTCCTAACAGTTTTTCTAATTTCTCACCACTCTGGAAAAATTTACAATTTATTTTGACAATTTTTCTAGATTCTTCTAGATCATTTTGAAGTGTATAATTTTTATTCTGAAGAATCAGGTTTTCCTCATTTAGTTCTTTGACTTGTTACTTTAATTTCTCTGACTCAGATTTCAATGAGTTGTTAGTTCTTTTAAGTCTATCATTGTCTGAGTGACATTGCTGCAAATCAGTGATTAGATGAGTATTAATATTTGAAGTTTTATCCAGATCTATTTGCAGCAATTCCTTTTTATTTTGAACTATTCCAAGTCTCTTGACAATATTAACGCTATGGATGTAAAGTTGATTGTAAGCGTTTTGTAATTCATTTTGTTCTTTATCTTCTTCTTCAATTTCCTCATTGTCAGATGAAAATGATTTGGTGGCTTGCTGTTCTTTCTCAAGTTCAGTTGGAATGATCGAAGTAGTGGAGGCCATCAGAATTTTTAATGATTTCTGATCTCCATCACTTCCTGAGTCACTGTTTTCTGAATTTGACTCCTCCATATCATCTCACGTGGCAGCCATCACCTTGCCCTTAGTTTTTCTGTTTGGGCATTCGGTAGATAGGTGTCCATACTCATGACAGGCATAACATTGTGGTTCTTTGTTTCTTTTCCCAAATTTTCCTGTAGGAGGTTTGTCATCCACCTTTCTACCTTTAGAGGGGCGGCCGTGATTCCTTTGAAAGAATCTTCTGAATCTTTGTGCCAACAGAACCACTTCCTCATCTTCATCTTCCTTTTCACTCTCATTGTCTTCATGTTTTGGTTTCTTAGAAGTTTTTAGGACAGTATTTTTGGATTTTTGGGATTGTGTGAAGTGTAGTTCAAAAGTTTGTAGGGAACCTACTAGTTCTTCTACTTTCATCTCATCAATATTCCTACACTCCTCAATTGTTGTAACCTTGGGATTGAACCGTTCCGGTAAGGATCTTAAGATTTTTCTAAATATTTTAGGTGCCGGAACCTTCTCTCCCAATCCACCCATGGAGTTATAAATGATGTTTAATTTGGTGAAAAACTCCATAAATGTCTCATGCTCTTCCATCTTGAGATTTTCAAACTGTGAAGTTAAGAGTTGTAGTTTAGATCTCTTCACAGTGCTTGTGCCTTCATGGGTTGTTTCCAATAAGTCTCATGCTTCTTTAGAGGTCCCGCACATACTTATCTGATTGAAAATGTCTTGGGACACGGCACAGTAGATGACGTTCATTGCTTTTGCTTCAGCATTTCGCTATTCTTTGTAAAACGCAGTCTACTTCTCATTAGGTTTGGGTTTAGTGATTGTGATTTTATTTTCAAGTACAATTTGTTCAGATGATACCACATATCCTTTTTCAACAACATCCCAAACTTCATGATCTAAAGATCTCAGGAAGTAATGCATTCTAGCCTTCCAGTAAGCATAATTTGAACCATTAAATATTGAAAGTCTAGTGACAGATGAGCCCTCTCCTTTAGCCATATTTCTACTTTAGTCAAGATCACTCTCTAGGCGGTGAAGCCCTTAAAGAGAGACCCGATCTGATACCAATTGAAATAGCGGTGAAGACCACTTGAGTTGAAGTAGGAATATGTCAATATGTTCTAGAGGGGAGTGAATAGGACTTTTTAAAGATTTATAAGTTATATTTCAATCCTATCACAGAGTACAGATTATGATTACTCAAAAATTAACTCTACTGGCTTCCAAGCCTGATAGAGGATCCAATCACAAGCTACTTGTAAGATAAACAACTTTATGAATCAGATTGTGATGGATATGACTGTGTGTGCACAAGATATGATTTTAGATAATCATATATAAAGGCATATAAAGCAATCACATAAATAAAAAATAATATCAATCTCAAACACAGTCATTTTATAGTGGTTCGACTACTTGTCTACTCCACTACCGGCTTCCACACTCAACCCTTGAGTGACCGGATTTCACTAAGGAGGTTTCCCATGGTTCACCTCAAACCTAAGGTATTAAATCAGGTTCACCTTCAACCTTTACAGAGGTTTCTACTTGGTTCACATCAAACCCTGAAGTTTTACTGGTGCACTCATAACCAGATGTTTATGCCCACAAAGAGCAAGGGTCAACACAACGCACCCAGATGTTTATGCTCTCCACAGAGCAAGGGTCCACACAACGCACCCAGGCACGTACACTCCCAGTGGAGGCCTCCTTTGAGGACTTCAAATGGTGAGCAACACCTACGACCCAATCCTAAAAAAGAATGATCATAAATGTCCTCTAGACTCTAAGTACTTACAGATAAGTTGATGAGTCCCTTTAAGCGCAATGATGAAGATCTCCTTCTCGTTGATGAAAAGTCTTCAGCTTCCTTGATCCGTAACACAAAGTTGTACCTTTACTAGGCTTTTAGGTTGGGTCAAGGTTATGATGAAATACCACTCTCTAAAGATTTTTCTATAAGGAAGATAGAGTGGTTACAATCATCTATGCATTCAAGGCATCCCAACTTAATGATTTGTTATTAAGGTAGTAGCTAGAGGATCCTTGAATGCGGAAGTTCATTCTCCAATCCACTCTATGAAATATCAATGATGAGGGTGGATTGGAGGATGAACTTCCTGAGAGAAAGGGCGTAGGATAAAGGATATGAAGTTTAAAACACACAAAAACACTCTCTTCTTTCTCTCACAGCAATAAAGACTAATCTCTCTATATATAGGCAAAAGGTTCCAATGGATATAAATGGTCATATTTATGACAGAGTTCGATATCATCGAGCAATCGTTGATATGATCGAGCGTATACTCTCGATTGTATCGACAGACCTCTCGATGATACAAACTCAATTATCATTTCACTTTTAAAAACCTTTCGTCAACTGGTCGATGGGATCGAGACACACATCGATGTTATTGAATTTCAAACTCTAATTCCATCGAGAGATGGATCGATCTATCGATAGGTGAAAACAAGAGAGAGAAGCCTTGAAAAATTTTAGGTTCTACAGATATGATCGGGGAACAGTCGATGTCATCAGAATTTATATATCGATGATATCGGAGACCGTGTCGATGGGATCGATAAATCGTATAGATTTACCTATAAGCTTGCTGGATGATTTGTGTCCGGACTTGATCCAATCGACCAGGTCTCGATATGATCGATATATGAATATCGATTTATCGACTGACACCCCGATCAACATTAAAAACAACCTGAAATTTATGCTGTAGAAAACATGCACCCACAATCGATATGATCGACTGACTTCCGATATAATCGATATTTGAGTTCAGATTGAATCGGACAATCATCGATATATCGAAGCTTATGTTAGTTTTCTTTAGAAAAACAGGGGTGCCGAAAAATAGTTTGTCAATGTTATCGATCCTCTTCCGGTAGATCGATATTCGAATATCGATGATATCGACTCACCAGTCGATATATCGATAAATCGTTCAGATGATTGTTTGATTGCTGAACGCTTTTTGTCCTCACTCGATTGTATCGATTGAGATGCCGAGGACATCGACAGAGCTGGTCGATCATATCGAAAAGGGAATCGATATAATCGACAGTATAAGAAAAACTTAAAGATTTTCCTTTTTGATAAAAAGTTTTCTTACACAAAAATCCTAAGATGTTCTACTTATTTTTAAGGGTTTTAATCACCTGGTGTTTTGAGACATGGGATGTGAGGCTATGAATTACCTATGGTGAGCTTCCACACATCCAGTTGAGGCAGACACTTGACTTGATTTTCCTGTTAGGTGCTGTTGTCCGGCTGACTCAACTCACAACGTAATTGACAAACCAGGGCACTTAGTAGGTGCACTTTCAAAATGAAGTCGTTGAGGGAGTGTAGATGAGGGCATGCATTATTATAGCATATCATCCCTGCATTAATAAGAGCAGTTAGGACTGTTTGATGTATTGTTTTATCATTATTGCTTGACCGAATTGATAACATGTTAACCTTTACTTTGTAATTCCATTGAATTAGCTACTCTTTCCCACTTGCGATGGTTTTTTATAACACCAACCAAACTCTGATCTAGATGCAGGTTCTGGCCAGGTCTGTGCGATAGAGCCATTCTTTATAGACGATGAGGAGTTCTCCTATGTGTAGCTCTCAAGCAGGTCTATGTAGACCTCGTGCCGCTTCGATGGGATTACAGGGATACTGGATTAGTTAAACATTTACATTTTTGACATTTTGTAAGTTGAAACAACACTTGTATATATATTCAGCCCAGATACATGATCATACTTTAGAGGTTATGAAACATGTACCTATACTTTTTATATTAAATTCAGCCTTCCGCTTGCTTAATTACATTAACTCTATAGTATGATATGCTATTTTTGTGTAATCCCTATCATGTTTAATGCATTAATATGCACAACATTTAATCATCATTATCTATGTTGCATAAGTGATGCATTGGAACTCGGGAGCTGAGCTTCTGCTTAACCCCCAATTTTTAGGGCGTTACAGAGGTCCTCAGCTTGATGGGCTGAGACAGAATGCAGGAGAATTGGCAGGGGAGCAGTAAGTTGCATGTGAGGGGGGATGATCGAGCTGGCCTGATGAAAGAGAGGAAAAGTAGCGATTGGGGGGGGGGGGGGGGGGGGGGGGAGGGGACCGCGAGGACAGGACGGCTGGGAAGCTCTGACACTCTAGACTGAAGGGGCTGGGAGCGACTTCTCCTCTGGGTCTACACAATCGGGAGGGCCTGATCAGATGAAGTGACAGTAGCCGAAGAGGCAAACACAGATCCTGGATCTCCATGACAACATTCACATCTAGAGGCGAGGTTAGCTCTTGATCTTTAGACAGTAACATCAACAGGGACCGCGTTATGCATAATTTTTCGTAGGAAGGTTCCAATCTTTAGAGGGAGGGCATTATGGTATATCTAATCGGTCCATTGGAGTTTCAGGCACTGCTACCGAGAGGAGTTCCAAGCTGATTTCAATGAAAAACATCTTGAAGTAGTCAGGTCCCACGTCAATTTGTCGGCCCGAGGGGATAGGGAAACAGGACACCTAGGGATGGACTGAAGGATCGGAGGAGGGAGCACGTCCAAATGTGAGACAGGTTCCACCTGCCTGAAGGGGGGAAAAAATCCCTGACCATAGCCTTCTGAAGGTGGGGCGGAATCGGACCTGAGGTGAGAGCTGCTAAAATGCCTTCCCCTGACCAATTTTGAGTCCAAAAGTTGATTCCTCCCTCTCCAATGAGCCAGATGGAATGATGGATTGCAAAAGGGAGCACCTTGGACATGTCCTTCCAAACGGTGGAAGTGGCTACCCAGTTTCTTTCTCTCTACCCATAGAGATGTCCCTTTCAGCATATTTCTGCTCATCTTGATTCTGAACACCCGTATAACGTCTACTAGTCTTCTTTTTCCCAAACCTCCTTGCTGGGGAAGCAAATCCTCTCCCAACTCACTCCGTGTTTCTTCTTCTTCCTTTCTGCACTTCCCTAAAAGAAATTGGCGAAGCCTGCCTCCAACAATTTGCAAGGTGCTATGGGAATGTTCACAACCGACAGAACATGAATCGGAATACTAGATAGGACTTGATTTCTAAGATGAAAGAGGATAACAGAGCTGTAAATAAGAAAAATTCATTGCTGTTTTTATCTAAGCTCAAAACATGTGGGGCTACCAATTTACTGTGCACACTTGAGGAAGAATAGAGGAGAAGGTAAGCCAAGGTCATCTACCTTACTGAGAATTGGGATCAAAGATCGAAGTAATTCATTATCAAGTCCAGCCGATTAGAGAAGTGTCCAGTTTGGAATGGTTTAAGAGGTATGAGACCAAGTCCAATTCTAGTTTGTAGTTTTTCTAATTAATATTGTTGATGCAAAAATTCGGTTTACCCTCGTCGAGCTTCTAGATCCGACTACTTGCACAGATGAGTGACAATGGAGACCCTGGCTAGAGCAGGGGACCCTCCAATGCCAAAGTCAGGCTTGGATTCTGGGTCTAAGTTGTGCATAGGGTTTTGGGTGAAAGATTTTGCGTACCTGTTACGTTCAACGAGAACCCTATTTATACTATTTGGTTGGAGTGGGCGTCTGTTAATCTTGGTACGATCTCAGCCATTTGGCTAGAATAGTGTGCGTGATGATGTTACCAGTTATCCCGTGATCGTGGTTGAACGGTTAATGCTTTCGTGCGTTACTAGATTGGGCTCGGCTCAGATGTCTAAGCTAGGCCGATCGATTGAAGTCGGGCCGTACAGACGAGCTGAGCAAAGCTTGCTTCAACCGAGCTTCGGCTGTGGGTGGCTCAAGGTTGGGGTTGTCAAGGCATGACTTAATAATTTACTTCAGAACGGTTTGGTCTGACTCATTTGAGCTTATATCTTTCCATGCCATGGCTCAGATTTATCTTGCTCGTTAATTTCTTTCAATGAAGTATCCCCAAAACGGCCGCTTATCTAGTTGAACCGACCATGAAGGAAGTTCGGTTGAACCTTCCATGAAAGTAGCTGGGCCGAGCTGACCTTAATTATGGTCGGATCATATTACACCGTAACAAATACCATTATGTATGTATGTGTTTCACTATGCTAATTATGGTATTAGTGTTGGGTATGCAGTGCAAAAAGTGTAACTTTTGCCCTCCCGATAAATATTCCATCCTTCTTAAACCAACCACATCAATTGCATGAATGAGGTGGAGCCCACATACGAGGTGGGCTTATAATGAAATTACAGTGCGTGTGATTTGTAATGGTCCATTCTGATGTAAATTCGATGTGGGCAATCTTGTAAAGAGTGGCAACTTGCTACTAGTAAAAAAAAGTTGGTCGATATATAATGTCTCTTCTTTCTTAAAAGAAAAGAAAAGAAGTTGATGTAATGATTACATCAACTTCGTGGAAAATATCTCACATGCCATGGGGTCTTTTGGTTCCACATTCGTGGAAAATAAGGGGTTTTGTCTAACATACACCTCATACTTCAAATTCAAGGCTACTTAGTAGTTGGGCCCTAGCCAGTAAAATAAAAAAATAATAGAGAGTGGGCCCTTGTCCTAAACGAACACAACAACAAGACTGCACTCAAATTGAGTAGCTCCACAATGACACGTCAAATTCAATCTCCACATCATCCCATTGGGACCCACCTCAAGGAATGGAGGTGGAGATAGCAGCAGTCCCTCTGCCATGCTTGCAAGTAATCCTGGCATGCTGAAGACCGCCTCCTCATCCATGTATACAGTTGTGAGAAATCTGAGCTCACAATACAACGCTGCTCCGAGGGTAAGTCCGAGCCGAGTCGTGACCCTCCCGACCTGTTTCAAGACGCAACCCATCCGAGCAGCCGACTTGGTTGAGGTCGGACCCATCTGTCACGTCCCAAACTCGAAAACCGGGCTCACAAAATTTCCGATTGCCGAATCCGGCGCCGACAGCCTCCTTAGAACCCCATTCTCGGCTCCTAGCGCCCATTCGCCAGGTTATGATCCTGGGATGCTACGAGGAGAATTTTTAATGTCAGTTTGATTCGTAATAAGCATAACCAAAGGCATAACCCACAAACAACAACTAAGAACTCCATTACATTTCTACTATGATAAAAAACTTTACAAGTACAATGAGCATAAAGGAAAATACAATGGTAAAGAACAAAAACTCCAAAATAATCCGCAACGTGTCCTTGCCTCAGCGCTGCTGCGAACCAACGTCACCTGCACGCAACAGTCGTGCATAAGCTTATAGAAAGCTTAGAGGGTGGTGAAAGTGTGTGCGCAAGGTAGTAATATGATCATGCAATGTCAGAATAATGCAGAATATGCAGATGGATCCATAATATCATGAGTCGTACCAAGGCTATGCAATGCAAGACATGAATGGTATCGGCCATCCCAAGGCCATGCGATGTGCAATACAACTCAAGCATACAGATCCTCATCTATGTCCACACATCAATACAGCTCAAATCTGGAATTTCACCGGGATCTAGTACACTCTAAACCAGATTGTCGCCACATCACGCGCAATAAGGTAAGTGAAAAAGACCTCACTATCCATCTGCCAATATCGGGCGTGACTCGTCGATAGCGGACCCATTCCTCAAGCTGGTCAGACTCAGCCTAGCATTGCCCCCTACTCTCGGGTGGGTAAGGCTGCACCCCCTTCCAACCGACCACAACACAGTGGAGAGTATAATCGTCTGGTAATCGGCACTCAACGCTCATCTACCCACTCGGTCTAAACGTTGGAGCAACCTCTTGGTACCATAAGGGTTAGGGACTTTCACCAAGGGATATCTATAGCACCCCATGTAGAATAAAATTTTTGATATCCAATCCTGCCAACCACGATGCGTCTGTGGAGGCTACGACCCTGATGTCACTAGGGCGTACAATAACCACGTCACACAAATGCGAAATGCATGATTCACGCTATCCAGTCATGCAACAAATCCTGCGCATATCGTGCGCTCATGTAGGGCAACACCGCCTAACCAGGAGCCCATAAATAACCTGCCCGAAGCATATGCTATGATCAGTCAATCCTCATATCAAGCATACATATGATGCATATGATCACGAGTCATGAAACTATACTAAACATGTAAATGAGTGATGAACCATTCTTACAACGCAGATGGGCCTAGACGGCCTATACAAAGCAAGTACGGCTTAGTAATGGGCCCTAAGGAGAGTCGTAATGTGGACATCCAACCAACATTACACTCGCAATGTGGACGTCAAACCAACATTGCTCCCAAGGCACGATCTTTGTAAACATCGCTACTTAGTCTGTATTGGGATTACACATTACAATGGACCGTAGGTTCTTCCCATTGGGACTTACATATATATCAAATGGGCCATATCTTATGGGCCTTTTATTTATCAATGGGTCACATCAATGGGCCACACCAATGGGCCTTAAGTGCATTGAAATGGGTCAAAACCCGTGGGCCTTGGATTGCATCAATTAGGCCTAGTCTCATGAGTCTAATATGTATCAAATGGGCCACACTAATTGGGCCCCCATATGTACATCAAATGGGCCTCAACCCATAGGCCTTATATGAGTCAAATGGGCCTAAACCCTTAGGCCTTATATGAGTCAAATGGGCCTAAACCCGTAGGCCTTGTATAAATCAGATGGGCCTAAACCCATAAGCCTTAAACAAATCAAATGGGCCTAACCCATAGGCTTTAAATAAGTTAAATGGGTCTAACCCATAGGCCTTTAAATAAATTAAATAGGCCTTTCCCAAACGTAAGTGGCTCACCCAATCATCACTCACCTAAAATGCTCTTACCAAGTGGATGGACGGTCTGGATGCATCACATGCATCATGGCGAGTCCCACTGTCGCTGGACAGTGAGGACCGAACACATATATTACAAAGAGCCCCACTGTCCACAGATATATATATTAAGGTGGGTGCCATCGTCCGCCTGGACGGTGGACTTAAAACATATATATCATTGTGGGTCCCATGTGGGGCCCACTGAAATGTTTAGGTGCCATTCAACCTGTTCATAAGGTCACTCGGACCTGGATGAAGGGAAAAACATAAATTTCAGCTTGATACAACACTTCTGTGGGCCCCAAAAGATTTCAATGGTAGATATTCAATTCCACTGTTTCATGTGGTGTGGGCCACCTGAGTTTTGGATCGGTCTCATTTTTGGAGGGGGGCCCACTACTGGGGTGGCCCACCTCATGAGCAGGTTGGATAACAAATAAACATTATGGTGGGGCCCACATGCAGGGCCGTGGGCCCCTGCGTCCGTTCGCCCGTCCTAACGGCTGCACGCAGCAACGTGCAGCTGTTGCTGCTGCAGAGGGAGGCAGAGGGTCTGCCTCTTGCAATTCTTTGAAAAAACCCATTTTTCGGGGGTTTTTCACACGTGGGGCCCGCTAAAAAAAAATCCGCCTCAGCCATTGTGTTCTTTAGCTCGCAACCATTCCAACGGGTCTAATATAGAGTATTTTCTATGTTTAGAGAATAAACTAAATTGAAAAATGATCTTTTGAAGGGTAGGGATGCAACCCACAACGCTATGGCCCACCAGATTTCCCAATCAACCCCAACTCTTGGCTCAACGCCTAAAATTAGCTGGAGAATGGGATGGACGGTGTGGATTTCATACTTACATCAAGGTGGGGCCTAAGCAAGTGGACCACCCTAAAAGTCTCTTTTTCCTTTCCTTTTTTTTTTCTTTTTCATGCAGGGACGTCCAGCGTCCCAGACGCTGGACAGTTCAGTCCTCAAAATGCATTGTGGTGGGCCCTGTTGAAGTGGGCCACCACTAATGGATGATGTAGTTACAACATTTAAGGTGTGCCCCACATGAAGAACACTTGGACACAATACCTAAAGGTGGGGTCCATTCAAGTGGCCACACAAACCTATTACATAAAATAAAATAAAAATAAAATAAAAAGAAATAAAAAGGGAGAGAGACATGGAGAGTGGGACACGCTTGTGATGAAGGGACCCCGACATTATGGGCCCTCCCTTAAAAGTAAATCATACAATCAAAAGGGTCCCTCAACACATGGGACCACCAAGATCGAGAATCAACGGTGGAGATCCTCTCTCCACCAAAATGGACGGTCTAGATGACCTTTTGCAATGAAATAAATATCATGATGGGGTCCATGGAGAATGGCCCCATCATGGAATGATTATGATGATCCAAGTGGGCCATCGGCCTCATCTTAGGGTCCCAAGTGAGATCCACACCATTGATCGGTGGGCCTCACTTGGCCCATCATGAAAACAAGAAAGAAACTACCCTATAGAGGCACCCACCATCCGATCTTCTTGCTCCTATGGGTTCCTTGGCACCTTAGCTTCAACTTCAATGGATGAGATAAGGAATGCAGGGTTGAGATAGGAGATGGTGGGGTAGGAAAGTGGGCCACTTGGAGCTTAGGAATGTTTGGAGAATTCCATACGTGGGATTTTCTTTTGCTTGGAGATTTTTGCAAATGAGAAAGAGAGGAGTTGTAAAGGGACAGAGAGAGTGATGGATGGATGTGGTGAGTGATGGTTGTGTAAGAGCTTTTTGACTTTTGAGGCCTTTTGTGTAAGAAAAGGCACGGGCATGGAAGACTTTTATAGCATTTGTGTAAGAAAGGTATGAGTTAGGAAGACTTTTGTGGTTGCTTGGGAAAATGGGTGAAAGTGATGTGTACTTGACATGTACTTGACATGTGATGGATTGATGGATGATTGATTGATGGGATTGATGTGATTGATGTGACACATTGTAGAGATTCCCTTCAGTTTCGCAATGCGCGGCGTTTTCTCACACCAAACGTCGGTCTACAACTCTTGACCAGGGTATCGCCTCGGCGCACGAGTCACGGCATTGGAACTGCAACGACGGTGCGGTCGCTATGGTATTGGTCTTGGGTTGAGTCGACTCGGGTTGTCAGCATATGAATCAGGGTCGCGCGTCGATATTGGTTAAGGGTCGAAGGTTGCCGGAATTCTACCGGTAAGACCGCAGAAGTCCATGGAATGGTACAGACTAAGATACGGGTCTTAAACCATCCGAGCAGTCGGGACCCTCCCGATCTTCTACGCTGTAACCGCTCTACTCTAGCCTATATTCCGAGGCGAACGACGTTCCGAGCCGAGCATACAGTCCGAAAAGAGCGAACATTCCAAGCTGAACGAATGTTCAAGTGCGCATATCCCACTCGCTGAACATGAAAACTGCCATAACCAAATGTGGCCGATAACCTCGCTCGCAGATACGCATAATTCGTTAGATACGCTACATGATCGATAGATTGCGGAGGGTATCTCCACGATCCAGGAATCCCCCTGATCGTGCCGAGATTATCGGATCCAGACCACTCGACAGCCAAGTATAAATAGTACATCACACCATATCTACAGGTACGTAAAATTGAGCTCTCCTCTAATCTCTACTCAGACCCTAATTCCCTTGTCCTGACTTAGGCATCGGAGGATCCCCCGGCTTAGCGAGGGTCACCTTTGCTCGTCTTCTTGGTGCAGGTTCCAGGGATAATACGTGGCGGGAGAGCCGACCAGATTTTGGCATCAACATTTTTTGGCGCTGTCTGTGGGAATCTGAAACTAGAAGTCAGGTTCTCATTTACTCAAACAATAGCAAGGAAGAAGAAAGCTGCAGTGGCACAACCACAACCTGATGAGTAGACTCGGTCGTCGTCAAGCTTCATGCCGAGTCCGCACCGGGGCCTTCCCAGGGATCGCGCAATCGGTCGAGTAAGTACCGCGCCATGCAATGCGAGATCTAAGCCCTGCGCGACAAGATTAACCGAATGAAACAACAGCGGGAGCCAGAACTACGCCCGGCTCAAGAACAACCCGTTCTCGAGCCGGTGAGGCTGTTTGTGAAAGCTCTCTCTGTGTCGAGGAGTGTGAGACCCGAAGTCTCCCAATGTTCGGGGATATCGCAGTCGGATCAAAATCTTCCTACGGCACGTGGCGAGGCATCCGCACGGAACGAGCCCGCTCGGGCTCCAACTACTGTTCACTTGGCCACATTTGCTCTGCCACCCACGAACCTCCGTCATCAGTTAGAGCGAAGGAGGGAAAGGAGGACACCGGAGGTCGAGTATACTCCAGAGGTTGTCGTGGAGAATAATGACCCATATGAAGCACAATTTATGGAGCTGAAGGACAAGTTCCTGATATTGGAGAAAAAATAACAACAATCGACGGTTCCAGCCACGATCCAAGCGATGATGGAAGAGACCACACCTCCTTTCACTCCAGCCATCATGGCCGAGGTGATGACGCAGAGGTTTCGGATGCCTCCTATCATCCAGTACTCAGGATCGGGGGATCCATCAGAGCACTTGGAGTCCTACCGATCGTGGATGCAGAACCTGACAACAACGGATGCAATGATGTGTAGGAGGTTTTCTATTACCCTCACAGGGTCCGCTCGAATCTGGTACCGCCAGCTGAAACCTAATTCTGTAGGCTCATTCGTGGAACTGAGTCGACTATTCCTTACGTAGTTCATAAGCGGTAAGAGAAGTCGGAAGCCCAACACCCACCTGCTTACCATTAAGTAGGCGCCGAAAGAATCGCTGAAAGATTATATCGCTCACTTTAATGAAGAAGCGTTACATGTCGAGGAGTACAATGATAAAACGGACCTCGCCGCCATCCTGAGCGGACTGAAGGAAGGAAAGTTCACCTTCTCCAATGGAAAGAATCCTCCGAAGACATTAGCAGACTTCATGGCGAAAGCTCAAAGGTATACCAACGCCGAGGAGTTCACTAATGCCCGCAAGGGTACGCAAGTGTCCGACTCGACGAATAAAGGGAAGAGGCCTCGAAACGAAGACTCTCATCTGACCGGCAAAGGGACCGATGACCGTGCTTCCCGCGATTGTCGACCAAGCCGCAGGCCGGAGGGGAAGTTCCGTTTCTCTACCCCGCTCAACACATTAGCCGAGCAGATTCTGCTGGATATTCGAGGAGACGGACTGCTCAATTGGCTGGTTTGTATGAGAGCTGATCCATATCACCGGGACAAATGAAAATACTGCCATTTTCACCGGGACCACGGTCATAACACGGACGATTACGTATATCTGAAGGACGAAATTGAGTCCCTCATCCGCAAGGGACATCTGCGCCATTACACCAAAAAGGAGAAGTCCGGTCGGAGAGAGGAGCGACCGCGGGAGCAGCCGAACAACCCCCTAGAGGAATCCACCAAAATTTATACTATTTTCGAAGGCTTGGCTGGGGGAGGGGATTCGAACAGGGCACGGAAAGCCCATTCTCGGAGTTCTGAGTCGGAACACCACATTCACCTAACGAAACGTCCCATCAAGGAATTCCGTGTCGCTCCGTGCAGCCTGACCTTCACAGAAGATGATGCACGTGGGATCCAACATCCGCACGATGACGTGCTAGTGGTCACTATGACCATAGCCAATCACAAAGTGTACCGCATCTTGGTCGACACTGGGAGTTCGGCTGACGTCATGTATTCCGAGGCGTTTGAAAAGATGGGAATTCTACGGTCTAAGCTCCGACCTGTGAAGACTCCTTTGCACGGCTTTGCCGGAGAGAGAGTCATCTCCGAAGGAGCCATCTCCCTCCCAGTAACAGCGAAAAAAGGGCAACATCAAGTCATACTTTTGGTTGACTTTTTAGTTGTCAATGTTCCATCAGTTCACAACGTGATTCTGGGCCGACCCTCCCTCAATGCGATGAGAGCAGTCGTCTTAACTTATCATCTGATGATGAAGTTCTCAGCGGAAGCTGGGATCGGTTATCTCCGAGGCGATCAACGCGAGGTCCGGAGGTGTTACTGTCACGCCCCAAACTCAGAAACCGGGCTAACAGAATTCCCGATCGCCGAATCCGGCGCCGACAGCCTCCGTAGAACCCCATTCTCGGCTCCTAGCTCCCATTCGCCAGGTTCCGATCCTGGGATGCTACGAGGAGGATTTTTAATGTCAGTTTGATTCGTAATAAGTATAACCAAAGACATAACCCACAAACAACAACCAAGAAATCCATTACATTTCCACTATGATCAAAAACTTTACAAGTACAATGGGCATAAAGGGAAATACAAGGGTAAATAACAGAAAAACTCCAAAATGATCAGCAACGTGCTCCTGCCTCAGCGCTGCTGCAGTCCAACGTCACCTGCACGCAACGGTCGTACATAAGCTTACAGAAAGCTTAGAGGGTGGTGAAAGTGTGTGCGCAAGGTAGTAATATGAATGCAATGTCAGAGTAATGCGGAATATGCAGATGGAACCAAAACGTCATGAGCCGTACCAAGGCTATGCAATGCAAGACATGAATGGTATCGGTCATCCCAAGGCCATGCAATGTACAATGCAACTCAAGCATACAGATACTCATCAATGTCCACACGTCAATACAGCTCATAGTATGGAATATCACCGGGGTCTAGTACACTCTAAACCAGATTGCCGCCACATCGCGCGCAATAAGGTAAGTGGAAGAGACCTCACTATCCGTCTGCCAATATCGGGCGCGACTCGTCGATAGCGGACCCATTCCTCGAGCTGGTCAAACTCAGCCTAGCATTGCCCCCTACACTCGGGCGGGTAAGGCCGTACCCCCTTCCAACCGACCACGACACAGCGGAGAGCGTAACCGTCTGGTAATCGGCACTCAACGCTCATCTACCCACTCGGTCTAGACGTTGGAGCAACCTCTTGGTACCATAAGGGTTTAGGGACTTTCACCCAGGGATATCTATAGTACCCCATGTAGAACAAGATTTTCGGGATCCAATCCTGCCAACCACGATGCGTCTGTGGAGGCTACGGCCCTGATGTTGTTAGGGCGTACAATACCCATGTCACACAAGTGCGAAATGCATGATTCACGCTGTCCAGTCATGCAATAATCCATGCGCATATCGTGCGCTCATGTAGGGCAATACTGCCTAACCAGGAGCCCATAACAACCTGCCCGAAGGCATATGCTATGATCAGTCAGTCCTCATATCAAGCATACATATGATGCATATGATCATGAGTCATGAAACTATACTAAACATGTTATAATGAAATGAACTATTTTACAATGCAGACGGACCTGGATGGCCTATACATGGCAAGTACGGCCGGTAATGGGCCCTAAGGAGAGTCGTAATGTGGACATCCAACTAACATTACACTCGCAATGTGGACGTCAAACCAACATTGCTCCCAAGGCACGATCTTTGTAAACATCAACACTTAGTCTGTAATGGATTTACACATTGCAATGGACCGTAGGTTGTCCCCATTGGACCTTATATATATATCAAATGGGCCATATCCTATGGGCTCTCATTCATTAGATGGGCCACATAAATGGGCCAAACCAATGGGCCTTAAGTGCATTGCAATGGGTCAAACCCATGGGCTTGGATTGCATCAATTGGACCTAGTCATATGAGTCTAATATGCATCAAATGGGCCATACCAATTGGGATCCCACATGCAGGTCAAGTGGGCCTCAACCCACAGACCTAACATGAGTCAAATGGGCCTAAATTCCTAGGCCTTAAGCAAATCAAATGAGTCTAACCCATGAGCCTCAAACAAATCTAATGGGCCTAATCTCATGGGCCCTTTTATAATCAAATGGGTTTAGTCCCATGGGCCTTATAATATATCAAATGGCCTACTACTATGGGCTTTAAAATTTCAACAAAAAGGGTCAATTACATGGGCCTTGAAGTACATTACATGGGCCTAGGATCCTAGGCCTTAAGTGGATCCAATGGGCCTAGCCCATAAGCATTTCATAAGCCAAATGAGCCTAGCCCATAGCCCTTTTGAAATTCAAATGGGCCCAATCCCATAGGCCTTAAATAACACAAATGGGCCTATCCTATAAGCATTTCATAAATCAAATGGGCTTAGCCCATAGGCCTGTTTTAAAATCAAATAGGCCTAGCCCATAAGTGAGTGGTCCACCCAACCAACAACCTATATTTTAAAATGATCTCACTAGGCGGATAGACGGTCTAGATGCACCACATACATCATGGTGGGTCCCACTGTCCAGTGGAAAGTGCGAATATAACACATTCATCACACAGGGCCCCACTGTCCGTGGACGGTGGAGGCAGTCCATCCGTCAGGTGGGTGCCACCGTCCGCCTGGACGGTGGGCTACAACAAATACATCAATGTGGGTCCCATGCGGGGCCCACTCTGAATGTTAATTTTTGCCATCCAACCCATTCATAAGGTCACTCATCCTGGATGAAGGGAAAACACAAAATTTCAGCTTGATCCAACACTTCTGTGGCCCAGCAACAGGTTTCAACGGTAAAATTCAATTCACACTGTTTCTTATGGTGTGGGCCACCTGAGTTTTTGTTCGGCTCGAAATTTGGAGGGGGCCCACCTGAGGTTGGGACCCACCTCATGGACGACTTGGATAGCATACAAACATCAAGGTGGGGCCCACGGCTGGAGGCCGTGGGGCTGGCGTCCGTCCGCCCACGTCGCTGCAGCGCTGGCAGCGCTGACCGCTGTAGCGCCTGCTGCAGCAGGCCCTCTCTTTCATCTCTTTTTTTTTTTTTGAAAAATCTAGTTTCTGTGGTTTTTCACAGATGGGACCCAAGTTCGAAAGATCCATCCCGTCCACGGGACTCTACAACTCGAGACAAACACAATGAGTCTAAAGTTTGGAAATTTTGGACGCATAGAATCATCAGGAAGTGTTTTTTTTTTTTTTAAGGATAATCACCCAAATTTCTAACATTATGGCCCACTGGATGATCATGTCAGCCTCATTCTTTGGCTCAATGGTTAAACTGTTCCAGGAAGAGTGGTGGATGGCGTGGATTGAACATAAACATCAGGGTGGAGCCTATGCAAGTGGGCCACCCCAAAAATACCATTCCCCTTTTCTTTTTCTTTTTTTTTTTGTTTTGGTTGAAACGTCCAGCGTCTCTGACGCTGGACGGTTTTCTTTTCTTCTCTCTTTTTTTTTTTTTGTTGTGGGCCTTGATGAAGTGGGCCACCACAGATAGGTGTACAACACATATGGTGGGCCCCACTTGAATAGATCAAAAATATATAATGCCAAGGTGGGATCCATTCAAGTGGGCCACACAATCCTTTTGCACAAAAATAAAATAAAATAGAATAAAATAAAATAAAATAAATAAAAGAGAGAGAGAGTCATGGAGAGTGGGACACGGCTTGTGATGGAGGGACCCCGACATTATGGGCCCTCCTTTAAAAGTAAATGATACAAAAAAAAGGTCCCTCAACACATGGGACCATCAAGATCGAGAATCAACGGTGGAGATCCTCTCTCCACTAAAATGGACGGTCTAGATGACCTTTCTTAAAGAAATAAACATCATGATGGGGTCCATGGAGAATGGCCCCATCATGGAATGATCATGATGATCCAAGTGGTCCATCGGCCCCAAATAAGGGTCCCAAGTGAGATCCACACCATTGATCGGTGGGCCTCACTTGGTCCACCATAAAAATAAGAAAATCTACCCTATAGAAGCACTCACCGTCCGATCTTTTCGTTCCTAGAGGTTCCTTGGCACCATAGCTTCAACTTCAACGGTTAAGATGAGGAATGGAGGGTTGAGATGGAAGATTTTGGGGTAGGAAGGTGGGCCACTTGGAGCTTAAGGACTTTGGAGAAATTCCATACGTATGGAGCCCTTGCAATTTTTTTGTTGCTTGGAAGTTTTGGAATGAGAAAGAGAGAAAGAGAGAGAGTGATGTAAAGGGAGAGAGAGAGAGTGATGGATGGATGGGTGAGTGATGGTGGTGTAAGAAAAAACTTGACTTTTTGGCCTTTTGTGTAAGAAAGGTATGGGTTGAGAAGACTTTGTTGGCTTTTTGTGTAAGAGAGGTATGGGTTTGGGAGACTTTTGTGGTTGCTTGGGAAAAGGGATGGAAGTGATGTGTACTTGACATGTGATGGGTTGATGGGTGATTGATTGATGGGATTGATGTGATTGATGTGACACATCGTTGAGATTCCCTTGGTTTTCGCAACGCGCGGCGTTTTCTCGCACCGAACGTTGGCCCATAACTCTTGATCAGGGTATCGCCTCGGCGCGCGAGTCGCGATATCGGAACCGCGGCGACGGTGCGGTCGCTATGGTATAGGTCTCGGGTTGAGTCGACTCGGGTTGTCGGCACATGAATCCGGGTCGCGCGTCGATACTGGTTAAGGGTTGAAAGTTACCGGAATTCGACCGGTAAGACCGCGGAAGTGTACGGAAAGGTACGGACCAAGATACGGGTCTTACAGTTACGGATAGCTGTGAGAAAAGGAGCTGCCAAATAAACGCTCATTGTGGACGCTTTAGATCCTCGAGAGCCAACGGAAGAAAGCTCCCCTGTCGAGGACCTGATAAGAATACCGCTCGATGAATCGGACCCGAGCAAAACTGTTTAGCTCGGAGCATCCCTGAATCCCGAGCGGAGAGACGAGTTATTGGCCTTCTTGAGGCAACACCGGGACATCTTCGCATGGTCGCACGCAGACATGCCGAGGATCTTGCCCGACGTACTAGTCCACAGGCTGAACGTGGACCCAGACCACCGGTCAGTGAAGCAAAAAAGAAGACCGTTCATTGCCGAGCGATATGAAGAAATTGTCGAGGTCTTAGTCCTGCTCGACGCAGGCTTCATTGAAGAAGTATACTACCTTGACTGGATAGCAAATGTTGTGCTCGTCAGGAAGTCAAACAGGAAGAGGCGGGTCTGCGTAGACTACTCCAATCTGAATAAGGCGTGTCCCAAAGACAGCTTCCCATTACCTCGGATCGACCAACTGGTGGACAGCACGGCCGGACACGAGTTACTCTCGTTCTTAGACGCCTACTCCGGGTACAACCAGATTACCATGCATCCTCCAGACCGGCAAAAGACTACCTTTGTCACGGACAGTGGGCTCTACTGTTACCGGGTCATGCCATTTGGCTTGAAAAATACCGGGACAACATATCAGAGGTTGGTGAATTAGATGTTCGCCAAACAGATCGGACACAGCATAGAGGTGTATGTGGACGACATACTGGTAAAAAGTGTCAAAGCTTCCGACCACCTCGCTGATCTCAAAGAAACATTCAACGTCCTCCGTAAATATCAGATGAAGCTTAACCCCGCTAAGTGTGTGTTCGGAGTTGAGTCAGAGAAGTTCCTGGGCTTCCAGGTCAGCCAGCGAGGAATTGAGGCTAACTCAGACAAAATCAAGGCTCTCCTCGACATGAATTCACCTCGGACTTTAAAGGAGACATTATCTCACGGAAAGAGTTGCCGCCCTCGGACGTTTCATATCTAGGACTACAAACAAATGTCTTCCTTTCTTCCAGCAGCTGAAGGGCCACAAGAGGGCGAAATGGACGTCGAAATGTGAGCAAGCCTTCCAGCAGTTGAAACAGTACTTGGGATCGCCGTCTCTCTTGTCCAAGCCAGAAGAAGGAGAGCCCTTGTTCCTCTACCTTGCCGTTTCGACTTCAGCTGTCATCTCAGCTCTGATCCGAGAAGTCAGAGCCAAGCAGTATCCCGTTTACTATGTAAGCAAAGCCATGGTACCAGCAGAAACAAGGTACCACTCCTTAGAAAAATTAGCGCTCTGCCTTGTCGTCTCGGCCATAAGACTACGGTCGTACTTTCAGGCCCACTCCATAATCGTGATAACGGACTCCCCTCTGAGGAAGATCCTCCAGAGACCCGAAGTGTTAGGTTGGATGACCAAATGGGCTGTAGAGCTCGGAGAGTTTGACATTCAGTTCCGGCCCAGGACGACACTCAAGGGACAAGCCGTGGCCGACTTCATCGCCGAGTTTACAACTCCGGACGAAGAGCAAGTCGGGAAGGAAGTCGAGATGACACCGCCCGCCCCACTGAGCAATTAAGAGCCCGCATCAGATCCGGGGTGGGTCCTTTATATTGATGGATCCTCCAACGTTAAAGGAGTAGGGGCCAGTGTCGTCCTGGTTGCGCCTGATTCAACGACGATCCAATACACCATCAGGCTCGGGTTCAAAACTTCAAACAATGAGGCTGAATACGAAGCGCTACTGGCTGGGCTCAGACTAGCAGCGAGCCTGGGTGTTCAGACCCTGCAAGTCTGCAGCGACTCACAGTTAGTGGTGAACCATATCTCCTCGGAGTACGAAGCTAAGGAAGTCAGAATGATCGCTTACCTCGAAAAAGTAAGGAAATTGATTGAGAAATACTGGAGCTGCACCGTCCGGCAGGTCCCCAGAACTGAGAACTCATGGACCGACCCCTTAGCAAGGCTCGCCTCGGCTTCCGAGGGTAAGATCCCACGTTTTATTCTAGTCGAGTTCGTCGAACGCCCCAGTATCAGCCAGTCGGAAGAGGTCAACCCCGTCTAGCCCATTCCTAGCTGGATGGACCCGATTTTCAGTTACCTGTCAACTGGCGAGGCCCCCTCAGATAAGTTAGAGGCGAGACGACTAAGGATCCGAGCGGCACGTTACGCCATACTGGACGGAGTACTGTATAAGAAGGGGTATTCTCATCCTTACCTTAGGTGCCTCCGACCGGATGAGGCCAATTACGTGATTCGGGAGATTCATGAGGGAATCTGTAAAAATCATTAAGGCAATCGTGCCTTGGCCATGAAGATACTTCGACAAGGGTATTTCTAGCCAACTCTTAAACAAGACGCCAAAGATTTTATTCAGAAGCGTGACAAGTGTCAGCGTTTCGCTGCCGTGCCAAGGCAACCGGCAGAAGAAATGACCCCTATGAGTGGGCCATGGCCGTTCGTCCAATGGGGGATTGACATCATCGGTCCCTTACCCACTGAGAAGGGACAGGTCAAGTTTGCTATAGTCGCGGTCGACTACTTCACTAAGTGGGCCGAGGCCGAGTCAGTTGCAAAGATCACCAAGCAGAAGGTGATCGACTTTGTGTGGAAAAATATCATCTGCCGGTTCGGAATTCTGATAACTATCGTTTCTGATAACGGCCGTCAATTCGACAATGTCAAGTTTCGCAGTATGTGTCAAGGGCTTGACATTGCGAACGCCTACTCATCACCTTGGCACCCGCAGTCGAACGGATAGGTAGAGGAGGTCAACAAAATTATCAAGCATCATCTCAAAGCGAAGCTGAAAAAAGCAAAAGAAAATTGGGTCGAAGAGATCCCCTTCGTCCTCTGGGCTTACAGAACTACAGTTCAGACTTCGACAGGCGAAACCCCATTTTCGTTATCCTACGGCTTAGAGGCAATGGTACCAGTCGAAATCGGACTCCCTACAGCACGGGTCAGGGGCTTCGAAGAAGGTCATAACTCCGAGCAGATAGCAGCTAATCTAAATTTGCTCGAGGAACTTAGAGAAGTTTTCAAGCTCCGAGCAACGGCTCAGCACTAAAAGGTTACGCGCTTTTACAATTCCATAGTCAAAGTCAGGCGCTTCCGACCAGGGGACTTAGTCCTCCGACGAATTTTTCAGAACACGGCCGAACTAGGGGCAGGAGTGCTCGGACCCAATTGGGAAGGTACATATCGTGTGGTCAGATCTGTTAAACTGGGCTCGTACCACCTGGAAGACCTCGAAGGCCGTCATCTCCCTCACCCTAGGAATGCCAAGCACTTGAAGATCTACTATCCCTGAGGAACTAGCCTTTAAGGCTCACAATAAAATGTACGCCTCCAAGCGACAAGCCTTTAACGGCCGTCAATTCGACAATGTTAAGTTTCGCAGTATGTGTCAAGGGCTTGGCATTGCGAACGCCTACTCATCACCTCGGCACCAGTAGTCGAACCGACAGGTAGAGGCGGTCAACAAAATCATCAAGCATCATCTCAAGACGAAGCTGGAAAAAGTAAAAGAAAATTGGGCCGAAGAGCTCCCCTTCGTCCTTTGGGCTTACAGAACTACAGTTCAGACTTCGAAGGGCGAAACTCCATTTTTGTTATCATACGGCTCGGAGGCAATGGTACCAGTAGAAATCGGACTCCCTGCAGCGCGGGTCAGGGGCTTCGAAGAAGGTCATAACTCCGAGCAGATAGCAGCTAATCTGGATTTGCTCGAGGAACTTAGAGAAGTTTTCAAGCTCCGAGCCACGGCTCGGCACTAACAGGTTGCGCACTTTTACAATTCTAAAGTTAAAGTCAGACGCTTTCGACCAAGGGACTTAGTCCTCCGACGGGTTTTTCAGAACACGACCGAGCCAGGGACAAGAGCGCTCGGACCTAATTGGGAAGGTCCATATCGTGTGGTCAGATCTGTTAAACCGGGCTCGTACCACCTGGAAGACCTCGATGGCCGTCATCTCCCTCACCCTTGGAATGCCGAGCACTCCCCGAAGAGTACCGGCGCTCCCCACGAGCCATCCTTCTTCTTCCTTCTTCACGAAGAGTACCGGCGCTCCCCACGGTGAACTGCTCGGACGGATAAAACTCAACTCTCGCAACTCGTTCAACTGCTTCTGCAGTTTCCGTAATTCTAACGGTGCCATACGATACAGGGCCTTCGAAATAGGCACGGTACCGGGCACGAGATCAATCTTAAACTCGGTGAGTCGATGAGGTGGTAATCCCGGAATCTCCTGTAACACATTGGAAAAATCGCATACGATGGGCAAGTGGTCGATGCAAGCGACAACAGGCTCCTCTATGGCGCAAGACATTAAATAAGACAACCGCTCTCCTCTGGCTTCTACAACGAACTGAAACTGTGGCACGCCGGGTATACAGAACGTGACGGTCCTCGCGGTACAGTCCAATATAACATAGTACTCGGCGAGCCAATCCATGCCTAAGATGACGTCGAACTCAGACATCGGCAAAACGAACAGATCGACAGGCAAAAAGGTATTCCCAACTAGAACGGGGTAAGGCAAACAAAATCGTCCCAACACTACAGTCCTCCCCAAGGGAGTCGATATTGATAGGCTCTCACCAGCAGACTCCAACGGTAAGCCAGCCGATCGACAGAAGCTCTCGGCCACAAAAGAGTGCGATGCACCGGAATCAAACAGCACACGTGCAATGCATGCAGAAACTGAAAGTATACCCTCAACAACTCCTCCAGATGACTGCGGGTCCTGCTGAGCCGCATAGAATCTAGCTTGAGCTGGCTGGGGAGGTGCCTGTCCCCTCTGAACGTGCTGCTGATGCTGCTGGGGTCGCTGAGGCGGTCGATACTGCTGCCTCTGCTGCTGTGGCATCTGAGGCTGGTGATGATGATGCTGCTGCTGCTGAGGTGGCCTCGGTGGTGGAGGATGCTGTCGCTGCTGCTGTGGGGGTCTCTGCTGCTGCGGTGGAGGTCTCTACTGCTGTGGACCTCTCTGCTGCTGCTGGGGGCTGGGACACTCCCATGAACGGTGTCCCGTCACACCGCACCTGAAGTAAGTGCCGGTGAACTGCCTCTAAGGTGGTGGTGGAGGTGCTGCTGGCACTCGGAAGGCTGGGCGACCTGTGCGCCTCTGCTGCTGTGGTTGACGCTGCTGAGAATCATTAGAAGAAGCCTGCCTCTTCCGGTCTCTCCTCTGACCACGATCAGACTGAGAACCGGCCCACTCGGTCTCGTAAATCTGAGCTCTCCGCACTACTGCCTAAAAAGTAGGGAGCTCATGCCCAATAACACGACCTCGAAGGCCGTAACGTAAGCCGTGCTCAAAACGGTGGGCCTTCCACCCCTCGTCATCAACCATATACAGTGCAAATCGCGATAGTGCCACAAAACGGGCCGCGTACTGTGCCACAGTCATGTCTCCCCGCACCAGAGTCTCGAACTTTAAGGCTCGCTGACGACGGATATGGTCGGGAAAGTACTGCTCCTCGAATCGGTCAACAAAGTCCTCTCATGTACAGACATAATCAGGCCCAGCAACACGGGTAACAGAGGTCCACCAATGCTCGGCCTCACCCTGGAAGAGAAATACTGCTAGCCGGACGCGCTGCTCGGTCGTACATGACATGGTATCGAAAATTTTCTTCACATCGGAGCGCCATCTCTCTACTGTAGTCGGATCTGGCTCGCCCTGAAAACGTGGGGGATCAAGCCATCTGAACTCACGAAGTAAGGCGCTCGCGTGCTCCTGCTCTGCCTGAGCTGGTGAAACAACTGGGCGTCTGCCCTTTCCCTAGAGTGCAGCTGTTACAGCCTTTAACATCTGCTGTAATTGAGAGGCACTCACAGTCACGGTCGGCTCTGCATCGGCCTCAGGTGGAGGAATGTCATCCTCAGGGAAGGAAGCAGGGATCTCCGAGGGTGGAACGGGAGACGCAGGGGGTAAATCTGGAGCCTCCGATGGTGAAGCGGAATCCTCATGTGGTGGTGCAGGAGTCGATTGGGTAACTCTCCCAGGCGCCATGTCCTACAGGAAAGAGCGAAGGCGCCTATCAACTTCAAAACTCTCGAATGTACGCACATTAACGGTCTAAATTGGAAGGTCGCGAAGCTATTCGAACTTCGGGACTTAGCCATTCTTCACTCATAGCAGACATGTAATGTTGTTCTCGGTTATTCCCAAGTTATGCTCTGATACCAACTTCTGTCACGCCCCAAACTCGAAAACCGGGCTCACAAAATTTCTGATCGCCGAATCCGGCGCCGACAGCCTTCGTAGAATCCCATTTCGGCTCCTAGCTCCCATTCGCCAGGTTCCGATCCTGGGATGCTACGACGAGGATTTTTAATGTAGTTTGATTCGTAATAAGCATAACCAAAGGCATAACCCACAAACAACAACCAAGTACTCCATTATATTTTCATTATAATCAATAACCTTACAAGTATAATGAGCATAAAGAGAAATACAATGGTAAAGAATAAAAACTCTAAAAACACTCTCCAACGTGCTCCTGCCTCAGCGCTGCTGCGATCCAACGTCACCTGCACGCAACGGTCATGCATAAGCTTACAGAAAGCTTAGAGGGTGGTGAAAGTGTATGCACAAGGTAATAATATGAACATACAATGTCAGAGTAATGCGCAATATGCAGATGGATCCATAATATCATGAGCCGTACCAAGGCTTATGCAATGTAAGACATGAATGGTATCGGCCATCAAAGGCCATGCGATATGCAATGTAACTCAAGCATACAGATCCTCATCTATGTCCACACGTCAATACAGCTCAAAATATGGAATAATACCGGGGTCTAGTATACTCTAAACCAGATTGCCATCACATCGCGCGCAATAAAGTAAGTGGAAGAGACCACACTATCCGTCTGCCAATATCGGGCGCGACTCATCGATAGCGGACTCATTCCTCGAGCTGGTCAAACTCAGCCTAGCATTGCCCCCTACACTCGGGTGGGTAAGGCCGCACTCCCTTCCAATCGACCACGACACAATGGAGAGCGTAACCGTCTGGTAATCAGCACTCAACGCTCATCTACCCACTCGGTCTAGACGTTGGAGCAACCTCTTGGTACCATAAGGGTTTAGGGACTTTCACCCAGGGATATCAATAACACCTCATGTAGAACAAGATTTTTGGTATCCAATCCTACCAACCACGATGCGTCTGTGGAGGCTACGGCCCTGATGTCGCTAGGGCATACAATACCCATGTCACACAAATGCGAAATGCATGATTCACGCTATCCAGTCATGCAAAAAATCCTGCGCATATCGTGCGCTCATGTAGGGCAACACTGCCTAACTAGGAGCCCATAAACAACCTGCCCGAAGGGATATGCTATGATCAGTCAATCCTCATATCAAGCATACATATGATGCGTATGATCATGGGTCATGAAACTATACTAAACATGTAAATGAGTGATAAACCATTCTTACAACGCAGATGGGCCTGGACGGTCTATACACAGCAAGTACGACCTAGTAATGGGCCCTAAGGAGAGTCGTAATGTGAACATCCAACCAGCATTACACTCGCAATGTGGACGTCAAACCAATATTGCTTCCCAGGCACGATCTCCTTAAACATCGCTACATAATCGGTATTGGGATTACACATTGCAATGGATCTTAGGTTTATCCCATTGGACTTTTCATATATATATATCAAATGGGCCATATCCTATGGGCCTTTTATTCATCAGATGGCCACATAAATGGGCCACACCAATGGGCCTTAGGTATATTGCAATGGGTCATAACCCGTGGGCCTTAGATTGCATCAATTGGACCTAGTCACATGAGTCTAATATGTATCAAATGGGCCACACCAATTGGGCCCCCCACATGTACATCAAATGGACATCAACCCATAGGCATTATATGAGTTCAATGGGCCTAAACCCCTAGGCCTTACATATATCAAATGGCCTACTTCCATGGGCTTTAAATTTCAACAAAAGGGTCCAATTACATGGGCCTTGAAGTACATCAAATGGGCCTAGTCCCATGGACTTGCAACACATCAAATGGGCCTAAGTTCTTAGGCCTTAAATGAATCCAATGGGCCTAGCCCATAAGCATTTCATAAACCAAATGGGCCTAGCCCATAGGCCTTTTGAAATTCATATGGGCCTAGCCCATAGGCCTAAGCTAAATCAAAGGGGTAGATGGTCTGGATGCATCACACGCGTCAAGGGTGGGTCCCACTGTCTAGTGGACAGTGCGGATGAAGCACATACATTCTGGTGGGTGCCACCGTCCACTGGACGGTGGACTACAACACATACAACATTGTGGGTCCCATGTGGGGCCCACTTTAATATTTATTTGGCATCCAACCCATTGATAAGGTCATACAGACCTGGTTGAAGAGAAAAATACAATTTTCAGCTTGGTCAAAAACTTCCATGGGCCCCAAAAAAAGAGATTTCAATGGTAGGGGTACAGTCCCACTGTTTCATGTGGTGTGGGCCACTGGAGTTTTAGATTTAGTTGAGATTTGGAGGGGGCCTGCCTGAGAAGGGGGCCCACCTCATGAACAGATTGGATGATAAACAAACATTACGGTGGGGCCCACACGCAGGGCCGTGGGCCCCTGCGTCCGACCGCCCGCCTGCACGGCTGCACGCTGATAGTGGCAGAAGGAGAGGCTCTGCCTCTTTCAAAATCTGGGAAAAACCCGTTTTCCTGCGGTTTTTCGCACATGGGGCCCGCTAAAATGAAATCCGCTCCGGCCATTGCGTTCTGTGGCTCGCAACAGGCGAAACGAGTCTAGAGTTCAAATTTTAAAATGCTTAGGAAGTGAAATAAAATACGAAAATGATGTTTGAATGGTGAGGATGCAATTTTTGACGCTATGGCCCACCAGGTGCTCCGTTCAATCTCATTTTCTGGCTCAATGCCTAAAATGAGATGGTGAAAGGGATGGACGGCTTGGATTAGAACGATACATCAGGGTGGGGCCTATGCAGGTGGCTCACCCCAAAATTTCTTTTTCCTTCTTTCTTTTTCCCTTTTTCATACAGGGACGTCCAGTGTCCCAGACGCTGGACGATTTGGCATTTAAGAAAAGATTATGATGGGCCCTGATTAGGTGGGCCACCACTGATGGATGGTGTATTTCAACATTTAAGGTGGGCCCCACTTGAAGAAAACTTGGACTAAGGAATACTTCAAGGTGGGGTCCATTCAAGTGGGCCACACAATCCTATTACATAAAAATAAAATAAAATAAAATAAAATAAAATAAAATAAATAAAAGAGAGAGAGAGAGACATGGAGAGTGGGACACGCCATGTGATGGAGGGCTCCGCCACTATGAGCCCTCCCTTGAATGAAATCATACAATACGGATCCCTTTGAACATGGGACCATCAAAATGTAAATCAACGGTGGAGATCCATTCTCCACCGATATGGACGGTCTAGATGACCCTTTCTAAATGAAATAAACATCATGATGGGGTCCATGGAGAATGGCCCCATCATGGGACGATCATGATGATCCAAGTGGGCCATCGGCCACATCTTAGGGTCCCAAGTGAGATCCACACCATTGATCGGTGGGCCTCACTTGGCACATCATAAAAATAAGAAAAACTAGAATAATCTAGCACCCACCGTCCGATCTTCTTGCTCCTACGAGTTCCTTGGCACCTTAGCTTGAATTTCAACGGTTAAGATGAGGAATGAAGGGTTGAGATGGGAGATCTTGGGATGAAGAGGTGGGCCACACTTGAAGTTTAGGAAGCTTGGAGAAATTTCATACGTATGGAGTCTTGGAATTTTTTTTTTTGTTGCTTGGAAATTTGAAATGAGAAAGAGAGAAAGAGAGAGAGTTGTAAAGGGAGAGAGAGAGTGATGGATGGATGTGGTGAGTGATGGATGGATGTGGTGAGTGATGGTTGTGTAAGAAAAGCTTGACTTTTGAGGCTTTTGTGTAAGAGAGGCATGAGAGATGAAGACTTTTGTGGCTTTTTGTGTAAGAGAGGTATGGGTTTGGGAGACTTTTGTGGTTGCTTGGGAAAAAGAATGAAAGTGATGTGTACTTGACATGTGATGGCTTGATGGGTGATTAATTGATGGGATTGATGTGATTGATGTGACACATCGTAGAGATTCCCTTAGTTTTTGCAACGCGCGGCGTTTTCTCGCACCGAACGTTGGCCCACATCTCTTGACCAGGGTATCGCCTCAGCGCGCGAGTCGCGGTATCGGAACCGCAACGACGGCGCGGTCGCTATGGTATTGGTCTTGGGTTGAGTCGACTCGGGTTGTCGATATATGAATCAGGGTCGCGCGTCGATATCGGTTAAGGGTCGAAGGTTGCCAGAATTCGACCGGTAAGACCGCAGAAGTCTACGGAAAGGTACGAACCAAGATACGGGTCTTACACGAACCGATCGTACGGCTCTGACATCGGGCTGCGTACCTCGATAGGTGAAGCAACGCCCTGGCACTAGGAGCTGTCAGGCGCACGCCTCCTCCGGCCTGCGTGGCGACTTCTCATAGGCTGGGAGGAGATTCGGGATTGTAACCTTCGCCACGTGTTGGCCAAGACAACTAGCGCGCGTGATTCGAGATTCGTCATAATTGCGACGAGGGCAGGAGGTTTCCTACCTAAGTACTCTCCGAGCTGGCAAGAAAACTCGAAGATTAGGGGGCTTCTGTTGTGGAAAATCTGAGCTCACAATACAACGTTGCTCCGAGGGTAAGTCCGAGCCGAGTCGTGACCCTCCCGACCTGTTTCAAGACGCGACCCATCCAAGCAGCCGACTTGGTTGAGGTCGGACCCATCCGAGCAGTCGGGACCCTCCCGATCTTCTACGTTGTAATCGCTCTGTTTTAGCCTACATTCCGAGGCGAACGACGTTTCGAGCCGAGCATACAGTCCGAACAGAGTGAACATTTCAAGCCGAACGAATGTTCAGGTGCGCATATTCCACTCGCTGAACATGAAAACTGCCATAACCAAACGTGGCCGATAACCTCGCTCGCAGATACGCATAATCCGCCAGATACACTACATGATCGATAGATTGCGGAGGGTATCTCCACGATCCGGGAATCCCCCCTGATCGTGCCGAGATTATCGGATCCAGAACACTCGACAGCCAAGTATAAATAGTACATCACGTCATATATACAGGTATGCAAAATCGAGCTCTCCTTTACTCTCTAATAAGATCCTGATTCTCTTGTCCTGACTTAGGCATCGGAGGGTCCCCCGGCTTAGCCAGGGTCACATTTGCTCGTCTTCTTGGTGCAGGTTCTAGGGATAATACGTGGCGGGAGAGCCGACCAGATTTTGGCATCAACATATACCACATTCTCGGGCAAGAGCGTCAGACTCACCGGGGTTATATCAACATCATCATTAGAAGCATTGTCAGATTCAGATGGCCGGAAAGCTTCCGCTGCCTCTGCAGCAGCCTTCTTTATGTCCTTAGCAGTGCTGGACACTGGCACAGGCAAACGCCATGCGGAATCAGCGAAATTGAGGCATGCCCTTCGTCCCCTGAGAGCCATCGCAGCAACGTCGTGAGCCCGAGCGGCCATCTCAGCGGTCGGAAATGTCCCAAGCCATATTCGGGACTTCTTGTTTGGCTCGCGCACCTCGCATACCCATTTTCCCCCATTCCTCCGCCTGACGCCGTTATAGACGGGATGCCATGTCTCATGGAGCTTCTTCCACCCGGCCCGTCGATTCGGGCCACTAGTTGCCATGGTGGAGTATACTTCCTCATCCGAGATGGTGAGACGGGTGCTGCTGATGGACGTCGAGGAATTGTCGGAAGCATAACATGGGTCCAAATCATAATCACAGCTGAAGAAGGTTTCCATAGTAAGTGGAAAGTGAGAGTAGCTGTAGTGTTGAGTGAGGAGTGATGAAAACAGAAGCTGATTTGGTTTGGTTTTGATTCTTGAGAGTATCTGGAATGCTCTCTTCTTTTTTAAGTTGTGGTGGGCATGCATTGCTGTTGGTACGCGCACACGGTGCGCACACGTCCGAGCCTCGTTATTTATAAAGCGGCCTGCACTTTTTAAACGTGCATGCCTGTCTGGAAAAGATTTCAAATTTACCGCCGTGCATCTCCGAAAAGGAAACGGATTGGCTGGTGTACCTAACACCAACTAAGTACAGGTCGTGCGAAGACGATCACTGACGTTCCTCGAGATCCGAGTTGTACGAACGGTTCAAAGCATATCAAAGCAAATTAGTACATCAGAGATGTATTTAATATACCTACGTTGTTTATCTATTTTTAGAAATCTTTTAAAGTATTATTTAAAATTTAAATCATATTTAAAGATTAAATAGCAATATGGATAATAATTTTGACTACTAAAATTTTTTTAAGGCTCATCATCATTTTTATCTTACATCCCTTGTAAGGTTAAAAATACCTCAAGGAAGAAGAAAAACAAATTTAATATTTATCTAAAACTTTTGCAGCCCTTAAAAAAATTTCAATGGTAGATGTCCAATCCTCCGCTCGTTATTGTAATGTGGTCGAATTAATAGTTATATTTAACTTATTTTTAGTCTCAGCCCGCTCAACAAATGGATGAACAGTCCAGATATAACACATACCTCGTGATCAAAATCATAGAATTGCTCACGTCAATACGGTACACCAGCCAATCCGCTACCCTCCGAAAAGACTTTCTCCAGGGATGGTGATTACATGATGGCTAATATACGTGCAGAGATCTGAACCGTTCATCAGATAGTGGGCACCATGAATATGCGTACAACACCAATAAAGAAAGCCACGCATGTACAATTGAAACCAGACCGTTAGATTTTTTTTCCTAAACCGCCCATTTTTCTCGTGCAAGTTTGACGGCACTGATCAATGGACTGACTTTGTTTTTGATCTCTTAGAATCTTATATTTGTACGGCTACCTCAAATGAGTGCCCCGTCATTAACTCAAGTAGATTCTATATTTTCATGTGCTGTCACTTATATCTGCTATCGTATCTTTAATTCACGGCAACAATGGCTTACAATTGCATAATCTAGACCGTTTATCTATTAGATCATACAATCAGCGTTTTAAAAAAAAATAAAAATAAAAAATAAAAAATGGCCTGTGAAGAAAGCGCTGAAGATTGAGGGGTTAAGATTGATGATATGGGTTAGGCATGTGTCCAGGATATCGGAGTTACTAATAACAGTTGAATGAGGGGCCGGGTTATCAACAGGCAGAAAGGGACGAAGAAAGGACATTCTGTGATGACGCAATGTGAAACCAGCTGTCCAATTTCAAAATGATTGACGGATACCGTCCGTTGAATGGGTGGGCCTCTCTCTTATTAATTCTTAAAATTTTTCAACGTGTTGCATACATGGGAAACATCGCGTGTAGAAAACTCCCATATGCTATTAAAGCAGGATCGCTGACTAGATGTACCTTTCAGCAACCGTTGTCTTTTCCGCACATGGATATAAGTGCTTCAGGCCCCAGCAGCTTCCCTTCACAGAGGGGGAATTGGTGGTTGAATATCATCCCGTAATTACGGGTTAGCCCTTACGTTACACGCGCACCAAATCCGAAATAATACTTGGGGGTACGGTCCCAAATAGCTGTGGCAGACATGTAAGAAATGCGTAAATAAAATGTAATAAAAGGTCAAGATTCAATAAAAAAGATTTTCATTGACCAGGGTTGGGTACCGAGATTGATTTTGAAAAACATCACTCCCACCCGTTTAGAAAAACATGTATACAAAAATCTTTTCATTTGAGCATTTAAATAGTAATAATAAATTGCTTAGTATTTTCATTCCCCTTCCCAATTACAAAAGTTAGCCTTAAAGGGGATAAATATATGGCGTTTTTATATAGCCTATCATTTGTATAGCTATATTCTATTTATATGTCCGTACAATGTTGGTTGGAGGGTGTGAGAAGTCGAGCTTTTTAGCCGTACGTTGATGTTTTTGTCAAATTCGACTATTGAATGTACCATCCTATGTTAGCTTGATTGGGCCGACTCATAATTTAGGTAGGCCTCACTACAGGCAGTAATTGGGAGAAAAATCTTTAGTGAGGCCTATCATAATGATAATATGAAATCTACTTAAATTAATATATACAGCACTAAATTTTAGGACATGGCCCAAAAATTAGCCTAATCGGAAATTTAAGCTGGTCACTCCAAGGGAAACAACTGGAGGGTGTGTGCGTGTCATCTTATACACTGATTTCAATCATCATGTAGTTCATCTAAATGATGGATGGTTAGTTGTTGAGACATACATCTAAAATTGGGTTACACAATTAATGGTGGGTTGTTCCCCTAGGGTGGCCTCACCATCTTGTATTTTTAAAATTCACTTAGGCTATGAGCTGTGTTGATGATCAATCTATCCTCACCTTCTGTGAGCCGCTGAGTGCTTATGATTTAATGGAGAATAGGAGAAGACACTAACAATGCCAGTTAAGGCCAAGGACTCTCTCATGCATGAGTTAGGTGTATAGACTAACAATAAGTACAGTAGAATCGAGGTACCTAAAGTCAAACTCATCTTTTAATGTTGACAAAAAAGGCCAACCTCTAAAGTCTTTGGTCGGCACTTGAGGTTGGTTCAATACTCCATTCATTGAAGAGTTTTTATAATTCCTTTGTTTTATTTCCGTTGGGTCAGTCGGATTTCACCTATAAGAAGTTGCATAACCTAATTTTACATGTAGAGCTCAAAAACTATCCCCATCCATTACACAGGTGGACCACATGATTGGGTGATGCGCATCCTCCAAACCATTTCCCATGGTGGCATAAGAGCCTATTTTACATAATTATCATGGTGGGCCTTGTTAAAATTAACCTTAAATGTTTCTAATATTCCAACTGTTTCATTTAGTGGGGCTTATCTGAACCATCAGTCAACCCAATTTTTTGGCCCCAAGAGTGACATGGGATGGCCCATGTTATGGTTGGAGTGGATTTCATGACACATCAAAGTGGGCCCATAAAATTAATCTCTTCCAGAGCAGGCTCGCCCATCGCGTGTGCCGAGTGCGCACCGTGCGCCCTTCTCATTTGAAGAAAGGGTTTACCAAAATCCGTTGGGAGCATTGACGTCCTGGACCTACGGCTCCAAGGAATAGATGTTGGATCTTCTGCTTGTTTTCTTATATCTTTTCCCCCGTTTGTAACGCGGGTCTCCGCTCGTTTGTATATGAAATAGTACAGCAGCACATTAACGGCGCGTTTGATTTAACGGCTTACGTTTTTAAAAATACCAGGTAAGGCGTAATAATAATTTTCCTCCGTAGTTGCCGCACCTTTCCCCCTATCGGATTTGACGGCTTACTTTTTGGAGGTTAAATGGTAAATATTGAAAAACATTTGTAGGTCCCACTATGATGAATATAATATTTCTACGTATGTCAGATAAATTTATAGTATAAGAAAAAAATGAGGCATATAAAATGCCCAAGTTAGCTATGCGATAGAAATATGTGAATTAAATACTTATCATTAAAAACTTCTCATGGCCATTGTTTCTTTCGACATGAGCAGTTGAGTGTTAGATCTAACTCATTTTTCTTTTAATATCTCAAAATATTGTGATAAAATGAATAAAGGGAATGGATATATCATATACATCCTGATGGGTTCTAAAATAGTCACTGCTACTTTTGAACCGGAAGTAAAAGACCTATGAATATTCAAACAGGTGAAACGGTAATAATCACCCATTTTTTGGGTATTTACCATTTCCAGGTGAAACGGTAAAAATCAAACAGGCCCGGAGGCAGCGAAACCATCAATCCCTACGCCATGTTCTCAAGCAATCCCGACATGCTGCAATCCACCTCATCGTCCGTGTAAAATACATTCTCCGGTGGTGAATACGTCGAGTTCTCCTCCGGACTTCAGTCACTGGTGCCGGATGCCGTCTCAGATTTTAGATGTGGTAAAGCTTCAGCAGCTTCCACTGCTCCTTCTGAATGTCTTGGGCACTGCCAGACACTGGCCAGGGCAAGAACCGGCCCAATTCAGCAAAATCGAGGCATGGCGGCCGGCCCCTGAGAGCCATCGCAGCGACGTCATGGGCCTGGGCGGCCATTTCAGGGTTCTGGAAACTCCCAATCCACAGCCATGACGCCTTGTTCGATCGGCTCGTGCAATTCGCACGGTGCGCACTTCGCACACATGAAGAGCGAGCCTGCCCTGGAATTTATTCAAACGGAGTGACTCCACAGCAACAAGTCAGCATCACATTCTACGTCATCCCAGTGGGACCCACTTAAGTGGAACGGAGGCAGCGAAACCATCAATCCCTCTGCGATGCTCTCAAGCAATCCCGCAATGCCGCAATCCACCTCATAATCCTCGTAAAACAGATTTTCCGGTGGCAAAGGCATCGACTTCTCCTCCTTACTTGTGTCACTGCTGCCAGAAGCCGTCTCAGATTTTAGAGGTCGGAAAGCTTCAGCAGCTTCTGCCGCCGCCTTCCGTATGTCTTTGCCGCTGCCGGACACTGGCACGGGCAAGCGCCAGGCAGAGTCGGCAAAATTGAGGCAGGCCGATCGGCCCCTGAGAGCAATGGCGGCAACATCGTGAGCCCGGGCAGCCATCTCAGGTGTCTGGAACGTCCCGAGCCACAGCCGTGAGGCTTTGTTTGGCTCGCGCAGCTCGCAGACCCACTTGCCGCCGTTCCTTTGCCTGACGCCCTTGTACACTGGGTGCCTTGTCTCACGGAATTTCCTTCGCCCGGCCCGCCGCTTCGGTGGACTGTTTGCCACCGTGGCGTAAACTTCCTCATCCGAGATGGTGGTTGACGGCCGTGAATTCTCCAATATGTAGCTTGTATGGACATTCGAGTAATCACAGCTGAAGAATGAGGCCATGTAGATTAAGAAAGGATGTGGATTGAATTGGGTTTCGGAAGAGTTTGTCAAAGGAGTAGAGTGACCAGCTGCTTTTATATGTTTTGGTGGGACATGCACAGGATTCGAGCTTTCTACGCGCACGCGGAGTCTATCCAAATGCCAGCCTGGCCCGACCTTGCATTGGCTTGTATGAAGGACGTGGCGCCAGTTGTCTCCGAATAGCTGGATGGTCTTTTCAACACGAGGATCCTTTGTGCTTACGTTGCACAATAGGAGCTTCCAACCGACTTCGCTCTTCCTTTTCAGATAACGTAGATGGGTGCTGCTATTGCTACTCGCTGTGTTTCAAGTAGGATTTGGGACTTAGTCTGAGATGAAGGAAATAAGGGCCACGCTGTTGAAATTGGGCCCAGCCCATACTCATCGAAGAGGAGACTTGAGTTCTACTCCCTCGAGTAGTTTTCACATCTTCAAATTACAAATATCTCGCTAATGGCGGCATGATTTGCTAGTTATTGACAGTTGCTTTCCGCAGAAACGAGTGGGCAGAAAAAGAATACGTAACAGGATATACAGAGGCCACCAATTGAAGTGGGGCCCACTAAACTGACGCTGCTTCCCATCACCGCTGAAAACGTTGAAGACACTGAGGGACGTCACTGAGGTTATATACAAGTGCCTTGTGGATTTATGATGGCCAACAGAGCCGTTTGTGCCGCTTATGCCTACGTAGGATCATCTTTGCACATCTGAGCCCACATGCAAGACGGTTGGATGATCAGAACCGTCCACGTTTTGGTTGCCAGCATGTATGTGATACGTTAAGAAACTTACGTTGGGATGAATTTGGCCATTGACGTATGCCCTCGTCGATGGTACGATAGATTGGGGCCCACATGCAATGCAGTGTAGGGGGTTCACTGGGGTGTATGCATGAGATCTAATCTGTCCATCATGTTCGTCTACTCTTGTTCTCGTTGGCATCCAAAAATCAGATTAATCCAGAGCTTAGGTGGGCCACGCCACAGGAACAATTGGGATGGTAACACCCACTATAAAAAACATTTCTGATGTTGTAAGGCGACGCTGTTTTTTTTTTTTTAATTTATTTTATATATACATACACACGCGCGCGCACACACACACACAGAGGCTATTCAAGTTCCAATCCATTAAAAAGATGTTCCCTGCCAGAAATCAGGCTGTTCCAAAACTTAAGTGGCCAACACCAAGTGATTTTAGAGGTCTTAGGCTCCATTTTCAACGGTGGCCCATCATATGAACAGGTTGGTCAGTTAGAAAGTTATATATGATAGGTCCAATGAGAGGACTTTAACTGGTACAATGGCTCAAGGTTTATTTAATTATCATTAATTTGGCTTAGAAATCTGTTGGCTAGTTTTAATCGTCTAATCATTCATGTGGGCCATTCATCTAGATTCCCCATACTGGATTCCCACAGATTGATCGATTGCTTAGATCTAATCCTTATCCATTCAAATAGTTTTTTCTTCTTCTTTTTCGCGTTTGAACTCCCATCATATCAATAAGAGATCTTGATCATCCAATCAATCTCATTTCTTAAGATGATTATGAAGAAATGAGTAGTCCAGATCATGATCGATGTGTCCTAATTTGGTGTAAATTTATGTACATGGATTGCATGGTGACTGGACTGTGTGAAGCCTACAGTGATAAATGTGTCCAATCGTCACGCCACAAACTTGGAAACCGGTCTCACAAAATTTTCGATCGCCGAATCCGGCGCCGACAGCCTCCGTAGAACCCCATTCTCGGATCCTAACTCCCATTCGCCAGGTTCCGATCCTAGGATGTTACGAGGAGGATTTTCAATGTCAGTTTGATTCGTAATAAGCATAACGAATGGCATAACCCACAACAATAAACAAGAACTCCATTACATTTCCACTATGATCAAAACTTTACAAGTACAATGAGTATAAAGAAAAATATAATGATAAAGAACAAAAACTCCAAAATGATCTGCAACGTGCTCCTGCCTCAGCGCTGCTGCGAACCAACGTCACCTGCACGCAACAGTCGTGCATAAGCTTATAGAAAGCTTAGAGGGTGGTGAAAGTGTGTGCGCAAGGTAGTAATATGAACATGCAATGTCAGAGTAATGCGGAATAAGCAGATGAGTCCATAATATCATGAGTCGTACCAAGGCTTATGCGATGCAAGACATGAATGGTATCGGTCACCCCAAGGCCATGCGATGTGCAATATAACTCAAGCATACAGATCCTCATCTATGTCCACACACCAATACAGCTCAAATATGGGATATCATCGGGGTCTAGTACACTCTAAACCAGATTGCCGCCACATTGCGCGCAATAAGGTAAGTGAAAGAGACCACACTATTCGTCTGCCAATATTGGGCGTGACTCGTCGATAGCGGACCCATTCCTCGAGCTGGTCAAACTCAGCCTAACATTGCCCCCTACACTCGGGCGGGTAAGGCCGCACCCCCTTCCAATCGACCACGACACAGTGGAGAGCGTAACCTTCTGGTAATCGGCACTCAACGCTCATCTACCCACTCGGTCTAGACGTTGGAGCAACCTCTTGGTACCATAAGGGTTTAGGGACTTTCATCCAGGGATATCTATAGCACCCCATGTAGAACAAGATTTTTGGTATCCAATCCTGCCAACCACGATACATCTGTGGAAGTTACGACCCCGATGTCGCTAGGGCGTATAATATCCATGTCATACAAATGCGATATGCATGATTCACACTATGCAGTCATGCATCGAATCCTACGCATATCGTGCGCTCATGTAGGGCAACACCGCCTAACCGGGAGCTCATAAACAACCTGTCCGAAGGCAAATGCTATGATCAGACAATTCTCACGTCAAGCATACATATGATGCGTATGATCATGAGTCATGGAACTGTACTAAACATGTTATAATAAAATGAACTATTTTACAATGCAAATGGACCTAGACGGCCTATACACAGCAAGTACGGCCCAGTAATGGGCCCTAAGGAGAGTCGTAATGTGGACATCCAACCAACATTACACTCACAATGTGGACGTCAAACCAACATTACCTCCAAGGCATGATCGCCGTAAACATTGCTAGTTAGTCTGTATGGGAATTACACATTGCAATGGACCGTAGGTTCCTCTCATTGGCCTTACATGTATATCAAATGGGCCATATCTTATGGGCCTTTTATTTATCAGATGGGTCATATAAATGGGTCACACCAATGGGTCTTATGTGCATTGCAATGGGTCAAAACCCGTGGGCCTTGGATTGCATCAAATGAGCTTAACTCATGGGTCGAATGGGTCACACCAATTGAACCCCATATGTACGCCAAATGGGCCTTAACCCTTAGGCATTATATGAGTTCAATGGGCCCAAACCCCTAGGCCTTATGGTACATCAAATGGGCCTAAACCCGTAGGCCTTGTATAAACCAGATGGGCCTAAACCCATATGCCTTTTATAAATCAGATGGGCCTAAACCCCTAGGCCTTAAACAAATCAAATGGGCCTGATCCCATGGGCTCTAAATTACATCAAATGGGCCTAATCCCATGGACTTTAGAACACATCAAATGGGTCCAATCCCATGGGCCTTGAGATATATCAAATGGGCCTAGTCCCATGGTCTTGAAACGTATCAAGTGTGCCTAAACCCATAGGCCTTAGATATCAAGTGGGCCTAAGCCCATAGGCTTTATATGCATCAAATGGGCCTAACCCATAGGCCTTTCATAAATCAAATGGGCCTAACCCTTACATGAGTGGCCCACCCAATCAGCAACTTATGCCTTAAAATGATCTCACCAAGAGGATGGACGGTCTGGATGTATCCCATGCATCATGACGGGTCCCACTGTCCAGTGGACAGTGCGGATAGAACACATACGTCATAAAGGGCACATACACAAGGTAGGTGCCACCGTGGTGGGTGCCACCGTCCGCCTGGACAGTGGACTTAACACATACATCATTGTGGGTCCCGTGTGAGGCCCACTGAAATGCTCAGATACCATCCAATCCGTTCATAAGGTCACTCGGACCTGTATGAAGGGAAAACATAAATTTCAGCTTGATCCAACACTTCTGTGGGCCTCAAAAAGATTTCAATGGTAGACATTTAATTCCACTGTTTCACGTGGTGTGGGCCACCTGAGTTTTGGATCGATCTCATTTTTGGAGGGGGGCCCACTACTGGGGTGGCCCACCTCGTGAGCAGGTTGAATAACAAATAAACATTATGGTGGGGCCCACACGTAGGGTCGTGGGCCCCTACGTCCGTCCGCCCGCCCTCACGGCTGCACGCAGCAGCGTGCAGTGGCTACCCGCTGACAGAGGCAGAGGCAAAGCCTCTGCCATGAGGTTTTTTTAAAAAAGAAAAACCCATTTTTTTGAAGTTTTTCGCACGTGGGGCCCGCTGCGCCAAAATCCATCCCGGCCATTGCGATCAGTGGCTCGAGGCCGTCCCAATGAGTCCAGAGTTCGAATTTTTATATGCTAAGGAAGTGAAATAAAATAAGAAAATGATATTTGAATGGTGAGGATGCAATTTTTGACGCTATGGCCCACCAGATGATTGGATCGGCTCCAAATCTTGGCCCAACGCATGAAATCAGGTGGAGGATGGGATGGACGGCGTGGATTGATTACATACATCACGGTAGGGCCTAAGCAAGTGGACCACTAAAGGTCTCCTTCTTTTCTTCTTTCCCTTTCTTCTTTTTTTTTTCTTTAAAACGTCCAGCGTCTGAGACGCTGGACGGTTTGCTTTCCTTAAAAAAATACATTGTGGTGGGCCCTGATGAAGTGGGCCACCACTGATGGGTGACGTGGGTACAACGCATATGGTGGGCCCCGCTTGAATAAATCTTGAACAAAATAATGTCTTAAGGTCGGGTCCATACAAGTGGGCCACACAACCCTATTGCATAAAATAAGATAAAATAAAATAAAAAGAAATAAAAGAGAGAGAGAGAGAGACATGGAGAGTGGGACATGCCTTGTGATGGAGGGCTCCACCACTATGAGCCCTCTCTTAAATGAAATCATACATCAATAGATCCCTCTATGCATGGAATCACCGAAATTGAAAATTAACGGTGGAGATCCGTTCCCCACCGATACGATCGGTCTAGATGACCTTTAAATACAATGAAACAAACATCATGATGGGGTCCATAGAGAATGGCCCCACCATGGACGATCATGATGATCAAAGTGGTCCATCGGCCACAACTTAGGGTCCCAAGTGAGATCCAAACCATTGATCGGTTGGCCTCACTTGGCCCATCACAAAAATATGAAAAACTACCATAATTTAGCACCCACCGTCCGATCTTCTTGCTCCTAGGGGTTCCTTGGCATCTTAGCTTGGATTTCAATGGAGGAGATGGAGAATGGAAGGTTGAGATGGGAGATGATGGGGTATGAAAGTGGGCCACTTGGAGCTTAGGGATACTTGGGAAATTTCATACGTATGGAGCTCTTTTGCTTGGAGTTTTTGCAAATGAGAAAGAGAGGAGTTGTAAAGGGAGAGAGAGTGATGGATGGATGTGGTGAGTGATGGTTGTGTAAGAAAAGCTTAATTTTTGAGGCCTTTTGTGTAAGAGAGGTTGGGAGGTGTAAGAAAAGTTTGACTTTTGTGGCTTTTTGTGTAAGAGAGGTATGGTTTTGGGAGACTTTTGTGGTTGTTTGGGAAAAGGGGTGAAAGTGATTGTACTTGACATGTGATGGATTGATGGATTGATTGATTGATGGGATTGATGTGATTGATGTGACACATCGTAGAGATTCCCTTGAGTTTCACAATGCGCGGCGTTTTCTCACACCGAACGTTGGCCCACATCTCTTGACCAGAGTATCGCCTCGGCGCGCGAGTCGCGGCATCGGAAGCGCAACGACGGCGCGATCGCTATGGTATTGGTGTAACGCCCGTGAAAAAATCCATACTTGGGCTCGAGTACCAACTCGACCCGAAATTGCGTAGAATTCATTCCTTTAGAAAATATGACTAGGTTAGCTAGTGCAACGTTAGAATAGCTGGGAAATGGTCCCTGATCACTTTAAATACGTTCTACAAGGCCCGAACCGAGTGGAACCAAGGGTGCTATAATTCTCTAAAGCCTCGGATCAAACTCTAAACCGGTTTGTTCTCTGGACCACTTTGAATCTTTGTATTGGATCTAGACCGCACGTTGAAAGTCCGATACCTCCTATCTTAGACCGTTAGAACCGTCTAGCTGGACTTGACACTTATTCCAAAAATCAAGTCAAACCGATGATCACAAGCTATTTCATTGAGCCCGGACCGAAGAGAGTGTGAATAGGGACATAGTTGGAATTTCAAATTCAAATCTGGCACACAAATTTGACGCATCAGTATTAAGCATTCTGACCGTCAGAATACAGCCAAATTACACCCTTGGATCAGGAAAAATATCTATTATATATCACGAGACTTATAGGCCTGATCTTGGTGCGGTGACCGTTAAACTGAAACTGGGCCGCCACGTGCGATCTGGGAACCCAACCGGTCTGAAAACTGGATGTGTGCTAGATCCAGTATGCATGAGCTTAAGTCCGACCGCATTTGGCCAGGGGACCTCCAGAAATGCTCTTTTGGACCGAAACGGCCCCGATTTGGTTAGGCACCAAGTAAACATTGTTCCCAAGCCTATTTTGGGAATGTTTTAGGCTATAAAAGGGGTTGAAACCCTCACTCCTCTCTCCCATCCGAATTTGAGAGAAGCCCTAGCTTGGGAGAGAGAAAAAGAGTGAGAGATTGTGAGAGAGTGGGAGAGTTCTTCCTGCCACTTGTGCTACGTGTTGCACGTGCTTAAGCAACACTCCTCTACCGCTTTCCCGGCGATTCCACCGCGATCCTAGGTAAGTAAAAAATCCTAAATAGTTGTTGATTTGGGTTTTCCTTGTTTCCATAGCGATGTAGCTTATGGATCTTATGTATTAGGCTCCTTACTCGCCGTAGACGAACCATATACACTCCGCTTCAATTCCCGAGTCTACAAGACACTAGGTGAGGATTTTAGACGCTTTGATTGACGGTTCCCAATGCTTTCAATGTCGTTTAATAGTAGATTCTTGACGGCATCGCCGTTTGACATGTACAAAATGCTCTCCGTTTCCCGTTTCGTAAGCTAACGAAGAATATGAGATTTAGGGCATTTTAGTCATTTGTAGGAAGTACTGTTTACATTCATATTTTGCTGATGTGATTGACATGGTTCGTTGTCGCATTAGGAAGTTAGGAATGCGTGCATAATTAGTTTGGCGAAGAGATTCGCCTAGTTGCGCATTTTGGGTCGACATACTATATGTAGACTTAAGTGTGTAGTGCATGTGTTTGTATAAATGCTTGTATTAGTATGTATTCTATTAAATGATGTTATTTGATAGTTTGTGATTGATTGTTAAATTATTATGCTGACCTAAATGATTTTCTACATGTTGACAAAATGCATGATTTCATTACATGCATGGAATATATGTGCTTGAGGATTTGCTTAAGTTGAATATGCATGGGAAGTATGCCTTGAAGATTTGCTTAAGTTGAATGTTATAACATGTGCTAACATGCTCACATGATGTATTTCAATTCCAATACCTTGGTATATAATGTTAATGAAATTCCATAGATGTGTGAGACTTGACCTAGTCCAGGCAGTCGGTAACCGAGCGAATTCGTGGCTGACTGGTCATAGCCACGAACGACGCGTCGATGAACGTGATTCGTGTTGAGAGTTGGCGGCAGTGGTTAGGCCACGCGAAGTGTTTTACGCACTTCATGTCGTTTAATTCGAGATGCGATCGCGCTAGTCGAGCCCGTCAAGTAACCCGACTGGCCGATGTTTGTTCACCTTGTATGTATCATGACTGCTTGAACCTAGGGTACTGAACTTACCATTGTAAACCCTATTAACCGTGGTACCTTGATCCACGAAGACTCATGAGCCGGGCATGGTGGTATGGGACACCGTGGTCAAGCTGTCGGCCTACCCTGGGGCCACAAACCTCCCCGTAGTGACCAATGAGCACCTTGACTCGTGAGCAGATTATGGTGGTATGGGACACTATATTCTAGCTGTCGGCCTACACTGATCAGGCGACGAGCCCTTTGTAGTGACCGCGAGCGTATTCTGAGTTCACGGGAGGCGACGACCCTTCCGTGCAGTAGAGTACAGTAGGCCTGTATTGATAAGGTGATGGGGGAGCGGTGCAACGAGTGCGAGCAACAGCCCTGGCAGCCCTTGCAGTGACCTACGAAATGTACATCGTATGAGATTACTAGGAGTGACGACCCTAGACAGGATCCGTGTTGGGATTGATACAAGGGAAGTACCTTAGTTTCCCAATCCTGCTGTTTGAATGGATTAATAACAACTTGGTAATCATATCACCATAGCATTGCATGTGCCTGGAAGATGTGGAGCACTCTAGGGAGTGTGGCATGCCGCGGTCGTAAGATGTTGCCGTATGAGGGTGATCGTCGGTGAGGGCATACATCACGTCATATCATCTTGCATTAACAACAGTATTAGGATTTGTCTGATTTACTGCTTACTATTATCGCGTGATTGAATTGTGAACATGCTAATCTTTGCTCTATGATTCCACTGAGTTGATCACTCATTCCCACGTTACGGGATGGTGTTTGCAACACCCACCAGACCCTGTTGTAGTTGCAGGTGACGACGAGATCCAGGAGGTGGAGCCGGAGATTGACGAGGACCAGGATGAGTTCTCGTATATGCAGTATCACGACGGCTTCCCGTAGGTGACCTGGATCGAGGGGGACTTCGGTGGGACTATTTTGAACTTATTCTTTTGTCTATTTACATGTATATGAGACTCAGAGATGTAGTCATACTTTGGAGACAGTGGAGATTACTTTGTTTTTCCATACAGTGATATATATATTGATTAGTCTTCCGCTTGCTTTTATCACTGGATCTGAAGTATGAATTGCAGTTTTGGTATACTTTTAATCATGTGAATGCTTTAAATCAGACAACATTGAATCATAACCATTTTCGTTGCATAAGTGACGGTCTGGAACTCGGGAGTTGAGTTTATACACGACCCCCGATTTTCAGGGTGTTACAAGTTGGTATCAGAGCATGAATGAGAGTATACTGGGCCTGGGTTATGGTCTTGCGACGTACGCTGTCGCTTCCTTTGACATAGGTGGGTGCGAGAAGGGTCTAGAAACACTTTTAGGATCACAGATTCGCCGATAGGCGAAGTCTATAAGGATCGATCGCAAGATCGAGTCTGTAACTTATCTCGGGTCGCGTAAAGTGACCCGAATCACTTCTAAGCTGTAGGAAGTCGGGTGGAGACGTCCTATGAGCGGTTTTAAACCGCAAAAGTGAATCTTTGGGCCGTGGGATGACCACGACTCCAGTAATCAATCGCCAGGGCTTAAAAACCCCGTTTCACCAAAAATCTTCAAAATTCCTTCTCTAAACACTTCAACCTTCAGTTCTTTCTTATCCATTTTATATTAGGCATCAAACCTAATGTAAAAATAACACAAATTAGCACATTCACCAAATTTTACAGTGAATAGTAAAATTTCATGAAAAATGGCCATAAGGCCATTCTAACTTCACTTTCTTTAGCAACTAAGGAGCTAGAAAGATGTACTGGCTCTTTCTACCCCAAATTCATATGCTGCATCATATGGTTTGGTATTCGAGATTACGATGTGGACCCGGAAAGCCCCGAACATATGTTTGGGCTCATAGAGACCAAAATATAATGAACCAAGGGGTGGGACCTAACTTTTTGGGACCCTGGGACCATGGGGGACCAGACCCATGGGGTCCCACTGGCCAACCTGAAGGTTGGCCGGCGATGCCATCGCCGGCCGGCGAGCACGGTTGGTGCCGTCCTTCGGGCGCACCCTCCTAAATAGGGTCCACATCACCCCTAGCTACCTCCCATCCCACGAAAACCCCTAAAACCCACCTCTCCTTCACAAACAGCCCCCTTGCATACCCTAGATTCGATTTTCAGCACTCCATTCCAAACCCCGGCGACCCAAACCACTTTTAAACCCCTCCTTGGCCAAAACCGACCACCACCCATCAGTTATTGGGTGTTGGCAGCCCCCTTCCTTGAAGATTTCCCCATTTGGAGCTCCAAAATCCCCCAAATAGTGCTGAAATCGTGAGGTGCTCCATCCCATCTTTTTGTTTGTATTTTTCCCTGAAAGTACAGCCTTGGGAAGCTTGAAGCATCTCTCTACGACGCCTAGATTTCCTTTTGTCAGATTGGGCAGCCATTTCTCCGCATTTCGGCGTTTTCCATGGCTTTCGTGGAAGCCATTTTGGGTCTTTTGTCACTCTCATCCATCCTGTCTTTGATGGGTAAGAGGAAAACTGCGACAGATGAGGCTAGGCCGAGCCGCCCTGCTCGATTGAGAAGACCGCGGGGTGGTGCCGCAAGTTCAAGCACCGCCGCAGGTCCAGCTGCAGTCCTGGAGTGCCGTACAAAGCGGGATTTGGATCCCCATGCACATCTTGGACGAACCATTCTATCAGAGATGCCTCATGGTGAATACACTGATCGTAGAGTGTTATTTGAGGTGGACGTAGATGGACGGTTGTTCGGCGAATATCTGTTGTTCGAACGCATTGAAGCTGCGCACTGGGGACCGATCTTTGAAGCTCGCGCTCGTGCTAATGTGAGCACTGTTCGTGCCTTCTATGCTAGCATCCAGAGTCCTACCTTGGAGCCCTTACAGTTCAAAATCCCTTTTGGCAGAGATCGGATGGCTACGATCGACGTCCGGTTGATTGCGCGACTTCTCAATGTGCCTCTAGGTGATGTACATCCAAGTGAGAAGAATTTGAGGACTAGACGTGAACGAGATCGCCGCACCAGGTTTCTGTGCGGTAAGTTGGTTCCATGGCAGCCTAATAATAGCCTCAAGGCGACGTACATGTCTGAGGATTTGCGTCTGCTGCATCACATCTGCACGTTCAATGTTTATCCTAGGTCGACGAACCACATTGAATGTACACGTCTTATGGTCGATTTCTTATTTCTGGTGGCCCAGGGAGAGAACGTATGTATGGCCACTTTCATCTTACGGCAGATAGTTCTCATAGCCAGGTCGAGGAGAACATCCGAATCCCTTCCCTTTGGCTGACTCATTTGCAAGATTGCGCTTGAGTTTGCCTATAGACTTGGACCCGAATTATCGGTATCGATTCACACCATCGATGAGTCGACAATGGTTAAGATGAAGATTGGGTCGCAATACCGTGAAAATCAACTTGAAAGGGATAGTGGGGATGACTTTGATGAAGAGGAAGATCAAAACGAAGAAGAACCTAGAGCAGAGGTTCAGGAAGAGGTTCAGGAAGAAGCAGAAGAGGAGGCTCAGGATACTGATGAGAGCCCTCCTCCTTCTGCGCAGACTACTATCGACGACCGCATTGCTCGGATGGAAGAGAGTCAGACCGCGTTGCGAAGGGAAGTCCAAGAACTTCGAGCGGAAGTCGCTGATGCCAAGGCTGTTACAAAGAAGAAGTTTGGCAAGGTGACTCGCACCTTGAAGGCAATCCTGTGTTGCTTACAGGATAAGGGTGCTCCTCCTCCGTCGCCAGACTCCGACTAGCGACGCGATCTTTGATGTTGTTATGAGTAGTTTGCCATTTTCTGTTTTATGTGTGTAAAGCCTATTAGGGCTAGTGCTTTGCTTATGTTGCTGTTGCTTAACTGTTTTAATTTCTATGTCATTCTAGTCATGATGCTTGTAAGGATATATCCCTTGTATTGTGACAATTTTGATTGATTGAAATGCATGGAATGCCTTTGACTCTTTAGTGAATGATTGTGGTGTATTTGAGCAATTGAGACTGACAAGGTTGCGCCCTATTTTGAATATAGGGAATGCCACCTAAGACTACGAGGAGCGCGGTTCGGCTTTCATTGTCAGAGCAGATGGATCAGGCTCCCTCTCAGTCTGGCACTCGTCCGGACCCTGCTGTGGGCCCGATTCCTGAGGCGGTTCGGTCGTCTCAGCCTGCTGTTGGTCCTACAGATGGACCACCGCCATTTACACCATCAGTTAGAGAGCCACAGCGCGCATCTACTTCCGCACCTCATCCGCCACAGCCTGCTCCACCACCTGATAGATTCGAGCAGATGATGGCTATGATGCTACAGCAGCAGCAGCTATTGACTACTATAGTCGGGACTTTAGCCCAGGGTGGGGGTGCGACTGCATCTACTCCGCCAGCACCACCTGCGCATCCAGCTGAGGATGCCTATGCTTACGCCCAGGATGAGGGCATAGCACATCCTGCGCAGCCTGCTTTCCCTGCGGGGAATCCTGCCGACACACGGGGCCTTCTGGAGCGATTTCAGCGCTTGCGGCCTCCTACTTTCACGGGTTCTCACAGACCCGAGGAGGCTGAGTTTTGGCTCGACCGAGTGTCGAAGATTCTGCGCATGTTGCACTGTACTGAGGCAGAGCAGGTAGAGCTGGCTACCTTCCAGTTTGAGAGAGAGGCCAGTATGTGGTGGGATAGTATATTGCGGACTGTTACCGCAGATTTCGTATGGACATGGGCAGCATTCGAGTTTCGCTTCCATGAGAAGTATTATCCTCAGACCTACAGGCACGAGAGGGAGAATGAGTTTCTCCGTCTCAGGCAGGCAGCGATGACGGTTACCGAGTATGAGCATCGGTTCACAGAGTTGGGCAGGTACGTCCCGACGATTCTAGCTGATGAGCAGATGCGCATACGGCGCTTTTTGGAGGGCTTGCGACCGGATATTCGGTCGAAGATGTGCTGTATTAGTTTCCCCTCCTATGCGGAGTTGGTTCACATGTCCATGCGGGCAGAGCAGGACGTGGATCGACTTGCGCGATCTCGAGGCCCGACTACTTCTAGGCCACGACCGGATTTGACAGACAGGCCCTCTGCGGGCAAGAGGCCCCGCGTTGATCCTCCTACCAGGACCACGGCGCCAGTAGGACCGTTTCGGCGCCCTGATTTATCATGCACATACTGTGGGAGGACGGGCCACCTAGCGCAGAGTTACTTTTCGAGGATGCGGGACAGTGGGTTCTCGCCGCCGCAGAAGATTGATCGTGTACGTCCACAGGCGATATCAGCACCGCCTATACGGTCAGCTCCTGCGCATTCCTCTTTCAGACCCACAGTATCGCAGATTCGACAGCCCCCACGGCCCTTGACACAGCGGCCGAACCGGCCACAGCAGGCTCGAGTTCATGCACTGACCGCTGAGGCATCTACGACGCCGACTTTCCAGCATTCAGCCTTCGAGGTCATGGGCCATATCGGAGGTACTCCCGTTCTTGTCATGGTGGACACTGGTTCCACAATTTCTTTGATATCGCGTGCCGTAGTCAGACGTCTTGGGTTGCAGACTATCACTATGGATAGCGTGCGAGTCCTTGCAGCTCATGGAGATTATTCGGATGTCACCCAGATGTGTGAGGGTTGTTTAGTTGATCTGGGAGGCAGGACGATGACTCTTGATCTGGTCGTCGATCCCTCGCTCGTATATCTCGACGTCATTCTTGGCATGGACTGGTTGACTGTAGCAAGAGCCGAGATTGACTGCGAGGCTCGTGTGGTGACGGTGTACGAGCCTGAGGGCACGCCTTTCACATTTTCAGTGTGGGTAAATCTTCCTTTCCGCATTCTTAGCTACGCCACTCTTTTGCACGACGCTGGTGCCCAGGTACTTGAGCAGACGCCATTTGTTTCTGAGTTCGGAGATCTGTTCAGGAAGATCCCTGGTTTGTCGCCCCGACGTGAGATCGATTTCACTATCGATCTGATTCTTGGTTCTACACCCGTCTCACTGCCGACGTATCGCATGGCACCATGTGAGATGGAGGAGTTGAGGATGCAGATCGATGGCCTGCTAGAGCTTGGCTTTATACGGCCTAGCTTGTCTCCTTGGGGAGCACCGGTCTTGTTCGTGAAGAAGAAGGATGGTTCGCTGCGATTGTGTATTGATTATCGCAGGCTGAACCAGCTCACGGTGAAGAACAAGTACCCTTTGCCCAGGATCGATGACTTGTTTGATCAGTTGAGAGGAGCACAGTACTTCTCGAAGATTGATCTTCAGTCAGGATATCATCAGCTGCGCGTCAGAGATGAGGACGTGCAGAAGACAGCATTCAGGACCAGTTTTGGTCATTACGAGTTCCTTGTGATGTCGTTCGGTCTCACGAACGCACCGGCCGTGTTCATGGATCTGATGAACCGGGTATTGCGGCCTTTCCTCTATCGATTCGTCGTTGTCTTCATCGACGACATTTTGGTATACTCTAGGAGTCGAGAGGAGCATGAGGAGCACTTGCGTTTGATCCTTGATACGCTCAGACAGCATTAGTTGTTCGCACAGTATAAGAAGTGCGACTTCTGGAAGCAGGAGGTGAAGTTTCTGGGACACGTGGTGTCCAAGGATGGCATGGCAGTTGACCTGTCTAAGGTAGCTGCGGTGCAGGACTGGGAGCAGCCTGGTTCTGTCACTGAGGTGAGGAGTTTCTTGGGTCTCGCTGGCTACTATCGGCGCTTCATTCAGGATTTCTCGAAGATTGCGAGACCCTTATCTCAGTTGACACGGAAGGACGTGAAGTTCGCCTGGAATGATAAGGCGGAGTCAGCTTTTCAGGAGCTGAAGGACAGACTTACGTCCGCCCCTGTGCTAGTATTGCCAGAGTAAGGGGTTAAATACACTATATACACTGACGCGTCTAGCGTTGGTTTGGGTTGTGTCCTTATGCAGAGGGACAGGGTAATTTCGTATGCCTCGAGACAATTAAGGAAGCACGAGGAGAATTATCCTACACGCGACCTGGAGTTGGCAGCCGTTATATTCGCACTGAGACTCTGGAGACATTACCTCTACGGAGAGGAGTTCGAGCTCTTTTGCGACCACAAGAGCCTCAAGTACATATTTACGCAGCGGGACTTGAATATGAGGCAGCGGCGATGGATAGAGACGCTGAAGGACTTCAAGTTTGAAGTCTCTTACCATCCTGGGAAGGCGAACCTTGTGGCTGATGCGTTGAGCCGCAAGAAGGCGATAGAGTTTGTGGCTCCGCTGATGGTTGCCGAGTGGGATATGGTTGAGTTTCTGCGAGACTTTGAGCAGAAACTCACCATAGAGGAGCCATTTGAGTTCATCGCACACGTACAGGTGCGATCCCAGATAGATGACCGTGTCATCGAGGCGCAGAGGGACGACGCGCATCTTACTGAGCTTCGAGAGCAGGCCAGTGATGATGCTGACGCCGACTGGCGAGTTGGTATGGATGGGGGCTTACGTTACCGTGGCCGCCTATGCGTTCCTGATGTCCCTGACTTGAGACGAGAGATTCTCGAGGCTGCGCATTCTACTAGACTCGCGATGCATCCAGGCAGCACGAAGATGTATCGTGACGTGAAGAGGACGTATTGGTGGGAAGGTATGAAGACCCACATTGCTGAGTTCGTGTCCCGTTGTCTCACTTGTCAGCAGGTGAAGGCAGAGCATCGCCGACCACCTGGACTTTTGCAGCCTATGCCGATTGCAAAGTGGAAGTGGGATTTCATTTCCATGGACTTCATTTCTGGGTTGCCGAAGACGAGGAAGGGGCATGACTCCATTTGGGTGATCGTCGACCGATTGACGAAGTCGGCGCACTTCCTACCGATCAGAGTTACGAACTCTGCAGACGAGCTGGCTAGATTGTAAATTAGAGAGATCGTGCGTCTGCATGGAGTTCCGTTGGAGATCGTGTCGGACAGAGACACGCGGTTCACTTCTATTTTCTGAACTCGCATTCAGGAGGCTATGGGTGTGAAGTTGAAGTTCAGTACTGCCTTCCACCCACAGACGGACGGATAGACGGAGCGAGTGGATCAGATCCTGGAGGACATGTTGCGGGCTTGCGCATTGGACTTCAAGGACAGTTGGGATGACTGTCTTGCATATGCGGAGTTTGCGTACAACAATAGCTTCCAGGCGAGTATCGGCATGGCACCTTATGAGGCGCTGTATGGGCGACCTTGTCGCGCACCGCATTGCTGGTTAGAGGTCGGTGAGCGCAGCTTGATTGGCCCAGAGATGGTGCAGGCGACGTCAGAGAAGATTGATATTATTCGACGTCGGCTTCTTACAGCGCAGAGCAGACAGAAGAGCTACGCCGATACGAGACGGAGACCACTAGAGTTCACAGTCGGGGATCATGTGTTTTTGCAAGTTTTCCCTATGAAGGGAGTCCTTCGGTTCGGGAAGAAGGGGAAGCTGGCACCGCGATTCATTGGTCCATTTCAGATCCTCGATCGTGTGGGAGCAGTGGCTTACCGATTGGCTTTACCCACGCCCCTCGCGAGCGTCCACAACGTATTTCATGTTTCTATGCTGAAGAAGTACGTTGCTGATCCTTCTCATATCATCAGATGGGAGCAGGTGCAGTTAGGAGAGGATGTTACTTATATCCTGCGACCGACACGCATCTTAGACCGGAAGGAGCAGGTACTGCGTAGCAAGGTGATTCCCCTTGTGAAGGTACTATGGACGCATCATACTGAGGAGGAGGCTACTTAGGAGACAGAAGCCGAGATCAGAAAGAACTACCCACAACTTCTCGAGGAGTACGAAAAGGTACAAAATTTCGAGGACGAAATTATTTGTTAAGGGGGGTAGATTGTAACGCCCGTGAAAAAATCCATACTTGGGCTCGAGTACCAACTCGACCCGAAATTGTGTAGAATTCATTCCTTTAGAAAATATGACTAGGTTAGCTAGTGCAACGTTAGAATAGCTGGGAAATGGTCCCTGATCACTTTAAATACGTTCTACAAGGCCCGAACCGAGTGGAACCAAGGGTGCTATAATTCTCTAAAGCCTCGGATCAAACTCTAAACCGGTTTGTTCTCTGGACCACTTTGAATCTTTATATTGGATCTAGACCGCACGTTGAAAGTCCGATACCTCCTATCTTAGACCGTTAGAACCGTCTAGCTGGACTTGACACTTATTCCAAAAATCAAGTCAAACCGATGATCACAGGCTATTTCATTGAGCCCGGACCGAAGAGAGTGTGAATAGGGACATAGTTGGAATTTCAAATTCAAATCTGGCACACAAATTTGACGCATCAGTATTAAGCATTCTGACCGTCAGAATACAGCCAAATTACACCCTTGGATCAGGAAAAATATCTATTATATATCACGAGACTTATAGGCCTGATCTTGGTGCGGTGACCGTTAAACTGAAACTGGGCCGCCACGTGCGATCTGGGAACCCAACCGGTCTGAAAACTGGATGTGTGCTAGATCCAGTATGCATGAGCTTAAGTCCGACCGCATTTGGCCAGGGGACCTCCAGAAATGCTCTTTTGGACCGAAACGGCCCCGATTTGGTTAGGCACCAAGTAAACATTGTTCCCAAGCCTATTTTGGGAATGTTTTAGGCTATAAAAGGGGTTGAAACCCTCACTCCTCTCTCCCATCCGAATTTGAGAGAAGCCCTAGCTTGGGAGAGAGAAAAAGAGTGAGAGATTGTGAGAGAGTGGGAGAGTTCTTCCTGCCACTTGTGCTACGTGTTGCACGTGCTTAAGCAACACTCCTCTACCGCTTTCTCGGCGATTCCACCGCGATCCTAGGTAAGTAAAAAATCCTAAATAGTTGTTGATTTGGGTTTTCCTTGTTTCCATAGCGATGTAGCTTATGGATCTTATGTATTAGGCTCCTTACTCGCCGTAGACGAACCATATACACTCCGCTTCAATTCCCGAGTCTACAAGACACTAGGTGAGGATTTTAGACGCTTTGATTGACGGTTCCCAATGCTTTCAATGTCGTTTAATAGTAGATTCTTGACGGCATCGCCGTTTGACATGTACAAAATGCTCTCCGTTTCCCGTTTCGTAAGCTAACGAAGAATATGAGATTTAGGGCATTTTAGTCATTTGTAGGAAGTACTGTTTACATTCATATTTTGCTGATGTGATTGACATGGTTCGTTGTCGCATTAGGAAGTTAGGAATGCGTGCATAATTAGTTTGGCGAAGAGATTCGCCTAGTTGCGCATTTTGGGTCGACATACTATATGTAGACTTAAGTGTGTAGTGCATGTGTTTGTATAAATGCTTGTATTAGTATGTATTCTATTAAATGATGTTATTTGATAGTTTGTGATTGATTGTTAAATTATTATGCTGACCTAAATGATTTTCTACATGTTGACAAAATGCATGATTTCATTACATGCATTGCTTAAGTTGAATATGCATGGGAAGTATGCCTTGAAGATTTGCTTAAGTTGAATGTTATAACATGTGCTAACATGCTCACATGATGTATTTCAATTCCAATACCTTGGTATATAATGTTAATGAAATTCCATAGATGTGTGGGACTTGACCTAGTCCAGGCAGTCGGTAACCGAGCGAATTCGTGGCTGACTGGTCATAGCCACGAACGACGCGTCGATGAACGTGATTCGTGTTGAGAGTTGGCGGCAGTGGTTAGGCCACGCGAAGTGTTTTACGCACTTCATGTCGTTTAATTCGAGATGCGATCGCGCTAGTCGAGCCCGTCAAGTAACCCGACTGGCCGATGTTTGTTCACCTTGTATGTATCATGACTGCTTGAACCTAGGGTACTGAACTTACCATTGTAAACCCTATTAACCGTGGTACCTTGATCCACGAAGACTCATGAGCCGGGCATGGTGGTATGGGACACCGTGGTCGAGCTGTCGGCCTACGCTGGGGCCACAAACCTCTCCGTAGTGACCAATGAGCACCTTGACTCGTGAGCAGATTATGGTGGTATGGGACACTATATTCTAGCTGTCGGCCTACACTGATCAGGCGACGAGCCCTTTGTAGTGACCGCGAGCGTATTCTGAGTTCACGGGAGGCGACGACCCTTCCGTGCAGTAGAGTACAGTAGGCCTGTATTAATAAGGTGATGGGGGAGCGGTGCAATGAGTGCGAGCAACAGCCCTGGCAGCCCTTGTAGTGACCTACGAAATGTACATCGTATGAGATTACTAGGAGTGACGACCCTAGACAGGATCCGTGTTGGGATTGATACAAGGGAAGTACCTTAGTTTCCCAATCCTGCTGTTTGAATGGATTAATAACAACTTGGTAATCATATCACCATAGCATTGCATGTGCCTGGAAGATGTGGAGCACTCTAGGGAGTGTGGCATGCCGCGGTCGTAAGATGTTGCCGTATGAGGGTGATCGTCGGTGAGGGCATACATCACGTCATATCATCTTGCATTAACAACAGTATTAGGATTTGTCTGATTTACTGCTTACTATTATCGCGTGATTGAATTGTGAACATGCTAATCTTTGCTCTATGATTCCACTGAGTTGATCACTCATTCCCACGTTACGGGATGGTGTTTGCAACACCCACCAGACCCTGTTGTAGTTGCAGGTGACGACGAGATCCAGGAGGTGGAGCCGGAGATTGACGAGGACCAGGATGAGTTCTCGTATATGCAGTATCACGACGGCTTCCCGTAGGTGACCTGGATCGAGGGGGACTTCGGTGGGACTATTTTGAACTTATTCTTTTGTCTATTTACATGTATATGAGACTCAGAGATGTAGTCATACTTTGGAGACAGTGGAGATTACTTTGTTTTTCCATACAGTGATATATATATTGATTAGTCTTCCGCTTGCTTTTATCACTGGATCTGAAGTATGAATTGCAGTTTTGGTATACTTTTAATCATGTGAATGCTTTAAATCAGACAACATTGAATCATAACCATTTTCGTTGCATAAGTGACGGTCTGGAACTCGGGAGTTGAGTTTATACACGACCCCCGATTTTCAGGGTGTTACAATTGGTCTTGGGTTGAATCGACTCGGGTTGTCGGCATATGAATCAGGGTCGCGCGTCGATATCGGTTAAGGGTCGAAGGTTGCCAAAATTCGACCGGTAAGACCGCGAAAGTCTATGGAACGGTATAGTCTAAGATACAGGTCTTACACCAATCCACACTGTACATCCATTTTCAGCTCATTTTTGGGTGTGAGCCCTAAATGAAGCATATTCAAAGCTCAAGTGGACCACGCTTTAGAAAAAGCGAGGACAATTATATTCACCGGTGAAACCTTCAGAAGGCTCACAATAATATTTAGTTTCCATCCAACCAGTTCATGAGGTCAAACGGACCTGGATGAAGAGAAAAGATAAACATCAGATCGATCTAAAACTTCTATGGCCCCATTATTACATGTGGTGCGGCCCACTAGGTGTTAAATTCTCACCTATTACATGTGGTGTGGTCCTAATGCAAGGATGAGCATGATGAGGTCGAGCACCATCTTCCTCAAGAGAATAACAATTCTGAATTTACGGAATTTCGACTCTTTACGGAGGCTTCTTGAATACACTAGAAAAAAAGTAAGTACAATAGAAAATAAATTCTATAAAATTCAAAATTGATTAATGAAAGAAATAAAGGAGTTCACAACCTTTTAAATAGGGGTAACAAGCAATGAGAGAGAAATTGGAAGCAAACTACAACTAAAACTCTTAGAATTCGAAACTTACTATAAATAGTAAACTTACTATTTATATATGATCATGATGTCTACTAGTGTGCAAGGTTTTCAGTCAAAAATAGTAAGTGTCCCATTTGGCTTCACCAAGTTGTTCTCCTAATTATTCTAAGCTTTTTTCATGTTGGATGCAACTCCTAAAACCTGACGGATGAAGAGTTATAATCAAACTAAAAGTTACTATTTATAGTAAAAACCGAATTTAAATAGGGAAAGAGCCACGGGGTATTTTGCAAATCCAGCTTGCGGGGTTGGGTAGCTAAAGTAGCTTGTTCTATTCCAAAATCATATATTTTATGCCGATAACTTATTCCGAATTATGAGATATGCCCGATCTAAGGTCCGACAGTCCGGATCACTTTTGTCACTGACCGAGCCTTTTCTGATCCATCTTGGCCATGAAACTGTTCGCGACCCACTCTACATCAAGTCCACTTGAGCCTTAGGTATGGTTTAATTTTAGATTCACACCATAAAATCAATTGAAAAGGTGGATAGACGACCTTTGTTGAAACATATACACTACATTAGGCCCCCACAGAGTCCGATCACTGTAGAGGTCGCCACACATCCACGTCTAAAATTTCTAGAAAGTGTTGAAACTTGCGAAAAGGCATTAAAACAAGACAGAAAGATAAAACTGACATCGTAGGTGGCTCTTGTATGAAACTAGCTATTAAATTTCTATTGGATTGACTAGTACCGTTCATCTAGATGGGTGGACCCACTTTCGAATCCTTAATTGTGTTGTATACGCAGGAAGCATGTACATTAGATGTGGGCAATTTGTAAAGAGTTGTAACTGACTACCAATCAAGAAGATTAGTCGCCTGGATCCTTTTGCTCCGATGGTTGACTCTCAGGAGTTTCAACACCCGGTCAAGGGTTAAAGTATCCATAGGTGGTGGTGAAATTCCACTATGGCGGTGTACGTGGTGTGTATTAAAAAAAAATAGAAAAAAGAAAAAAAAAAGATTAGTCGCTGGATATTTAATGTCTCTTCTTTCTTTAAATAAAATAAATAAATAAAAATAAATAAATAAATAAAAAGAAGAAGAAGAAGGAAACGGAAAAGAAAAAATAAATGTAATGATTTCATTATCTCACATGTGATGGGGTCTTTTAACCCTACATAAGAAGGAAATAAAAGGTCCCATCCACTATGAAAAAATTTAAGGGTGGGCTTGGCCCCTAAACTAAAGCAACAAGACTTATAATTGTACTAAAATTGAGTAGCTCAGCAACCGCACGTTAGCTTCGATCTCCATGTCATCCCATTGGGACTCACTTGTAAGTAGAGTTGGGCACGGGATGACTCGACTCATCCAACTCGACTTGAACTGAATGTGCGAGTCAGTCCAATCTGAACTCAATCTGAGTCGAGTTTGAGTTACCCAGTAACTTGACTCGAAACTTGATCTGATCAGACTTAACTTGATCCAAAACTCGACTTGACTCAGGATACACACACACACACACACACACACACACACACACACACACACACACACACCTAATTTTTAATTATCTCTAACCTTACCCACCACACCTGACCCTGACCCGATCCCAAACTCTCTCTCTCTCTCTCTCTCTCTCTCTTCAATCTCTCTCTCATCTCTTGATCCAACTCGCTGCCAAATCCACCCAACTTAGTACTTCTAATCGGGTCAAACTCGGTCCGGATCAGTCCAGGCCAGACCCAGACTCGGATTGGGTCAGGCATGCTGGACTCGGTACTGAGTTGGATCGAGTCCAGGTCAGGCCTATTTCAAAACCAGATCAAGTCGGGTCAGACGTAACTCAGTCCGACTCGACTTGATGCCCAGCTCTACTTGTAGGGCATAGAGGTGGAGATAGCAACAATCCCCTTGCGACGCTAGCAAGCAATCAAAGCATGCCAAAGACTATCTCCTCATCCATGTATACCACATTCCCTGGTGAGAGCATCAGATTTTCTCGGCTTATACTATCATCATCGTTGAAGCATTGTTAGATTCCGACCGCAGCCTCGCTCAATTTCTAGTTTGCCCCACTCAATTTCTCGTTCGCCCCGCTCAATTTCATGATTGCCCTACTCAATTTCATGTTTGCCCCGCTCAATTTTCGGTTTGCCCCGCTTAATTTCTAGTTTGCCCCACTCAATTTTCAGTTTGCCACGCTCAATTTCTAGTTTTCCCTGCTCAATTTTCAGTTTGCCCCGCTCAATTGAGTAGGGCAAATTAGAAATTGAGCGAGACAAACTGAAAATTGAGTGGGAAAAACTCAAAATTGAGCGGGGCAAACTAGAAATTGAGTAGGGCAAACTAAAAATTTAGCGGGGCAAACATGAAATTCAGCAGTGCAAACTAAAAATTCAGCGGAGCAAACTTGAAATTCAGTGAGGCAACTTAGAAATTGAGCGGGACAAACATAAAATTCAGCAGGGTAAGGTATTTGGCTTTTAGGGCCTATTTGGATACCCTAAAATAAGTAACTTTTTTACTTAAAGTTACTTAATCACTTCAGCTTAAGAAGTAGAAACTAAGATAAGCTACTTAATGCATAGGTAGCTTATATCAATTTACTTACAATCCAAACTCACCCGTATCGACACTATTTTTTCAAATTTTATCTCATATAATTAAGAAGTTGGTAACATTGAAACATGAAATTGAGGAAAGCCACTTGTCTTAAGGTTTGATAGTGAAACAGGCTACAATGTTCATATGCCACGACTCAAGTATACTGCAACAACTAGCCACTCATGTGCATAAACATGGTATCCATTCATGCCAATCAGCTCACTCAAATTAGGGCCCCTATTGTGGATGGGGATGGCCCTAAAAATAGCTTAAATTTGTTTAAAAAAAAAAACTAAAAACACCCTAAAATTTAAAAAAGTGCTCCTCGATATTATCTAGAACTCTTTGATATTATCGATATGTAAACCTCGATATATCAACTCATTGTCGATAATATCGAGCCAATAGAACCCCTATATGAAACATTTTGTCGTCGATATTATTGATATACGGTCTATTATATCAATGGTAAGTCATCGATAATATCGAGTCTGGATCGATAGTATCGATAACTAATAATTTATGTCCATTGCGGTAGATGGAAAAACTCGTATCGACATATATCGACAACTCTTCGATAATATCGAACTAATATATCTTGATATATCGATCAATGATCAATAATATCGACTTTTCCTGTAAACTGCCTAGCAAGCAACATTAAAAATTGCATAATTTATCGATATATCGAAAGTGTCTCAGTCATACTGACATTCAATCTTCGATATATAAACCGGTGCTCAATAATATTGAGTTTGTCTTTAAAATGTTCAGCAGCCAACAAATTTATGTTTTTCCTACTAAATTTTTAGTTTGCCCCGCTTAATTTCATGTTTGTCAGGCTGAATTTCATGTTTGCCCTATTGAATTTCATGTTTGCTCCGTTGAATTTGTTGTTTCCCCTGCTCAATTTCATGCTTCCCCTGTTGAATTTCATGTTTCCGCAACTCAATTTTTAGTTTGCCCCGCTGAATTTCATTTTCCCTCGCTCAATTTCATATTTGTCTTGCTGATTTTCTAGTTTGCCCCACTAAATTTCATATTTGTCCCGCTAATTTTTTAATTTGCCCCGCTCAATTTCACGTTTGCCCCGCTAAAATTCATGTTTGCCCTGCTAAAATTCAAGCTTCTACAGCGGAATTTCATGTTTCCCCCACTGAATTTCTAGTTTGTCTTACCCAATTTCATGTTTACCTCTCTCAATTTCATGTTTATCTCACTAAATTTCTAATTTACCCAGCTGGATTTCATGTCTGCCTTACTGAATTTCTAGTTTGCCCCGCTCAATTTCATGTTTGCCCCGCTAAGTACGTTAAGTAAATCATTCTAGTTTAGGAGAAATGCTTATTAAATAAATAGACATAGAAAAGAATTAAAAGATAGAAATTTTTTTTATATACTCATATATACATATTTACATAATTAGGTATTAGAGAAAAATGTAATGTGTAAAGAGTTCTTGTAAAATAAAAAAAAATAAAAAAAATCTGGTAGACTACCAAACTAAGGCGGTCTATTTTAAATTTTTTTTTTTTTGCTGTGTTGCATTTGTGGGTCCCATCATGAGGTATATGTTATATCCAAACCTTTCGTCTATTTGACGAGCTCATATTAAGGCTTGAGATGAAAAATAAGATAAATCTAACTATCAAGTGGACCACACTATAAAAGGCAGTGGGGAATTGAACGTCTACCATTAAAACCCTTTTAGGGGTTATAGAAATTTTGGATCATTATGAAATTTATTTTTTCTCTTCATCTAGGTCATTGTGACCTTATAAATGAACTTAGACGGGGAGGATTTCTCACAAACATCACAGTTGGCCCCCAAAAAGCTTTTAATGGTCGACGCTCATTCAACACTCTTACCGATAATGTGGTACTTGAGATTTGGATATACCTCATTTTTTGTCTCATATTATAAAATGATCTGAAAAAATATATGAATGGTATGGATGAAAAGAATACATCATGGTGGGGCCCACAGACCACCGACCATCTACCATTGGCCGGTGACAGGGGGAGAACGCAATCCCTTTCCGTGAAATAAGGGGTATTTTCGTCCCCTTTTTTCGTTGTCAGTACGTAGAGGTCTAAGTTTGCAAGTTAAGTTTGTATTGCTCCAAAAAAAAAACCATTGGATAAAATGTGGAGTCCACAGTCGCAAAATTTCTCAAATGCCTCCGAAAAGACTTTCTTCAGGGATGGTGATTACATGATGGCCAGTATACGTACAGAGATCTGAACCGTTCATCAGGCGTACAGAGATCTGAACCGTTCATCAGGTAGTGCACACCATGAATATACGTACAACACCAATAAAGAAAGCCACGCGTGTACAATTGAAACCAGACCTTTAGATTTTTTATTTTTTATTCCTGAACCGCCCATTTTTCTCTTGCAAGTTTGACGGCACTGATCAACGGACCGACTTTGTTTTTCGTCGCTTAGATTCTTATATTTGTACGGCTACCTCAAATGAGTGCCCCGTCATTAACTCAAGAAGATACTTTATGTTCATGCTCTCACTTATGTCTGCTATCGTATCTTTTATTCACGGCATCAATGGCTTACATTTGCATAATCTAGACCGTTTACCTATTAGATCATAAAATCAGCGTTTAAAAAAAATAAAAATAAAAAATGGCCTGTGAAGAGAGGGCTGAAGAATGAGTGGTTAAGATTGATGATATGGTTAGGCATGAGTCCAGGATTTCAGAGTTACTAATAACAGTTGAATGAGGGGCTATCAGCAGGCGGAAAGGGACAACGAAAGGACATTCTGTGATGACGCAATGTGAAACCAGCTGTCCAATTTCAAAATGATTGGCGGATACCGTCCGTCGAATGGGTGGGCCTCTCTCTTATAAATTCTTAAATTTTTTTAACGTGTTGCATACGTGGGAAACATCGCGTGTAGAGACCCCCCATATGCTATTAAAGTAGGATATAGCTGACTAGATATACCTTTCAGCAACCCTTGTCGTTTATGCGAATGGCTACAAGTGTTTCGGGCCTCAGCAGCTTCCCTTCACTTGGGGGGAATTGGTGGTTGAATATCATCTCGTAATTACGGATTACCCCCTACGATTACACGTGCACCAAATCCGATACAATACTTACAGTGGGAGTACGGTCCCACTTAGCTGTGGCAGACATAAAAGATGCGTAAATAAAATGTAATGAAAGGTCAAGATTCAGTTAAAAAAGATTCTCATTGACCAGGGGTGAGTACCGAGATTGATTTTGAAAAACATAACTCCCACCCGCTTAGAAAAACATGTATACGAACATCTTTTTATTTGAAGTATTTAAATTGTAATAAAAAATTGCTTAGTATTTTCATTCCCCTCTCCAATTACAAAAGTTAGCCTTAAAATGGGATAAATATATGGAGTTTTTATATAGACGTTTTTTTTTTTTTTTTTTTTTTCAGCTATATTCTATTTTATATGTGCGTACAATGTTGGTCGGAGGGTGTGGGAAGTGGATCTTTTTAGCTGTACGTTGATGTCTACGTGAAATTCGACTAATGCATGTACCGTCCTATATGTTAGGCTTGGGGCCAAAATATTGGCCGACTCATAATTTAAGTAAGCATCACTAAAGGCAATAAATATTGGCCGACTCATAATTTAAGTAAGCATCACTAAAGGCAATAAGTGGGAGAAAAATCTTGTGGTTGATTTTTAGCGAGGCCTATCGTAATGATAATATGACATCTACTTAAATCAATATATACGGCACTAAAATTTACGACATGGCTCAAAAATTAGCCTAATCAAAAATTTAAGCTGGTCGCTCCAAGGGAAACAACTGAAGGGTGTGTGTGTGTGTGTCACTTTATACACCGATTTCAATCATGTAGTTCACCTAAATGATGGATGGTTAGTTGTTGAGACATACATCTAAAACTGGGTTACTGTCCAAGTAAATTTCGGAAATACATTCTGTTAGGGGCCCTTGCTAGCAAAACCCTTTCTGACGTATATCACTTACCGTTTGCTGTGTGTGAAAGGGTTGTTCCCTTAGGGTGGCCTCACCATCTTGTATTTTCAAAATTCACTTAGGTTATGAGTTGTGTTGATTATCAAATCTGATTGAGCCAACCTCAACTTTGGTAAGCCGCTGAGTGCTTGCAATTTAATGAAGAACAAGAGAAGACACAGAGGATGCCGGTTAACGCTAGGGATCCTCTGATGCATGAGTCAGGCCATTAAACTCACAATAAGCATAGTAAAATTGAGGTACCTGAGGTCGAAGTCATCTTTTAACGTCAACAAACAAGGCCAACTTTTAAAGTCATTGGTCAGCACCTGAGGTCGGATCAATACTCCATTTGCTGGAGAGTTTCTATAAACACTTTCCTTTTTTTTTTTTTTTTCTTTTTCTGTTGGGTTAGTCTCATTTCACTTATAACAAATTACATAACCCAAATTTACAGGTAGGGTTCAAAAACTATCCCCATCCATTATTCAGGTGGACCACATGATTGGGTGATGCGCATGCTCCAAACCATTTCCCATGGTGGCATTTGAGCTTATTTCACACAATTATCATGGTGGGCCTTGTTAAAATCAACCATAGATGTTTCTATTATTCCAACTGTTTCATTTAGTGGGGCTCATCTGAACCATCAGTCAGCCCAAATTTTTGGCCCCAGGCGTGACATGGGATGGCCCATGTTATGGTTGGAGTGGATTTCATGACACATCACAATGGGCTCATAAAATTAATCTCATAATGCGCTGCTGTTCTATTTCATGTACAAACGAGCGGAGACCCGCATTACAGACAGGAAAGAAGGAAAAAGAAGGAAAAAGAAGAAGCAGAAGATCCAACATCTACTGAATATTGGAGCCATAGGTCCAGGGCGTCAGTGCTCCCAACGGATTTTGATAAACCCTTTCTTCAAATGAGAAGGGCGCACGGTGCGCACTCGGCACACGCCATGGGCGAGCCTGCTCTGGAACTTAATCAAATAGAGTGACTCGACACACTTAAGTGGAGGCAGCGAAACCATCAATCCCTACGCCATGTTCTCAAGCAAACCCGACATGCCGCAATCCTCCTCATCGTCCGTGTAAAATACATTCTCCGGAGGTGAATACGTCGAGTTCTCCTCCGGACTTTTGTCACTGCTGCCGGATGCGGTCTCAGATTTTCGATGTGGTAAAGCTTCAGCAGCTTCCACTGCCGTCTTCCGTATGTCTTGGGCACTGCCAGACACTGGCCAGGGCAAGAACCGGCCCAATTCGGCAAAATCGAGGCATGGCGGCTGGCTCCTCAGAGCCATCGCAGCGACATCGAACCTCCCAATCCACAGCCATGATGCCTTGTTCGGCTCGTGCACCTCGCACGGTGCGCACTTGGCACACATGAAGAGCGAGCCTGCCCTGGAATTTATTCAAATGGAGTGACTCCACAACAACACGTCAGCATCACATTCTACGTCATCCCAGTGGGACCCACTTAAGTGGATCGGAGGCAGCGAAACCATCAATCCCTCTGCGATGCCCTCAAGTAATCCCGCCATGCCGCAATCCACCTCATAATCCTCGTAAAACAGATTTTCCGGTGGGCATCGACTTCTCCTCCTTACTTGTGTCACTGCTGCCAGAAGCCGTCTCAGATTTTAGAGGTCGGAAAGCTTCAGCAGCTTCTGCCGCCGCCTTCCGTATGTCTTTGCCGCTGCCGGACACTGGCACGGGCAAGCGCCAGGCAGAGTCGGCAAAATTGAGGCAGGCCGATCGGCCCCTGAGAGCAATGGCGGCAACATCGTGAGCCCGGGCAGCCATCTCAGGTGTCTGGAACGTCCCGAGCTTTGTTTGGCTCGCGCAGCCCGCAGACCCACTTGCCACCGTTCCTTTGCCTGACGCCCTTGTACACTGGGTGCCGTGTCTCACGGAATTTCCTTCGCCCGGCCCGCCGCTTGGGTGGACTGGTCGCCACCGTGGCGTAGACTTCCTCACCAGAGATGGTGGTTGACGGCCGTGAATTCTCCAATGTGTAGCTTGTATGGACATCTGAGTAATCACAGCTGAAGAACGAGGCCATGTATATTAAGGAAGGATGTGGATTGAATTGGGTTTGGGTAGAATTTGTTAAAGAAGTGGAGTGACCGGCGGCTTTTATATGTTTTGGTGGGACATGCCCATGATTTGAGCTTTCTACGCGCACGCGGAGCCTATCCATATGCCAGCCTGGGCGCCCACAGATCTTGCATTGGCTTGTATGAAGGACGTGGCACCAGTTAGTCTCCGAATCGCTGGATGGTCTTTTCAACACGAGGATCTTTTGTGCTTACGTTGCACAATAGGAGCTTCCAACCGACTTCGCTCTTCCTATTCAGATAACGTATATGGTTGCTGCTATTGCTACTCGCTGTGTTTCAAGTAGGATTTGGGACCTAGTCTGAGATGAAGGAAATAAGGGCATTCGCATGGTCAGGACCGTCCAATGGTGGATCAAATCTCACACGTGTGCCTTTTTGACACATGTGCACAATGTAAATAGGCTCTTTTACATGCACGCCGCTTAGCAAAGCTCTCTAACTGCACCCAACCTGACCACAGCGTACCTGACTCACACTGAATCCAAGTTTTTAACCGGCTCAATTTCTAAACGGTTCCAAAAGTAGAACCAGAACCGTTAAAATTAGGCCCATCCCATACCCATCGAAGAGGAGACTTGAATTCAAGCAGTTTTCACATCTACAAATATCTCACTATCGGAGGCACGCTTTGCCAGTTGTTGACAGTTAGAGAGACCGAAATAGGTTGTAAATAGAGAGTTGACAGTTACTTTCCGCGGAAACGCGTGAGCAGAAAAGGAATACGAAACAGGATATACAGAGGCCACCAATTGAGGTGGGGCCCACTAAACTGACGCTGTTTCCCTTCACCGCTGAAAACGTTGAAGGCACTGAGGGACGTCACTGAGGATATATACAAGTGCCTTGTGGATTTATGATGGCCAACAGAGCCGTTTGTGCCACTTATGCCTACGTAGGATCATTTTTGCACATCTGGGCCCACATGCAAAAAGGTTGGATGATCGAACCGTCCACGTTTTGGTTGCCAGCATATATGCTATACGTTAAGAAACTTACGATTGGATGATTTTGTCCATTGACGCATGCCCTCGGCGATGGTACGATAGATAGGGCCCACATGCATTAATTGCAGTGTGGGGGGCTCACTGGGGTGTGTGCATGACATCTAATCTGTCCATCATGTTCGTCTACTCTTGTCCTCCTGGGCATCCCAAAATCAGATTAATCCAGAACTTAGGTGGACCACACCAAACGAACAGTTGGGATGGTAACACCCACCATTAAAAACATTTCTGACGTTGTACGGCCACTATTTATTTATTTATTTTTTAAATACGCTATTCAAGTTCCAATCCATTAAAAAGATGTTCCCTGCCAGAAATCAGGCTGTTCCAAAACTTAGGTGGCCAACACCAAGTGATTTATAAGGTCTTAGGCTCCATGTTCAACGGTGGCCCATCATATGAACAGGTTTCTCAGTTAGAAAGCTATATATGATAGGTCCAATGAGAGGACTTTTAACTGGTGCAATGGCTCAAGGTTTTTTTAATCATCATTAATTTGGCTTAGAAATCTATTGGCTAGTTTTAATCGTCTAATCATTCATGTGGGCCATTCATCTAGATTCCCTATACTGGATTCCCACAGATTGATCAATTGCTTAGATCTAATCCTTATCCATTCAAATAGTTTTTTCTTCTTCTTTTTCGCGATTGAACTCCCATCATATCAACAAGAGATCTTGATCATCCAATCAATCTAATTTCCTAAGATGATTACGAAGAAATGATGAGCAGTCCATATCATGATCAACGTGTCCTAATTTGGTGTAAATTTATGTACATGGATTGCATGGTGACTGGACTGTGTGAGGCCTACAGTGATGAATGTGTCTAATCCACACTGTACATCTATTTTCCGCTCATTTTAGGGCATGAGTCCTAAATGAAGCATATTCAAAGCTCAAGTGGATTAGGCTATAGAAAAAGCGAGGACAATGACGTTCACCAATGAAACCTTCAGAAGGCTCACAATAATATTTAGTTTCCATCCAACCAGTTCATGAGGCCGAAAACATAAACATCAGCTCGATTCAAAACTTCTATGACCCCATTATTACATGTGGTATGGTCCACTAGGTGTTAAATTCTCACTTATTACATGTGGTGTGGTCCTAATAGAGGAATGAATGTGATTAGGTCGAGCATTGTTATCCTCAAGAGGATAACTATTCCGAATCCACAGAATTTCTCTGGAGTTCTCATAGAGGCTTCTTGAATCCACAAGAAAGAAAGTAAACAAAATAGAAAATAAATTCTATAAAATTTAAAAATGATTAATGAATGAAATAAACGAGTTCACAACGACCTTTAAATAGGGATACCAAGCAATGGGAGAGAAACCTGAAGCAAACTACGACTTCGACTCCTACAATTTTCTACTTACTATTTATACATGGTCGTGATGTCTACTTGTGCACAAGGTTTTCTGCCAAAAATAGTATCCTATTTGGCTTTACCAAGCTATTTTCCTAATTATTCTAAGCTCTTTTCATGTTGGGTGTAACTCCTAAAGCCCGACGGATGAAGAGTTATAATCAAACTAAAACTTACTATTTATATTAAAAATGAAATTAAAATAGGAAAAAATCCGGGGGTATTTTACAAATCCGGCTTGCGCAACCTGACATAATAGGGTTGGGTGGCTAAAGTAGCTTGTTCTACTTCAAAATCATATATCTTACGCCCGATAATTCTTTCTGAATTGTGAGATACACGTAATCTAAGGTCCGACGGTCCAGATCACTTTTGTCATCAACTGAGCCTTTTGTGATCCATCTTGACCATGAAACTGTCCGTGACGCGCTCTACATCAGGTCCACTTGAGCCTTAACTATGCTTTAATTTTAGACTCACACCATAAAATCACTGAAAAGGTGGATAGAAGACCTTTGTTGAAACATATACATTACATTAGGCCCCCGTAGAGTCCAGTCATTGTAGAGGTCGCCACACATCTACGTATGAAATTTCTATAAAGCGTTGAAACTTGCAAAAAGGCATTAAAACAAGGCGGAAAGATAAAACTGACATCGTAGGTGGGCCTTGTATGAAACCAGTTGTTAAATTTCAATTGGACTGACCAATACTGTTCATCCAGATGGGTGGACCCGCTTTCGAATCCTTAATCGTGTTGTATACGTAGGAAGCATGTACATTGGATGTGGGCAATTTTGTAAAGAGTTGCAACTGACTACCAATCAAGAAAATTAGTCGCTTGATATTTAATGTCTCATCTTTCTTTTTTAAAAAATAAGAAACAGAAAAGAAAAAATAAATGTAATGATTTCACTAACTCACAAGTGATGGGGTCTTTTAGCCCTACACCCGCAGGAAATAAAAGGTCCAACCCACTATGAGCAATTTTAAGGGTGGGCTCGGCCCCTAAACTATAGCAACAAGACTTGTACTAAAATTGAGTAGCTCAACAACAACACGTCAGCTTCGATCTCCACATCATCCCATTGGGACTCACTTGTATGTAGAGTTGAGTATGGGACGACTCGACTCGTCCAACTCGACTTAAACCGAATGGGTGAATTGGTCCGAACTGAGTAGGATTTGTCCAATCCAAACTCAAACTGAGTTGAGTTTGACCCGACTTGACCTGAAACTTGATCCGATTACACTTGACTTGATCCAAAACTCAACTCGACTTGGGTTCGGGTCTCTCTCTCTCTCTCTCTCTCTCTCTCTCTCTCTCTCTCTCTATATATATATATATATATATATATATATATATATATATATATATATATATAAACCTAATTTCTAACTATCTCTAACCCTACCCGCTACACCCGACTCCAACCCGATCCCCCGTCATCTCTTGATCCGACTTGGTGCCAACTCGACCCAAATTAGTAATTCTAACCAGGTCAAACTCAGTCCGGATCAGTCCAGGCCAGACCCAGACTTGGATTGGGTCAGGCATGCTGGACTCGGTACTGAGTTGGATCGAGTCCGGGTCAGGCCTATTTCAAAGCCGGATCAAGTCGGGTCAGCCGTAACTCAGTCTGACTCGACTCGATGCCCAGCTCTACTTGTAGGGCATGGAGGCGGAGATAGCAGCAATCCCCCTGCCACGCTAGCAAGCAATCAAGGCATGCCGAAGACCGTCTCCTCAGTCATGTATACCACATTCCCCGGTGAGAGCATCAGATTTTCTCGGCTTATACTACCATCATCGTTGAAGCATTGTCAGATTCCGATGGCCGGAAGGCTTCCGCAGCCTCCACAGCATCATTCTTTATGTCTTTAGCACTGCCGGACATTCGCATAGGCAGACCCCATGCCAAATCAGCGAAATTGAGGCATGACCGTCGTCCTCTAAGAGCCATCGCCGCAAAGTCGTGGGCCCTAGTTGCCATCTCAACGGTCGGAAACGTCCCGACTCATATACGGGACTTGTTGTTTGAATTGTCATTTGGCGTCATTCCTCTTCCTGACACCCTTGTGGATGGGATGCCGTGTCTCATGAAGCTTCTTCCGCCCGTCCCGTCCCTTCGTACCACTAGTTTCCTTGGTGGAGTATACTTCCTCATCCGAGATGCATGGTGCGGCTGATGCACGTCGACGAATTGTAGTACCCATAAAATGGGTGGAAACCGGAGTCACAGGAGAAGGTTTCCATACGAAGTAGGGAGTGAAAGCAGTAGTGTTCAGTTAGGAGTGATGAAAGTAAAAGGTAAATTGGGGGGCTTTTATTTATTTTTGGTATTATTATCTTTGAACTGTTTGGAGTGCTCTCTTCTTTTTACTTGGGGTCAGCTTGTAATGCGGTTGGTGAGCGCACATGGGCCGCGCAATGCGGCTGACACTTTCAACATGCACGCGTGTCTAGATAAGATTTGAAAATTTGAAATATTAGTGTCGGAATCTCCCAAAAGCCTCCTGGGGGTGGTGATTTCACGATCGGCAGAACACGTGTAGAGATCTGGGCCAGTCATCAGGTAGTGGGCACTTTGCAAAGGACGCGGATTAAATACTGACAGCTTGAGCAGCGAGGCGGCTATTGAAGTGACGTCACCAAGTTTTATGTGCCCCACTATGATGTAGTGTTGTATCCACACTGTCCATCCATTTTGGGATATCAATTTAGGGCACATGAGCCAAAGAATGAGTCAGATAAAAAGCTGTAGTGGACCCCACCACAAAAAACAGTGGGCAGAGTGATTCCCACTGTTGAAACTATCCTAAGGCCCACCATTTATTTGAAATCGAACCTGTTTGAAAGTTAAAAAGACGTGAAGTAAGGGAAAACACAAATATCAGCTTGGCCTAAAACTTTTGTTTCCTTTTGAAAATTTTAATGGTGGGCGCCGCTGTCCCCACTGTTTTCAGTGCTAGGGTCCACTGGAGCTTTGGATTTAACTCATTCTTTGGATATTTTGTTGAAATGATCTCTCCAAATGGATGGAATGTGTGGATACAAAGCATACATCATGGTTGGGCCCATGGAACTTAGTGACGTCACTTGTTGATGCGAAAAACCTAATGCGCTTCTCCCTGTACTTCCCACCTGCACGATGATGAGAGACAAAGGAAACCCTGACTAGAGCCAGGGAACCTCCAATGCCTAAGTTAGTAATGAGAGGAGGAAGAAAGTTTTTTTCAAAGTATTTTTCTTCATACCTTTAATCTTGGAGAGCCTTTCTTTTATAGGAGTGAGAGGTCCCGACGTGCGGGGAATCTCTCCCTGATTTCTAGGAGATTTGATTTACTTGCAATCTCTTTACGGATACTTCCCGATCCAGAGATTCTCGAGATTGGGAATTCTTTTATAAGATTTTCGGGACGGTATTTATACTTACACCGTCTCTCCCTTGTTTAGCTCGGCCTCAACCTATTCTGATAACAAATCAATCTCAGCTGGCTACAAGGTCGGAGTTTTTTGCCTTCTGTCGGACCGAATAGGGTTGGTTTGTGGTCGATGTCCTTTCTTTATCCAATAGCTGACATTGTAACCGACCTAACATGGGTCGATTTTATGGTCAGTCAGGTGGCTTTTAGCTTTCGGGCCTTAATCGGTCCCTTTAGACATTGCTGCCTTGCTAGCCAAGTCAACTTTATGTGTCTAATATGTCTTGTCAATGGCTCTTGACTCTTCAAGTCTCGGTCGGGATTCATTTCCTAAAATCCGAGCTGAGTCTCTCCTTTAGGCTTCGTCTTGTCTCGGTCTGACCTGCTACCTCGGGAAGTGTCAGTAGAGTTGGTCCATTCCATAACCGGGTCTTCGGACTTTTCATATTTTTTTCCCCAATAGTGAGCCCCCTTACTCCTTATGTCAGTTGTGCTAACACTAAGGAGTAATGAATTTTTAGGTCGGTTTGTACTAGGGACCGAGGTTATGATGGAAAATTTAATGCTCCTTTTGTCGTCTTTAACGCACGTCGGTTCTTTGCTCGAGGTCGCACGAGCGGATAACTGTCAGAACGCTTCGTCCGCTAATAAGTGTCGGACGCGTGGTGAGGGCGTTACTTGTGTCAGTCGGCGTGCACCACCTGTCGGGTGGGGGAGTCAAAATAAGTGTCGATTCGACTTCTCCTTAAATGCCTCTACCACGTGGCAGGGCTATAAAAGGAGGAGTGGGACGCCTCTTTCCCATTTTCGCGCATTTGCTCCTTTTTCCTCCGATTTTCTTCTTTGTTGTTGTTGTTTTCTCCCTTGCCCATCTTCGCTGTCCCTACATTCCGCCATTTTTTCACTGTTTTCATCTTCCTTTTTCTTTTTGCTTCCCGATCTATGTGCTTTCGCCTCTCTGGTGAGTTCTCTCCCTCCCTTTTCCTTTTTAATCTTAATGGCAATGCGTTCTTCAAGTCTCCAGGAGGGAATTTTCGGTGATGAGGACGAATTGAGACATCTCTAAAATGTCTCGGAATCGCCCTCACTGTTGACGAAGATAGCGATTAGCACCAACGAAGCTTTCCAATTCACTGCTAGGGTATTTGGGAATTCAGCGGAACGTCCTGCTTTGGCAGGTCCTTCTGGTGGTTTGATTACTGCCCCTGGGAAGCTTAATCTTCCCGAGGATGATTTAGAGGAAGAGGATGAGGAGTTTGAGGAAACCACTGAGTCAGTCCCTCTTCAAAGATCGGTACGGGCTGTTGAATATGCAGACGAAGAAGGGGAGGCTGCCGAGGGAGGGGAAGTTGGAGACGAGCAGAGAGGTCCAGTCCCTTCGGTCTTGACCGAGGTGGACTTGGACAGAATTCAAGTCAAGTACCATATCCCCGACTCAGTGATTCTTCGCCTCCTCCTTCTGAGTGAATTGCTCGACCATCCTCCTCTTAGGATGGTCGTGATTTTCCAAGTCACCATGCAATGTGGCTTGCGTATGCCCCTCCAACCCGTTGTTCGAGATTTTCTTTCCCGACTTCGAATTGCCCTCGGGCAAATAGTTCTGAATTGGTGGACGAATTTGTTCAGATGTTCAGTCTCATGGGCTAAGGCAGAGCAGTCCCCACTGACCATTGATGAGTTCCTCTATCTATACCAAGTACAGCCAAATCCTCAACAACCCGGCTGGTACTTTTTGAGCGCTTGGCGGAACAAGGGCGGCGTTTTGATAACCGACCCTCCTACCTCCAACAAGCACTGGAGAGAGAGAGGTGATTCTGGGTGTGCGGTCGCTGAGAGACTGCCGAGCCTGGGCTCTTTGAACCTCACGTTCTTCGAGCATTCTCTGAAGCAGGTGACTCGGCGTGTCCTTTCTCTGTCTTTTCTTGCTATGATACTTCTGAGTCTGACTAGATGTATTTTGCAGAGACTCCCAAGAAAAGGCCAAAGTTAGAAGCCAATGCTCTAGCTTGGATCAAAGAACTGAGGGCGCTAAGTCCGGAGGATCGGTCTTGGAAGAATCTTCTTCAGTCAGAGCGTCTTCTTCTCTTAGGCCTAGACTCTATCGTGACAGGTATCCTCCAGTTGTTCTGATGTGTTTCTCCTGAATTTTACTTAACTTTGTACCTTGTCTGACACAGATATGGCTGAAGCTCGGTCCCTTTTGAAACCAGCTTCCAAGGTGAAGGCTCTTCCAAGGTCGGTGCTTCTGTCGGAGACTCAGCCTTCGAAAAGCTGAAGACAGTTCCGAAGGCTAGGGAGTCATCTGCCCCGGTTGCCCCGACCATTGTCGTACTCTCTGACCCAGAAGAGAAGGCGAAAGAGGTGGATGCCGTCCCTGTCGAGTCTTAGGTGGCTCCTAAGTTAGGACGCATTGCAGAGTGAGTCTCGGAACTGGGAGAGGAGCTGAGGGGGGAGACCTCAGGAGGGGAGATGACTCAACAGGAACCTTCTTTCCTCCTGCGAGTTGTGTTGGCCATGGTCCCATGGGTCATCTCTCATGGGGGAGAAGGATTATGCCAGCCTCTGCGGTTCCCCCTCGAGGCGAGTTCTTGCTCATGCGGCGAAGGTGCTGCTTGAGGTAAGGTCTTTAATCTTTGTTATCTTAAGTAGTTTCCCTCTTGTCTCGGTGACTTAATTCTGACCTTAAGTCTTCTTTTTGCAGTTTACCCCTTGTGTGCTTAAGGGTAGCAAGGATCTTGCTAATGCTGAGAAACGAGCTCTGGTGTTGAAGACACAACTTGAAGGCACCCTGACTCAGGTTGGCAAGCTGTCGAGCTACTTGAGTCTCGTTAAAAAAGCTGCCGAGGATGTCAAGGCCAAGTGCGCCCGTGTAGCCTTGCTGCTGAAAGAGGCTCAGGAGGAGAGTCAACGACTTCGTATGGCTCATGCTCCTTATGAAGGTAGGCTGAATCAAGTTAGAGTTGAGGCCGAGGCATCCATTGAGCAAGCCAAAGATCAGGCCAAATAGGCCGTAAAGGCTTTCCTCGAGTCTCGAGAGTTCACGAAAGAGAGGGATATCTTATATCAGGCCGGGTACACTGAATGTTTCGACTGATGCGAGAATTTTTTCCCGATCTCGATCTCTCGGGATTTGATGAAGGTGCCTGTGGACCCGAGGGCCCGTAGGCTGAGGCTGTTGGGTCAGCCGACACTGCGACTGGTGTCGAGGTTGAGCTCGAAGTGATTCCAGAGGTTGCTCCAAGTGGTGGTAATAGCTGAGCCTTAGGGTTTCATTTTTGACACTCACACCAACACTTGGTTTTTGACACTCACACCAGCACTTGGTTTTTGGCACTCACACTAGCACTTTAAGCACACCAAGCTCCTGGGCAGGCTCGAGAATATCTACAGCCGAGGAAGAAGCTTATATGCCACGACTGATCTTTCTTTTTCCTTTAACCCTTTTACTCTATCAATGTAATGCTAAAGCAAGATGTAACTTAATGTAACAAACATACCGATGAAAGAATACACTTAGTTTTCTATTATTCATTTTGACTCAGTTTACATGCCTGTCATTTTCGAGTCTTTTCAAATACTTCATTGGGTTGAGCTAAGGGTAATAGATTTTTAGATGCTCATCATTCCATAGAAGTGGTAGTAATTGCCCGATTAGGTCTTCCAATCGGTACGTTCCTGGTTGGATGGTGCTTGTGACAACATAGAGTCCTTCCCAATTGGGCCCCAGTGTGTCTGCACCAACTTCCTTGATATTAGGGAACATTTTTCAGAAGACCATATCTCCAACTCGAAAACACCTGACCTTGACTCGGGCATTATAAAACTGAGCTACTTGTTGCTGCCGAGTCATCATCCGTAACCGAGCTCTTTCCCTTTATTCGTCCACAAGATCGAGTCCGAGGGCTAAGAGTTCTTCATTATCCTCTTCATTAAATGAACTAATTCGGGCTAAAGGCAACCCGATCTCGACTGGGGTGACGACTTCTGAGCCATAAGCAAGGGAGAAAGGAATTTCTCTTGTAGCGGTTCGAGCTATGGTTCGGTATACCCACAATATCTTCTGGAGTTCCTCAGCCTATGCTCATTTGGCTCGATCGAGTTTGGTTCGGAGATGCTGTTTGATGATCTTATTGACCGCTTCAACTTGTAGGTTTGTCTAAGGATGATAGGGCGATGAGTACATGTTTCTGATCCTAAGATTATCACACATCTCTCGATACCTCCTGTTGTCGAATTGCTTCCCATTATCAGTTATAATAGTCCGGGGTATCCCGAACCGACAGAAAATGTTTTTCCATACAAAGTCCATGATCTTCTGTTCAGTTATCTTCGTCAATGGTTCTGTCTCGGATCACTTTGTGAAGTAGTCCACTGCCACAACAACAAACTTGGTCTGGCCTTTTCCCATAGGGAATGGTCCGATAATGTGAATTCCTCATTGCGTAAAAGGTCAAGGACTGGTTATGGGAGTTAGTTCTTCAAGAGGTTGTCTCAGGATAGCTGTGAATCGCTGGCACTTGTCGCGCTTCTAGACAAGCTTACGATCGTGCTGGATAGTCGGCCAATAATATCCTTGATGTAAGACCTTATGTGCGAGTGATCGCCCTCCTGAGTGGTTTCCACAGATCCCTTCGTGGATTTTTCGTAGTACGTAGTCAGCTTCGTCGGGGTTTAAGCACCGTAACAACAGGGCATAGTAACCCTTTTTATATAAGGTCTTGTTAAGTATGGTGTAGAGGGAAACCCGAATCTTCAATCGTCGAGCCTCGGCACGATCTTTGGGCAATTCTCCATTATCGAGATATCGGACGATCGAGTTGAGCCAAGTAGGTTCCGAATCAATAGTAAGTACGGTCAAGCTAATTGGTTCATTGATACTCGGCTTAGGGACGTATTCGATTGGAACGAACCTGGGTATGTCGTCTTTATCGGTAGAGATGAGTCTTGCTAATAGATTAGCTTTGACATTTTCTGTCCGAGGGATCCGAGTGACGACACAAAGCTGAAAGCCGCCGATCAGTTCTTTAGCTTTCTCCATGTACTCTTTTAATTATTCTTTTCGTGTTTGATACATGCTGGTAACTTGATTGACGACTAGCTGTGAATCGTTGAAGATGTTGAGATGCATAACGCCTAAACTGGCCGCGAGTCGGAGGCCGAGTAACAAAGCTTCATATTCTATTGTATTGTTTGAGGCTTAAAATTCAAGTCTTAAGGCATAATGCATGTAGGTTTGATCGGGAGTTTCTAGGACGATTCTTGCCCCGTTTGCCTTAGAGTTAGAGGAGCCATCGATATACAGCTTTTAGGGGACTGGGGCGGGCGTGGACTCGAGAGAAGCGGTCGTCGATTCCTCAACATGCTTAGTAGCATGTTCAGTTATTGGGTGGGCTTGTGGTGTTATTTCAACAATGAAGTCAGTTACGGCTTACCCTTTGATTGCTACTCTCGGCTTATACTGTAACATCCCGAATTTTTACAGCCAAAGTATGTACTTGTGCCTGAGGAAATCGGGCGTTAATAATGTACAACTGGATGCTCTAAAATAGCACCCTATTTTTTTCACTTGTTTACATCCAAATACATTCATGAAAGTAACATTCACAAGAATAAAATTAACTATATTGATTATATATCATCAAAGTAAAAGGAATAGTCAAGGCCTCATAATGGGAGATTTATTACAACATTAGAGTTCACAACAGAAGTATAAAATAAGTAAATAATCTGTCTTCATATTCTTTCAGTGTAGTCTTCTATAGAAATCCAGTCCTCTAAGTCTTCAATCTATTCATCACCTACAACATCTGTACGGTTAAGAGAGGGTAAATGCCCTACTCATAGTGAAGGTTATCTTTCAAGATTAATAATAATTTAAGAGATTCATAATAGGTAAGTAAGGGTCTGATATGTCCCGTACTCCACTAACATGAGGGTATCAGCATACGCTAATAACCTATATGAGATGCATGCCTAGCAAAGTATGTGGGGATCATCATATGTAGTGATCATCACATTGTGGAATACGATTTATAGATAACCGACTCAACCCGCATCTCTCACTATACGGATATTCACCGGCATAGCCAATGCTGTCGTGGATTTACGAGGACTCCTCAGAGCGCACAACACATGGGCTGAGTGATTTACGTGACACGACTTGTTTATGGAGCGACTATTTGCGACATCTAATCCCGGGGTGATGTGACGCTGTTACGACTTACATACATCAATTTGTGCACCACTACCCGAAAGTTCAAGGACTTACGTGCCCCAAGATGGTCTCTACCCAGAGCACATTACGTCCATGATAGAATATTTGAATCACTAGTAATGATACATCTTACACATCACTTGCACTTACAGAGAATATAAACTAAATAATAGCATATACAACTGAATCCGAGTAAAGAATATCAACTGAATTATGGAGGTTCTGGAATGGTAAGACATATGCTCAAGCTGTAAAGATAGATGGAACGAGGCCAATATAATAAAAAGAATAGTGACAATGGTCAACTCAACAAAAGTGGCAATGACCAACATAATAAGAGAAGAGCAGCAATGGCTAACTCAACGAGTAAACGAGTGGCATAACCAACTTAAATAAAGAGACGAGGCAAGGGTAAGGCTTGCATCCATGGCCTCACACAAATTCAGAGAAATCCTTTGTAGTTGACATCATGTCATAAACCCAAAGGGCCAATAATTGTAATGATAATAATGGAATCAATTGATAGGATAATTCATAGAAAAATATAAACATGAAAGGCAAGATGAATCACATCATTAAAGGTATGAAAAGGCATGATAACTCTCATCATTGAAGGTCAAAAAAGGTAAGATAATTTTCATCATTGAATATATAGAAAGGCATAAAAAAGGCAGGAGAATTATAATAACTTAAATTAGTGTAAGCTCAAAGGATAAAACCCTCACCTGGCCTCGACTTGAACTCAGTGAGTCAACTTAATCTTCTACCTCTCTTTCTTTCTTCCTTTCTTTCTTCCTTTTCTTTTCTTTTCTTTCTCTTTCTCTTTTCTTTTCTTTCCTTTCTTCCTTGCTGGACGGCAGCAAGACAGATGGCTTTCTTTTCTTTTCTTTTCTTTCTTTCTCTTTTGCTTTCTCTTTCTCTTCTTTCTTCCCTTTCCTTTCTTTCCTTTTTCTTTCTTTTCTTTCTTCTTCTTCCATTGGACAACACTGGCCGTTAATCCCTTGTTTGGGCAGATGTCGATCCCAACCCGTAACTAGTTTCTCTCTCCCTTTCTCCCGATTCTATTTCTTTCTCCTTTGCTATTCCCTCTACATGGTGGGGTGGATGTATATATATAGAAGTGGGTGAGGTTCTTGAACCTTTCTTGCGTGGCTCTTATGCACAATGTGGTGTTTACACTGCTTCTTTCGCAGCGAGATGGGGTCGTAGCATGACGACGCACCGACGAGCACCCCTTGGGCCAGATTTGCTCCCAAAAACTCGATGGAGGTGGTCGAAAATCCCTAAGGATGACCCTAAATGGTCTAGATTGTACGCAGTATCGATGGATGGGTCGTGGTGCTATAGTGTTACACGGTCTGTAGATTTTCCTGCGGACAGTTTGTTTTTACCACCGTTTGCATGGGTCATCGCCGACCAACTTTCATCAGTCAGAATTGAGAGCTCAAGTTGATGAACGGCTCAGATTCTCCAGATCAGGTGAGATGGTGGCCCACCATCATCCCTGCGAACGATCGTTTGTTCAGTTGGGAACGTGGAAGAGCCGTGTTTGAATCCCATCGGGTCAAGGCAGTGTTGATCGTTTTCTTGTTTTAGTGTGTGGCGAGTCTGCTCTGGTTGTGTGCACATGCTACACAAGGTGGGGTCCACTATGATGCTTCCTCGAGGAATCCACTCCATTCATTAGCGTTGCAGGGTCGTGTTATGCTACCTGCCTAGATGTAGGACAAATATAAATCCTAGATGGGTCGCAAGTTATAGGAACGTGAAGTGAAAATCCTTATTTAACTTGGTTTTGTCACCCCTATCACGACATGCAGGCGGATGCTATATGGGATGGTTATTTTGAAATAGATCAGGGGTCCATTTGCGATGATCTTTCGGAAGATCCACTCCATTCACCGTCTTCAGCACCTCATGCTAACCCATGGCCTCAAATTTAAAGTAGATCTGATCTTCCAGTGGGCCTCACGATCTGCCCATACATAACCCGTAAATGTTAAAATTTATTTTTGTAATGTGAAAACTGGTAAGTAACATAAACTTGAATATTTTGGTGGGGTTCACTGTATTGTTTGAAGTGGTATAATCCACTCTGTTCACCGAGATTAGCACAATATGTTAGGACATAGGTCCGAAAATAGAGCAGGTATATTGATTAGGTGGGCCACGAAGCTCAATAAAGAGTCATCGGTGGCATGTAATAGTAACAGGTATTTACAACTTCGCCATCCACTTCTCAAGCAGCTTCCGATGTCCGTTATGTCGAAGTGCGCCGTCCGAATATCTTGAAATTTGTTGGACATTCCTCATTTTTCGTACTCTTTCCATCAGTCCAGTTTGGGCATTGATCGACTATAGATGACCCATGTGCCTTTTTAATGGAATATACTACCTCGATGCTTAAAATAATGCTTTCATACATTTAATAGAGAAGTTAGTCGATAGTTTCGACATATGGCCTAAGATCTTCATTATAAATGGATTACCCTAATATTTGGATGGCCTGTTTGGGGGATCCACATACGATGGAGGGTCAGATGGCTTGCTAAAAATAAAGGGAACTTGATGGTTAGCACTCAGACCATATATGTAGGTGGATGTACGGTTAGTTTCATAAATTGATGGACATAAAGCGGGTTTCTGGAAGATTAGGGGTAAAGCATGTATTTCACCAGATTAGAGTATTTTATTCACATGTGTAGGTTTCTCATATCGTAGTTCTGATGGTGGCTTAAGCATATTCATAGATGATGAATAAGATGAACGCATCAGAATCTTGATTTGATAAGTGCACAAATGGATGTAGAGGTTAAGCAGTTAATTTGTTATGATCTAAGGGGTGAAATTCAACGTGTATGATTAATTTATGATAATTAAGATTGGTATAAAATTTCACATGGAATGGATTGTGGGAACCGTGTGATCTAGAGTTCAGGGGTTTAGGTCAATGGCATTTTCGTAATTATTATTGATCTGTGAGTTTTGGGAAATCTAATGGTTTTTTATAGTTATATGCACATTTTAAAGAAATTCTTATAAAAGAATGTATATCTAAATCACTACAGATTGGGATTTATTCGTCATGCCCTTCGTGGGAAGGTACTTATGTCAAATCATCTGATGGATGGTCCTGCCTGAAAATCAACGGTCAAATGACTTGATTTATGAATGAGGGTCATTCCTAATGGTTAGGTTCGTGTCAGGGCGAGGATGTAAGGCTAGGATTGTCAGATTAGTATCATGCACATGCACATATGAGTAAGTTTTCAGGTAACGCTCGAGAACTTTCAATACTTGAGTATTGAAAAGTTCTGGGCGTTACATGTACTGAATGCCGAATTCGTTGAGTTCAATTTCTTATTTTGTAAGTCGGCCGGATGTTTCCAGTTTGTGTAGAATCTGACACAGTGGGAGATTGGTCAAAACGACAATGGTAATAGTGCTTGCTGACATAATAAATCGACAGTTACTTTCCTTCGTGCTCCCGTATTAGAGCCGAGCTAACCGCTGCCTCAGACACTGTGAAATACAACAACAGAGCTTCTTCTGATTCAGGTTTCGATAAAAGAGGTGGAGATCCGAGATAAGACTTTAATTGCTGAAACGCAACCTCGCACTCTTTTGTCCAATCCACCATTTATTGTCCCTTTAATTATTTGAAGAATGGGAGACATTTGTCGGTAGCTTGGGAAAGGAAGCAATTGAGTGCAGCTACTTGTCTTGTTAGCTTTTGTATGTCTTTAATTATTTTTAGAGACTCCATGTCAAGCAATGCCTTTATCTTCTCCAGATTTGCCTCGATCCCTCATTGGCTCACTAGGAATTCGAAGAACTTTCTCAAGCTTACGCTAAAGGCACACTTGCTCGGATTCAACTTCATTTGGAACTTGCATAGGATTAGGAACATTTCTTCTAGGTCGGCTATATGATCGGCCACGTATATACTTTTGACGAGCATGTCGTCAATGTAGACTTCCATGGTTCGACCGATTTACCGAGTGAATATTTTATTCACTAATCTTTGATAAGTTGTTGCAAGATTTTTCAAACTAAACAGCATCACACGGTAATAATAAAGACCTTTTTCTGTGACAAAGGTGATCTTAGATTTATTAGTTTCATGCATTACAATATGATATACCCATAATAAACATCCATAAAATTAAGAAGTTCGTGCCCCACAGTACTATCTACCAACTGATTGATCCTCAGAAGAAGAAAGTTGTCATTTGGGCAGACTTTGTTTAGGTCGATATAGTCACGGTCGGTCGGATCGATGTTGAGTCGGTGAGTCATCACTGATGGGTCGATTCCTGACATGTCTTCATGGATCCATGCAAATACATCAGCGTATCTTCAGAAAAGGGCTATTAAATTATCTTTCAGGGGCAATCACAGAGACGAGCCAATTTATACCATTTTGGATTCATCTGTCTCGACCAGGCATCGAGATAAAATCTTCCACCGGTTGTTCTTGTTCGTGAGTCTCGACCTGGGGATCCAGTGACTCTATCATAGATACCTCGGAAGGAGCTTTTATGGCTATCACGTAGCAACGTCTTGCATCTTTCTGATCTCCTTTGATGACTCCTATAAGACCCGTATCCTAGTCCGTACTATTCCGTCAACTCCTGCGATCCTTCCGGTTAAATTCTGGCAATTTACGACCAATGATCGACGTTCGCACTCAACCCTAAGTCGTATCCTGTATATCTGAGTCGGTTTAATCTAAGACTTGTACCATTGCGACCGTACCGTCGCTGCGGTTCCAACACCATGACTCGCTCACCGATCTAATACCATGGCAGGGAGATGCAGACCTGCGTTCAGTTCAAGGAAAGCACCGCCCGTTGTAAATTCCAAGAGAATCTCTACAACATGTCAAATCTATCTCATCAATCACCTCATGTCAAGTACAAAGCAACCCATGCTTTCTCTCTCCAAAGTCAACTCTTTCTCACCCTCTATCTTACACCACCATACATGTCAAGTACCACATCCATCACTCACCTCACCCTTTCACCCATCACACCCATCCCTCATCTCTCTTACAACTCTCTTTCTCTCTCACATTTTTTCAAGCAACATTCCAAGGGAGAGAGTGGTGGACGTCCAACATTTCTAAGGGAGAGAAGTGGGTTGTGTCGCCCACTTTTTCATCCTAAAAGCTCTTATCCTAGCCATCCATTTCTCATCTCCACCATTAAAGTGAAGCACAAGGAGACCGACATTCCAACGGACCGAGAAGATCATAAGGTGAGTGCTTCCATAGCCTAGTTTTTCATATTTTTTAAGATGGGCCAAGTGAGGCCTACCGATCAATGGTATGAATCTCACTTTGGACCCTAAGATGTGGCCGATGGCCCACCTTGATTATCAATATCATTCCATGATGGGGTCATTCTTCATGGACCCCATCATGATGTTTACTTTCCTAGCTTGAATAAAGGTCATCTAGACCGTCCATTTTAGTGGAGAAGGGATCTCCACCGTTGAATTATGATTTTATGGGCCCACAAGTAATGGGACCCGCTTGATGTATGATTAGATGAATGGAAAGGAGGGCTCATAGTGTCGGAGCCCTCCATGCACGTGTGTCCCTCGATCTCTCTTTCTCTCTCTTTCTCTCCCTCTCTTTTTCATGTTTTGTATGATGGAATGACCATGTGGCCCACCCGAATGGACCCCACCATGAAGTAAGTATTTTACCCAAACCATCTATAAGTGGGGCCCATCTTATATGTATTGTACTTACACCATCCATCATGTGGCGGCCCACCTAAATAGGGCCCACCTTGAATATGTTGTTAAGCCCAACAACGTCCAGCGTCTGGACGTTGTGTTGCTGGAAAGAAAACACAAATATGAGCTTTTTCCAAGCATTGGAGAAGGGCCACTCACATAGGCCCCACCTTGATGTATGTATTCAATCCACGCCGTCCATCCTATTTACCAAGTTATTTTAGGCGTTGAGCCAAGAAGTGAAGTTGATCCAACTTTCCGGTGGGCTGTACCTTAGCAAACAATGATCTTCACCATTTAAATTCACTTGATTTCTTCTTACACGCTGAAATACATTGGATATGGGGCTTGTTTGATCCATCTTGAGCCAAGGGATACAATGGATGGCTTGGATTTTTTGGATGCGGGCCCTACCTAGGAAAAACAATGAGAAAACTCAGTTTTAAAAAAAAAAAAAAAAACAGCAGCATTCCTGCTGCTGCTGATAGGAGAGGACGCGCAAGCGTCCTGTGATCGGATGGCGGGCGTGAGGCAGCGACCCACGGCTCCAACCGTGGGCCCCACCTAGATGTTTATTTGCCATCTGACCCGTCCATGAGGTGGCCCACCCCCTGAGGTGGGCCCTCTTCAAAAATGATATGCATCCAACGCTCAGTGGCCCACATCATTAGAAACAGTGGGATTGAATGTCTACTCTTGAAACCTTTTTGGGGCCCACAAAAGTTTCAGATCAAGGTAAAATTTATTTTTCCTATTCATTCAGGTCCGACTGACCTTGTCAACATGTTGGATGGAAAATAAATGTTATGGTGGGCCTCACATGGGACCCATAGTGATGTATGGGTTTTATTTCCACCGTCCAGGCGGACGATGGAGCCCATAATAATGTATGTGTTATACACCACACCGTCCACTGGACGGTGGGATCATCCTCTCCCACGTGTGGGACGGTGTATGTGTGTGTGTGTGTGTGTGTGTATATATATATATATATAAATAATATTATGTTATATATAATACACAATGTATAGATTATATATTATATTATATCTAATATACTTGATGGTGGGCCTTCGTGTGGACCCCACCATGATGCTTGTGTTGCATCCAATCAGTCCAGCCATTTTAAAAGCCCATTTTTATGGCATAAGTTCAAGTGGACCTCACCATTTAGGGTAGTGGTCAAGGATGCCCACCGTTCAAAAATCTCTAAGGGCCATTGTAGCTTCCCAACAAGTGGATATTTGTTTCCCACTTCATCTACCACTATGGTAGTTTATGAATAGGTTGGATAGGAAACATATGTAATAGTGTGCCTTAGGAATTTTAATGGCGAAAATCATTATCACCACTTTTATTTGGTGTGGCCCATTTGATATATTTAAAGCTCATGTGAGCAGCCCCATTTGATATACTTAAGGCCTCTGTGAGTAGACCCATTTAATATATGATTAGGCTCACCTTGATGTATTCGTGGCCTATTATTGAGGCCAACCTTCGTATTTATGAGGCTCATTGTGATGTATTAGGGCCCATGGGGTGAGACCCATTGTGATGTATTAGGGCCTGTGGGTTGAGGCCCATTATGATGTACTTAGAGCTCATTGGTAAGGGCCCATTGTGATATACTTCCGGCCATTTAGCAAGGCCATTATAATGTACTCTATGGCCCATGAGTTATGGCCCATTGCATTGAACATAAGGCCCATTGGTGTGGCCCATTGATGTGGCTCACCTTGGTATATGTATGAGGCCCATCTTGACTTATTTGTGGCCGTCCATTGAGGCCCACTCAGTATATATAAGGCCCACGTGATTAGGCCCAGCTCGTTATATTTATGGGCCATTGTTGAGACTCACCTTGATGTGTATGAGGCCGTGTTGAGGCCCATTTTTTATATGAATGTAAGGCCCATGTTACGAGGCCCATTGTGATGTATTCAAAGCCCCATGGGTTATAGCCCATTGCATTGAACATAAGGCCCATTTGTGCGGCCCATTGATGTGGCTCACCTTAGTATATGTATGAGGCCCATCTTGATTTATTGGTAGCCATCCATTGAGGCTCACCTTAGTATATATATGAGGCCTACCTCGATTCTTTTGTGGCCGTCCGTTGAGACCCATTTGATATATATAAGGCTCATGTGATTAGGCCTATTTTGATGGATTCTAAGGCCCATGGATTAAGGCCCATTGTGATGTATTAGGGCTTATGGGTTGAGGCCCATTATGATATATTTGGAGCCTATGGGTTAAGGCCCATTGTGACGTATCAGGGCCCATGGGTTAAGGCTCATTATGATGTATTGCTGGCTCATGCGTTGTGACTCATTTGATATATTTTCAACCCATGTGATGAGGCCCATCTTGAGGTATTTGTGGCTTGCATGGCTAGGCCCGATGTGGTGTACATGCTGCTTAAGGCAAGGAATGTGCACCCGATGTAATGTGTGATTTCACTATAATGCAGGCAATGATGTTTATGGTAGGTCGTGCCTTGGGAGCAATGTTGGTTTGACATCCACATTTTAAGAATAATGTTGGTTAAATGTCCACATTATAACTCTCCCTAGGGCCCATTGATAGGGCCATACTTGTTGTGTGTAGGCCATCAAGGCCCGTCTTCGTTGTGAAGATAGTTTATCACCATATAAAATGCTTAGTATAACTCCATGGTTCATGCCCATACACATCATATGTATGCCTGATATGAGAAATGTTTGATCATAGCATACGCCATTGGGCAGACCATTTATGAAACTTCTTATGAGACAGAGTGCCCCACATTTCACGCAATACGCGCAAGATTGTTGCATGACTGGTTAGTGTGACTCATGCATCTCGCATATATGTGACTTGATCATTATACGCCCTAGCGACATCAGGGTCGTGGCCTCTACAGGCACATCGTAGATGGCCAAATGGGACACCGAAAATGCTTGGTTCTAGCACTATGGGCACGTAGGATGTCCTTGAGTGAAAATCTCAGAACCTCCTTGGTACCAGGAGATGCTCCAACGTCTAGACCAAGTGAAAATGAGCGTCGGTGCCTATACCATGAGGCCGTGTCTCCCACTGTGTCGTGGTCGGTTGGAAGGAGGTGTGGCCTTATCCGCCCGAGTGAGGGGGCTATAAGCTAGGTTGAGTATGATCAACTCGTAAATGGGTATGCTATCGACGTGCCAGATAGGTATTGACAGACTGTTGACTAGGCGAATAGTGAGGTTTCTTACGCTCGCTGGGCTGTGCAGCTAGGGAGGAGGCAGTCCGAGTGGAGTATAATAGACCTCGGTGATTTCTCAGAGAGGAACCGTACTGATATGTGGACTTTATGAGGACTGACATGATATTATGACACCCCGTCACTGTTGTACATGTGAGAAAGCGCACATGATCGGACGCTGATGTGGGCGGGTGTGATGTGGGCGGGGCTGAGGCCTGGGTGGGCGGGGCTGAGGCCTGGATGAGCTACCAGTGGTTGGCAGGCTACTGTGCTGACAGGCTACTGAGTAGGAGTTGCATACTCATTCATTCATCCATTCACTATCCACTCGGGCTGGCGGTGCGTAACTATTTGTTACGTGTACCTTCGTAATGGCCAAGATTTCTGTTGAAGCGCGCAACTAACCTGAGATCAGGAGTTTACTACATTGTGCTTGACTATCCAAATTTTGGTATGAGACTGGTTTGGATAGAATTTTCTTGTGATTAATCCCATAGCCTACGATACTACGTACTATCATCCCGACTTCACATTCCAGCATAGTCATTTCATTCACACCGCATATTACATTGCATTCGCAGTACTTAGCATTTTGGATTACTACGTTTATGCACTTATATGGCTTAGAAGGACTTAACAGGATCTGCATATTGCATCGCATCCGCAGTATATAATATTTGGATCATTATGATCTGCATTGCATACTCTGATATTATGTGACTCATGGACTTACCAGTATATTTTTGCTTTCCCTGATATCGTATGATTCATGACCTTGTCATTTTTCCTGCTTATCTCGATGATGTATGATTTACGGACTCTATTATATACTCGGCACTTACCTTACACACACTTATACCACCTTCTAAGCTTTTGTAAGCTTATGCATGATAGATGCGTGCAGGTGGCATTAGGTTACAGCAGTGTTGAGCTTGGAGCGTGCAGCAGTTTTCAGGAGCTTTGATTTTGATATATGTATTTTTCTTTCAGCATTGTATTCAAGTGATTATATTAGTGGATATGTGATGATGTTGTTGTCTTTATGATTTGGATAAACTTGTGGTTATGCTTATTACAAGACAAATGTGCATTGAAAAATCCTCCTTATAGGATCCCAGGATCGGAATCTGGCGTATGCTACGCTGAGAGCTGAGAATGGGGTACTACGGAGGCTGTCGGCACTGGATTCGATGATCAGGATTCCTATGAATCCGATTTCTGAATTTTGGGGTGTGACAACCCCTACTCCCGACTAAGTTAGGAATTTCATGGAGAGGTGATACGTAGATACAACGGCTTAGAGGAGACTCAGAGAGGGTCGACCCAGTATAGCATTGTGAACGGACGACTGATCGACTATTAGAAAGTCGACCATTACTGTCGCGCCTGGGGTGGAGTGTTTTCAGCAGTGAGCAGCAGTGAAATGATTTCTTCTGGGAGTGTATGTCCTCCTGAGAATCTGATTAATGGGGTACAAACCGGCCGCAATGCCGATCGTTTAACACCCATTTTGTCCAATGCCTGGGTGAACAGCACGTTAGCAGACGATCCTGTGTCGACGAGTATGCGGAACACCTTTCGATTTGTGATAGTGAGAGTAACGACCAACGTATCATCATGGGGGTGATGGATGCCTCGAGCATCTTCATCAGTGAATGAGATGCGATACTTCTATCTTTTCTTTTCCTTTGAGGGCCGACCTAATATGAGGATCTCAGACTCGGGTCGACTGATGCTTCTGACATGATTTTTTCGAGCATTGTTAGAGTTGCCTCGGGGGCCACCAACGATAGTTCGGATTTCTTCCGTGGGTCGGTTGTCACTTGGGGGTTTTTCCGCTGTCCCGGTTCTTTCGACGTGTTCTGTAAGTCGGCCTTCTTGGATAAGTGTTTCAATTTCTTCCTTCAAGTGATAACAATCACTGGTATTATTGATCGCGATGATAGTGATAATACTTGCTCTTATTCCGTCGGTTGGGATTGCTTCGAAGCCTATCTGGCCAGTTAACGAATCCTTCACCCCTAATCTCCATCAGCACCTGCTCTTGGGACTTATTAAGCGAGGTATATGTAGAAAACTTTTGGTCGGGTCGCTTACCTGACTTACGTTCATTGCGCGTTCGGTCGTCCTTGTGCTTCTTTCCTCCAGCCGAGTCAACTTCCTTTTTGCCTGACTCTTTGACCGGGACTTTTGCGTTTTGGGCAACCTCACGCATGATTCGCGTTTCCTCAGCATTCGAGTACTTATTCGATCAAATCATAAATTCGGCCAGAGTCATAAGTGAATTTTTGTCCAGTGATGCCAAAAACAGCTTGTCCCTAACGCCTTGCATGATTGAATTGAGTGTTGTCTCCTCCGAATGTTTCTGAACTTGGAGCGACTCAAAATTGAAACGCTTGATGTGGTCTTTCAGAAACTCTCCCTCTTTTTAAACTACGTTGTTTAAGTGCGCAGGAGGCCTTAATTTCTTCTTTCCACCAATAAAATTGGTGAGGAAGGCGTCGCTGAACTCCACTAATGAACTGATAAATTTCGGTTTCAGCTGCTTGAACCAAAGTTGAGATATGTCGGCTAAGGTGAGGGAGAAAGCTCGGCACATTACGACATCCGAAGCATCATGTAGTTCCATGTGTGTTCAAAAGCACTCAATGTGTTCAATTGGGTTGGTTTTACCAGTGAAAGGTGTAATCTGTGGAAGGCGAAGCCTTTCTAGTAATCGAGCCTACATTACTTCATCAATGAATGGGGATGCCTTTGTTTCGAGCCAGTTTTGATGTGCATCTCGAATCTACTTCATATCTGCAATCTCTTTCCGCACTTCTTTCTTGAAGTCCTGGAGGTCAGCTTTCCAAGTTCGTCGCTTTCTGCCATATCCTCAATCGGAAGCTAGTTGTGCCTCCTCCGATCTATCTCGTGTTAGAGATCAGTGGGGGGCAGCACGATAGTCGTGGAATGAGCGGGCGCTGGCTCGGACGGACCATGGGGCTACTTGGCTGTCAGAGTGATCGCAGAACGGTGGGCTGAGGGTTGGCAACTTGTTGCGGAACGTTCGTCGTCTGACCTTGATGAAGATGCTGAGCTTGTTTATATTGGCTCTGAGCTCCTGGACCTCCTGATTCAACCGCCCATTGCTTCGGTTCCGCTGGGCGTTAGTCGCAACAGAGGTTACTAGGTGAGGCGCGGAACCTTAGCGGTTGTTGGGTTGATTTTGAGCCCCTTGGGCTATGCTCGCACCCGGTGGTCCAGTGACAACGGCCTCATTTGGTTCTTCTTGGACTGTTCTTCTAGTTCTTTCCAGTAGAACATGTTTACAGCTTCTGGTTAGAGCGTAAAAAATGACTTTTTATATCAAATTCTCTCAGACGGCGCCAAACTATTGATGCGAAAAACCTGATGCGCATCTCCCTGTGCTTCCCACCTACACAATGATGAGAGACAAAGGAAACCCTGGCTAGAGTCGGGGAAACTCCGATGCCTAAGTCAGTAATGGGACCAGGAAGAAGGTTTTTTCAAGGTGTTTTTCTTCATACCTTTAATCTTGGAGAGTCCTTCTTTTATAGGATTGAGAGGTCCCAGCGTGCGGGGATTCTCTCCTTGATTTATGGGAGATTTGATTTACTTGCAATCTGTTTACGGATACTTTCCGATCCCGAGATTCTCGAGATTGGGAATCCTTCTAAAAGATTTTTGGGACGGTATTTATACTTACACCATCTCTCCTTTGCTTGGCTCGGCCTCAACCAATTCTGATAACAAATCAGTCTCGGCTGGCTATAAGGTTGGAGCTTTTTGCCTTCTGTCAGACGGAATAAGGTTGGTTTATGACCGATGTCTTTCCTTTATCCGATAGCCGATACCGTAACCGGCTTAACATGGGTCGATTTTATGGTCGGTCAGGTGGCTTTTACCATTCGAGCCTTAATCGGTCCCTTTATACGTTGCTGCCTCATTAGCCGAGTTAACTTTATGTGTCTTATATGTCTTGCCTATGACTCTTGACTCTTCAAGTCTCCGTCGGGATTCATTTCCTGCAATTCGAGCTGAGTCTCTCCTTTAAGCTTCGTCTTGTCTCTGTCTAATCTGCTACCTCGGGCAATGTCAGTAGAGTTGGTCCATTCCATAACCGGGTCTCCAGACTTATTATATTTTTTCCCCCAACATCACTTAAGTAACGCGTCTCGCTACTCAACCTGTTAAGTAGCTAATCTGCGCCACTTTGAATATATCGAACACCAGTCAATCGATCCACGCATGTTCGGTAGAAACCAGGCCGTTATATTTTTTTCTCCTTAAACCTCCCATTTTGCTGGTGCAAGTTTGACGGTACTGATCAGTGGACCAACATTATTTTTGGTCCCCGGCATCTTAGGAGTGTGGAGTGCTTGATACATGGCCTGGGTCTTTGACAATATGCTGTCGTCTGAGATTCTTACGTGTATCGCTCCCTCAAATGAGTTCCGCGACCGACACAGGACCTTTCACTATTTTCTCGACTCTCAGTTTTGTCTACCATCTTATACTTTATTTCCGCAACAGCTTCCATACATGTGTGTGGTCCCGTTAATCTATTACATCATACAGTACTCTGCGTTCCTTTTCTAAATAAATAAACAAAGCGGGCTGTGCAGAGAGGGCCGAAGAAATGAGTGAAGCAGATTGATGATATGGGCTGGCCATGTGTCCAAATGCATTAGGTGAACATTAGGGGTCACTACTCACTAATGGTTGAACGTGGGATTAACAAGAGGCAGAAGGGACGGCAAAAGGATATTCTGTGATGGGGTAATGTCAAACCAGCTGTCCAGTTTCAACATGATTGACAAATTCTGGCCGTTGAATGGGCAGCTCACTCTCTCATTAATTCTTAATTTTTTTGCATACGTGGGGAACATCACGTGTAGAGACCTTTCATGTGGCAGTAAAGTGGGATCAACTGATAGACATAAACTTCTGCAAGCAGCTTCATGGGATGGGAATTGATGGCCAGTTAGCGTCATCCCGTAATTATGGTGATATGGTGGTCTTATGGCACGTGTGCATTAAATCCCAACCATAAAATTAGTGGAACCAACGGCAGATGGATCATATACCAAAATTATGTTGGCAGCATGGTCTTAGGCGGCCCTGGCAGACATGTATTAAAGGCTTAATAAAAGGTTTTTCCTTACGTCCTGATTGTTTCATGTTATTACTGACATTGTCAGCTGCTGCATGTTAATTTAGATTGCCCTAAGTAAGATTTTTTGCTTGGGGCAACAAGAGGATCCGAATGGGCCCTTACTCTTACCCGGGTGGTACACCTTGGAGTTTCAACACCAGGTCAAGGGTTCGTGTACGATGAAATCCCATGGTGTGCGTGTGTGGGATGTGTGTGTGGCGGGAGTGTGTGGGGGTGTGTGTGCGTGTGTTTTAAAAAAAAAAAAACAAAAGGATCCAATTTCTATTCTAAAAGTAATAAGAGATCAAAATTCAACAAGAAGACTCCAAGTAACTAGAGAGGTGGATACCTATTGATTTTTAAAGAGATCACTCTCACCCATTTAGAAGAAAAAAAAAATGTACACGAATCCCTCTTTTCATTGTTGTATTTAAAAATCAACTTCACATGAGAGGGAGTGAAAGCATATGGATTTTTAATATAGCTCTTTTTTAAAAAAATAAAATAAAAATTAATTATAACTTTTTAAAAGAGTGTTGTTATATATGGATAAAATTAGAGTCACATATTGAACTAACTCTAGTTAGATGAAAGCAATGAAGGCAAAAAGCTTCGATGAGAGATCAGGAAAGAACTCGGCCCCAAGTGTCGACCACAACCCCCATGACTAATTCAGACATTATAAGTGGTGGCCTTAGTCGCCTAGTCAATATTTCACTATTTTGACCAAGAGACATCTATGGACGCCGTCTTGATCACAAAACTCGACCTCGACCTTGATCATCAACTAAGCTCGGTCTGCATGACCCCGACCAAAACAACTTAGAGGATAGCTTTGGCTATCAACCATGACCTCCTCGGATGCTGATCATTGAGAGATGTCTCTCCATATACGGAATGTATTACATCCTCGAGATCTTTACCAAGAATCACGCCGAGTTAAGCACCATATATCTAGAGAATTGCATGTGTGATACATATCTACACATCGGACTCATTACCATACAGGGAAGAAGTCTTGAAAACTATAAATAAGAATCCTACATACAGTAAAAGGTATGCACTAATATCCTAATTCGACTAAACTCAAAATGTGCTAATTTTAACTTAGGCATGAGAGGATCCCCTACTACAACCAAGGCTCCCATTGTCACTTAGCTTTGCAGGTATACAATGGGCTATTAGGGATGAATAGATCTTAGCATCAACATTTTCAAGTAATGTTCTATTTTATATATGGTACAAAGTCTTTAGGAAAGTGTCTACGCATCACAATAGGTGTAACATTCTATATTCATTACTATATCTAATATGTATTAATATTATCTATATACTAAAGTTGTATTGATGGTGAATGAGATAGTTCAATACTCTAATTTGAAGCATGTTTTGAGAATGTTTGAATGTGTGGGTGCCATCCTTATCTGATCGAATCCGCTAACCATATTGAGAGAGAGAGAGAGAGAGAGAGAGAGAGAGAGAGAGAGAGAGAGAGAGAGAGAGAGAGAGAGAGAGAGAGATGTGTGGATGCCATCCTTATCTGATCGAATCTGCTAACCATATTGAGAGAGAGAGAGAGAGAGAGAGAGAGAGAGAGAGAGAGAGAGAGAGAGAGAGAGAGAGAGAGAGAGAGAGAGAGATGTGTGGATGCCATCCTTATCGGATCGAATCTGCTAACCATATTGAGAGAGAGAGAGAGAGAGAGAGAGAGAGAGAGAGAGAGAGAGAGAGAGAGAGAGAGAGAGAGAGAGAGAGAGAGAGAGAGAGAAGAGATGTGTGGATGCCATCCTTATCTGATCGAATTTTCTATCATATTGAGAGAGAGAGAGAGAGAGAGAGAGAGAGAGAGAGAGAGAGAGAGAGAGAGGCCTAAGTTGTGTGTATATTTCATATGTGGGTAACTTTACAAAAGAGATCAAACAAAAGGATGATACCCCTCCATAACAAAAAGGAGAGGAGGGCACAAGCAATGATTGAAAGGAAAGAACCAAGATAGAAAAGACTATGATTTCCTGATTGAGCCAAGCCTGATACAGTCGAAGAAGGAACTCTCCATGGGACAAATGGGAGAACGCAAGAAGGAACTAATCCGCTCACCATTTTCTTATAAGAGAGAGATGGGTTATCTTCAGAAGGAATATTTATGAACCTTGAACCCCAATCATTTATTTTCAACACACTTTGGGCCCATTGATGATGGTCTAATAAAACATCGATTGGATGTTCTCCACCTGTCCAACAGAATGCTCTACCATCATATAATCCCTTTTCCCCAATTTTCTAATATTTTCTTTTTTTCTTCTCATTATTATTATTATTGTTGCAGTGTTTTTATGGGATGGCTTCCTTAAGGCGGACCCTCCTTCACCTGCACAATCAACAACGTCAAGGGAACCCTGTCTAGAGCTGGGGAACCTCCGATGCTTAAGTCAGTTATCTAATCAATGGCAAAGAGCTTGTCTCAGTTCAGTATTGCGTACCTTCTTCCGCCCCAAGCTTGGAGATTTATACAGTTTGTCAATCCTCATCCTCAGAGGATTCTTCTTCTGATTATTCGGAGACTTTCTCCTTTCTACGGATTGCTCTAAATCCCAAGAATCTCGAAATTTGTTACCCCTATCCCTAGATTTTCGTAGAGCAGTATCTGTTCCTGCTCCGCCACTCTCTGTCTCGGCCAAGTCGTTTCCGACTCTCAGAGAATCTCGGCCGGATCATGACCGACTCTGGGGGAGTCTCGGTCGACGCAGGAGGATGGGTTCTCGGCCTTTTCACGGACGGAATAATCTCGGTATTTATCCGTCATTCCTTGTTCCGCGACCGACAGAACCAACTCGTTAAGTCGGTCTTGTTCTATCGGCTGAGTGGCTTGAACACGTTCGGCCTTTAGTGGGCTCATGCAGGCGAGGTCATCACTCTGATAGAGTGACTTCAATCGTCTCTTGCTTATGCCTCCTGGCCTATCCTCTGTTTCGTTGGTGTTGTCTCGGACTCTTCAGGCAGTGTCAGCAGAGCCAACCTACTCTTATCCGAGTCTCCGAACTTAACACATTTTTTCCCCAACAATTATTATTATTATTCTTTTAAATTAAATTTTCCAAGACACATGGTAATTAATCCAAAAGCACGTTACTAGTATGTAAATGCTGCTGTTCTATTTCATATACAAGTAAGCGGGGACCCGCAGTACAAATAATAAAACAACATCTACTGATTGGAGCCGTGCATCCAAGACGTCAGTGCGCCCAACGGATTCTCATAAACCCTTTCTTCAAATGAGAAGTGCGCAGAGTGCGCACTCGGCACACGCAATGGGCGAGCCTGAATGGAACTTATCAAACGGAGCCGCTCGAAGCAACACATCAGCATCACACTCTACGTCATCTCAGTGGGACATACTTAAGCGGCACGGAGGCACCGAAACCATCAATCCCTCCGCCATGTCCTCAAGCAATCCCGGCATGCCGCAATCCACCTCATCGTCCATGTAAAATACATTCTCCGGTGGTGAATGCGTCGAGTTCTCCTCTGGACTTGTATCACTGCTGCCGGATGCCGTCTCAGATTTTTAGATGTGATAAAGCTTCAGCGGTTTCCACTGCTCCCTTCCGTATGTCTTGGGCACTGCCAGACACCGGCAAGGGCAAGAGCCGGCCCAATTCAACGAAATTGAGAGCCCTCGCAGCGACATCATGGGCCTGGGGGGCCATTTCAGGGTTCTCGAACCTCCCAATCCACGGCCATGACGCCTTGTTCGATCGGTTCGTGCAATTCACACGGTGCGCACTTGGCACACATGAAGAGCGAGCCTGCCCTGGAACATATTCAAATAGAGTGGCTCCACAGTAACAAGTCAGCATCACATTCTACGTCATCCCAATGGGACCCACTTAAGTGGAACGGAGGCAGCGAAACCATCAATCCCTCTTCGATGCTCTCAAGCAATCCCGCCATGCCGCAATCCACCTCATAATCCTCGTAAAACAGATTTTCCGGTGGCAAAGGCATCGACTTCTCCTCCTCACTTGTGTCACTGCTGCCAGACGCCGTCTCAGATTTTACAGGTCGGAAAGCTTCGGCAGCTTCTGCCGCTGCCTTCCGTATGTCTTTGCCGCTGCCAGACACTGGCATGGGCAAGCGCCAGGCAGAATCGGCAAAATTGAGGCAGGCCGATCGGCCCCTGAGAGCCATCGCGGCAACATCGTGAGCACGGGCAGCCATCTCAGGGGTCTGGAACGTCCCGAGCCACAGCCGTGACCCCTTGTTCGGCTTGCGCAGCTCGCAGACCCACTTGCCGCCGTTCCTCTGCCTGACGCCCTTGTACACTGGGTGCCGTGTCTCACGGAATTTCCTTCGCCCGGACCGCCGCTTCGGTGGACTGGTCGCCACCGTGGCGTAGACTTCCCCATCAGAGATGGTGGTTGACGGCCGTGAATTCTCCAATGTGTAGCTTGTATGGACATCTGAGTAATCACAGCTGAAGAACGAGGCCATGTATATTAAGGAAGGATGTGGATTGAATTGGGTTTCGGTAGAATTTGTTAAAGAAGTGGAGTGACCGGCTGCTTTTATATGTTTTGGTGGGACATGCCCATGATTTGAGCTTTCTACGCGCACGCGGAGTCTTATACATATGCCAGCCTGGGCGCCCACAGACTTTGCATTGGCTTGTATGAAGGACGTGGCACCAGTTAGTCTCCGAATGGCTGGATGGTCCTTTCAACACGAGGACCCTTTGTGCTTACGTTGCACAATGGGAGCTTCCAACCGACTTCGCTCATCCTTTTCAGATGACGTATGTTGGTGCTGCTATTGCTACTCGCTGTGGTTCGAGTAGGATTAGGGAACGAGTCTGAGATGGACTGGGTGTGTGTCAAATAAGGGCTTTTGCATAGTCAGGCCCACCCAATGGATGGATCAAATCTCACACGTGTGCCCTTTTGACACATGTGCACGACATGAATGGGGTCTTTTACTTGCACGCCGCTTAGCAAAGCTAACTGCCTGCACCTCACGTGACGCCGTTTTAACTGGGTGAGGACAGAAACGATTTCAAAAGTAGAACCCGACCCATTAAAATCGGGCCCAGCCCCTTGGAGAGGAGAGCGACCTCTACTCACACGAGTAGCTTTCACATCTAGAAATCATATCACCAACGGAGGCAAGTTCTGCCAGTTATTGACAGTTGGATAAAAGTGGGATGGACTGAAATAGGCTGAAAACATGAAGAAAATGAAAGAGACAGTTGACAGTGGCTCTACGCGGTTCCGCGTGAGAAGAAAAGGAATATTTTATAGGAGATACGAAAGGGAAGCGGATTGGCTGCTGGTGTACCACACGCCAGCCATATTGGCGTTAGCAGGTTCCGTGGGTCCCAGGTATGTGTTATATCCAAACCGTCCATCCATTTGGAGAGATTGTCTTAAGGCTTTAGTATGTGTTATATCCAAACCGTCCATCCATTTGGAGAGATTGTCTTAAGGCTTTAGAAGAACAAAAAAGACAGATCTAAATATCAAGTGGACCACACTGCAAAAAGCAGCGGGGGATTGAATGTATACCATTGAAACCCTTTTGGGAGTCACAGAAGTTTCGGATCAATAAGATTTTTTTTCCTCTTCATCCATGTATTTTTTACCTTATTAATAAATTGGATGTAAAACAAACATTATGGTGGGCCCTACAAATTTTTCAATGGTGAAAATTATCATCCACGCTGATATTTTTGGTGTGGGCCATTTGAGCTTTGGATATGATTCATTTTTCAAATAATGCTTTAAAATAATCTCGAAAAAAGGATGAATGATGTGAATATAATAAATACATCATTGTGGGGCCATGTAACTTTGATTTCCTTTGAACCGTTCGTACAACTCAGAGCTCGATGAGCGTTGGTGGTCGTCTTCGCGACACCTATCTACACCAGCTATATAGCTTCGCTTACGTACGAAGGCCGCCAATTGAAGTGGGCCACTAAACTATGGCTGTTTACCATCTCGGTTGAAAACGTTGAAGACAATGAGGGTCGTCACTGAAGTAATATAAAAGGGGCTTGTGGATTTATGACGGACAACAGAGGCGTTTATGTGGCTTATGCTTACTTAGGATCACCTGTGACACCACCGGGGCCCACATGGAAAGGCGGATGGATGATCAGAACTGTCCACGTTTTGTTTCCTAAACTATATTTCTTAAGCTGAATGGATGGATTTTTCCCATAGACAGATGGCATCGGCGCTGGTACGATGGATTGGGGCCTACATACCGAAAGTGTACGAGACCACTGTTTTTTAATACGGGTTTTACCATCCAATCCATTCAAAAAACGTTCCCTACCAGAAATCAGCCTGGCCCATCATATAAACAGGTTGGTCAGCAATGGTTCAAGGTTTATTTAATCATCATTTAGCATAGAACCTATCGGCTAGTTTTAATTCATCTGGACCATTCATCTAGATTGCTAATATTTGATTCCCTGGAATAGATAAATTGCTTGGATCTAATCCTTATCTATTCAAATTGTTTTTTAATTCCTTCTTCTTTTTTTCTTTTTTTTTTTTCTTTTTTTCTTTTTTTTGATTCAACTCTAATCATATTGATAAAAGATGTTGATCATCCAGTCTAATTTCCTAAGGTGGCATATAATGCTGAGGAATCGAGCAGTCCAGATCATAATTGGAGTGTCCTAATTTGGTAGAAATTTCTGGACATGGATTACTTGGTGACCTGGCTGTGTCAGTCCCACTGTGATGCATGTGTTTTATCCACACCACCCATCCATTCTTCCAGCTCATTTTAGGAAGTGAACTCAAACTAAAGCATATTGAAAGCTCAAGTGGGTGATACCATTGGAATTATTGGGAATGATGAGGTCCATTGAAGCCTTTTTGGGGCCTAAAGTAATATTTAGTTTCCATTGCAGGGATTTTCGTTTTCTTACATTATTATTGGTTCACATTATCACTAAAATTGCCGGTACTTAAAAGAAAAAAACTTCAGTTACATTAAAAAGGAAAGAAACTACAGTTATATTAAAAAGGAATTCTTGAGTACCTTTCCTCATGCAAATAAAGCATTCATTAGCCCGATTCAACGAGGTCACCATAAGTAGCATTCCAACCGCAACGTAATTGGCAGATCCAAGATGTACTCCAGGAAAAGTGTCATGGAGACTTTCAAAAATATTAATTTTGCTATGAAAATGGTTATGTGTCGATCGAGAAGTCCAACCCACTATATTAAATGCAGTATGTGATAATGTGGCCCAACCACATTTGAGACAAACAAAAATCTTAGAGGATTCCGATTGCTAGTTTCCATCTAACCTATCATAAGGCCAAACATGCCCGGATGAAGGAAAGATATAAACATAAGCATGACCCAAAACTTTTGTAATCCCAAGGAAGTTTCCAATGATAGGTGTTAAATCCCAATCGTTTCTTATGGTGTTGTGCACTTGGGCCTTGGATATTGAGTTGGAAAAATAGATGGACAACATGGTAAACCATATACATTATGGTGGCCCCACATAGTCTGGTCACCGCATTGGGTCACCACTCATTGCGTCTGAAAATTTTGAAGAGTGTTGACAATTGCTAAAAAGCCTTAAAGAAGGAGAAAATTGACATCCTAGTAGAGCTGTACATGAGCCAAGTTAGCTCAATTAGCTTGTTTAACTTGACTAAAAAAAAGTGATTGGACTCGAAAAAGTTTGATTCAACTCAATTCAAAATTGAGTTTCAGTTGAGTTGAGCTGATTTTTTTGAGTTTGAAAAAATTTCTAGCTAAGTTTGAGCTTACTCGATCTCGACTGAACTTAGATCGAACCCTGAGTCGAATTGAACTTCGATTGAACCAATTTGGTGACTCAGTTATTTAGATATTGATGTTGCTCAGCAACTATTTGATAAAATGACTTAACGAAGTGCCGGCTAGTGGTGAGAAATTTATAGATATGAAACAAATACCATTGTATCTTGATTTTTTATGTTGCTTACTAAACTGATGTTGTTACTACTTTACATTCCAAGACAAATTTAAGGTGCACTCCATGTGTTTAAGAAAAAACCACAAAAGCTCGAACTTGGATCGAACTGGCCTGAGTTGCGGACCGAACAAGGTTCACCGCGTGTACACCTCTACATCCTAGGTGGAAAATATATGAAATCAGCTGTCCAATTTCCATCCGATTGACTAGTACTGTTCATCTAAGATGGGCGACAACGCTTTCTCACACTATACAAAACAGCGGGACTTGAACGCCCACCATTGAAAATTTTGTAGGGTCCATTAGTTTTGTACAGATGATATTTGTGCCTACCGTTTATCTGAGTGGGTTGCTGGGAATTAGTCCTGCAGCTACGTGCTGGCTCCTCCACTGTACATGTGCACTCCTGACCGCCCAAAATAATGGACATCTTAGGAACGGATCATATAGCAGAAATTAATCAAATAGTACGTAGTACGGTCCTAACTTGCCGATTGGTCAAGATGTCTGATCGATGAGGAAGATTCTCGAGGTATCTCCTCCATAGTCCCATCACATGGAGGTTCCAAGAACTCGGGGACACTTGATGCTGATACAAGGGTCCTTTGATGCTGATGTTACACAATGGGACCTTCCAACCGACTTCCCCTTTCTTTACTGGGCGTTTGGTGCATGATATTAGATGGAATTAGGTAGGATGGAATTGCATTTGGTCCCGTTCCAACTTCACTCCATTTTTTGGAAGCATGGAAAAGTATGGAATTAGATTAGATGGAATTGCATTAGGTCCGGTATCAATTTCAATCAATGTTAGCAAGTTGTGTAGGTCTTACCATGATGTATGGGATATATCCACACCGCCCACCCATTTTTTCGAGATCAGATGATGTATCAGGATGCGACTAGGATTAGAGTCTGAGATGTAGGTTGGCCTGGGCTTATGAAGCCCAATTGTATATTGGGCCGGCCCAAGACACACATTAAAAATGATCCAGCATGATAGTAACACTCATGGTTTTAATATTCCAACTCTTATGCCACTTGAACGTGGTCAGACCTGATCTGGTCCAATACCACAAGTTACCCTCCACCCTAGTGAGTCACAACTCAACTTACATAGAACCAGGGCCAACTTGCTTTCTGGTGGGCTGGGCTAGGTGTAGTAACGGATACTTGTCGCTTGGTGCCATCTTAGACTGGCCAATTTGTATACTGGTTGTCTTTGAGATCTTGACCATTGACTACGTGGGTCCCACCTGTATACCCATAGTTTAAAAATTAGGCTAGTTTTCTCATTAGTTCGGCCAGACGAGTGCTAAGAAAAATGTAGGACAATTAAATTAGACCAATAGTCCACATTCTATGCGTGGCCTACCTGATAGGTAGAACGGGCTATTTTTGGGCATGGGAGCACCCGTGCAAAGGGCTGTGAACGATTCATGTTAGAATTAGATCCTAGAGTATCCATCCCTGGGCAGATTTTGGGTCTGCTGGGTGCAGGTCATTTTGGGTCTGGGTAGCGTTTACCAGGTATAGGATCTGATTGGATACAGTCAGACTGAAGTTGTGATTCAGTTAGATTGAAGCTAGGTCTGTCGAAGGACATTCGATAGTCAGGACCACACAATGGATGGATCAAACCTCACATGTATGCCCTTTTGACACATGTGCACTGTGTAAATGGGCATTCTTACAAGCAAGCTGGTTAGCAATGTAATACTTTTATTAGGTGAGATCAACATGATCAACGATTTAGATGATTTAACTGCTTATTAGTGGGTCACACTATTTATGATTAATTCAAATATATTACAGGGTGGTGCGCTTAGACTATGTTACATAGTCACATTAATTCAATTGGACATGCACTCTATTAAACACTTCTAAAAACATAGTATAAACCTATGATGAGTTAGGCTACTCCAGTGCCTTATTCTATAAATGTCATGATCTCCAAACCGATATGGGCGAAAAATATGTCTCATTGAAAATGTTTTAAAAAAGGGTGTGAGGTGCATAATTCTTTTATGATCTACATAATTGATACATAAATGATAATTTATTTTTATAATCTCTATAACTGATTCATAGACCATATATCCATTATTCTGCGCATCAATCACAGTGGATCAATGCAGGTAAATCAGTTGTGAACACCTTTTTTTAAGGACAGATCTGGACTTCCTATTCATGTATCGCTTGTGATCAGACTGAACCATTTATTTTTATATTCAATGATCATATCTAAACTGTTTGTTTGTGGGTATTTATAGTTAGATCTAGACCATCCCTTCATGAGCATTCGTATTCAGATTTGGGCCTATTGTCAAGCAATGCTCACTGACTGCACTCCACTCAATCCAGTTTTAATTGGATCAAAGACAGCCTAGTCCACTCAATCTGAAACCCCACTTTTAGCAAGCCCAATTTCTAAACGATTTCAAAAACTAAAACCCGACCAGTTAGAATTGGGCCCAGTCCATACCTGGTGAAGAGGAGAATCAGTGCTACTCAAGCGAGTAGCTTTCACTTCCAGTTATTGACAGTTGGAGAAGACCGAATTAGTCATAAACACGAAGAAAATGATAGGGATAGCTGACAATTACTGTCCGCGGAAACGCGTGAGAAGAAAAGGAATAGGGAACACGAGATTTCAGAGGCCGCCATTGAAGTGGGCACCACTAAACAGTTGTTGTTTCACCGTTGAAAACGTTGAAGACAATGAAGGATGTCACTGACTTTACCAAAATAGTTTTAAGGTATCCTCCAGCTGGGAATCAGGAGGATGTCTCTAATAAAAGGGGACTCGTGGCCTTGTGATAGCCAGAAGTGGCGTTTATAAGGCTTATGCCTTCGTTCGATGATCTGTCGCACCACTGGGGCCCACATGCAAAGACGGACGGACGGTCGGAACGGTCCACGTTTCGGTTATATGCGACGGAAGCGAATTGCGACCGACCAGATCTGTGTTGGGGACCACCGTAATGTATCTGTATATCCAAGCCATCCATCCTTTTTCTCAGACCATGGGAATAAGCCAAAGAATGAGGCAGATACAACGCTCTTGTGAACCACACCATACATGGACGCGGATTTTAAGCCTTTGGTAGGGATGCAAGGTGGGGTCCACCATGATGCTAATGGGAAATCTAACCCAAGCTCATTTTATGATATGCGACCAAAAATAATGAGTATCCAAGACTCACGTACCATACAAGATGAAAGAGCGGAGAAAGGAATTCCTACTTTGAAACCTTCTCAGGCTCCACATTGATGTTTGGTCATCCAAATTGTTCATAAGATCATTTTCATTGGAATGATGTGAAAACACAAAAAACGTGGACCGATAAAAAATTGTGGTCATATTAATATTTCAACGGTGGTCGCTGAAATTCCACTGTTTCCTTTCGTGTGGCTCATTTGAGTTTTGTAACCACATTAACAAATGGACGGTTGGATTTCTAACAAATATCACAGTGGCCCCACCAAGAATCCTTGTGCAGTAACTTCATGGGAAAGGCTTTCATCTCTGGGTGGTTCACTAGAGTGTTGGATCTAATTAATTTTTCAGAACATACCTCAACATGATATAAGAAAAAGGATGGACGGAGTGGATAAACAGATACATCACGGTGGGCCCCACACAGATCTGCCCTCGGTGCTGGTACGATGGAATGGGGCCGACATGCAATGCCAATGTGTGGGGGCTCACTGCGATGTGTGCATCACATCTAATCTGTCCATCATGCGGGGACTCTCCACCCTTCTAGTTGATTTTTATTTTTACTTTTTGTTCATCCATTTGCTGCCATTATTAGACAATTCAAGTTCATGATCTGCACCATTCGCAGCCTAGATGTGGTGGGACTCACATGAGGGGTGGATGGACTTTCCTTGAAGTTATGGTACATCTGATTTTTATTGGGTCACTCCTCATGTAGTGATTAAGGGGATACATGATTGCTAATCAAGAAGATTAAAGGCACTTGATTCTTTATTATTTTCTTTCTTTGAAGCATAAAATTTTAGTTCCCGTACATTTAATGGGCTCATTTGGACCCACACAGACGAAAACGTATGGTACAATATATATATATATATATGGCTCGTGCTTGTGGGTTACTTGGGTTCCACCCCTTATTAAAAAATAAAAGGTTGTGGACCCATCCCTACACCATAACAACAAGGGAACAAGACTCTTCATCAAATTGAGAAGCTCCACAATGACCCATCAGCTTCGATCTCCACCTCATCACAGTGGTACCCACTTCCAAAGAATGTAGGTGGAGAAAGCAGCAATCCCTCTGCCATGCTAGCTAGCAATCTTGGCATGCCGAAGATCGCCTCCTCATCCATGTAAGACACATTCTCCGTAGAGGCTGTTGGAATCTCCGGCATTATATTACCATCATTGTTAGAAGCATTGTAAGATTCGGACGGCCGAAAGGCTTCCGCAGCCTCTGCAGCAGCCTTCTGTATGTCCCGAGAACAGCTGGACGCCGGCACAGGCAAACGCCATGCTGAATCAGCAAAATTGAGGCACGCCCTTCGTCCTCTGAGAGCCAATGCAGCGACGTCATGGGCCCGAGCTGCCATCTCAGCAGTCTGAAACGTCCCAAGCCAAATACGGGACTTCTTGTTCGGCTCGCGCACCTCACATACCCATTTTCCCCTATTCCTTTGCCTGACGCCCTTGTAGATGGGATGCCGCGTCTCATGGAACTTCTTCCTCCCAGCCCGCCGCTTCGGGCCACTAGTTGCAACTGTGGCGTATACTTCCTCATCCGAGATAGTGCAACGGGTGCCGCTGATGGACGTCGACGAATTGTCGGATGCGTAACATGGGTGGAAATCAAAGTCACAGCTGAAGAAGGTTTCCATAGGAAGTGGGAAGTGATAGCAGCAGTAGTGTTGAAAACTGAAGCGGGATTGGTTTTGGTTTTGATTTTGGGAGTGTTTGGAATGCTATCTTCTTTTTAAGTGGCGGTCGGCTTGCAATTCGGTGCGTATGCGCACACGGTCCGCACACGTCCGACCCTCGTCGTTTATAAAGCTGCCTGCACTTTTTCAACATGCACGTGCGTACGAATAAGATTTGAAATGTCAGGTCGTCCGTATCCGGAAAGCAATTTTCTCCAGGGTTGGTGATTTGATGGTTGGTAGACACGTGTAGAAATCTGGGCCAGCGCACCATGGATACACCTAAATGGTTACTTGTGTACTCTCCCTCGAATGAGAGTCCGTCTTTGACCGAAAGACCTGTTTTTTAATTTCCCGGGCCCTCACTGATGTCTAATATCTTATCCTTATTTTCGGCAACAGTATCTTACCTGTGCATAATCTGGATCGTACGTTCATCTATTTGATTATACAATCAACGTTTTTTTTTTTCCCCTCATTTTCTTTTAAATAAAAGTAACCTGTGAAGATAGGGCTGAAGAAATTACCGGCCCAGATTTATGCTGTGGGCTGGTGATGTGTTCAAATGCATTTAGGTGGACATACGTACGGGTCAGTAGAGTTGGGCGAGGGATTATCAGCTGGCAGAAAGTGTCAAGGATTGCGACAAGGTCGGTGATTGACTGAGACTGTCAGTGGAATGGGTGGGGCGGACGCGGTTTGGCTAGTGACGCGGCTACCAGCCAGGTGGCTAATCGTCCGTGCTATGTGGACCCACCATGATGTAGGTGTTTTATCCATTCTATCATCCATCCATTTTGAAAGATAATTTTAAGGATTGTTAAAAAAAAAAATGAGGTATATCTAAATCTCAGGTGGACCACACCATGGGAAAACAGTAGTGATTAAATGGCCACCATTAAAAACCTCTTAGGGTCTACTGTAATAGTTATTTGACATCTAACCTGTTGATTAGGTCATACAGACTTGGATGAAGAGAAAAAATATATATCATCCTAATTCAAAAATTTTGTGACCCTCAAGAAGTTTTTTATGATGGGCGTTCGATCAACATTGTGTGGTCCACATGAGGTTTGGATCTACTTCATTTTTATAATCTTATTATAATATGATTTGGAAGAATGAGTGGACAGCGTTGATAAAACATATACATCATGGTAAGGCCTGCAGAGCACTAAATACTCGCTCATGGCCAGTGGCAGGGTGACTTGCCAATCCGTTTCCCGATAGTGCTGGACGCCGATTTCCGACCAAAGCCTTTCGTAGGAAACTCCAGCCCGGGGAACCTAAGTAGGCTCACATTGATTTATGTGAGAAATCTACCTCAGCCAACCATTCCGTGAGCTCATTTTATAACCTAAGTCCAAAAATGAGAAAGGTTTAATACTCTCAAAACGTGAGGATTGAACGTCTACAGTTGAAATATTTCTCAAGCCATGTAATTTTTGAAATCAATATGACATTTATTTATTTCAGTTCATCATGTAGAGATGACATTATAAACAGTACAGCAGGCATGTAAACATCAATATCGACCTAGGAAGGTTTCAACGGTGAGAATTTTTTTACCAACCTTTTCCTCTAGTGCGGCTCACTTGGTTCTCGGATCTTCCTCACTTTTGGCATCAACTCTTAAAATGAAATCATAAAATAGTTGGATAGGGTGGATTTCTTACAAACATCGTAGTAGACCCCACCTAAGCCTTCGTCACAAAACTTCGTTAAAGGCCTTAACAGGAAATTCCAATGGGGCACTTCCAGGGCGGTACCTCATTAATTTTTATTTCCTAACCGTGTTGCATGCATGGGATATCGCGTGTTGAGACATGACACAACTAGTAAGATATCGCTAGTGCAATCGGTCCAATCACCACACGGTGCATTTAATACAGTTACCTGACAGCTTTAATAATGATGCGGGCTAATCACAGTAAAACTTAAATTTCCTGAATATAGTAAGTCGAGGATCCCAAAGCCCACGAGCTTGGTGTAAGAACAAGCGGACCGGCCTGTGTACCTCGTACCGGCTATTTAGCTGCTGTATCGCCGTCAGCCTGTCCTATTAGCCTGATCACAAGGTACGTGATATATCCAACCCATCTATCCATTTGGCAAGCTAATCTTAAGGCTTAAAAAAAAAAATAAGACAAATCTAACCATTAAGTGGACCACACTGCAAAAAGAAGTGAGGGATTGAATGTCTACCATTGAAAACCTTTTGGGAGCCACGGAAGTTTTGGATAAGTATGAAATTTGTTTTTACTCTTCATTAAAGTTTTTTTGACCTTATGAATAGATTGGATGGAAAATAAACGTTATGGTGGGCCCTACGAATTTTTTAACAGTGAAAATCATTATCTCCGCTGATATTTGTGGTGTGGTTCAGATGATCGTTGGATTTGATTTATTTTTTATATAATGCTCTAAAATGATCTCTAAAAATAAATGAACAGTTTAGATATAATAAATACATCACTATGAGGCCCATGTAACTTTATGTCCTTTGAACCGTTCGTACGACTCGGAGCTCAAGGAGAGTCAATGCTCGTCTTTGCACGACACATACCTACAACAACTATATAGCTGGTGTGTGGTACACCAGCCAATCCGCTTCCGGTGTAAGATAAGCAAATCAACTGGTGTGCCACACACCACCTAGCTAAGAAGACGACCACTAACCCTCTACAAGTTCCATGTTATAGGAGGGTTCAAACTAGAATGAAATTAAAGTTACATCAGCCCTACGATAATGTATTTATTATGTCCACACCATTTATCCATTTAGCGAGATTATTTTAGATTATAATCCCAAAACTGAATCATATCCAAAGTTCAAGTGGACCATACCACAAATAGTAGTGTGAACACCAATTCTCACCATTAAAACATTTGTAGGGCTTTATTTTCCATCTAATATGTTCATAAGGTCCCACATATATGGATGAAGAGGAAAAATAGATATTATGTTGATTCAAATCTCCTGTGACCCCTAAAAATATAGTTGTTAAAAAATGTAATACATATTTGATAATTTTAACCTGACTTCATTTGAACTTAGCTCTCGATAAAGTTTTTAGAAATTTCTTTTACGTTATTACTAAGGGATTTTTGGTTAATGAATCTCATGGTCGTTAGGCATGATGTTTTTGAAGGGGGGCGCTTTGGAAGCCCCTCACATGATGTTTTCTAAGTTGGGGTATATCTTGAAAATATTCATACTATCTCTGGTACACCAAAGATGCTTAATATTTCTAAACCTCCGAGAGATATGATTAGGAATAATTATTGAAAAATTTAATCTAGCTAATTCCTTTTTGGACAAGTCACTCCCCTTTTATTCATAGCTTCCTTTAAAAATCATATAAAATTTAGCTTTGACTTGATGAATTGTCATTTATGTAAGTCAATGGATATTTACCTACATTACATACTCATCACATTGCATTAGTTAGATGTGACAACTTGAGAGTTGAGCTCGCATGATGAGGGAGTGTTGGTCATTTGCAAATAAGGAGTTAGAATCGCTATGAGGGAGTGTTGGATTGTGAGGCATGTATCATCTCATACAACATACATGTGCATTAATAAGAGTATTTAGGAACTGAGTATTTAAGTTGTTGTATCATTGCTTGTGCTAGTGGAATCAATAACATATGTAACTTAGAGTTAATGGAACCACTGAATTGATCACACACTCCCAATCTGGGACGGTGTTTTAAAGCATCAACTAGACCCTATTATAAATGCAGGCACCCTAGAGTCCGATGAGTTGGATGAGGCATCCGTGGATTTAGATGAGGAGTCCTCATACATCCAGTTGCTCAGTGGGTCAATGTAGGATGCTCGTGGGTCATCGATAAGATCTTAGAGTTGACACATTTGTAAATTATGGGTTGTATATTTTTCTCAGCAGTAGTCCCAAACTCTAGATGAACATGTTTTAATTATATCTGATTTACTTGCATTAAAATTTACATTTATTCTAGGGTACATTGCATAGTCTATTTTAATTATATGAATAGCTCAAATGTTAAGTGAAACGAATTATAAAATCTCACTTTCGCAAAGCATAAGTGGCACTTAGGATATCAGGAGTCGAGTATTTACTCGGCTGGGGCGTTATGGTTCCATGGTTCAATTATATGGATTAATTGATTCACAGTTCGGTTCTACATACCCCCAAACCGATCGAGAACTAAACTGAACCAAACAGTTCTTTGATTTTTGGAACTGGATTTGGAACCTGTGCACTCTAGAACCAAACCAAACCTACAGTTTGGTCGGTTCCAGTCCGGTTCCACGGTTTTATCGGTTCAATGTGCACCCTTAGATATAACTCATTACTTCTAGGCTACTTGGGTTCTGCCCAGTATAAAACAAAAAAGGGGTGAACCCCATCCCTACACCATCACAACAAGAGTCAACAAATTGATATGTTCCACAATGACACGTCTGCTTCGATCTAAACGTCATCTCAATTAAACCCACCTTCCAAGGTGTGGTGGTGGAGAAAGTAGCAATAACTCTGCCATGCTAGCAAGCAATCCTGACATGCCAAATATGGCCTCCTCATCCAAGTAAAACATATTCGTTGTCCGCATGTGTTCTTACTTGTGCACCACTCTCTCAAATAGAGTCCGTCATACATGTGTATAATATAGACCAATCATCTACTAAATCATACAATCAACATTTTTATTCCTTTTTAAGTAAAAGTTTCATGTGAAGAGAGGGATGAAGAAATAAATGGTCCAAATTGATAACATGGGTTGGCCATTGTCCAAATGCACTTTAGTGGATATATGGGGTCACTAATAACAACTGGGTGAGGGGGTTATAAGCGGGCAGAAAGGGACAACAAAAGTTCATTCTGTTGTTGTACCCTATTTCTATCGTTCGTGTCATTGGAGAGAAAGGGAGAGCATGCTACAGATCTTGGAGGGAACTTTTGAAGTTAAGCTAAAAATTTAAGAGGCATAATTGAGTAGAAGAAATGGAATATGGCCGAGAATCTAGGAAGTGTGGTTTTTAGTGAGACATAGTCAAGCGGAACAGGAATAGTTAAAGGGACACGCACAAACAAAGGAAGGATTGAAAAAACTGAAATGGCGACTCAGTTGTCGTAATCATTGGATTGAAGGAGAAAAACATATATAGGAATAGCAGTAGAAAAAAAATCTATAAATAGCCAAAGGATTAATAGAATATACGGCATCTCACATCAATTAAATCAAAATAAATTTATCTTTTATCTCAGTTAATCATAGGAGTAGCGATAATCCAGTTGTGGTAATTCTTAATGATATTTCTTAGTTGTAATATAGGTCTATGCTTATACGTTGGACTGGATCCTTGTCCAATATTAAGTAGTTATTTCTAGAGATGCATTCTTCTAGTTGCTTGTGAGTTTTTACTTTTGTCTAATTGCACAGGTATATATACTAGAAAGTATTTTTATGTAAAAGGAAACTCACTTTCGAAGGAAGAAGCCCACCCTTCAATTATTGCCTGATCATTACAAAATTCCGCAAGTAGCTGAGTAGGCAATTGATCTTTTTATATTCTTTTAATATATATTCATATTGGACGTATTATTTCGACACATGGGGTCAAAGTTGATCAGTTTGAAACGAACCACTATATCGATTGTGGCACGCTCGCACATACCACACATGACAAAAAACAAACCAAGTGCCAACATTTTTTGGCATGCCTAGTGGGACCCTAAGTATTAGAATACTCATCAGTGCATTAATCTTAAGAAATCGTGAGCTAAAGATAGGTTCATCCAGCACCTAAGCAATTAAGTTTTCTATCGAATCCAGTATCATTTCCATTAAACCCAAATTGGGTATCCTCATCTCGGCTTAACCCTCTTAAAATATTTTAAGATGGAATGATCGATATATAATAAGGAATTTAGCATATCGTCGAACAATCACGGGTTCAGACTGAAGCTTTAGGTAGATGGATGGACAGCTATGTTAAAAACATGAATCAAATGATGGTTCTTTTTGCCAAAAGAACACCTATGGTGCCTTAACAACAAGTTAACACTACTTCTTTAAAAAATATGACACTAATACCCCCAGTATAACCAATACCACAAGCACCTCCTCTACGACAGAATACACATCCTACTCCAATACAGAAAGTGCGGAATCTTCATCTACACGCTGAGTGTAGACAACCAAAATGGGAGGTCAGAAATGTCAGTAGAAGGAAACCAGGGTGTACTTGGGGGGCGACATTTTCCTGGGAATCCACCTTATCATGGAAGACAAAACTAGGTAAGTTTAGAATTGCCACCAATACCTGAACCATACCAATTGAATTGTGACCGAATCCTGCAATTGCTCTAAGAATTAGCATGCCAAGTTCTCAGCCATACTATTAACCAAACCTATCATAAGCCTTATCAAGAATGGATTGAACGACAGTCTCCATTGTTGTGTCAAATTTACTATTTTTTTTTTACCAAGATGAATGAGCTCAATCAAGACGACCGACTTTGATGTTCTTCGACTAAGATGACCAAATTCAACTAAGACGACCGAATTTGAAACTTTTCAATCAATATGACCAAATTTGACTAATATAAATGAATTTTATGTTTTTCGACCTAGACAGCCGAATTTGACCAATATAGTCAAATGTGCAGTTTTTCGACCAAGATGGCTAAGTTCGACCAAGATAACCGACTTTTATGTTTTTCGATCAAGATGACTGAATTTGACCAAAATGGATGAGTTTGATTTTGATTTTTTATTTTTATGAAGATGACTCAATTTGACCCGGATGGTCAAATTTATTATTTTTTTTACCAAATGCGAGATGACATGAGGGACAATGTTGTACCTTATTGGATAGTCAATTAGGAATGAACACATGTCATCGCAGGGACAGAGATAGCCAGTGGCATATCTTTAGGGGAACTTAAAGTGCGGCTGAGAATCCAGGAAGCGCGGTCAAGCAGAAAAAACGGAATGCAGCCGAAAATCCAAGAAGTGCGGTCAGGCAGAAAAAATAGAATGTGGCCGAAAATCTATGAAGGCATGGTAGACTAGATGAAACGAAATGCGGTAGAGAATCTAGGAAGCTCGGAAGCATTAAGCGGTCGACTGAAAAAGGAATGGTCAAAGGGACACATATCAAGAAAGGTACAAAGGATTTGGAAGGCTGATGTGGCAATTCCTCAGCTGTCATATATTACCATTGGATTGAAGAAGAAAATCATATAGACAAATAGGTTCAAAAAAAAGAAAAAAAAAACTATAAACAACTAGAGGATTAGCAAAACAAGGCATCTCACAACGATAAAGTCAAAACAAATCTATATTTTTATCTCATTTCAGTTTATACTAAGGAGTAACCATAATTTATTAGTAATAGTTTATAGTTGCACTTCAGGTCAACACTCATACACCTGACTTCATATTTATCCAATATCAAATAATTCTTTCAACCGACGTGTTCTTCCAATCACTCTTAGGCGTGTTCTTCCAAGCACTCTTAATGATCACTTGTATAAAAGAAAATAAAATAAAAAGAAAGTCCGTTTGTACTGTATACAAAAATGTCCTTTACTGTAAAAGGCAAAAAGGCAGCCTACTTTTGTAGGAAGAAATCTACTCTTCGATTATTAAATCATCGGTATAAATTTCTGTAAGTGACAACATAGGTGATTGATAATTTCATATTCTACTGGTATACATTTACACTCGTTGTATCTGCAAATTTCAATGCTTGGGTCAAAGTTAATCGGTTTGGACCAAGTTGTTATAAACATGGCCGCCGACACCACACAATGTGATAGAAAAAAAACGGAGTGACAACATCTGCAATAAGGCAATGTGAAAGCAGCTGTCCAGTTTCGACATCTTTGGCTGATACGGTCAGTTGAATGGCCCGGGAGCTGTCTTACTAACTCTTGTTTTCAAGTCACGTTGCATGCGTGGGGATATCGCGTGCAGTGATTTTTCATATGCTTGAAAGTGTGACCAATGAGTAAATGTGGCGTTCTTGTCACACCTGAAGCGGATTGAGTGGCACGTGTAGCATATGCCACCGACTTAGCTGGTATGGTGACGTCACCAAGCTACGTGGGTCCCATCATGAGGTATGTGTTATATCAAACCATGGGTCCATTTGGCAAGCTTGTTGTAATGCTTAATAGAAAAATAAGACAGCTCCAACAATTAAATAGACCACACTGTAAAAAGCAGTTGAGGATTCAACGTCTGCCATTGAAACACTTTTAAGGCTTACCGAAGTCCTGGAGCAATATAATATTTGTTTTTCTTCTTCATCCATGTCTATGTAAAATAGGGTTAAATGGAAAATAAACATTATAAAAATCCCTACAAATATTTTAATGATCCAGATGATATCGGTGTAAATATAATAAATACATACTTATGCAAGTTTGATCTCTTTTGAACTGTAGCTCTGGGAGCGGTAAACCCTCGGTCTTTGCACAATACGTACCAAAGTCGGTGGTCCATGGTACACTAGGCAAGCCTCTTCCTGTTGCATTTACAATACCACACAGCCTATGGACGCCCCAACAGCTTCACAGAGGACGTGGTTTGGCTAATGACGCTGCCATCAGCAACGTGGCTAATGGTCTATGCTATGTGGACCCTACCATGATGTATGTGTTTTATCCACATCGTCCATCTATTTTGTGACTCAAGGATGAACGTGATAAGGTCGATCACTGTCTTCCTCAAGGATAACTACTCCGAATCCACGAAGCTTCTCTGGACTCCTCACAGAGACTTCTCGAATCCACGAGGAAAGAAAGCAAGAAAATAGAAATAAGCTCTAATAAACTTCGAAATTGATTAATGAATGACTAAAAATGAGTTTACACCCCTTTAAATAAGGGAACCAAGCAATAGGAAAGAAATCAGACCCAAACTACAACTAAAACTCCTAAAATTCGCAACTTACTATTTATAGACGGTCGTGATGTCTACTAGTGCGCAAGGTTTTCAGACAAAAATAGTAAGTATCCTATTTGGCTTCACCAAACCGTTCTCCTAATTATTCTAAGAACTTTTCATGTTGGACACAACTCCTAAAGCCCAACGGATGAAGAGCTATAAGCAAATTAAAACTTACTATAAATAATAAAAATGAATTTAAAGCGGGGAAACGACCGTCGATCAGGGGGTTTCTCACAAATCTGGGCTGCGCAACCCGGCATAGTGGGGTTGGTTGGCTAAAGTAGCTCGTTCTACCCCAAAATCATATATTTTGCGTCGGATAACTCATTCCGGATTGCGAGATACGCCCGATCTAAGGTCTGATGGTCCGGATCACTTCTGTCGCCAACCGTGCCTTTTCTGATCCACCCTGGCCGTGAAATTATCCGCGACCCGCTCTACCTCAGTCCCCTCCACTTGAAAAGAACTCGTCCTCGAGTTTTCCTCTTGCGCTGGTTCATGATACTCGGTTACGTCCGCGATGTTGAAAGTCCGTGAGATCGCCATGTCATCTAGAAGATTAACAATATAAGCGTTGTCATTGATCTTTCGGATGATCGGTACTAGTCCAATCTTCTTATTTTTCAACAAAATAAGCGTTGTCATTAATCTTTCGGATGATCAACAACACTTTTTGTCGCCGGTACTTGTCCGCTTGTTCCTTATACTTCTCGTTCGAGGCATGTAGCTTGGCCTGCACTTCTGCATAGATGCCCATGATCTTATCTGTCATATGTTTTTCTGCAACGCTTGTGCCTGGGTGCTTGGGCAAAGGGACCAAGTCAAGTGTGTGGCAAGGCACTCGTCCATAAATAATCTGGAACGGCGATTTTCCTGTCGAGCGGTTCATCATGTTGTTGAACGCAAACTCTGCTTGAGACAAGGCCAAGTCCCACTGCTTCGGCTTTTCTCCTGCAATACTACGAAGGAGGTTTTCCAATGTACGATTCACGACTTCGGTCTGCCCATCAGTTTGTGGGTGGTAAGCACTGCTGAATTGAAGTCATGTATCGAATCGAGTCCACAAAGTCCTCCAAAAGTGGCTAATGAACTTTGTGTCACGATCAGAAGTAATGGTCTTAAAGACCCCGTGTAACCGTATGACCTCCCTAAAGAATAAATTCGCCACATGTGTTGCATCAAGGGTCTTCTTACATGGGATAAAGTGCGTCATCTTAGAGAAACGATCGACCACTACGAACACCGAATTCATAACGCGTTGTATTCGTGGAAGACCAAGCACGAAGTCCATTGATAAATCCTTCCAAGGACCGTCAGGCACAGGTAACGGGGTGTAAAGGACCGTATTCTGATATTGCCCCTTGGAGGTTTGGCAAATATGACAACGTTGTACAACTCTTCCCACATCTTGTACTAATTGGGGCTAGTAATACCGCTCTTCCACAAGAGCTCGCGTCTTGTCTCGCCCAAGGTGTCCACCAAGGCCACCTCCATGAAGTTCTTGAATAATCTGCTCCCTTAGAGAACTTTGGGGGATGCATAATCGATTCCCTTTGAAGAAAAAAATATCCTGTAGATGAAGGTCACTGGGGTGACCTTCTTAGCACTTCAACCAAGAATCTTTGAAATCCTCATCCTTGACATACAGCTCCTTAAGACAGTCAAAGCCGACCACCTCGTTACTCATCGTAACAAGTAGTGACGCACGACGGCTAAGTGCATCAGCCACCTTATTCTGCTGACCTGACTTATGCTTCAGAACAAACATAAATTCCTGTAAAATTGTAACCCATCTAGCATGCACACGATTCACGTTAGTCTGATTATTAATAAACTTTAATGCCTGATGGTCAGTGTAAAGAACAAACTCCCTTTGAATCAGATAATGCCACCAATGTCGTAGCGCCTGAACAACTGCGTACAACTCAAGCTCGTAAGTCGACCACTTCTTTCGGGCTTCGCTGAGCTTCTCGTTATAGAAGACTACCGGCCTGCCTTCCTGTGATAATACTCCTCCTATTCTGATATATGAAGCGTCACACTCCACCTCAAACAACTTATCGAAATTAGGAAGCACCAAGACCAGTGTTGTAGACAAACGATGCTTGATCTCCTGAAAGCTCTTGTCAGTTTTATCGGTCCACTGGAACGGCCCTTTTTTCATGCAGTCTGTTATAGGAGCGACTATGGTGCTAAAATCTTGCACAAATCGACGATAGAAAGTTGCCAACCCGTGAAAACTCTTCACCTCATGAATGTTTGTCGAGATCGGTCATTCCCTAATAGCTCGCACCTTTTCATCGTCCACCCGAATGCCTGTGGACATTACAACAAATCCTAAAAATAACAGGCTGTCAGTTAAAAAACTACACTTTTTCAAGTTGAGGTACAACTTGTTATCTTGTAGGACCTGCAGCACTTGCCTGAGATGTTTCTTGTGCTCCGCCTCATCCTGACTATATATCAATATATCATCAAAATATACTACCACAAATCGACCAGTGAACGGTTTTAGAACTTGATTCATCAAACGCACAAAAGTACTTGGTGCGTTCGATAGGCCGAAGGGCATGACCAGCCACTTATACAACCCTTCCTTTATCTTGAATGCCGTTTTTCATTCATCACCGGGTCGAATACGAATCTGATGGTACTCACTCTTTAGATCGAGTTTAGAGAACATCTTAGCCCCTCCTATCATATCGAGCATGTCGTCCAACCGTGGTATTGGGAACCGATATTTGATGGTAATTTTATTAACTGATCGGCTATCGACACACATGCGTCAGCTTCCATCTTTTTTTGGCGTTAATAATGCTGGTACAGCATATGGGCTTATGCTCTCTCTCAATAGACCTTTACGGATCAATTCCTCCACTTGTCCCTGAAGTATCTCACACTCCTTCGGACTCATCCGATAATGAGGGCGATTGGGCAGGCTAGCTCCAGGAACGAGGTCTATGTGATGTTGGATGTCTCTCATGGGGGGCAATCCATCAGGTAAATCTTCATGTCAGACTTCTTTGAATTCGTTTAGCAACAGTCTTAAGTTTGGAGGGATGTTGAGGATTCCTCTTCCTCGCCCTTCACCACTACGGCGTATACCTCGTCGGTTTCCTTAGATTCCTCCATAAAATTTTGAATGGTCAAGAGAGAACTCCCCTCCACTTTAGAGGCTTCAGGGTGATTCTCTGGTGCCATAGGGGCAAGGATTATTTTTTGACTATCCCTGACGAATATGTAGACATTGTCTCGCCCCCGATGGGTCGCATCACGGTCCGACTGCCAGGGTCGACCGAGTAGTATATGGAAGGCTTTCATTTCAACCACGTCACAAAGTATCTGATCCTTATAATGTTTACCAATTAAAAACGAGATAGTACATTGTTCAGTTACCTTGGTCTCGTTCACTTTTTGTATCCAACCAATTGAGTATGGGGAAGGATGTCTCGTCGTTGGTAGCTGCAACTTGTCCACCATCACTCTTGAGACGATGTTCTCGCTGCTACCACTGTCTATGATCACATCACAGACCTTTCCGCTGACAGTGCACCGAGTATGAAATATATTGTGCCGTTATGGATGTAATTCCTTTCGTGGGGTATACAGTAGTCGCCTCACAACGAGAGATTCGCCACGATCCTCGCCTGTCACTTCATCACCACCTGCTATTTCTTCAGTGATTTGTTCATATTCATCAAAGCCATGATCTTCTTCTGCGGCCTCATCTTCAGTGCCCCCTTCGTTTATAGTCAAGTGTGCTGCCGGACGTTGAGGACAAGTGTTTGATAAGTGGCCTAGTTGACCACAGCGGTAACAATTGTTCGGCCTTGGCCGAGCATAAGAATTCGAAATCCTACTCGGGCCTGCTATTATGGGTGCTGCCTATTGAGGTCTGGATGGTCCGCTCCTTATATCACGGTTTACGGATAGAGGAGGTTGAGGACGTTCTCCTATCGGATCTTTTCCTCGAGCCAGCACTGGATCCTGTGTGGGACCTGTTATAGGGGGTCGATTTGAAGGATAGGGACGAGCAGGAGCTCTTGTAAGTTGTGTTTCTGCCCTTCCTACCAATTGAACTGCTTCATCTACAGTCCCGACTGGGTACATCTGAACTCGGTCCTGAATTGCCGGTCGCAACCCACCTATAAATCATGCCACCTTTCGTGACTCAGATTCTGACAGATCGTTTTGTATAGCCAACCGCTGGAATTCTTCAGTATAATCTGTAACAGTTCGATTTTCTTGTCGAAAATTCTGGTATTGCTGGAATAAGATCTTCTCATAAGCACTGGGGAGAAATCGTGATCGAAGAAGACGTCTCATCTGAGGTCATGATGCGATGGGCGCCTTATTTTGACAGGCTCGTGAGAGTTGTAATTGTTTCCACCATGCAGAAGTATCAGATTTTAATTTAAACGCTACCAATTTCACCCTTTTATGATCTGGCACATCCATATAATCGAAATATCTCTCTACTTCGGCTAGCCAATCGAGAAAATCTTCGATACGTAATAAACCGTTAAAACTAGGAAGTTCAACCTTACCTCGATAGTCTCTTTCAGCACGATCTAGACGATCACCTCCATGGATTGGTTGTCGGTCAAAACATTCATTAATGCCCTCGTCGTTGGAACTAGAATCATCTGGTGTAACCCTACGGTTTGTCACTGGTAGTACTCTGCGATAATCAAGGTTGCGTCGTACAGCAACCACGGGCGGTGGAGTGACCATAGGTGGTGGAGCACCGCCTAGGGCTCGGGATGGAAGTAGTGCATCTGCAAGAAGGTTGAGAGTTGCCTGCAGCCCTTACATGGTCAACTGACACTCCCGATGGAAAACTTTCATTCTTTTCAAAAGATAACGATTCCCTGGATCATCGTCCACAGGATTTTGATTCATACCTTCGTTGTTTGTCATCTGCCCGAGGAAAAATCTCGCTTTGATACCAAATTCATGTAGGGATGAACGTGATGAGGTCGATCACCTTCTTCCTCATGGATAACTACTCCGAATCCACGGAGCTTCTCTGGACTCCTCACAGAGACTTCTCGAATTCACGAGGAAAGAAAGCAAGAAAATAGAAATAAACTCTAATAAACTTCGAAATTGATTATTGAATGACTAAAAACGAGTTTACACCCCTTTAAATAAGGGAACCAAGCAATAGGAAAGAAATCAGACCCAAACTACAAATAAAACTCCTAAAATTCGCAACTTACTATTTATAGACGGTCGTGATGTCTACTAGTGTGCAAGGTTTTTGGCCAAAAATAGTGTCCTATTTGGCTTCACCAAACCGTTGTCCTAATTATTCTAAGAACTTTTCATGTTGGACACAACTCCTAAAGCCCAACGGATGAAGAGCTATAAGCAAAGTAAAACTTACTATAAATAGTAAAAACGAAATTAAAACGGGGAAACGACCATCGATCAGGGGGTTTCTCGCAAATCCGGGCTGCGCATCCTGGCATAGCAGGGTTAGTTGGCTAAAGTAGTTCGTTCTACCCCAAAATCATATATTTTGCGTCGGATAACTCATTCTGGATTGTGAGATACGCTCGTTCTAAGGTCTAATGGTCCGGATCACTTCTGTCGCCGACCGTCCCTTTTCTGATCCATCTTAGCCATGAAATTATCCGCGACCCGCTCTACATCATTTTGAAAGATAATTTTAGGGCTTGATCTAAAAAATGAGGTATATCTAAATCTCAGATGGACCACATCATGGAAAATCAGTAGTGATTGAATGTGATCTAAAAAATGAGGTATATCTAAACCTCAGATGAACCACATCATGGAAAATCAGTAATGATTGAATGTCCACAGTTAAAAAACTCATAGGGCCCACTGTAATGGTTATTTCACATCTAACCTATTGATTAGGTCATACAGAATTGGATGAAGGAAAAAATATATATCAGCTTGATCGAAAACTTTTTTGGCCCCCAAGAAGTTTTTAATGGTGGGAGTTCAATCAAGACTGTACGGTCCACTTGAGATTTGGATCAAACTTATTTTTAGGTTCATAACATAAAAAAATCCAGAGGAATGGGTGGAAGGCATGGATGAAACACATACATCATGGGGCCCACATAACACTGACCACTAGCCATCAGCTAGTGGCAGGGTGAGTAGCCTATCCCTTTCCCTTCAGAGAAGGGGAAGTGATAGCTGGGGAGAATTATACCAGGTAATAGGTGATGTTGTGTTCCCATGCGGTACACGTGCTCCTGATCCCAACCACCTAAGTAGTGGATCCTCATGATAGATGAATATATTCCAAAATCCTCATTGGGTATACTTGACTGAACCACTTTGAAACATGATGAGAACTTTGAAACATGCTTCCCAACATATGATCTTTGACAATTACATGTTGCCTAATGAAATATTGTCGCATCGGCCTCACCTTTGCTTAGCATAGTGGCACAAAGAGCAGTAAAGGTTGAAATCCAACATAAAGATTCTTATTGACCACTGGTGGATACTGTGATTGATTTTGAAATAGACCATGCCACCTAGGTAGAAAAAAATAGTACACACTCTACTTGTTTGAGTATTTCATAAAAGAATAGATTACAAAAAAATTTAAAAAAAAAAAAAACTATATTGCTATTTTTTTAAAGCGTAAAAGTTAATTTCACGTTGGAGAAGAGAAGATACTTGGAGTGTTTATCTTATACGTGCATACAAGAGTACCGGTCAGCAGGTGCTTGATTATATTGGTGGTAAATGATATAATAACGATGCACCATTTTGGAACCATGTTTTAAACAGTTATTTCATATGAGGATTCTTGGATACAATTTTTATATATATAAAAAGCGAACGCAAACAAATTAAATGAACTACTTCAAAGGAAGAGGCACAAGACCATCCCTCGTATACACGATCTAAAACACTACCGTTGAATGAATATATGAGACAAAGGTCTTCACTATGTACAATGAAATTGAAGGCTTTGGCCATAAATTGGAACAAAATTGAAGTAATGGATATTGTTCTCCGTAACATAATTGTTTTGACACATACATGTAAACGCACCATATTAGACGTAGGGTTTGTTTAGGCATATCTATTCTAAATATGATAAGAGCTTTTTAAATATGAACTATTCTAATGAGCTCTTTTTACTATAGATCTTGTTTTAAATAAATACTTTGGCTAAAATTATATTAAAAAAAAAAAAACCTGTTATTTTAAATAAACATGTTTGGTAAAATATTCAAATAAGAACTTTTTTTAAAAGGTGGTTGATATCGTTTTTAAAGATTACAACAAATCCATTATAAGAGCAATCGAGATAGTTATTTTAGTGGATCTTATCATAAATTAACTATCCCAAATGGCAAAAGAATGAATGATTATAATCTACATGTTTTATGATATTTGAGTCATCCATGATGTTAGACATTTGATGTGGAACCTACCTTTGATGTAGATCGTCTATTGTGTGAGCCAAGCCTTCAAAGTAAGTTGTCTGTCATGCAAGGCTTGTCTTAGATGTGGAGCATTTGTCATTAAGAATTGACCTTTTGTGGATGAAACACATACATCGTGGGGCCCACATAACATCGACCACTAGCCATTGGCTCACATTTATGTTTATTTATCATCTAATCTATTTACGAGGTTACGTCGACATGGATAAAGGAAAAACACAACTATCAACTTGATTCAAAACTTTTAAGGCCAAGTAGTTTTTAATGGTAGGTGTTCAATTCTCACACAGGGATGAACGTGAAGAGGTTGATTACCATCTTCCTCAAGGATAACTACTTCAAATCCACTAAACTTCTATGATCTAGCTCCTCACACATACTTCTTGAATCCAAGTGGAAAAAGCAAAAAAAAAAAAAAAATAGAAATAATATTCTAGAAAATTCGTAAATTGATTGATTAATAAATAAACGCGTTTACACCCCTTTAAATAGGGATACTAAGCAATATAAGAAGTTTTAGAATTAAATTACAACTAAAACTTTTAGAAATCACAACTTAATATAAATAGTAAACTTACTATTTATAGGCGGTCGTGATTCCTACTAGTGCACATGGTTTTTGGCCAAAAATAGTAACAGTTCTATTTGGCTGAACCATGTTCCTCTAACTATTCTAAGCACTTTTTATGTTGGGCACAACTCCTAAAGCCAAATGGATGAAGTTATAATCAAACAAAAACTTACTATTAATAATAAAAATGAAATTAAAATAGGAATTCGACCGTCAATTTGATAGTACTTTGCAAATTTGGCATGCGCAACCCGGCATAGTGATGTTGGGTGGCTAAACTAGCTTGTCTTACCCCAAAATCATATATGGTACGTCTGAGAGCTCATTCTAGCCTGCGAGATACGTTCGTTTTAGGTTCTGATCGGATCAACACTGTCTCCGATCAGGTCTTTTCCATTCCATATTGAACAAAATTGTCCGCAACTTGTTCTATATTAAATTCCCTCATGTGACGTGGTCCACTTGATCTTAAGTTTGGTATTTGCTTCATTTTTTTGCACATGACCTAAGATTAATTGGCATATCAAATGGACGGTGGATCATGATGGCCCTCATTTATTTGGCACCTGTTCTTGGTTTTAGCTTTTAAATAGCAGGCTGTTAACAAAATGCTGGGTAAAAGATAAAAAGCTCCAAAAAGTAAAAAAGTACGTTCTGATTGACTGTACATTGGATTTGGAAATCATGTGAATCAGTAACTGACTGCTAATCAAGAAGATTTTAAGGTACAATTTTATTTTGATATGTAAAGTATCCTTTCCCGAAATAAATGAACTTAGTGAATGGTATGGTACATAAAACGCTCATCCTAAAGTAATACACTTCATGCTTCTCACCGACATGGGTACCGCCCAGTCTCAAAAAGAAAATGAGGCGGGCCCGACCCGCTCCACTACCACATCAAGCCGGATACTCGTATTCAGGGAGACGGATTGGCTACTCCCCCTGACACCAGCCCCGTGGCTAGTGGTCGGTTCTCTGTGGGCCCAACATGATGTATGTGTTTCATCCATTCTGTTCATCCATTTTTACAGATCTTTTTAGAACTTGATACCAAAAACGAGAGGAATATAAATCTCAGGTGGAACACACCACGTGAAAACAATATATATTGGATATCCACCATTAAAATCCTCCTGAGGCCTACTGTACTGTTTATTTGACATCCAATCTGTTGATTAGGTCATGCAGGCCCAGATGAAGGGAAAAAAAAAAAATCAGATTGATCCAAAACTTTTATGGCCCCAAAATGTTCTTAATGGTCAACACTCATTCAATACTGTTTCCTGTAATGTGGTCCACTTGAGATTGGGATATATCTCATTTTTGGCTTCATAATGTAGAATGATCTATAAAAATAGATGGACGGCATGGATGAAACATATACATCATGATAGAACCCACATAACACCGACCATCAGCCATTGGCTAGTGTCGGGGGGAGTAGCCAATCCGTTTCCCGTATTCGGTAGCTCCACAAGGACACGTCAACTTCAGTTTCCACGTCATCCCAGTACGACCCACCTCCAAGGCATGGAGGGGGTGAAAACAGCAATCCTTCTGCCATGCTAGCAAGCAATCCTGGCACGCCGAAGACTGCCTCCTCATCCATGTATAACACAATAGGGTCAGATTCTCCAGCCTTATATCACTGTCATCGATGGAAGCATCGTCAGATTCCGATGGCCGGAAGGATTCTGCGGCCTCAGCGGCAGCCTTCTGTATGTCCTTAGCACTGCTGGACAGCGGTATAGGCAAACGCCAAGCCGAATCAGCGAAATTGAGGCACGCCTTTCTTCCTTTGAGTGCCATCGCGGCAACATCGTGGGCCCGAGCGGCCATCTCAGCCGTCGGATACGTCCCGAGCCATATCCGAGACTTCTTGTTGGGCTCGCGCAACTCGCATACCCACTTACTCCCGTTCCTCTGCCTGACGCCCTTGTAGACGGGGTGCCGCGTCTCACGGAATTTCTTTAGCCTAGCCCGCCGCTTCGGGCCACTAGTTGCCACGGTGGCATATACTTCCTCGTCTGACACGGTGGGGCCGGCGGTGGTTATCGACGACGTGGACGAATTATCCGATGCGTAATATGGAGAAAAATCCGACTCACAGCTGAGAGAATCTGTTGCCATTGGCGGTGGCGAGTGATGGCTCTAGTATCAGTAGCAGTGTTGACTGATGAAAGGAGATGGATTGGTTTGCTCGTATAAGCTATGCGAATGAGAGGCTGTTTTTACAAGTTGCGGTTGATTATTTTTTTTTTTCTATTTTTTAATGAAAAAACTTTGATACTCTGGAGAGTTTTAAGGATGATACGCATGCACATATAAATTGCAGATGTGGTATACATGTAGTTTAATTAAACCGCCCGAGTTTTAGTAACCAGTTTAGATCTATCATAAACTAAAAATAAAGATTACTCAATTATTTTACTGTCGGATTGTTGGGCATTTATTGGACGGTTAAATAAAAAATATTCAACGGTTCTATTTCGAAAAACAAGTGTCCATGAATCAGAGGGTAGGAATGTTCAACCAATATAATCTTGGGATCGTGACTTGAACACAATGAGATGGATAATCTATTATGTTTTCTTCTAGATTTTATCATGCTCCTCGTAGATGTTCTAAGTGCCTGTGCATCAAGCGTCACATGCTGCCTGAGTATCATATATGCCCTCGTTTTTTATTTGCGGCTAGTACACGAACACGGAGCGCCCACGGCCGCAACTACTTATTACTTTTGAAGCTGTTCCAACAGTCTGAATGGAGAGCCAGTTGGCCAGGTTTTAAATATGAATTATGTGGTAGAGTGGGTTGCAGACATTTTCATAGTCAAGATGGTTTAGAAAAGGCACAGTTGACAACATAAGTGATTCGGACCGTTAGATCTTAGATTGGACATATCTTGCAATTTGAAATGAGTTATTTGACGTAAAATATATAATTTTGAGGTAGAACGAGCTACTTTGGCCAACGAACCCTACTACGCTGGGTTGCGCAGCTCGAATTTGTTAGAAATCTCCTAATCGACGGTTGTTTTTCCATTTTAATTTCATTTTTATTATAAATAGTAGATTTTAGTTTGCTTATAGCTCTTTAACCATTGGGCTTTAAGAGTTGTGTCCAACATGAAAAGTGCTTAGAATAATTAGAAGAACAGTTTGGTGAAGCCAAATAGGACACTTACTATTTTTGGCCGAAAACCTTGTACACTAGTAGACATCACGATCGTCTATAAATAGTAAGTTTACTATTTATAGTAAGTCGCGGATTCTAAGAGTTTTAGTTGTAGTTTGAATCTGATTTCTTTTCTATTATTTGATTCTCTTATTTAAAGGGATGTAAACTTATTTTTATTCATTCAGCAATTAATTTCGAATTTTATTAGAGTTTATTCCTATTTTCTTACTTTCTTTCTTCGTGAATTTGAGAAGTTTCTGTGAGGAGTCCAAAAAAGCTCTATAGATTTAAAAAAGTTATCCTTGAGAAAGATGGTGTTCGACCTCATCACGTTCATCCCTACGTCAATTATCTCTTGAAAAACTAGTTAACTCTGGAAGAGTATGATGGCTGATACTCAGGCATTGTAAAATTGCATCTCTTAAATTCGTTGGCACTAACTAAAATGCCCAAATTTTTTTAATCACTGAAGTTGGGTCACTTTAAAAAATCGACTAAATTTTATTAGTTTAACCATTGATGTGTAGAAAATGATTTCTTAAATTGGGACCGTTGATAGTTTTTTGCTTTGACCGTTTACTTAACTGGTCCCAGTTAGTGGTGAAATTCGTGTAATTTATCAGTTTTGGATCCAACTATGTTATGCCCTACAACTTTTACCGTTTGGGTTAAACTCAATGTACATCACTCTTCCATATTACGGTTCCTGTTTATCAGCTCACACTCTCTCAAGAGTATAAAAGTTTTTCACATCATTTCGGATGTTTACAATTTCTCTATTATTTTAATAAGGGAGCCCGTGTTCTCACTTATTTCTATGTCATGTCATTTTTTTTTTTACGTGCGGGTGCTGTACATGCGCATGATCTGGACCGTAGTTTCGTTTGGCCCTATGCTTCTTGGGCCAAAAAGTTAGTCAGATTGCATGCACGGTTATGACGACTGAATTGGAGTTTTGTATTTTTATTTTTATGACAAGTGATCGGTAGAAAGAGGTTATATGAGGATGGATTTCAATGTACAAATGCCATCTAATTGGATGTCAGAAAATTTCAAATTCTAAGAATTATAGCACACGTTCGAAGAAAGGTGGGTCTCAAATGATGGACGCTGACGATGTCATATATGTATACCACGTGTTAAGGAATTTGATGACTTACATCTAACTTTAACATAAGGCCGTTAGCACCGGATCCGAGTCTTTGACTCCCAGTACCTTGCAAGTAAAACGCACTGGTGCGAATTGACTTTCATGGTAGGTGCATCTCATTCTTCGCTTTCACCGTTGCTCTTCTTTTTAGCTGAGCTCCAGCTCTGCTTTGTTTACCGTTTCCTTAGCTTCGTTATTTTTGTTTTTCGATGCCTCTCAGCTGCTGCTTGGTTTATTTATAAGCACCTTTTAATTGATTGGTTTATTTTTAGACATTTTTTAGTCGCCTCTTAAATACATCTAAATTACTTTATTTGCTTTTGAATGCCTCTAACTATTCATTGTCTTATCATTTTATCAGTTATAATTTCTTAAAAAACATTCTAAGTATTTTTAAATATCTTTAACATATAATATTTCTCCATTGCTCTAACATGTGTCACTTTTCAAATAGGTTTTTCAAAAACTATCAAAAATAGGGTACATCATTACCCCCACATAAATTTACCTTAAGTAAAAGGCGAATATGATGTTGATTCATTATTTGGCATAATAAATGTGCCTGCTCAGCTGCGGAAAAAAAAAACATCATTTTTTACCATCTCGATTGAAAAATATTGAATTCAATTATATATTGGTCAAACTCAACCGTCTTGGTCAAAAATTAGAAAATTCGGGTATCTTGGTCAACCTCAATCATTTTGGTCAAAAAATAGCAAATTTGGCCATCTATTTTTTTTTTTTTAATTTTTTTTTTTTAAAGGACAAATTTGGAGATCTTGGTCAAGTTCAGCCATCTTAATCCAAAAATGGTAAATTCATACATCTCTGTCGAACTCGACTATCTTGATTGAGAGATAACAAGTTCGCCGGTCTTGGTTGAACCTGACCATCTTGATCGAGAAATGTCAAATTCGGTCATCTTAGTCGAACTCGGCCGTCTTGATCAAGAGACAAAAAATTCGATTGTCTTGATTGAAATCGGTCATCTTGGTCGAAATCAACCGTCTTGATCAAGAGACAGCAAATTCGGTTTTCTTGGTCAAACTCAACCGTCTTAATCGAGAGACAACAAATTCAACCGTCAATATCAAACTCAGCCATCTTAATTAAAAAATGAAAATTTTGGTCGTGACGATGAAGACTGTCAGTCAATCCATTTTGAATAGGGCTTATGATTGACCAAGGTAATAACATGACCAAGAACTTGGCCTACTAGTTTCTAAACAATATGAACAATTTGGTTACAATTCAAATGGCAAAATTCGATTATTGGAGGTGGTTTAGGGCCTACCTAGTTTTTTTTCCATGATATGGTGGATTACTAAAAATGGTTGTCCCCCATGTATACCTTGGTTTCTTTCTTCAAGAACAACATTTTTGACCTCCCATTCCAATTACCTAAACTCTGTATATGGTGGAAGGTTCAACACTTCATGTGCTAAAGGAAGTGTAATCTGTTGCGAAAGAGATACCCGCAGTGTCGATTGTGGTATTATCGTCATGGGTTGTACCAATAGTGTTGGTGCCAGATTTTTGACAAAACTAGTATCGACTTGTTGCTGAGGCACTACAGATATTCTTTCGATAAAGAAAGTCATTATCCAATTCATGTTTTCAGCATTACTAGCCATCCGCATACCTAAAGTTTCAGCCTGAACTTATGATGGTTCAACAATATATTAAATTCCTCTTTATATATCGAGCATATCAGGTAAGAAATTCTCAAGAGGCTCAACCTGAGATGAGGACACCCTATCTAGGTTTAATGGAAATGGTACCGGATTCAGTAATAAACTTAATTGTTCAGGTGCTTGAAAAACCTATTTTTTATTGGGAGTCGTTGCATAAAACCTTAGGATCGAGCCTCCCAAATAATACCAGAATTATGGGATAATAAAGCAATGAAATAAATCAAAGCATAAACCATACGACACAGGAGTTTTTTACGTGAAAAACTCTCAAAGAGGTAAAAACCACGGGATCTAATCTAGATCAACAATCCACTATGAAGTAGAACATTACAACCGATCACTAGCACACACCGCTTGGATCAAACCTTCTTCACTCATTCAAGAGCAGATGAACAATAAGAGAATAAAGAAAAACGGAGATATCTCATCGATCACGAGGACGTAGAAGTGCTAACATGTTGATTGCACAGTAGATCACCTCCACGAGCATAACTTCCCTTCCACAAGCTCTCTCTCTCTCTCTCTCTCTCTCTCTCTCTCTCACACACACACACACACACACACACACACACACACGCACACACACACACCTTTGATAGCCTTAAACCCTTGCAAAGCTTTAGAAAACCTTCTTGAATTACCTAGAAAAGCCTTAAGAACCCCTATTTATAGTTTAGGCAACTCCTTTTCGTACCTCTTGCGAAACCGCCTCAAATTTAAGCAGTCCGCACAAAATTCATAATGAATATGTGTAACCTCAACTAGTCGAGCATGGTCCTCAACCGGTTGAGCGGCCCACTCGACCAGTCGAGCAGCTCCCTCGACTGGTCGAGCACCATGAAAAAATTCAAACCAAAACTCGCTGGAGTTCGAGTTGAGTCAGTCCTCGACTGGTCGATTAGCATCCTCGACTGGTCGAGTGAAGAGGAGAAAATTCCTATTAAATCTTCCCCTTTTCAACTCGAGAGGAATCCACCTTCTACAAGCCAACCCGTTTTCTACAAACCTCAAACTTACCCTTGAGCAAAACCTTGGTCATTATGTCTGACCCATTATCGTCTGTGTGGACTTTCTCAAGTTGTAACACTTTTTGTTCCAAGGTATCTTTGATCCAGTGATACTGAATCTCTATGTGCTTCGACTTAGAATGTTGAGTTGAATTTTGCTCAAGTGTATAACACTTTGACTATCGCAATAGACCACGTGCTGCTCCTACTTCAGGTTAAGTTCCTATAGGAACCTCTTCATCTAAAACATTTCTTTATATGCTTTTGTGACTATAATGTACTTGGCCTCTGTCGTCGACAACACTATGACCTTCTGTAACTTACTCTGCTAAGAGACCACTCCCCCTGCAAATGAACATGAACCCCGATGTAGACTTCTTGGAGTCTATGTCACTTGTCATATTTGCATCTGTGTAGCCCTCTAACACAAGTTTTTCGTCACCATAGCATATCGGCAATATGAAAGCAGCTGTCCAATTTCAACATCTTTGGCTGATACTGTCAGTTGAATGGCTCGATAGCTGTCTTACTAACTCTTGTTTTTAAGTCACGTTGCATACGCGGGAATATCGTGTGTAGCGATTTTCCATATGCTTGAAAGTGTGACCAATGAGAAGACGTGACTTTCTTGTCACACCGAAAGCGGATTGAGTGGCACGTGTAGCATACACCACCGACTTAGCTGGTACGTTGACGTCACCAAGTTATGTGGGTCCCATCATGAGGTATGTGTTATATCTAAACCATCTGTCCATTTGGCAAGTTTGTCGCAATGCTCAGTAGAAAAATAAGACAACTCCAACAATCAAGCAAACCACACTGTAAAAAGCATTCGAGTATGAATGTCTGCCATTGAAACACTTTTTAAGGCTTACAGAAGTTTTGGATCAATATAATATTTGTTTTTCTTCTTCATCCATATGCAGGGTTAAATGGAAAATAAACATTATAACAATCCCTACAAATATTTTAACGATCCAAATGGATATCGGTGTGAATATAACACATACATCATCGTGGGACTTATGTAATTTTGTTCTCCTTTGAACCGTAGCTCCAGGAGCAGTAAACCCTTGGTCTTCACATGACACGTACCAAAGTCGGTGGTCTGTGATACACCAACCAAGCCGCTTCTTGTTGCATCTGCAATACCACACGACATATGGATGCCTTAACAGCTTCACAAAGGATGTGGTTTGGCTAGTGATGCTACCATCAGCAATGTGGCTAGTGGTCTATGCTATGTGGACCCACCATGATGTATGTGTTTTATCCACGTTGTCCATCCATTTTGAAAGATAATTTTAGGGCTTAATCTAAAAAATGTGGTATGTCCAAATCTCATATGGACCACACCATGGAAAATTAGTAGATTGATTGTCCATAGTTTAAAAACTCATAGGGCCCACTGTAATGGTTATTTCACATCTAACCTGTTGATTAGGTCGTACAGAATTGGATAAAGGGAAAAATATATATCATCTTGATCTAAAACTTTTGTGGCCCCCAAAAAGTTTTTAATGATGGGAGTTCAATTAACACTGTGTGGTCCACTTGGGATTTGGATCAAAATCATTTTTAGGTTCATAATATAAAATGATCCGAAGGAATGGGTGGATGGCATGGATGAAACACATACATCATGGGCCCACATAACACTGACCACTAGCCACTGGCTAGTGGCATGGTGAGTAGCCTATCTGTCTCCCTTCAAAGAAGGGGGAAGGAGCATTATACCACGTAATAGGTGATGTTATGTTCCCTGCGGTATACATGGTCCTGATCTCAACAACCTAATTGGTGGATCCTCATGATAGATGGATATATTACAAAATCCTCATCGGGTATCACTATCAAAAAATAGGCAATGCCGACGGCTTAAAACCATCGGCAATGACCTTCCCCAATAGCTTTTAGCCATCAGAAAGTCCGTCGAGAGAGGGTGCATCGGCATTGCTCGCCGACGGATTTAAATTGTTGGTGTTTACAATGGCTAAAACTATCAGTGTTACTGACGGTAAGGGCGAGGGCTAAAACCGTCGGCGTTTCCAACGGTAAGAGGGACGGCTAAGAGCGACATCCAAAACCGTCGATGTTTTCGTTGGTTTTTAGCCGTTGGCGATTCTCATTAATTTTTTTTAAAAAAAATAATATAAATATAACATCCATTGAATTTGGATGATATATTTCTTGTTTTTCTATTGTGTAGACTTACCTTCTCAAATAAGTTGGTTCGTTTAGGGCTTGGGAGAAATGGGTATATCTAGAAATGGATGAGCGTTGATCAACGCACACATCCATTTCTCTAAAGCCCTGAATGAACCAACCTATTTGAGAAGGTAAGTTTGCACAATAGAAAAGCACATGCATGGCATACTAAAAATTTTGAAGGCAATAAGAAGCAAAAATATTATTTCGACCGTCGAACACTTTGTCACCAGTCATCACTTACATGGAAATCATTAGAAACATTAAAAGAAATCACTACACAGGCTTGGCATACAAAAGTATGGGTACATTTGTTTGCATGACATGTTATAACAATTTCTTAACAACTCCAGCTAAAAATGTACCTGCCAAAATAATTCACCAAATGCAATTAGAATGCCCAGGTAGAATCATAAATATGATAAGTCTAGTGTTGGATGAGAATATTGTACAAATATAAGCTCAAGAGTGGTTTTTATATAAATTTTTTAGAAGAACTTGGATTTCTAGAGAAAAAAATAGAGCAAAAGATTTTTTGCATTTAGAATGCACATAGATTCCATATGCACATCTCCTACCATGTAGCCATCATCGGTGGATCTTTTTTTTTTTAAAAAAAAAGAACTTAGATTTTAAGTAAAAAATTTCAGGAAAAAGATTGAGCTAAGCAAACACAGAAAGTGAGTGTGCCTATATCTCCCAAGTCCCAACATCTAACAGCGTAGGTAGGAATCATAAAATAGATAAACCAATGAATTAAAAGATAGAAAAATATTTTTATATACTTATATATACATATTTACATAATTATGTATTAGAGAAAAATGTAAGGGAGAAAAAGTTCTCCCTATAATAAGGGGAAAAAAAAAAGAAAAAAAAATTCCGTCAGATTGCCGCCAAAGTCTTTTTTTTTTTTTGCTATTTTGCTTATGTGGGTCCCATCATAAGGTCTGTGTTATATCCAAACCGTCCATCTATTTGGTGAGCTCATATTAAGGCTTGAGATGAAAAATAAGATAGATCTAATTATCAAGTGGACCACACTGTAAAAGGCAGTGGGGAATTGAACGTCTACCACTGAAACCCTTTTAAGGGTTACAGTAGTTTTGAATCATTATGAAATTTGTTTTTCCTCTTTATCCTAGTCTCTGTGACCCTATGAATGAACTTAGACGGGGAGGATTTCTCAAAAACATCATAGTGGACCCCCTGAAGTTTTTAATGGTAGACGCTCATTCAACACTGTTTCCTATAATGTGGTACACTTGAGATTTGGATATACCTCATTTTTGATCTTATACCATAAAATGATCTAAGACGGCATAGATGAAAAGCATACATCATGGTGGGGCCCATAGACCACCGACCATCCGCCATTGGCCAATCTGTTTCCGTGAGAGGGGTATTTTTGTCCTCAAATTCGTTGTCCGTATGAGAAGGTATAAGTTGCAAAACAAAGTTTGTAATCTTTCATAAAAACATCTGGGTAAAAGGTGGGGTCCACAGTCCTAAATTTCTCCAGAAAATAATCAAATAATACGGTCCTTACTTACCTATTTGTCAAGATGTCCAGTCGATGAGGAAGACTCTCGAGGTATCTTGTAACACCCCGGATTTTTGTCAACCTGAAATTAGACTTCCTTAGGCAATGGGTCAACCATTTCACTCTCAATGATCAATCCCAAGGTGTAAAAATCAATTTTTTCCTGTTTCCTTCAAAATCTCACCCTTCATCACCTTATTCTTCGAATTTCTCTAAGTACTTCCATATTAGACACAAATCCTCAAGTCTAAATAGTAAAGACCACTAATCCTAAGGTCTTCATGATGAAGAACAATACTGAAGCTAAAACTTACTGTGAATAGTAAATAACTGGATAAAATGGACTTTTATCCTTAACCTTTTGGAATCTAACAAAATAGATAGGTTAGTTGGATAGATTAGCATCTCCTACCCCAAAATCATATGCTATACGTCATAAAAATTCATTTCATCTTGCAAACTGGACCAGAAACATTTCGAACGGAGTCGTGGGCCTATCCAAGCCCAAATACAATGAACCAAGGTGGGCCCCATACTTTTTTGGGACCTTGGGGGCGGGGGGAACCCAGCTCATATGGCCGGCATCGCCGGTTTGCGATTTCATCGGCGATGGCATCGCCGATTCCGCGATGCATCGCCGGTCAAATTCATTGGTTGGGTTCGGGCTTTGGGCTGGAGGTGTTTGGGGGCTAGAGTAGCCCCCTAGTATGCGAGCCGTACCTTGAAACCCCCCAAAAGATGTACCTCCTTTACAAAGTGACCCTCCAAGCTCTCCTTTCACTCCAAACGTTCAATTTTTTGTAAAAATCACCCCTCCAAACTCTTCCTTCTTTCGTTTTCAAATACCCTCACTCCACCCTTCAAATATCATCTCAAACAGAGATCATTATAGGCTACTTCCTTTAGAAATCTAATGAGAATCACCTAGCGTTGCACTAGACAACCTGTGAAAAACGTACCAATCACTTTCAATACGATCTGCTAGAGCCAAAACCTATAGGATAGGTGACGCTACAATACCGTAAAGCCTAGGATCAAACTCTATTCCCGATTGCTCTCTGGAGCACCTTAGAAACTTTGTATCGGCTCTGGACCGCACATCGGATGTCCGATTACCCCGAACTTAGACAATCCTGACCGCCTAGTTGGACTTGACGTTCATCTCGAAAATCAAGTCCAACTGATGTCCTGACGCTATTTTACTGGGTTCGGAGTGAATAGTGTGAGAAATAAATATAATTTATGAAATCTGGCACGTCCGCTTGCGCGCTCTTTCTAAGAATTCTGACCGTCAGAATCTGATCCCAATACACCCTCGGATCAGGGAATATTTCCCACTCAGGTCAGTATACTTGGAATCCCTGATCGAGTTTCCGTAACCGTTGAACTGAAACTGGTCCGCCACAGGCGATCTGGAAACTCGATCGGACTGAAAACTCTGCCTGACCTAGATCCAATGTCAGGGAGCTTAAGTCAGACCGCATTCAGTCACAGGACCTCCAGAAATGCTCCGTTGGATCAGAACAAGCCCTCTTTGGTTACAAAATAAGTATACCTTGGCCCCAAGTCTATTTTGGTCATGTTTGGGCTTATAAAAAGGGCTTAAACCCTTGCTCTTTCATTTCATACGAATTTGGGGAGAGAAGAGAGAAAAGAGAGAGAAAGGGAGGGAGATTTGGAGCTCTCTCCTGGGAGTCTTCCCTGCTGCTCCATTTTTCATAGCCGCCGCTTCTGCACCGCCATTCCAGTGTTTTCAGCTCCACTTCTAGGTAAGAAAATCCTAATCAGTTGTTGTTTTAGGGATTCCTTAGATTCAAATGGCAAAGTAGCTTATGTACTTGTGCATCAGGTCGCATTTACGCCGTTGACGAAGCATTGACGTTCTATTCGAATCGCTACACGTCTACGGCAAAAGGTGCGGATTTAGACGCTTTGATTGGTTGTTTTCAAAGCTTTCAATGTCTTTTAATAGTAGATTATCGATGAGAACGTTGTTTGACATGTAGAACATGCTGTCTGTTTTCCATTTCGTATACGTACGGTAAATATGAGATTTAGGGTATTTTGGTCATTTATAAGAAATACTGTATACGTCTGTATTTTGCTGAAGTGCTTCCATGAGATTTTACGTCTCATGATATTAGGTATGCGTGTATAATCTGTTTGGCAAAGAGATTCGCCCTAATGCGCACTTTAGGTCGATATACGCTATGTAGACTAAAGTGTGTAGACTAAGTGTTTGTTGAAATACCTAAATCAATATGATTTATGCCTATCATATATATATTGAATGTAAGAACATGATTCTTGTGTATTAGACATCTCCTTGACATAAGGATTTGTCATACTATATGTTGAAATCAACATGCATCAAGTACGTTGAAGTTGTGTAGTCTAAGTGTTTGTATAAATATATGTATTAGTAAGTATTGAGTAAATGATGTTGTAGATTAGCGTTGAGACTGGATTCTCTACTAATCTGATGATGCACATGATTTCCTGCATGCTTATTGAATTTGAATTGATTATCCTACATATATGAAATGCTTATGTATGGAATTACTTATGTTGCATCTTCTGACATGCTTACATTACTTGTTATTTCAATTCTGTCTCTCTCATATGATTACTGATTCACACTATATGTGCTTGGGGCTATACTCTAGTCCAGGCAGTCAGTAATAGTTGAGAATTCGTGGTTGGTTTCTATTTACCATAGAGGACGCGTCGATGAACGCGAGTCGTGTTTTGTGTTGGCGGCAGTAGTTAGGCCACACGAAGTGTTTTATGCACTTAATGTCGTTCAACTTGAGATGCGCTCGTACTAGTCAAGCCCGTCAAGTAACCCGACTGGCCATTGTATGTTCACCATGTATTTGTCATAACTGCTTAAACTTAGGGTACTGAACTTACCATTGGAAACCCTGTTACCAATGGTACCTTGATCTATAAAGACTCATGAGCCGGACATGGTGGTATGGGACACCGTGGTCGAGCTGTCGGCTTACGCTGGGGCCACAAACCTCCCTGTAGTGACCAGTGAGCACCCAGACTCGTGAGCAGATTATGGTGGTATGGGACATTATATTCTTGTTGTCGGCCTACACTGATCAGGTGACGAGCCCTCTGTAGTGACCGCGAGTGTATTCTGAGTCTACGGGAGGCGACGACCCTTCCGTAGCGACGAGAGTACAATAGGCCTGTATTGATAAGGTGATGGGGGAGCGGTGCAACGAGTGCGAGCAACAGCCATGGCAGCTCTTACAGCGACCTATAAATATAACATCATATGAGATTACTAGGAGTGACGACCCTAGACAGGATCTGTGTTGGGATTGATATAAGCAAAATACCTTAATTTCTCAATACTGCTGTATGAAAAGGAATAATAACAACTTGATAATCATATGCATATCGCATTGCATGTGCCAGGAAGATGTAGAGCACTGAGCGGAACGCAAGCATGCCGCGGGCGTAAGATGGTGCCGTATGAGGGAGTATGTCGGTGAGGGCATCCATCATGTCATCTCATGCATACATTAACAACAGTATTTAGGAATGTTTGATTGATTGCTTTACTATTATCGCATGATTGATTTGAGAACATGCTAATCTTTACTCTATTATTCCACTGAGTTGATCACACACTCCCACGTTACGGGATGGTGTTTCCATACACCCATCAGTCCCTATTTTAGTTGCAGATGATGGCGCTGCTTGTGAAGTGGAGTCGAACTTGATGATGAGGAGAAGGATTCCTCTTCTATGCGTGTTCTGATCGACGGGATTACAGGGAGGTTGATTAGATGCCTTGACACTTGTCATTTTATATTTTGAGAGCACTCATGTATATTGTTTTCTTTTCATTTTTGGAGTATACATGTATTTAATTAACCTGGTTACATGTTCACACTCTGGAGACTTACAATCAACTATATACTTTATGTATTTATCACAATCTTTCGCTTGCTAATTTAACTGTCTCTGGAGTATGATATGTTGTTTTGGCTTAGTCTCAATCTCGTTTAATATCATTCTATAGACAATATGCATTTATCATTATCTATGTTGCATAAGTGACGTTCTGAAACTCGAGAGTTGGGTTTCTACCTGACCCCCGATTTTCGGGATGTTACATATCTCCTCTTTAGTCCCATCACATGGAGGCTCCACGAACTCATGGGCACTTCGGGCCTCTTTGATTTTTATCGTTTCACCTGGAAGCAGTTAATACCCTCAACATGGGTGATTATTACCGTTCTGCCTGTTTAAATATTAATGAGAATTTTATTTCTTAGAAATCGGTTCAAAAATAGCAGTGGCCATTTTAGGATCTCATCTCAATTTATATGATATATCTGTTCTGCCCATCCATTTTATCGCCACATTTTGAGATATGAGAAGGAAAATGAGTTAACATTTTGAAATATAAGAAGAAAAATGAGTTAGATTGAACACTTAACTAGCTCATACCAAAAGAAACAATGGCCCAGTAAGTTTTTAATGGTAAGTATTTAATTTATATTTTTTTATGGTGTGGTTCACTTGAGCCGTGGATATATCTCATTTTTTTGGCTTATATTATAAATTCATCTGACATAATGGATGAACTGTATAATATATGATATGCATCACATGGGACCCACAAATATTTTACAATATTTGCCATTGTTAAACCAAAAAATAAGCCATCAAATTAATTATTGGGAAGAGTGCAGCAATTAAGGAGGAAAATATTTATTACTATCCTCCAGCGTATCCCTGGGATTTGGAAAATCAAACACGCCATTGATGCTGATACAAGGTCCTTTGATGCTAATGTTGCACGGTGGGACTTTCCATCCGACTTCCCTCTTCTTTATGGGGCGATTGGTGCATGGTATTAAATAGGATTAAATAGGATGGAATTGCCTTTGGTCCCGTCCCAATTTCACTCTATGCTCAGGAAAAATGAAAAAACACGGAATTAGATTAGATGGAATTGCAGTGGGTCCTATACCAATTTCACTTCGGGCCAGTCTTTGGAAATGGGTGATTATTACCGTTTCACCTGTTTAAATATTCATGGGAATTACATTTCTTGGAAACCGATTCAAAAGTAGTAGCGGCCATTTTTAGGACCTCATCTTGATATATATAATATATGTATTCTGTCCATCCATTTTATCACAACATTTTGATATATGAGAAGAAAAATGAGTCAGATCCAACACTTAACTGACCCAAACCAAAAGAAACAATGGCCCAGAAAGTTTTTAACGGTAAGTATTTAATTCACATTTTTCTATAGCCTGGTCCACTTGAGCTTTGGATATACCTCTTTTTTTGGCTTATATCATAAATCCATATTACATAATGGGTGAACGGTGTAGATATATGATATGCATCATGGTGGGACCCACAAATATTTTATAATATTTACCATTTTTACGTTGAAAAAAATAAGCCGTCTAATCAACTACGCGGAAGCGTGCGGCATTTGAGGTGGGAAATGTTTATCACCATTCAGGGCACTTCCCTGAGAATTCCCTACATCAAACACGCCTTAATGTTAGCAAGTTGTGTCAGTCTTACCATGATGTGTGGGCTATATCCACACCATCCACCCATTTTTTGAGATCAGATGACATGTCAGGATGCAACTAGGATTAGAGTCTGAGATGTAGGATGGCCTAGGCTTATGAAGCCCAGTTGTATATTGGGCTGGCCCAAGACACACATTAAAACTGATCCAGCATGATAGTCACGCTCATGGTTTTAATATTCCAACTCTTATGCCACTTGAACGTGGTCAGACCTGATCTGGTCCAATACCACAAGTTACCCTCCACCCTGGTGAGTCACAACTCAACTTACATAGAACCAGGGCCAACTTGCTTTCTGGTGGGCTGGGTTAGGTGTACTAACGGATACTTATCTCTTGGTGCCATCTTAGACTGGCCAATTTGTATACTGGTTGTCTTTGAGATCTTGGCCATTGACCACGTGGGTCCCACCTGTATACCCGTAGTTTAAAAATTAGGCTGGTTTTCTCATTAGTTCGGCTAGACGAGTGCTAAGAAAAATGTAGGACAATTAAATTCACCAATAGTCCACATTCTATGTGTGGCCCACCAGATAGGTAGAACGGGCTATTTTTGAGCATGGGAGCACCCGTGCAAAGGGCTGTGAACGATTCATATTAGAATTAGATCCTAGAGTATCCATCCCTGGGCAGATCCTGGGTCTGCTGGGTGTCCGGGTCGCGTTTACAAGGACCAGGGATAGGATCTGATTGAATACAGTCAGACCGAAGTTGTGATTCAGTCAGATTGAAGCTAGGTCTGTCAAAGGACATTCGATAGTCAGGACCACACAATGGATGGATCAAACCTCACATGTATGCCCTTTTGACACATGTGCACTGTGTAAATGGGCATTCTTACCAGCAAGCTGGTTAGCAATGTAATACTTTTATTAGGTGAGATCAACATGATCAATGATTTAGATGACTTAACTGCTTATTAGTGGATCACACTATATTTGTGATTAATTCAAATATATTATAGGGTGGTGCGCTTAGACTATGTTATATAGTCACATTAATTCAGTTGGACATGCACTTTATTAAACACTTCTAAAAACATGGTATAAACCTATGATGAGTTAGGCTACTCCAGTGCCCTATTCTATAAATGTCTTGATCTCCAATCCCATATGAGCGACAAATATGTCACATTGAAAATGTTTTAAAAAAGGGAGTGAGGTGCATAATTCTTTTATGATCTACATAATTGATACATAAATGATAATTTATTTTTATGATCTCTATAACTGATTCATAGACCATATATCTATTATTCTGCGCACCAATCACGGTGGATCAATGCAGGTAAATCAGTTGTGAACCCCTTTTTTAAGGACAGATCTGGACTTCCTATTCATGTATCGCTTGTGATCAGATCTGAACCATTTATTTTTATATTCAATGATCAGAGCTAAACTGTTTGTTTGTGGGTATTTATAGTTAGATCTAGACCATCCCTTCATGAGCATTCGTATTCAGATTTGGGCCTATTGTTCAAGCAATGCTCACTGACTGCACTCCACTCAATCCAGTTTTAATTGGGTCAAAGACAGCCTAGTCCACTCAATCTGAAACCCCACTTTTAGCAAGCCCAATTTCTAAACGATTTCAAAAATAAAACCCGACCGGTTAGAATTGGGCCCAGTTCATACCTGGTGAAGAGGAGAATCAGTGCTACTCAAGCGAGTAGCTTTTACTTTCAGTTATTGACAGTTGGAGAAGACCGAATTAGCCGTAAACATGAAGATAATGATAAAGATAGTTAACAATTACTTCCCGCGGAAACGCGCGAGAAGAAAAGTAGGGAACATGAGATTTAGAGGCCGCTATTGAAGTGGGCCCCACTAAACAGTTGTTGTTTCACCGTTGAAAACGTTGAAGACAATGAAGGACGTTACTGACTTTACATAAAAGGTTTTAAGGTATCCTCCAGCTGGGAATCAGGAGGATGTCTCTAATAAAAGGGGACTCGTGGCCTTGTAATGGCCAAAAGTGGCGTTTATAAGGCTCATGCCTTCGTACGATGATCTGTCGCAGCACTGGGCCCACATGCAAAGACGGACGGACGGTCAGAACAGTCCACGTTTCCGTTATATGCGACGGAAGCGAATTGCGTCCGACCAGATCTGTGTAGGGACCACCGTGATGTATCTGTATATCCATGCCATCCATCCTTTTTCTCATATCATGTGAAGGTAAGCCAAAAAATGAGGTAGATACAACACTCTGGTGAACCACACCAAATATGGACGCAAGGTGGGGTCCACCGTGATGTTTATTGGAAATCCAACCCAAGCTCATTTCTTGATATGCGACCAAAACTAATGAGTATCCAAGACTCAAATGCACGTACCAAACGAGATGAAACAGCGGGGAAAGGAATTCCTACTTTGAAATTAACCTTCTTAAGCTCCACATTGATGTTGCCATGCCATCCAAATTGTTCGTAAGGTTATTTTCACTGGGATGATGTGAAAACACAAAAAACGTGGACCCATAAAAAACTGTGGTCATATTAATATTTCAACGGTGGTCACTGAAACTCCACTGTTTCCTCTCGTGTGGCTCATTTGAGTTTTGTAACCACATTAACGAATGGACAGTTAGATTTCTAACAAATATCACAGTGGCCCCACCAAGAATCCTTGTGCAGTAACTTCATCAGAAAGGCTTTCATCTTTGGGTGGTTCACTAGAGCGTTGGATCTAACTAATTTTTGGGAACATACCTCACCATGGTATAAGAAAAAGGACGGACAAAGTGGATAAACAGATACATCACGGTGGGCCCCACACAGATCTGCCCTTGGTGCTGGTACCATGGAATGGGGCCCACATGCAATGCCAATGTGTGGGGCTCACTGTGATGTGTGCATCACATCTACTCTGTCCATCATGGGAGGACTCTCCACCCTTCTAATTTTTTTTTATTTATTTACTTTTTTATTTTATTTTTGTTCATTCATCCATTTGCTGCCATTATTGGACAATTCAAGTTCATGATCTGCACCATTCGCAGCCTAGATGTGGTGGGACTCGCATGTGGGGTGGATGGACATCTGATTTGTATTGGGTCACTCCTGTAGTGATTAAGGGGATAAATGATTGCTGATCAAAAGATTAAAGGCACTTGATTCTTTAGTATTTTCTTTCTTTGAAGCATAACAATTTAGTTCTCGTACATGTGATGGGCTCATTTGGACCCACACAAAAAAAATGCTATGGTACAATATATATATATATATATATATATATATATATATATATATATATATGACTCGTGCTTATGAGTTACTTGGGCTCCACCCCGCATTAAAAAATAAAAGGTTGTGGACCCCATCCCTACACCATAACCACAAGGGAACAAGACTCTTCATCAAATTGAGTAGCTCCATAGTGACACATCAGCTTCGATCTCCAACTCATCACAGTGGTACCCACCTCCAAAGAATGTAGGTGGAGAAAGCAGCAATCCCTCTGCCATGCTAGCTAGCAATCTTGGCATGCCGAAGATCGCCTCCTCATCCATGTAAGACACATTCTCCGTAGAGGCTGTTGGAATCTCCGGCATTATATTACCATCATTGTTAGAAGCATTGTAAGATTCGGACGGCCGAAAGGCTTCCGCAGCCTCTGCAGCAGCCTTCTGTATGTCCCGAGGACAGCTAGACGCCGGCACAGGCAAACGCCATGCTGAATCAGCAAAATTGAGGCACGCCTTTCGTCCTTTAAGAGCCATTGCAGCAACGTCGTGGGCCCGAGCTGCCATCTCAGCAGTCCGAAACGTCCCAAGCCATATACGGGACTTCTTGTTCGGCTCACGCACCTCACATACCCATTTTCCCCTATTCCTTTGCCTGACGCCCTTGTAGACGGGATGCCGCGTCTCATGGAACTTCTTCCTCCCAGCCCGCCGCTTCGGGCCACTAGTTGCAACGGTGGCGTATACTTCCTCATCCGAGATAGTGCAACGGGTGCTGCTGATGGACGTCGACGAATTGTCGGATGCGTAACATGGGTGGAAATCAAAGTCACAGCTGAAGAAGGTTTCCATAGGAAGTGGGAAGTGATAGCAGCAGTAGTGTTGAAAACGGAAGCTGGATTGGTTTTGGTTTTGATTTTCGGAGCGTTTGGAATGCTATCTTCTTTTTAAGTTGTGGTCAGCTTCCAATTCGGTGGGTATGCGGACACGGTGCGCACACGTCCGAGCCTCGTTGTTTATAAAGCGGCCTGCGCTTTTTACACGTGCACGTGCGTACGGATAAGATTTGAAATGTAAGGTCGCCCATATCCGGAAGGCAATTTTCTCCAGGGATGGTGATTTGGTGATTGGGAGACACGTGTAAATATCTGGGCCAGCGCCCCATGAACATACCTAAATGCTTACTTGTGTACCCTCCCTCGAATGAGAGTCCGTCTTTGACCGAAAGAACTGTTTTTTAATTTCCTGGGCCTCACTACTGATGTCTAATATCTTATCCTTATTTTCGGCAACAGTGTCTTACCTGTGCAAATCTGGATCGTACGTTCAGCTAAGATTATACAATCAACGTTTTTTTTTTCCTCATTTTCTTTTAAATAAAAGTGACCTGTGAAGAGAGGGCTGAAGAAATTAGCGGCCCAGATTTATGTTGTGGGCTGGTGATTTGTTCAAATGCATTTGAGTGGACATACGTGCGGGTCAGTAGAGTTGGACGAGGGATTATCAGCTGGCAGAAAGTGTCGAGGATTGGGACAAGGTACGTGATTGACTGAGACTGTCGGGGGAATGGGTGGGGCGGACGCGGTTTGGCTGATGACGCTGCTACCAACCAGGTGGCTAATCGTCGGTGCTATGTGGACCAACATGATGTATGTGTTTTATCTATTCCATCCATCCATTTTGAAAGATAATTTTAGGGATTGATAAAAAATAAAGGTGAGGTAGGTCTAAATCTCAGGTGGATCACACCATGGGAAAACAGTAGTGACCGAATGACCACCATTAAAAACCTCCAAAGGTCTGCTGTAATGGTTATTTGACATCTAACCTGTTGATTAGGTCATACAGGCTTGGATGAAGGGAAAAAATACATATCATCTTGATCCAAAAGTTTTGTGGAGCCAAAGAAGTTTTTAATGGTGGCCGTTCGATCAACACTGTGCGGCCCACATAAGGTTTGGATCAACTTCATTTTTCGGATCGTACCATAAGATGATCTGAAAGAATGAGTGGACGGCGTGGATAAAACATATACATCATGGAGGGGCCCGCAGAGCACTGAATTCTAGCCGATGGCTATGGCAGGGTGAGTAGCCAATCCGTTTCCGGATACGGCGGGATGCGGATTTCCTACCAAAGCCTTTCGCAGGAAACTCCTACCCTGGCAACCCAGGTGGGCCCACATTGATTTATGTGAGAAATCTACCTCATCCATCCGTTCCGTGAGCTCATTTTATGACCCGCGTCCAAAAATGAGAAAGGTCTAGTACTCAAGTGGGCTCAAAACGTGAGGAATGCACGTCTACAGTTGAAATATTCCCTAAGCCTTGAAATTTTTGAATCCAGTATAACATTTATTTTTTTCAGTTCATCACGTAGGAATGACATTATAAACGGTACAGAGTGCGTGTAAACATCAATATCGGCCCAGGAGGTTTCAACGGTGAGAATTTTCTTACTCACCTTTTTCTCCAGTGCAGCCCACTTGGTTCTCAGATCTTCCTCACTTTTGGCATCAACTCTTAAAATGAAATCATAAAATAGCTGGATAGGGTGGATTTCTCACAAACATCACACCAGACCCCACCTAAGCCTTCGGCACAGCACAGAACTTGGTGTTAAAGGCCTTAACAGGAAACCCCAGCGCGGCACTTCCGAGGATTAATTTTTATTTCCTAACCGTGTTACATGCATGGGATATAGCGTCTTGAGACATGTCACAATTACTAAGATATCGCTTTTGCAATCGGTCCAATCATCACACCGGTGCATTTAATACAGTAACCTGACAGCTTTAATAGTGATGTGGGCCAATCACGGTAAAACATAAATTTCCCGATTATAGCAAGTCGATGATCCGAGAGCCCACGAGCTTGGTGTAAGAAGTGGATTGACTGGTATACCTCCTACCAGTCATTTAGTTGCTTTATTGCCGTCACCATGTCCTATGATCCTATTTGACAAGCTAATCTTAAAGTTTAAAAAGAAAAATAAAATAAATCTAACCATAAAGTGGACCACCCCGTGAAAAGAAGTGGGGGATTGAATGTCTACCTATGAAATTCTTTTGGAAACTATAGAAGTTTTGGATCAATATGAAATTTATTTTTACTCTTCATTAAGAGTTTTTTGACCTTATGAACAGACTGGATGGAAAATAAATGTTATGCTGGGCCCTACGAAGTTTTTAACGATGAAAATCATTATCTCCGCTGATATTTGTGGTGGTCCAGGTGATCTTTGTATATAATTTATTTTTTATATAATGCTCTAAAATGATCTCTAAAAATAGATGAACAATGTGGATATAATAAATACATCACTGTGGGGCCCATGTAACTTTGACCTCCTTTGAACCGTTCATACAACTCGGAGCCCGAGGAGCATCAGTGCTCGTCTTTGCATGACACATGCCTACAGTAGCTATATAGCTGGTGTGTGGTACACTAGCCAATCTACTTCCAGTGTAAGATAAGCAGATCAACTGGTGTGCCACACACCACCAACCTAGCTAAGAAGACGACCACAAACCCTCCCCGAGTTCCATGTTATAGGAGGGTTCAAACTAGAATGAAATTAAAGTTACATGAGCCTTACATTAATGTATTTATTATATCCATACTGTTTATCCATTTAGCGAGATTATTTTAGATTATAATCCCAAAACTGAATCATATCCAAAGTTCAAGTGGACCATAACACAAATAGTAGTGTGAACACATATTCTCACCATTAAAACATTTGTAGGGCCTTATTTTCTATCTAATATGTTCATAAGGTCGCACATATATGGATGAAGAGAAAAAACAAATATTATGTTGATCCAAATCTCCTGTGACCCCTAAAAATATAGTTGTTAAAAAATGTAATACATATTTGGTAATTTTGACCTGACTTCATTTGAACTTAGCTCTCGATAAAGCTATTAGCAATTTCTTTTACGTTATTGTTAAGGGATTTTTGGTCAATAAATCTCATGGTCGTTAGGCATGATGTTTTTGAAGGGGGCACTTTGGAAGCCCCTCACATGATGTTTTCTGAGTTTGGGTATATCTTGAAAATATACATACTATCTCTGGTACACCAAAGATGCTTAATATTTCTAAACCTCTGAGAGATATAATTGGAAATAATTATTGAAAAATTTAATCTAGTTGATTCCTTTTTGGATAACCCACTCCCCTTCTATTTATAGCTTCCTTTAAAAATCATATAAAATTTAGCTTTGATTTGATGAATTGTCATTTATGTAAGTCAATGGATGTTTTCCTACATTACATACTCATCACATTGCATTAGTTAGATGTGATGACTTGGGAGTTGAGGTCGCATGATGAGGGAGTGTTGGTCATTTGCGAATAAGGTGTTGGAATCGCTATGAGGGAGTATTGGATTGTGAGAGCATGCATCATCTCATATAGCATGCATGTGCATTAATAAGAGTATTTAGGAACTGAGTGTTTAAGTTGCTTTATCATTGCTTATGCTAGTTGAATCAATAACATGTGTAACTTAGAGTTAATGGAACTACTGAATTGATCACTCATCCCACTCTGGGATGGTGTTTTAAAGCACCAACTACACTCTATTATAAATGCAGGCATCCTAGAGTCCGACGAGTTGAATGAGGCATACATGAATTCAAAGGAGGAGTCTTCATATATCCAGTTGCTCAGTGGGCCAATTTAGAACACTCGTGGGTCATCGATAAGATCTTAGAGTTGACACATTTGTAAATTTTGAGTTGTATATTTTTCTCAGCGGTAGTTCCATACTTTGGATGAACATGTTTTAATTATATCTGATCTACTAGCATTAAAACTTACGTTTATTCCAAGGTACATCGCATAATCTATTTTAATTATATGAATAGCTCAAATGCCAGGTGAAACGAATTATAAAATCTCGCTTTCGCAAAGCATAAGTCGCACTTGGGATATCAGGAGTTGAGTATTTACTCGGCCGGGGCGTTACGGTTCCACGGTTCAATTCTATGGATCAATTCACAATTCGGTTCTACATACCCCCAAACCAATTGAGAACTGAACCGAACCAAATGGTTCTTGGATTTTTGGAACTGAAACTGGAACCTGTGCACCCTCGAACCGAACCAAACCAAACCATACAATACGGTTTGGTCGGTTCCGGTCCGATCCGGTTCCACGGTTTTATCGGTTCAATGTGCACCCCTAGATATAACTCATTACTTCTAGGCTACTTGGGTTCCGCCCAGTATAAAACGGAAAAGGGGTGAACCTCATCCCTACACCATCACAACAAGAGTCATCAAATTGATATGTTCCACAATGACACGTTTGCTTCGATCTCAACATCATCTCAATTAGACCCACTTTCCAAGGTGTGGTGGTGGAGAAAGTAGCAATCACTCTGCCACGCTAGCAAGCAATCCTGACATGTCAAATATGGCCTCCTCTTCCAAGTAAAACATATTCATTGTCCGCATGCGTTCTTACTTGTGTACCGCTCCCTCAAATGAGAGTTCATCATACACGTGTATAATATGGACCAATCATCTACTTTATCATACAATCAACATTTTTATTCCTTTTTAAGTAAAAGTTTCATGTGAAGAGAGGGATGAAGAAATGAATGGTCTAAATTGATGACATGGGTTGGCCATTGTCCAAATGCACTTCAGTGGATATACGGGGTCACTAATAACAACTAGGCGAGGGAGTTATAAGCGGGCAGAAAGGGACAACAAAAGTTCATTTTGTTGTTGTACCCTATTTCGATCATTCGTATCATTGCCGAGAAAGGGAGAGCATGCTACAGATCTTGGAGGGAACTTTTGAAGTTAAGCTGAAAATTTAAGAGGCATAATTGAGTAGAAGAAATGGAATATGGCCGAGAATCTAGGAAGTAGGATTTTCAGTGAGACATAGTCAAGTGGAAGAGGAATGGTCAAAGGGATACACACCAAGAAAGGAAGGATTGAAAAAAATTGAAATGGCGACTTAGTTGTCGTAATCATTGAATTGAAGGAGAAAAACGTATATAGGAATAGCAGTGGAAAAAAAAAATCTATAAGTAGCCAAATCATTAACAGAATATAAGGCATCTCACACCAATTAAATCAAAATAAATTTATCTTTTATCTTAGTTAATTATAGGAGTAGCGATAATCCAATGATGGTAATTCTTAATGATAATTCTTAGTTGTAATATAGGTCTATGCTTATACGTTGGACTGGATCCTTATCCAATATTAAGTAGTTATTTCTAGAGATGCATTCTTCTAGTTGCTTGTGAGTTTTTTACTTTTATTTAATTGCACAGGTATATATACTAGAAAGTATTTTTATATAAAGGTAACTCACTTTCGGAGGAAGAAGCCCACCCTTCGATTATTGCCTGATCATTACAAAATTCCGCAATTAGCTGAGTAGGCGATTGATCTTTTTATATTCTTGTAATATATGTTTATATTGGATATATTATTTCGACACATGGGGTTAAAGTTGATCAGTTTGAAATGAGCCGCTATATCGATTGTGGCACGTTCACACATACCACACATGATAAAAAACAAACTAAGTGCTAACATTTTTTGGCATGCCTAGTGGGACCCTGAGTATTAGAATACTCATCAGTGCATTAATCTTGAGAAATCGTGAGCTAAAGATAGGTTCATCAAGCACCTAAGCAATTAAGTTTTCTATCGAATCCAGTATCATTTCCATTAAACCCAAATAGGGTATCCTCATCTCAACTTAACCCTCTTAAAATATTTTAAGATAGAATGATCGATATATAATAAGGAATTTAGCATATCGTCGAACAGTCACAGGTTTAGACTGAAGCTTTAGGTAGATGGATGGACAGCCATGCTAAAAACATGAATCAAATGATGGTTCTCTTTGCCAAAAGAACACTTATGGTGCCTTAACAACAGGTTAACACTATTTTAAAAAATCTGACACTGATACCCCCAGTATAACCAATACCAAAAGCACCTTCTCTACAACAGAATACACATCCTACTCCAATACAGGAAGTGCGGAATCTTCTTCTACATGCTGAGTTTAGACGGCCATAAATGAGAGGTCAGAAATGTCAGTAGAAGGAAACTAGGGTGTACTTAGGGGGCGACATTTCCCTGAGAATCCACCTTATCATGGAAGACAAAACTAGGTAAGTTTGGAATTGCCACCAATACCTGAACCACACCAATTGGAATGTGACCGAATCATGCAATTGCTCTAAGAATTAGCATGTCAAGTTCTCAACCATACTATTACCCAAACCTATCATAAGCCTTATCAGGAATGGATTGACCAACAGTCTCCATTGCCGCATCGAATTTACTATTTTTTTTTTTTACCAAGATGAACGAGCACAATCAAGATGACCGACTTTGATGTTTTTCGACTAAGATGACTAAATTCAACTAAGACAACCGAATTTGAAGCTTTTCAATCAATATGACCGAATTCAACTAATATAAATGAATTTGATGTTTTTCAACCATGATGGCTGACTTTGATGTTTTTTTTATCAAGATAGCCAAATTTGACCAAATAGCCGAATTTGATGTTTTTCGAATAAGATGGCTGAGTTCGACCAGGATCGCCGACTTTTATGTTTTTCGATCAAGATGATTGAATTTGACCAAAATGGATTAGTTCAATTTTTATTTTTTATTTTTATGAAGATGATTGAATTTGACCTAGATGGTCAAATTTATTGTTATATATATATATATATATATATATATATATATACCAAATGCGAGACGACATGAGGGGCAATGTTGTACCTTATTGGAATAGTCAATTAGGAATGAACACGTGTCATTGCACGGACAGAGATAGCCAGTGACATATCTTTAGGGGAACTTAAAGTGCGGCTAAAAATCCAGGAAGCGCAGTCAAGCAGAAAAAATGGAATGCGGCCGAAAATCCAAGAAGTACGGTCAGGCGAAAGAAACAGAATGTGGCCGAAAATCTATGAAGGCATGATAGACTAGATGAAACGAAATACGGTAGAGAATCTAGGAAATGCGATCGAGCGGTCGGAAGATGAGAGGCGGTCGGGAAGCTCAGAAGCATAAAGCGGTCGACTAAAAAAGGAATGGTCAGAGGGACACATATCAAGAAAGGTACAAAGGATTTAGAAGGCTGATGTGGCAATTCCTCAGCTGTCATATATTACCATTGGATTGAAGAAGAAAAACATATAGACAAATATGTTCAGAAAAATAATAATAATAATAATAATAATAATAATCTATAAACAACTAGAGGATTAGCAAAACAAGGCATCTCATATCAATAAAATCAAAACAAATCTATATTTTTATCTCATCTCAATTTATACTAAGGAGTGGCCATAATTTATTAGTGATAGTTTTTAGTTGTACTTCAGGTCTACACTCATACACCTGACTTCGTATTTATCCAATATCAAATAATTCTTTCAACCGACGTGTTCTTCCAATCACTCTTAATGATCCCTTGTATAAAATAAATAAAGTCCGTTTGTACTGTATACAAAAATGTCCTTTATTATAAAAGGCAAAAAGGCAGCCTACTTTTGTAGGAAGAAATCTACTCTTCGATTATTAAATTATCGGTATAAAATTCTGTAAGTGACAACATAGGTGATTGATAATTTCATATTCTACTGGTATACATTTTCACTCGTTGTATCTGCAAATTTCAATGCTTGGGTCAAAGTTAATCGGTTTGAACCAAGTTGTTATATATAGGCATGGCCGCCGACACCACACAATGTGATAGAAAACAAACGGAGTGACAACATCTGTAATAAGGCAATGTGATAGCAGTTGTCCAGTTTCAACATCTTTGGCTGATACGGTCAGTTGAATGGCTCGGGAGCTGTCTTACTAACTCTTGTTTTCAAGTCACGTCGCATGCGTGGGGATATCGCATGTGGTGATTTTCCATATGCTTGAAAGTGTGACCAATGAGCAAACGTAACTTTCTTGTCACACCTGAAGTGGATTGAGTGGCACGTGGAGCATACGCCACAGACTTAGCTAGTATGTTGACGTCACCAAGTTATGTGGGTCCCATCATGAGGTATGTGTTATATCAAACCATCCGTCTATTTGGCAAGCTTGTCATAATGCTTAACAGAAAAATAAGACAGCTCCAACAATCAAATAGACTACACTGTAGAAAGCAGTTGGGGATTGAACGTCTGCCATTGAAACACTTTAAAGGCTTACAGAAGTTTTGGAGCAATATAATATTTGTTTTTCTTCTTCATCCATGTCTATATAAAACAGGGTTAAATAGAGAATAAACATTATAACAATCCCTACAAATATTTTAGCGATCCAAATGGACATCGGTGTGGATATAATAAATACAACATTGTGGGACTTATGTAATTTTGATCTCTTTTGAACCCTAGCTCCGGGAGCGGTAAACCCTCGGTCTTCGCACGACACGTACCAAAGTCAGTGGTCTGTGGTACACCAGCCAAGCCGCTTCCTGTTGCATCTGCAATACCACACGGCATATGGATGCTCCAACAGCTTCTCAGAGGACACAGTTTGGCTAGTGACGCTGTCATCAGCAAGGTGGCTAGTGGTCTGTGCTATGTGGACCCAACCATGATGTATGTGTTTTATCCCCGTCGCCCATCTATTTGGAAAGATGATTTTGGGGCTTGATCTAAAAAATGAGGTATATCTAAATCTCAGATGGACCATATCATGGAAAATCAGCAGTGATTGAATGTGATCTAAAAAATGAGGTATATCTAAATCTCCGATGGACCACATCATGGAAAATCAGTAGTGATTGAATGTCCACAGTTAAAAAACTCACAGGGCCCATTGTAATGGTGATTTCACATCTAACCTGTTGATTAGGTCATACAGAATTGGATGAAGGGAAAAATATATATAAGCTTGATCCAAAACTTTTTTGGCCCCCAAAAAGTTTTTAATGGTTCAATCAACACTGTATGGTCCACTTGAGATTTGGATCAAACTTATTTTTAGGTTCTTAACATAAAATGATCCGGAGGAATGGGTGGAAGGCATGGATGAAAACCATACATCGTGGGGCCCACATAACACCGACCACTAGCCAATGGCTAGTGGCAGGGTGAGCAGCCTATCCCTTTCCCTTCAGAGAAGGGGAAGTCATAGCTGTGGAGAATTATACCACGTGATAGGTGATGTTGTATTCCCATGCGGTGCTCCTGATCCCAACCACCTAAGTGGTGGATCCTCATGATAGATGGATGTATTCCAAAATCCTCATCGGGTATACTTGACTGAACCACTTTGAAACATGATGAGAACTTTGAAACATGCTTCCCAACATATGATCTTTGACGATTACATGTTGCCTAATGAAATATTGTCACATCACCTAAGGCCTCACCTAATTGCTTAGCATAGTGGCACAAAGAGCAGTAAAAGGTTGAAATTCAACAAAAAGATTTTTATTGACCACTGGTGGGTACTGTGGTTGATTTTGAATTATACCATGCCCACCTATGTAGAAAAACATAGCACACACTCTATTTGTTTGAGTATTTCATAAAAGAATAAATTTTTTTTTAAAAAAAAAAAAAACTATATTGCTATTTTTTTAATGCGTGAAAGTTAATTTCACGATGGAGAAGAGAAGATACTTGGAGTGTTTATCTTATACGTGCATACAAGAGTACCGGTCAGCAGGTGCTTGATTATATTGGTGCTAAATGATATAATAACGATGCACCATTTTGGAACCGTGTTTTAAACAGTTTTTTCATATAAGGATTCTTAGATACAATTCTTATATATATAAAAAGCGAACGCAAACAAATTAAATGAACTACTTCAAAGGAAGAGACAGAAGACCATCCCTCGTATACACCATCTAAAACACTACCGTTGAATGAATATATGACACAAAGGTCTTCACTCTAGCCAGGGATGTACAATGAAATTGAAGGCTTTGGCCATAAATTGGAACAAAATTGAAGTAATGGATATTGTTCTCCGTGATATAATTGTTTGACACATACATGTAAACGCACCATATTAGACGTAGGGTTTGTTTAGGCATATCTATTCTAAATATAATGAGAGCTTTTTAAATATGAACTATTCTAATGAGCTCTTTTTGCTATAGATCTTGTTTTAAATAAAAACTTTGGATAAAATTATATTTAAAAAAAAAAAAAAACTATTATTTTAAATAAACATGTTTGGTAAAATGTTCAAATAAGAACTTTTTTTAAAAGGTGGTTGATATTGTTTTTAAAGATTACAACAAATTCATTATAAGAGCAATCAAGATAGTTATTTTAGTGGATCTTATCATAAATTGACTGTCCCAACTGACAAAAGAATAAATGGCTACAATCTACATGTTTTATGATATTTGAGTCATCCATGATATTAGACATTTGATGTGGATTATCCATCATATGGAACCCTCCTATTGTGTGAGCCAAGCCTTTAAAGTAAGTTGTCTCTCATGCAAGTCTTGTCTTGGATGCGGAGCATTTGCCATTAAGGATTGACCTTTTGTGGATGAAACACATACATCATGGAGCCCACATAACACCAACCACTAGCCAGTGGCTCACATTTATGTTTATTTATCATCTAATCTATTTAGGAGGTTACGTCGACATGGATAAAGGGAAAACACGACTATCAACTTGATTCAAAACTTTTAAGGCCAAGTAGTTTTTAATGGTAGGTGTTCAATTCTGACGCGGGGATGAATGTGATGAGGTCAATCACCTTCTTCCTCAAGGATAAATACTTCAAATCAACTAAACTTCTATGGACTCCTCACACATACTTCTCGAATCCAAGAGGAAAAGCAAAAAAAAAGAAATAATATTCTAGAAAATTCGTAAATTGATTGATTAATGAATAAACGAGTTTACACCCCTTTAAATAGGTATACTAAGCCATAGAAGAAGTTTCAGAATTAAACTACAAGTAAAACTCCTAGAAATCACAACTTAATATAAATAGTAAACTTACTATTTATAGGCGGTCGTGATTCCTACTAGTGTGCGTGGTTTTTGGCCAAAAATAGTAACTAATCTATTTGGCTGAACCATGTTCCCCTAACTATTCTAAGCACTTTTCATGTTGGGCACAACTCCTAAAGCCCAATGGATGAAGTTATAATCATACAAAAACTTACTATAAATAATAAAAATGAAATTAAAATAGGAATTGACCTCCGATTTCATAGTATTTTGTAAATTTGGCATGCACAATCTTGCATAGCGATGTTGGGTAGCTAAACTAGCTCGGCCTACCCCAAAATCATAAATGGTATATTTGATAGCTCATTCTAGTTTGCAAGATACGTTCGTTTGAAGTTCTGACGGTCCGGATCACCTCTATTTTTGATCAAGCCTTTTCTAGTCCATCTTGGCCAAAAACTGTCCGCAACTTGCTGTACATTAAATTCCCTCGTGTGACGTGGTCCACTTAATCTTAAGTTTTGTATCTGCTTCATTTTTTTGCACATGACCTTACGATTAATTGGCATAACAGTTGGACGGTGGCTCAGGATGGCCATCATTTATTAGGCATCTGTTCTTGGTTTTAACTTTTAAAAAGCAGGCTGTTAACAAAAGGCTGGGTAAAAGATAAAGAGCTCCAAAAAGTATAAAGTATGTTTTGATTTACTGAACAATGGATGTGGAAATCATGCGAAGTAGCAACTAACTGCTTATCAAGCAGATTTTAAGGTACTATTCTAGTTTGATGTGTAAAGTATCCTTTCCTGAAACAGATGGACTTAGTAAATGATATGGTACATAAAACCCTCATTCTAAAGTAATACCCTTCATGCTTCTCACCTACACGGGTACCGCCCAGTGTCAAAAAGAAAATGAGGCGGGCCCCACCCGCTTCACCACCACATCTTGCCGGAAACTCGAATTCAGTAGCTCCACAACGACACGTCAACTTCAGTTTCCACGTCATCCCAGTACGACCCACCTCCAAGGCATGGAGAGGGAGAAAACAGCAATCCTTCTGCCATGCTAGCAAGCAATCTTGGCATGCCGAAGACCGCCTCCTCATCCATGTATAACACAGTCTCCTGCGATAAGGTCAGATTCTCCAGCCTTATATCACTGTCATCGATGGAAGCATCGTTAGATTCCGATGGCCGGAAGGCTTCTGCAGCCTCAGCGGCAGCCTTCTGTATGTCCTTAGCACTGCTGGACACCGGCATAGGCAAACGCCAAGCCGAATCAGCGAAATTGAGGCACGCCTTTCTTCCTTTGAGTGCCATCGCGGCAACATCGTGGGCCCGAGCGGCCATCTCAGCCGTCGGATACGTCCCGAGCCATATCCGAGACTTCTTGTTGGGCTCGCGCAACTCGCATACCCACTTACTCCCGTTCCTCTGCCTGACGCCCTTGTAGACGGGGTGCCGCGTCTCACGGAATTTCTTTCGCCCGGCCCGCCGCTTCGGGCCACTAGTTGCCACGGTGGCATATACTTCCTCGTCTGACACGGTGGGGCCGGCGGTGCCGATCGACGACGTGGACGAATTATCCGTTGCGTAATATGGAGAAAAATCCGACTCACAGCTGAGAGAATCTGTTGCCATTGGCGGTGGCGGGTGATGGCTCTAGTATCAGTAGCAGTGTTGAGTGATGAAAGAAGCTGAATTGGTTTGCTCGCATAAGCTATGCGAATGAAAGGCTGCTTTTATAGGATGCGGGCGGTTTTTTTTTTTTTTTTTCTATTTTTAAGTGAAAAAAATTTGATACTCTGGAGAGATTTAAGGATGATACGCATGCACATACAAATTGCAGATGTGGTACATATATAGTTTAATTAAACAGCCCGAGTTATATTAACCAGTTTAGATCTAACATAAACTAAAAATAAAGATTACTTGATTATTTTACTGTCGGATTGTTGGGCATTTATTGGACGGTTAAATAGAAAAATATTCAACGGTTCTATTTCGAAAAACAAGGGTCCATGAATCAGAGGGTAGGAATGTTCAACCAATATAGTCTTGGGATTGACTTGAACACAATGAGATGGATAATCTTTTATGTTTTCTTCTGAATTTTATCATGCCACTCGTAGATGTTCTAAGTTCCTGTGTATCAAGCGTCACATGCTGCCTGAGTATCTTATATACCCTCACTTTTTATTGAGAAATTTGCGACTGTACGACTCATTTTTGGCCATTTATGAATCTAAGCCCACCTTATTTTTCCTTGCGAGAATACGGCCCAGCTGTACGGACGCCTTTCCAAAGGTCGAAAATGCCCCTGCTTTTTCTTTTAAGCGGGAAGGCAGCGCTGACGCTCCCCGAACTCCGAGTTGTATGAATGGTTCTAAAGAGATCAACGTTACATGGGCCCCACAGTTATGTATTTATTGTATCCACAACGTTCATCCATATTTCGAGATCATTTCGGAACATTATCCAAATATATATATATATATATATCCAAAGATCAACTGGACCACACTACAAAGAGCAGCAGAAAATTGATTTTCACCGTTGAAACTTTTGCAGGCCCACCATAACATTTATTTTCCATCCAATCTATTCATAAGGTCACAGAGACATGGATGAAGAGGAAAAACAAATTTCGTGATGATCCAAAACTTCTGCGACCCCTAAAAAGGTTTCAATAGTAGACGTTCAATCCTCCACTGCCTTTTACAGTGTGGTCCTCTTGATAGCTAAAGCTATCTTATTTTTCTTATCAAGACTTAGTATGAGTTCTTCAAATAGATGGACGGTTTGGATATAACACATACCTTATAAAAGGACCCACAAAGGTGGTGGGGATTAAAACAGGAAAAAAAAAAAAGAGCCTGGAATCTATAGCTACGGATTATAACCGTAGCCATAATCACAGCCCATGCTTTTTCGATATATCCATTGTTATGTACTTAGATATATCGAAAATATAGCTACGGATTATAGCCGTAGCCATGACTACAGTCCATAAAAGTTTATACAAATTTTTTTTATTTTAAAATTTTTTAATTTTTAATTTTTATTTTTTGCATGGAAAACTTTATTCTACCTACAATTTTCTCTGACACATATTTATATAAATATGTATATATAAGCATATAAAAAACAAATTTCTCTCTTTTTTTCATATCTTTCTTTATTCATTTAACAAGAATATCTTCTAAACCAAAATTAGTTACTTGATGTACCCTATATGATTTTGGGGTAGGAGAAGCTACTTTAGCCAACTAACCTAATTATTTTTCAAGATTCCATCAGGTCGATGGTCGAAAATCCATTTCATTCACTTTATGGTCAATTTCATTCATTTCATTTATTTCGCGGTCATTTGCATGCATTTCACTGTCAATTCTCTTTAATCCATGATCATTCTCATACATTTTATGGTCATCCCAAAAAATTTCGTGTCGATTCACGGTCATTTCGAGACATTTCGTGGTCAATTCCCTTCACTTGACGGTCATTTGCATGCATTTCGAGGTCAATTCGCTTCAAACCATGATCATTCACATGCATTTCACGGTCCTCCCAAACAATTCCGTGTTGATTCACGGTCATTTCGAGGCATTTCGCGGTCAATTCCCCTCACTTCATGGTCATTTGCATGCATTTCGCGGTCAATTTGCTTCAAACCATGATCATTCCCATGCATTTCACGGTCATCCCAAACAATTCCATGTTGATTCACGATCATTTCGAGGCATTTCGCGGTCAATTCCCTTCACTTCGCGGTCATTTGCATGCATTTCATGGTCAATTCGCTTCAATCCATGATCATTCACATGCATTTCACGGTCATCCCAAACAATTTCGTGTTGATTCACGGTCATTTCGAGGCATTTCGCGGTCAATTCCCTTCACTTCACGGTCATTTGCATGCATTTTGCAGTCAATTCGCTTCAAACCATGATCACTCTCATGCATTTCACGGTTATCCCAAACAATTTCATGTTGATTCACGGTCATTTCGAGGCATTTTGCGGTCAATTCCCTTCACTTCGCGGTCATTTGCATACATTTCGAGGTCAATTTGCTTCAAACCATGATCATTTCCATGCATTTCACGGTCATCCCAAACAATTTCTTGTTGATTCACGATCATTTGGAGGCATTTTGCGGTCAATTTCCCTCACTTCATGGTCTATTGTATGCATTTCGCGGTCAATTCGCTTCAAACCATGATCATTCTCATGCATTTCACGGTCATCCCAAATAATTTCGTGTTGATTCACGGTCATTTCGAGGCATTTCACGGTCAATTCCCTTCACTTCGCGGTCATTTGCATGCATTTCGCGGTCAATTCACTTCAATTCATGATCACTTTCATGCATTTCACTGTCATTCGAAACAATTCTATGTTGATTCATGGTCATTTCGAGGCATTTCACGGTCAATTCCCTTCACTTCATGGTCATTTGCATGCATTTCGCGATCAATTCGCTTCAAACCATGATCATTCTCATGCATTTCACGGTCATTCGAAACAATTTCGTGTTAATTCATGGTCATTTCGAGGCATTTTGCAATCAATTCCCTTCACTTCATGGTCATTTGCATGCATTTCGCGGTCAACTCAATTCAAATCATGATCATTCTCATGCATTTCATGGTTATCCCAAATAATTTTCTGTTGATTCACGGTCATTTCGAGGCATTTCGCGGTCAATTTCCCTCACTTCATAGTCTATTACATGCATTTCGCGGCCAATTCGTTTCAAACCATGATCATTCACATATATTTCACGGTCATCCCAAACAATTTCATGTTGATTCACGGTGATTTCGATACATTTCGCGGTCCCGAGTCTTCACTTCATGGTCAGTTTCGCAAATTTCGTGGTCCAATTGCTTCACTACACCTCCATTTCCATACATATCATGGTCATTCCCGCCTTTTTCGTATTGATTCATGGTGATTTCGAAGCATTTCGTGGTCCCGCATCTTCACTTCACAGTCAGTTCCGTGCATTTCGCGGTCCAATCGCTTCACTATACCCCCATTTACATACATATCACGGTCATTTCCGCATTTTTCATGTTGATTCACGGTGATTTCGACGCATTTCGTGGTTACGCGGCTTCACTTCACGGTCAGTTCTGCGCATTTCGCGGTCCAATCGCTTCACTTCACCACCATTTCTATGCATATCACGGTCATTCCCACCTTTTTCGTGTTGATTCACGGTGATTTCGACGCATTTCGCGGTTACTCTTCTTCACTTCACGGTCAGTTCCGCGTATTTCGCGGTCAAAAAGCTTCACTTCACCACCATTTTCATGCATATCACGGTCATTCCCGCCTTTTCCGTGTTGATTCACGGTGACTTCGACGCATTTCGCAGTCCCGCGTCTTCACTTCATGGTCAGTTCCACGCATTTCGCGGTCCAATCGCTTCACTTCACCACCATTTTCATGCATATCATGGTCAGTCCCGCCTTTTCCGTGTTGATTCACGGTGATATCGACGCATTTTGTCGTCCCGCGTCTTCAGTTCACGGTCAGTTCCGCGCATTTCGCGGTCCAATCGCTTCACTTCACCACCATTTCCATGCATATCACGGTCATTCTCGCCTTTTCCGTGTTGATTCACAGTGATTTCGATGCATTTCGCGGTCACATGTTTTCACTTCACGGTCAGTTCCGCGCGTTCGCGGTCCAATCGCTTCACTTCACTGTCATTTCCATATATATCTGGTCAGTCCCACATATTCCGTGTTGATTCACGGTGATTTCGACGCATTTTCGCGGTCACGTGTCTTCACTTCAAGGTCAGGTCTGTGCATTTCGCGATCCAATCGTTTCCCTTCACTCTCATTTCTATGCATGTGACTGTCTTTTCGGGCTGTGCATCACCCAATGAAGAAAAAAATCCGCGGGAATGGGAGGTCATGGGGCTCACGGGGCTTGTGGTACATAGCGGATGATAAATTCGGACGACACCTAGAAATGAATTAATTGCGTCATCCAGTCGGCACTTGTATATTACAAATCACCCTAGCCTTGAAATAAATTTTTGTGCTTTTTAATCAAATGGCCCTGCCAATTAGGACAGTGAATTGGGGCATTTAGGTTGTCTGATTTCGTCTAATTTCACTTTCCAAAACCATCTAAAAACCCTTCTTGAGAGGGTGGAAGGAGAGGAAGATGTGGATGGTTGAGAAGGAGTGGGGTTTGATGTGGGTGGTTGAAAATAGAAAAAGAAAAGGAGAGGAAGTTGTGAAGAAGAAGTGGGTTGAAGAAGATCTAACATGGGAGAGTAAGAGAGAAGGGAAATGGGTGTTTGGGTCTTAGAGGGGGTTTAGAAGGAAAGGAAATGAAATGGAAGATGGGTTGTTGGAAGAAAGGGAGTGAAATGGGAGATGGGTTGTTGAGAGGAAGTGAAATGGAAGATGGAATGTGGAGAGAAGGAAGATTGATGGAAGGAAGAAGAGGTTGTTGGAGAATGAGGGCTTGAGCTCTTGTTGGGAGAGGATGGAGCTTCCTCCCTTGAGAAAAGTTGTTTGCAATAGAAGAGAGGGAGAGAAATGGGGCATTCCTTAGGGTATAAGGTAGTGGGGTTGACCCAATTTTAAAAATTTCCAAATGGAGCAGCAAAAGGGGGTCCGGCGGGGCCAACGCCGCCCTCTGGGGCGTCGGCGGGGTGACCATGCCAAGAGGCGGGGCCAACGCGGTACCCTGAACCTCTGGCGGGGCGGGCATGCCACATGGCGGGGTGACCCCGCCGCGGGGGGGGGGGGGGTCCGCTTGTCAGGAGCTTTCCCGAGCGTTGGTGCTACCCCCCAAGACATGCCATATATGATTTTGGGGTAAAAGAAGCTGATCTATACAATGGGTCCATCCATTCCATAAGATTCTTCCTGGTTAGAGGCTGAAATTCTAATTTTCTCCTATTTCACTAATTTTAGTAAAATCTCATTTGTCGGTAAGTCTCTCCCTGAATGGGCCAGGACTATCGACTTTGGCCCAAAACTAACTCATCCGCACGTGTATGTTGGCTCCGACCTTCAAATTCTTCGATTTTCGACTCGTCTCAATCGACGAGTTGAGGTTCTGTACGGCTCCCAGACCCTTTTCTTAGCGTCGTTACTTCCAATTTCGCCGTTGACAAAACGAATTCTACATAATTCCAGGTACAATGACGGTGATCGGATATCGGATGAACCAAAAATGATGTTCTTCTCTTCATGCCCCAAGAAACAAATGTGCTTATTCAACAATCTATATATGAATTGAATTGTTGTAAATAAAATGTTCAATTCTTCCATTTGAATTAAAAAGTGTCAAATGTTCCCAAAACAGATAAATTGTAACCCAATCTCATTTTAGGACATTGAATTAGCAATATTGATATAAACCCTCCATAAATATCTTTATTAATGTCAAAACATTATTTGAAGCCTGTACGTTACAATCATTAAATATGGGTTATTGTGACAACTATGCAAAAATTATTAAGTTTAGACAACTGTTGCTCCTAGAATTTTAATAATTTATTTACAACTCTAAATGATATGAAATTTGATGGGATGACTTAAAACTTGATGGTAAATCATCATAAAAATTTTAAAAATAATCCAGTTACTAAAAGTATAAGAAACGTTACATGTCAGTGAATTTTTTAAAGATCTATGGGATTGCTTATATCCCGGGACAAGTTCACAAGGTTTGTTTGGCTCATCATGCATATCCCGGGATCTCGCGATCCCATTACTCCTAAGACCGTGGGATTGGTTCGGCCAAACAGGCCCTAAAGGTAATGATGGTGATGTCAGTGGATTGTCTTAAGATCCATGGTAATGATCGTGTCTGTTTGGCTCTCCTAGCCAATCCTAGGATCTATCTTCCAATCCCTTCTAATTCCATCCAATCTATGCGGCCAAACAGGCCCTATATGATTTTGGGGTAGGAGAAGCTACTTTAACCAACCAACCTGGTTATTTTCTAAGATTCCATCAGGTCGATGGTCGAAAATTCATTTTATTCACTTAGCGGTCAATTTCATTGATGACCATGAATCAACACGGAATAGGTGGGATCGGAATCGAGTTTAGGTTTGGGTTTTCAAGTTTAGGTTTACGTCTAAGTTAGGGAGGTGAGATTAAGATTAGGTGTAGGTTTAGGTTTAGGGATTTGAGAATACGTTTAGGTTATAGGTTTAGGTTTTAGGTTACAGGTTATAGGTTTAGGTTAAGGTTAAGGTTATAGGTTATAGGTTTAGGTTTAGGTTTAGGTTTAGGTTTTAGATTTAGGTTTAGGTTTAGGTTTAGGTTTAGGTTTGGGTTTAGGTTATAGGTTTTGAGATTTAAGAATAGGTTTAGATTATAGGTTATAGGTTATAGGTTAAGGTTTAGGTTTAGGTTTAGGCTAAGGTTTAGGTTATAGGTTTAGGCTAAGGTTATAGATTTAGGGAATTGAGAATAGGTTAAGGTTTAGGTTTAGGTTATAGCTTTGGGTTTAGGTTATAGGTTATACGTTTAGGTTATAGGTTCAAGGTTTAGATTTATGTTATAGGTTAAAGGTTTAGGTTTTGGGATTTGAGAATAGGTTTATGTTAAGGTCATAAGTTTAGGTTAAAGGTTTAGGTTAATGTTATAGGTTTAGTTTTAGGTTTAGGTTATAGGTTTAGATTTGAGAATAAGTTTAGGTTATAAGTATAGGTTTAGGTTAGGTTGTAGGTTAAGGTTTAGGGAATTGAGTTTAGGTTATAGGATATAGGTTTAGGTTAAGGTCTAGGTTGTAGTTATAGGTTTTGGAATTTGAGAATAAGTTTAGGTTATAAGTATAGGTTTAGGTTTAGGAATTTGGGTTCGGGTTCGGGTTCGGGTTTAGGTTATAGGTTTCGGTTTAGGTTATAGATTATAGGTTTATGTTAAAGTTTAGGTTCAGGTTATAGGTTTTGGGATTTGAGAATAGGTTTAGGTTATAAGTATAGGTTTAGGTTAGGGTGTAGATTAAGGTTTAGGGAAATAACTGTGAAGTGAAGGGGGCATGACCGTGAAATGCATCGAAATGACTGTGAATCAACACGGAATAAGCGGGAATGACCGTAATATGCATGGAAATGATTGTGAAGTGAGGCGATTGGACCGCGAAATGCGCGGAAGTGACCGTGAAGTGAAGGGTTAAGACCGCGAAATGCGTCGAAATGACCGTGAATTAACACGGAATAGTTGGGAATGACACTGATATGCATGGAAATGGAGGTGAAGTGAGGCGATTGGACCGCGGAATGTGTGGAAGTGACCGTGAAGTGAAGACGCGAGACTGCAAAATGCGTCGAAATGACCGTGAATCAACACAAAAAAGGCAGGAATGACCGTGATATGTATGGAAATGGGAATGAAGTGAAGCTTTTTGACCGCGAAATACGCGGAACTGACCGTGAAGTGAAGAAGAGTAACCGCGAAATACGTCGAAATCACCGTGAATCAACACGAAAAAGGTGGGAATGATCGTGATATGCATGGAAATGGGGGTGAAGTGAAGCGATTGGACAACGAAATGAGCGGAACTGACCGTGAAGTGAAGACGCGGGACCGCGAAATGTGTCGAAATGACCGTGAATTAACACGGAATATGCAGGAATGACCGTGATATGCATGGAAATGGGGGTGAAGTGAAGCGATTGGACCATGAAATTCACGGAAGTGACTGTGAAGTGAAGACGCGGGACCGCGAAATGCGTCGAAATGACCGTGAATCAACACAGAATATGCGGGAATGACCGTGATATGCATGAAAATGGGGGCGAAGTGAAGCGATTGGACCCGAAATGCACGGAAGTGACCTTGAAGTAAAGACGTGGGACCGCGAAATGTGTCGAAATGACCGTGAATTAACACGAAATATGCGGGAATGACAGTGATATGCATGGAAATGGGGGTGAAGTGAAGCGATTGGACCGAAAAATGTACGGAACTGACCATGAAGTGAAGGGTCATCACCACGAAATGCGTCGAAATGACCGTGAATCAACACGGAATATGCAGGAATGACCGTGATATGCATGGAAATGGGGGTGAAGTGAAGCGATTGGACCATGAAATGCATGGAAGTGACCGTGAAGTGAAGACGCGGGACCGTGAAATGTGTCGAAATGACTGTGAATCAACACGAAATATGCGAGAATGGCCATGATATGCATGAAAATGAGGGTGAAGTGAAGCAATTGGACCACGAAATGCGCGGAACTGACCGTGAAGTGAAGGGTCATCACCGCGAAATGCATCAAAATGACCGTGAATCAACACGGAATATGCGAAAATGACCGTGATATGCATGAAAATGGGGGTGAAGTGAATCGATTGGACAACGAAATGCGCGGAACTGACCGTGAAGTGAAGGGTCATCACCGCGAAATGCATCGAAATGACCGTGAATCAACACGGAATATACGGGAATAACCGTGATATGCATGAAAATGGGGGTGAAGTGAAGCGATTGGACAACGAAATGCGCGGAACTGACTATGAAGTGAAGGGTCATCACCGCGAAATGCATCGAAATGACACTGAATCAACACGAAATATGCGGGAATGACCGTGATATGCATTAAAATGGGGTTGAAGTGAAGCGATTGGACAGCGAAATACGCGGAACTGACCGTGAAGTGAAGACGCGAGACCGCGAAATGTGTCAAAATGACCGTGAATCAACACAGAATATGCGGGAATGACCGTGATATGCATGGAAATGGGGGTGAAGTGAAGCAATTGGACCACGAAATTCACGGAAGTGACCGTGAAGTGAAGACGCGGGACTGCGAAATGTGTCGAAATGACCGTGAATCAACATGGAATATGCGGGAATGATCGTGATATGCATGGAAATGGGGGCGAAATGAAGCGATTAGACCGCGAAATGTACGGAAGTGACCGTGAAGTGAAGACGCGGGACCGCGAAATGTGTCAAAATGACCGTAAATCAACGCGAAATATGTGGGAATGACCGTGATATGCATGAAAATGGAGGTGAAGTGAAGCGATTGGACCACGAAATGTACGGAAGTGATCGTGAAGTGAAGACGCGGGACCGCAAAATGTATCGAAATGACCGTGAACCAACACGAAATATGCGGGAATGACCGTGATATGCATGAAAATGGGGGTGAAGTGAAGCGATTGGACCGCGAAATGCACAGAACTGACCGTGAAGTGAAGGGTCATCACCGCGAAATGCGTCGAAATCACCGTGAATCAACACGGAATATGCGAGAATGACCGTGATATGCATAGAAATGAGGGTAAAGTGAGGCGATTGGACCTTAAAATGCACGGAACTGACCGTGAAGTGAAGGGTCATCACCGCGAAATGCGTCGAAATCACCGTGAATCAACACGGAACCTAAGTCGAAGTCCCTTTTTCCAACCTATCTCCTTAAAATCTTCACATACCTTCACTCTATCCTCTAATTTCCCTAGGATATTAACAGGTACGAGCCAAAAATTTAACGTTTAGATGATCGAAACCATGGATCTAGATTGAATGAGTTAATGTCAGGTCAAAGTTTATACTTTCGACCCATTGGGGGGTAAGGACTTAAGGGAGAACGAAATTTCACTGAAAATAGTAGAAATGTAGAAAAATCAGGTTTTGACCTTTAACCGGGAGGAATCTTATGAAACAGATAGGTCCATTGGGTAGATCGGCCTCTCCTACCCCAAAATTATATATGGCATGTCCTAGGCGGCATTACCGGCGCCTAGAAAAATACCCGACAAGTTGCCGCCGCCCGCGTGGCCGCCCCGCCAACGGTCCAGGGACCGTTGGGGCGCGTTACCCCCGCCGGCCCAAGTTTAGACCTTTATGGCTACGTACTGGGTATCTATGGCTACGGTTATAATCCGTAGCTATTGGTCTGACTATATCAAATGACTTCACAGCAAGTTTTTTTTTTTTTTGAATCTTTATTTTTTTTTGGGGTCCCATCATGAGGTCTATGTTATATCCAAACCGTCCATTTATTTTATGATCTCATATTACGGCCTGAGACAGAAAATAAGATAGATCTAACTATCAAATGGACCACACTTTAAAAGGCAGTGGGGAATTGAACGTCTGCTGCTCTTTGTGGTGTGGTCCAGTTGATCTTTGGATATGAATTTTTTTTTTTGGATAATGCTCGGAAATGATCTCGAAATATGGATGAACGTTTTGGATATAATAAATACATAACTGTGGGGCCCACGTAACGTTGATCTATTTTGAACCGTTCGTAAGAGTTCGAGGAGCGTCAACGCTGGTCTTCGAGCACCAGCCGATCCGGTTGGAGGAAAGAGCAGGGGCATTTTCGACCTTTGGCAAGGCGTCTGTACAGCTGGGGCGTATTCTCACAAGTGAAAATAAGGTGGGCGTAGTTTCCTAAATGTTCAAAAAATGGGTCATACAGTCGTAAATTTCCCTTTTTTATTTGCGGCTAGTACGCGAACACGGACCGTCACGGCCGTTTCTACCCACTTACTTTTCAAGCTGTTCCACCAGTGTCTGTAGAGAGAGCCAGCTGGCCAGGTTTTAAATATGGGATTTTGTTGCAGTGGAATTTGAAATGTTGACTGGGTTTTCTCTTGAAAAGCTAGTTAACTCAGGAAGCGCATGATGGTTGATACTCAGGCATTGTCAAAATGCATTTCTTAAATTCGTTGCCACTAACTAAAACGCAAATTTTTTTAATCCTTGAAGATTGGTCACTTTAAAAAATCGGCTAAAATCTATTAGTTTAACCATTGATTTGTAGAAAATGATTTCTTAAATTGGGACCGTTGATAGTTTTTTGCTTTGACCGTTTACTTAACCGGTCCCAGTTAGTGGTGAAATTCGTGTAACTTCTCAGTTTTGGATCCAACTATGTTATGCCTTACAACTTTTACCGTTTTGGTTAAACTCTATGTACGTCACTCTTCCATATTAGGGTTCCTGTTTATCAGCTCACCCTCTGTCAAGAGTATAAAAGTTTTTCACATCATTTCGGATGTTTTCAATTTCTCTACTATTTTAATAAGGGAACCGGTGTTCTCACTTATATCTATGTTATGTCATTTCTGTTTACGTGCGGGTGCTGTACATGCGCATGATCTGGACCGTAGTTTCGTTTGGCCCCACGCTTCTTGGACCAGAAAGTTAGTCAGATTGCATGCACGGTTATGACGACTAAATTGGAGTTTTTTATTTTTATTTTTATGACAAGTGATCGGTAGAAAGAGGATATATGAGGATGGATTTCAATGTACAAATGCCATCTAATTGGATGTCAGAAAGTTTCAAATTCTAAGACTTATAGGATAGGGTCGAACAAAGGTGGGTCTCACATGATGGACGGTGAAGATGCCATATATGTATACCACGTGTTCAAGAATTTGATGACTTACATCTTGCTTGAACATAAGGCCATTAGCACCGGATCAGAGTCTTTGACTCCCAGTTCCTTGCAAGTAAAACGCACTGGTGCGAATCGTCTTTCACGGTAGGTATGTCTCATTTTTCCTTTTCACGGTTTCTTTTCTTTTTAGCTGAGCTCCAGCTCTGCTTTGTTTACCGTTTCATTTGCTTCGTTATTTTTGTTTCCGTTGTCTCTCAGCCGCTTGCTTTATTTATAAGCACTTTTGATCCATTGGTTTACTTTTAGACATTTTTTGGTCATCTCTTAAATACATCTACTTTACTTTGTTTGCTTTTGAATATCTTCAACTACTCATTGTCTTATCATTTAATCAGTTATAATTTCTTAAAAAATATTTTAAATATTTTTAAAGATCTTTAGCAAATTATATCTCTCTATTGCTATGACACGTGTCGTTTTTTAAATAGGTTTTTCAAAAACTATCAGAAATAGAGTACACCATTACTCCCTACGTAAATTTACCTTAAGTAAAAGGAAAATATGATGTTGATTAATTTATTACTGCTTAGCTGGAAAAAAAATAATCATTTTTTACCATCTCGATCGAAAAATATTGAATTCAACTATATATCGGTCAAACTCAACCGTCTTGGTCGAAAATTGGAAATTCGGACATCTTGATCGAATTCAACTATCTTAGTCAAAAAATAGCAAATTTGGCTATCTTGGTCAAATTCAGTCATCTTGATTTTTGTTTTTTTTTCAAGGACAAATTTAGACGACTTGGTCGAATTCAACCATCTTAATCCTTAAATGGTAAATTCATACATCTCTGTTGAACTTAACTATCTTGATTGAGAGATGACAAGTTCGGCAGTCTTGGTTAAACCTGGCCATCTTGATCGAGAAATGTTAAATTCAATCATCTTAGTCGAACTCGGCCGCCTCGATTAAGAGATGAAAAATTCGTTTGTCTTGATTGAAATCGGTCATCTTGGTTGAAATCAACCGTCTTGATTGAGAGACAGCAAATTCAGTTGTCTTGATCAAACTCGACCGTCTTGATCGAGAGAACAAATTCAACCGTCTTTGTCGAATTCGGCCACCTTAATTTAAAAATGAAAATTTTAATCGTGACAATGAAGACTGTCAATCAATCCATTTTGAATAGGGCTTATGATTGACCAAGGTAATAACACGACCAAGAACTTGGCCTACTAGTTTCTAAACCATATGAACAATTTTGCTACGATTCAAATGGAAAAATTCAATTATTAGAGGTGGTTTAGGGCCTACCTAATTTTGTTTTCCATAATATAGTGGATTCGTAAAAATGGTTGCCCCAATGTATACCTTGGTTTCCTTCTTCAAGAATAATATTCTTGACCTCTCATTCTAGTTGCCTAAACTCAGTATATGGTGGAAGGTTCTGCACTTCATGTACGAAAGGAAGTGTAATTTGTTGCGAAAGAGATACCCATAGTGTCGGTTGTGGTATTATCGTCACGAGTTGTACCAATAGTGCCGGTATCAGATTTTTGACAAAACTAGTATTGACCTATTGCTGAGGCACCACAGATATTCTTTCGATAAAGAAAGTCATCATCCAATTCATGTTTTCAGTATTACTAGCCATTCATGTACCTAAAGTTTCAGCCTGAACTCATGACAGTTCAACAATATATTAAATTCCTCTTTGTATATCGAGCATATCAACTAATAAATTCTCAAAAGGCTCAACCTGAGATGAGGATACCCTATCTGGGTTTAATAGAAATGGTACCAGATTCAGTAATAAACTTAAGTGTTCAGGTTCTTGATAAACCTATTTTTTGTTGGGAGCCGTTGCATAAAACCTTAAGATCTAGCCTCCCAAATAATATCAGAATTATAGGATAATAAAGTAATGAAATAAATCGAAGCATAAACCACACTATCACGCCCCAAACTCGAAAACCGGGCTCACAAAATTTCCGATCACCGAATCCGGAGCCGACAGCTTCCGTAGAACCCCATTCTCTGCTCCTAGTGCCCATTCGCCAAGTTCCGATCCTGGGATGCTACGAGGAGAATTTTTTAATGTCAGTTTGATTCGTAATAAGCATAACCAAAGGCATAACCCACAAACAACAACCAAAAACTCCATTACATTTCCACTATGATAAAAAACTTTACAAGTACAATGAGCATAAAGGGAAATACAATGATGATGAATCAAAATCTTCAAAGTGATCTGCAAAGTGCTCCTGCCTCAGCGCTGCTGCGCCCCAACGTCACCTGCACGCAACGGTCGTGCATAAGCTCATAGAAAGCTTAGAGGGCGATGAAAGTGTGTGCGCAAGGTAGTAATATGATAATGCAGTATCAGAGTAATGCGGAATATGCAGATGGATCCATAAATATCATACCAAGGCTATACGATGCAAGATGCAAGTCAAGCATGCAATCCTAGTCTAAGTCCACATGTCAATACAGCTCAACTTTGGGATATCACCGGGGTCTAGTACACTCTAAACCAGATCGCCGCCTCATCGCGCGCAATAAGGTAAGTGGAAGAGACCTCACTATCCGTCTGCCAATATTGGACTCGACTTGTCGATAGCGGACCCATTCCTCGAGCTGGTCAGACTTAACCTAGCATTGCCCCCTACACTCGGGCGGGTAAGGTCGCACCCCCTTCTAACCGACCACGACACAGTGGAGAGCCAATCGTCTGGTAATCGGAACTCAACGCTCATCTATCCACTCGGTCTAGACGTTAGAGCAACCTCTTGTAACCATAAGGGTTTAGAAACTTTCACCTAGGGATATCTATAGCACCACATGTAGAATAAGATTTTTGGTATCCAATCCTGCCAACCACGATGCGTCTGTGGAGGCTATGGCCCCGATGTCGCTAGGGCGTATAATAACCATGTCACACAAATGCGAAATGCATGAATCACGCTATCCAATTATGCAACAAATCCTACGTATATCGTGCGCTCATGTAGGACAACACCGCCTAACCGGAAGCCCATAAACAACCTGCCCGAAGGCATATGCTATGATAAGTCAATTCTCATGTCAAGCATACATATGATGCGTATGATCATGAGTCATGGAACTATACTAAATATGTTATAATGAGATGAACTATCCTTACAATGCAGATGGGCCTGGACGGCCTATATACAATAAGTATGGCCTAGCAATGGGCCCTAAGGAGAGTCGTGATGTGGACATCCAACCAACATTATACTCGCAATGTGGACATCAAACCAACATTGCTCCCAAGGCACGATCTTCGTAAACATCGCTACTTAATCTGTGTTGGGATTACACATTGCAATGGACCTTAGGTTCATCCCATTGGGCCTTACATATATTTCAAATAGGCCATATCTTATGGGCCTTTTATTCATCAGATGGACCATATAAATGGGCCACACCAATGAGTCTTATGTGCATTGCAATGGGTCATAACCCGTGTGCCTTAGATTGCATCAAATGGGCCTAATCTCATGAGCCATACACATATCAAATGAGCCTAATTCTGTAGGCCTTATATAATTCAAGTGGGTCTGGTCCCAAGGGCCTTAGGGTATATCAAATGGTCCAATCCCATGGGCCTTACATCCACATCAAAGTGGGCCCCAATAACTGTCACAAATACATTAAGATGAGCCTCAAATCATGCCAAGATGCGGTCCACTTGGACTGTGGATCTGGCTCATGCTTTGACTCATTCCATAAAATGATCTTTAAAATGGATGGACAGTTTAGATACAGCACCTACATCAATGGTGGGGGCCCACATGAAGGCCCACCATCGAGAACGTTATATATTGTATAATATATAAACAACGTATATAGTATATATACAATATTATATATATATATATATATATATATATATATATATATATATATATATATATATATAATACAATATAATATATGTATATATGTATATTATATACATATGTGCATAGACTCATCAAGAAATGTCTTTAAGGGTAACCACCCAAGTTTCTGATATTATGGCCCACTGGATGATCATGTCAGCCTCATTCTTTGGCTTAACGGTTAAAATGTCCCAAGGAATGTGGTGGATGGCATGGATTGAATATATACATCAAGGTGGGGCCTATGCAGGTGGCTCACCCCAAAGCTCTTTTTTTTTTTTTCTTTCTTTGTACAGGGACGTCCAGCGTCCCAGACGCTGGACGGTTCAGTGCAAAATACATTGTGGTGGGCCCTGTTGAAGTGGGCCACCACTGATGGATGATGTGGGTACAACATATAAGGTGGGCCCCACTTAAAGGAAACTTGGACAAAATAAATGCTTCAAGGTGGGGTCCATTCAAGTGGGCCACACAAACACAATAGGATCTAAAAAAAAAGAGAAAATGAAGTAGAGAGAGAGAGATAGAGGGTGGGACACACTTGATGGAGGGACTCCGACATTATGGGCCCTCCCTTGCAATGAATCATACATCAAGTGGGCCCCTAAGCATGTGGGACCACCAAAATCTACAAATCAACGGTGGAGTTCCTTTTTCCACCAAAATGGACGGTTTAGATGACCTTCCTAATGCAATAAACATCATGATGGGGTCCATGGAGAATGGCCCCATCATGGAATGATCATGATGATCCTAGTGGGCCATCGGCCATATCTTAGGGTCCCAAGTGAGATCCAAACCATTGATCGGTTGGCCTCACTTGGCCCATCTCAAAAATAAGGAAAAATACTATAATCAAGCACTCACCGTCCGATCTTCTTGCTCCTAGGGGTTCCTTAGCTCCTTAGCTTTGATTTCAATGGGTGAGATGAGGAATGGATGGCTAGGATGGGAGATGATGGGGTAGAAAAGTGGGCCACCTTTGTTGTTTGGAAAGAGCTTAGAGAGCTCATACGTATGGAGGTGTTCGGGATTATTTTTTTTTTAGTTTGAAATGAGAAAGAGAAAGAGAGAGTTGTAAAGGGAGAGAGAGAGAATGATGGATGAACGTGGTGAGTGATGGTTGTGTAAGAAAACCTTGACTTTTGTGGCCTTTTGTGTAAGAAAGGCATGGGAGGTGTAAAAACTTTTTGACTTTAGAGGCTTTTTGTGTAAAAGAGGTATGGGTCTTGTAAGAAATTCTTGACTTTTGTGGTTGCTTGGGAATGGGTGAAAGGTGATGTGCACTTGACATGTGATGGGTTGATTGATTGATGGATTGATGGGATTGATGTGACACATCGTAGAGATTCCCTTGGGTTTCGCAACGCACGGCATTTTTCTCACACCGAACGTCGACCTACAACTCTTGACCAGGGTATCGCCTCGGTGCGCAAGTCACGGCATCAGAACCGCAGCAACGACGCGGTCGCTAGGGTATTGGTCTTGGGTTGAGTCGATACATGTTGACGGCATATGAATTAGGGTCACGCGTCGATATCGGTTAAGGATCGAAGGTTGCCGGAATTCGACCGGTAAGACCGCGGAAGTCTATGGAATGGTATGGACTAAGATACAGGTCTTACACACACGACACAAGAGATTTTTATATAGAAAACTCTCAAAAAGGTAAAAACCATGGGACCTAGTCCAGATCAACAATTCACTATGAAGTAGAACGTTATAACCAATCACTAGCACACATCGCTTTGATCAAACCTTCTTCACTCATGCAAGAGTGGATGAACAATAAGAGAATAAAAAAAGACGGAGAGATCTCATCGATCACGAGGACGTAGAAGTGCTGACATGTTGAGTACGCAGTAGATCACCTCCACGAGCATAACCTTTCTTCCACAAGCTTCCGCTCTCTCTTTCTCTCTCTCTCTCTCATACCTTTGATAGCCCTAAACACTTTAGCAAACCCTTGCAAAGCTTTAGAAAATCTTCTTGAATAACCTAGAAAATCCCTAGGAATCCCTATTTATAGTTTAGGTAACTCTCTTTCGCACCTCTTGTGAAACCGCCTCAAATTTAAGCAGTCCACACAAAATTCAAAATGAATCTGCGTAACCTCGACTAATCGTGCAGGGTCCTTAACTGGTTGAGCGGCCCACTCGACCAGTCGAGCACCTCCCTCGACTAGTCGAGCACCACGGAAAAATTTAAACTAAAACTTGCTGGAGTTCGAGTTGAGCCAGTCCTCGACTGGTTGACCAGCATTCTCAACCGGTTGAGTGAAGAGGAGAAAATTCTCACCAAATCTTCCCATTTTTGACTTAAGAGGAATCTACCTTCTTCAAGCCAGCCCAGTTTCTATGAACTTCAAACTTGCCCTTGAGTAAAGCCTTGGTCATCATGTCTGACCCGTTATCGTCCATATGGACTTTCTCAAGTTGTAACACCTTCTATTCTAAGGTATCCCTGATCCAGTGATACTAAATCTCTTTGTGCTTCGACTTGAAATGCTGACTTAGATTCTTACTCAAGTGTATAGCACTTTGACTATCGCAATAGACCACGTGCTGCTCTTGCTTCAGGTTAAGTTCTCATAGGAACCTCTTCATTCAAAGTATCTCTTTACATGCTTCTGTGACTGCAATGTACTTGGCCTCTGTCGTCGACAACGCTACGACCTTCTGTAGCTTGATCTGCCAAGAGATCGTTCCCCCTGCGAATGTGAACATGAACCCCGATGTAGACTTATTGGAATCTATGTCATCTATCATATCTGTATCTATATAGCCCTCTAACATAAGTTTTTCGTCACCATAGCATAGGCTCAACCTGTATGAGCCTCTTAGATACTGCAATATCCATTTCACCACTGCCCAATGTTCTTTATCAGGATTGGCAAGATACCGGCTGACGACACCAACTGCATATGCTATGTCTGGGCGCGTACACACCATATCATCTATCAAACTTCCTACTGGTGATGCGTAGAATATCCTTTACATCTTATCCACCTCTGCCTTCATCTTAGGATACTTCTTATTGCTCAATCTGAAGTGACCATCTAGTGGAGTACTGACCGGCTTAGCTGCATTCATATTGAATCGCTCTAGGAGTTTCTTAATATATCACTCTTGTGACAGTCAAAGCTTCCTACTGCTTCTTTCACAAGTTATCTCCATTCCTAGGATTTGCTTAGCCGGACCCAAGTCTTTCATTGCAAACGACTTGCCCAACTCCCATTTTGGCCTAAGATCATTCGTGTCATTGCAGAGAAAGGGAGAGCATGCTACAGATCTTAGAGGGAACTTTTGAAGTTAAGTTGAAAATTTAAGAGGCATAATTGAGTAGAAGAAATGGAATATGGCCAAGAATCTAGGAAGTGTGGTTTTCAATGAGACATAGTCAAGCGGAAGAGGAATGGTCAAAGGGACATGCACCAAGAAAGGAAGGATAAAAAAAAACTATGGCCATGCAGGGGGAGGAGTTTGTAGGGATCACCGTGGCAACCTTATTTTTGCCTTCCACAGAAACTATGGCCATGCTACAAATACTATGGCAGAGGCCCAAGCCATTCTAGATGGCATCAAGATATGCTCCAATCTAGGTCATTCCAATATTATAGTGGAATTTGATTCAAGAACCATTGTTAACTCGACTGCTGATTCTTCCTGCCATGTTTATTGGAACATCTGGTACAAGCTGGGAGAAATTCAGCTCTTTCGGTGATCCATCAATCTTCACTTCACCCACATCTTTCGAGAAGGGAATTTAGTGGCAAATGCCTTAGCCAGATTGGCCAGTGAAGGATGTCAAACAGGTTGTATAATTCGCACGCCACCCTTCCAAAACTAGTGCGGGGCTCCTTAGTCTTGGATAAAACAGGTATTGGGAATATTAGGCAAATGTAGATGAGATCATTTGGTTTTTTTGGGGATTTTTCTTTGCCTTTTCGGGCATTTTGTGCAGTTTGTCTTAAATGATAGGAGGGTCCCTCTTTTTGTAAGGACCCTCCTGAATGGCTGTAATTTTCCAAGGAAATGATATAAGTTCAATTTTTTTTTTTTTTAAAGGATTAAAAAAAACTGACATGGCGACTCAGTTGTCGTAATCATTGGATTGAAGGAGAAAATTGTATATAGGAATAGCTGTAGAAAAAAAAAATCTATAAATAGCCAGAGGATTAGCAGAATATAAGGCATCTCATACCAATTAAATCAAAGTAAATTTATCTTTTATCTCAATTAAAGGAGCAGCGATAATCCAGTGGTGGTAATTCTTAATGATAGTTCTTAGTTGTAATATATGTCTATGCTTATACATTGGACTAGATCCTTATCCAATATTATGTAGTTATTTCTAGAGACGCATTCTTCCAGTTGCTTGTGAGTTTTTACTTTTGTCTGATTACACGGGTATACTAAAAAGTCCTTTTATGTAAAAGCCCACCCTTCGATTATTGCCTGATCATTACAAAATTTCGCAAGTAGCTGAGTAGGCAATTGACCTTTTTTATATTCTTGTAATATATGTTCATATTGGACATATTATTTCGACACATGGGATCAAAGTTGATTGGTTTGAAACGAGCCGCTATATCGATTGTGGCACGCTCGCACATACCACACATGATAAAAAACAAACCAAGTGCCAACATTTTTTGGCATGCCCAGCGGGACCCTAAGTATTAGAATACTTATCAGTGCATTAATCTTGAGAAATCATGAGCTAAAATAGGTTAATCAAGCACCTAAGCAATTAAGTTTTCTATCGAATCCAATATCATTTCCATTAAACCCAAATAGGGGTATCCTCATCTCGGCTTGATCCTTTTAAAATATTTTAAGATAGAATGATCGATATTTAATAAAGAATTTAGCATATCGTCGAACAGTCATGGGTTCAGACTGAAGCTTTAGGTAGATGGATGGACAGCTATGCTAAAAACATGAATTAAATGATGGTTCTCTTTGCCAAAAGAACACCTATGGTGCCTTAGCAACAGGTTAACACTACTTCTTTCAAAAATCTGACACTGATACCCCCAGTATAGCTAATACCACAAGCACCTCCTCTACAACAGAACACACATCCTACTCCAATACAGGAAGTGTGGAATTTTCTTCTACACTGAGTTTAGACGACTGGAATAAGAGGTTAGAAATGTCATTCTTGTAGAAGGAAACCATGGTATACTTAGGAGGGCGACATTTCCCTGAGAATCTACCGTATCATGGAAGACAAAACTAGGTAAGTTTGGAATTGCCACCAATACCTGAACCACACCAATTAGATTGTGAACGAATCATGCAATTGTTCTAAGAATTAACATGTCGAGTTCTCCGTCATACTATTACCCAAACCTATCATAAGCCTTATCATGAATGGATTGACCGACAGTCTCCATTACCACATCGAATTTACTATATATATATATATATATATATATATATATATATATATATATATATATATAGAGAGAGAGAGAGAGAGAGAGAGAGAGAGAGAGAGAGAGAGTCATGCTCCCCTGCGCACCTACGCACGTGCGCACCTTTGCACACGTGCCATGGGTGTCTAATCTGAACGGTTCATGTGATTCGGAATTCCATGAAACCCCATGTGACAAATTTTCACCCCAATCTAAAATTCTGGTGGGCCAGAGCAAAGAGAAATGCAAATCAAGGGAGGAAACTGTTTTCATTTTTCATGGCCCATGAAGTTTTAGATCAAAGTAAAACTTCGGCCTGGGGGGTTTTACGAGGTTCTGTTTCACACGAACGGTTCAGATTTTGTTTCCAAATCACGAATGATGGGTTTTCAAAAAAGTTCGTACGTAGTACGTACAAACCGGTTCGCAGGTGAGCGTTCCGCTATATATATATATATATATATATATATATATATATATATATATATATATATATATATATATATATATATATATATATATATATATATATATATTACCAAGATGAACGAGCTCAATCAAGACAACCAATTTTGATGTTTTTTGACTAAGATGGCCAAATTCAACTAAGACGACCGAATTTGATGCTTTTCAATCAATATGACCGAATTCGATTAATATAAATGAATTTGATGTTTTTCAATCAACATGGCTGACTTCGATGTTTTTTTATCAAGACAAGCGAGTTTGACTAATATAGCCGAATTTGTTGTTTTTCGACCAAGATGGTTGAGTTTGACCAAGATCATCGTCTTTTATGTTTTTCGATCAAGATGACTGAATTTGACCAAAATGAATGACTTTGATTTTTATTTTTTATTTTTATGAAGATGACCGAATTTGACCAAAATGGTCGAATTTATTATTTTTTTTAAAAACCAAATGCGAGATGACATGAGGGGCAATATTGTATCTTATTTCTGACCATTCTTAGAATAGTCAATTAGGAATGAACACGTGTCATTGCAGGGTCAGAGATAGCCCGTGGCATATCTTTGAGGGAACTTAAAGTGTAACGCCCTGAAAATTGGGAGTCGAGTAGGAGCCCAACTCTCAAGTTCCAACACATCACTTATGCAACATAGATAATGATGATTAAATGTTGTCTGTATTAGTGCCTTAAACATGAGTGAGATTATACAAAAATATCATATCATACTCTAGAGACAGTTAAATTTTACAAGCGAAAAACTGTAATAGATATATAAGGTACATAGATGTGTTTTCCAACCTCAAGAGTATGATGGTATTACTGAGCTGAATAAATACATATTTATTCCAAAGATACAAAATGACAAAATGTGAATGTCCCACTAATCATGTTCCTGTAATCCCGTTGATCAGAGTGGCCTACATAAACCCGCCTGATAACTGCATGTATGAGAACTCCTCATCATCGTAGAAGTCTGGTTCAGCCTCATATGTCGCGCCAGTATTTGCATCTAACACAGAGTCTGGTTGGTGTTTAAAACACCGTCCCATAACGTGGGAGTGAGTGATCAACTCAGTGGAACTATGAAGCAAAGGTTAACATGTTTCAATTCAGTCAAGCGGTAATGATAAAGCAATACGACAATCAGGTCCTAAGTACTCTTATTAATGCGAGGATAGTATGTGATAATGATGCATGCCCTTGCCTACACTCCCTCTATGACATCATCTTACGATCGCGACATGCACCCCTTCCTTTGTGCACTTCCTCGCCAAAGCACCATGCAATATGATGCATGGTCGTGTTAGCCAAGTTCTTAATTAGATATATTCATACAGCAGGATTGGGAAGCTAAGACACCTCCCTTTATATCATATATCCAAATAATGATCCATCTAGGGTCGTCAATCATAGTTAGTCACATACGATAGATAGTTCCGGGTCGCTACGGAGACGCTCGTCACCTCGGCGCAGGCCTGGTTTGTACTCTAGTTTACTACTGAAAGGCTCGTCACCTCAACGTAGTCCTAGTGTATACTCGAGGTCACTACGGGCTCATCACCTGATCATAGGCTGACAGGTAGAATATAGTGTCTCATACCACTGTATTTAGCTCACAAGTCTAGGTTGCTCACTAGACACTACGGGGAGGCTCGTCACCCCAGCGTAGGCCAACAGCACGACCACGATGTCTCATACCACCATGTCCAGCTCATGAGTATTAGCGAATCGAGGTACCAAGATTAAATGGGCTTGCACTGGTAAGTTGGTACCTTAGATTCAAACAGTAGCGTACATACATGGTAAACATACACTAGGCCAATCGGGTTGCTTGACAAGCTCGACTGCTACGAGCGTATGTCGAACTAATCGACATTGAGCGCATAAGCACTCTGCATGGCCTAACCACAATCGACAAGCAGCGTACGACTCGGATTCCTCGAACATATTTAGTGTGGCGAAACGACCTCGACCACTACTCAGAAATCATTACCGATCGCTTAAACTACGTCGTAGCCTCAAACACACTCCAAGAAATAGTATACGCATGTAGTAGTCAAAGATAACATGTGACAACTAAAATTAAATATAAATGTTACTTGAGCAATTCGACAAAACACATACTACCCTTGTTACCGTACATAAGCATTTCATCCTTAACTCACATAGTAGTAAGATTGGTTATATAAAGGATGCTATAATCATAAATAAGGAAATTGAGAATCCTATCTCAACACCCTCATTACATGCATTTAAACAAGCATTTTCACATTCAGGCATTTTATCAAACACTTAGGCTACACATATCATATACATATAATAAAGTAGTTATAACAGGTATTATAGCAAACCCCTTTACAAAGGGTTCACCATATGTACAATAATCATGTATCCTTAGTCAATAAACATGGCAAGCATAAATCATAATTCCATACTCATTCAAACATTTCAACAAACACGTGGAATGTATTAAAATCAACATAGTTTACATAGATATATAGTATATAAAAAATGTCGTATCTACACACATGTGACAGCAATCAAGTCAGTCATAAATCATTACTGACATTGAAAGCCTTAAAAACCATAACCTAAACATTTATAGTCCGCACCTTTCGCCGGAGACTCATAACGAACTGAGTTTAAACCCTAAGTCTTTATCTACAGCACGACAGCAACGTATAGTATAGAAGAGGTTAGCTATTTCACCATTTACTCTATTCGAATATCTAAAACAGATTAGAATTAGGATTTCTTACCCAACAACAGGATCGGAATCGCCGGTATAGCGATACGGAAGCGGTGGTTAAGAACGTAGAGTGGCAGGGAAAGATCTCAGGAATAGTCCCCCACTTTCTCTGTCACTTTCTCTCTTTCCTTCTTTCTTTGCTCTCTTCTCTCTCCTAAGGTTGCAAATTCGTATGTGAAGGGAGAGAGAGGGTTTAAGGCCCTTATATAGGACCAGAACTGATGGGAATGGCCCCAGGGCCATGGTATACTTAGGTTATAGCTAAAGACTGGCCGTTTCAGTCTAACGGAGCTGTTCTGAAGGCTCCTTGTAAGACCCGTATCCTAATCCGTACTGTTCTGTTGTTTCTCGCGATCCTTCTCGTCAAATTTCGACAATCCGCGACCTCTAGTTGACGTTGCGCACGACCATAAGTCGTATCCTATTCATTTGAGTCGGCTTAATCCGAGACTTGTACGTTGCGACCGCACCGTCGCCGCGGTTCCAACGCCGCAACTCATGCACCGATCCGATACCCAAATGATGAGATGCGGACCCGCATTCAGTTCGAGAAAAAACACCGCGCGTTTACATTCTCAAGAGAATCTCTACAAAGTGTCCCATCAATCACATCAATTAATCCCATCAATCACCTCTCATGTCAAGTACAAGCACCCATGCTTCCTTTCTCCACAAGTCAAGCAACCACCCAAGTCAACTAACACATCACCTCACCCATCACTCACATCCATCAACCATCATCCCTTCACATCACTCCATCTCTCATTAATCACACCTCTCTCTCTCTCATTTCTCATCACAATTCCAACCAAGCAAGAGCCTCCCACGTCCAAGGCTCCCCATGAGAGAAATGTGATTCTAGTGGCCCACTTTCCATCCCAAATCTCCCATCCTAGCCATCCATTTCCCATCTCCACCATCAAAGTGAAGCTCTAGGAGACCGGCTATCCAACGGACCAAGAAGATCAAGTGGTGGGTGTTTCTTTAAACTATTTTTTTATGTTTTTAAGATGGGCCAAGTGAGGCCAACCAATCAATGGTTTGGATCTCACTTGGGACCCTAAGATGTGGCCAATGGCCCATCTTGATCATCAAAACTATTCCATGATGGGGTCATTCTCCATGGACCCCATCATGATGTTTACTTTCTTGCATAAAGGGGGTCATCTAGACCGTCCATTTTTAGTGGAGTGGGATCTCTACCGTTGATCTTTTATTTGGAAGGCTCATATGCAATGAGACTCATTGATGTATGATTGGAAGGTTGAAACGGAGGGCCCATAGTGCCGGGGTCCCTCCATCACACGTGTCCCACTCTTTCACTCTCTCTCTTTCCCTCTCTTCTTTAGTTATTTTTCTTGTATGTTAATGTAGCTATGTGGCCCACTTGAATTAGCCCCACCATGAAATATGTATTTTATCCAAGCCGTCCATGGGTGGGGCCCATCTTAAATGTACATCCATTTGGGGTGGCCCACCTAATCAGGGCCCACCTTGAATGTATTTGCTACAGCCCAAAAAAAAAAAAAAAAGGGAAAAGAGTCCAGTGACGTCCAGACGTCACTGGAATGAAAACCAAAGAAAAAGGCTTGTTTCAAGCCATTGGGGTGGGCCATTTGTATAGGACCCACCTTGATGTATGTATACAATCCGTGTCGTCCATCCTCTTCCCCAACTTATTTTAGGCGTTAAACCGAAAGATGAGGAAGATCCGGATATCTAGTGGGCCATGGTGTTGAAAATAGCATCAATACCATTGAAATCCTTCCAGATTTCTGTTTACACGATAAAAGAGGCTCGATATTGGACTCGTTGGATTCGTTGTGAGTTGTAGAATCCAATGGCAGGAGTGGATTCTTCAGACGTGGGCCCCACACGATAAAAACCCCAGAAAATGGGTTTTCAAAAAAAAAAAAACTAAAGGCAGCAGAGGCTGATGCTGTGGCAGCGTGCAGCCGTGCAAGGGCGAGCGAGCGGGCGGTGGGCAGGGTCCCACGGCCCTGCACGTGGACCCCACCGTAATGTTCATTTGTCATCCAACACGTTCATGAGGTGGGCCACATCTTGAAGTGGGCCCCCTCCAAATTTCAGCAAAATCCAAAGCTCAGGTGGCCCACACCATAAGAAACAGTGGGAATTAAATTCTACCATTGAAACTTGTTTTGGGGCCCACAGAAGTTGTGAATCAAGCTGAAATTTATTTTCACCCTTCATTCAGGTCTGCATGACCTAATGGACGGGTTGGATGGCATGTAAGTATTATGGTGGGCCCCACATGGGACCCACAGTGATGTATGTGCCTGAAATCCACCGTCCGTACGGACGGTGGAGCCCACTGTAATATGCGTGTGAGTGTGCGTGGGTGTGTACGCGTGTGTGTGAGTGCACGTGTGTGTGTGTGTGCGTGTGTGTGTATGCATGTGTGAGTGCACGTGCGTGTGCATGTGTGTATGTGTATATATATATATATATATATATATATATATATATATATACTGTATATAAATTATATATTATATTAAACATAATATGATTATGATGGTGGGCCTTCATGTGACCCCCACCATGATGCATGTGTTGCATCTAAACCGTCCATTTATTTGTTTTTTTGTAAAATTATTTTATGGCTTGAGCTAAAATGAGCCAGATCTATGGTTCAAATGGGCCCACCATGGCATGTGTATAGGGCCCTTTATTGATTTAACTTTAGCCATTCATTGAGGCCTACCTTGGTATATATCTGAGGCCCAAATGATCAGGCCCATCTGATACATATAAGGGCTATAGGATTAAGCTCATCTGGCATGTATAATGCCCTTGGGTTTGGGCCCATTTGACATATGCAATGCCCACGGGATTCAAACCCATTTGATGTACATGCGGAGCAAATGTGAGGCCCATTTAGTATGATTAAAACTCATGAGTGTAGGCCCATCTGATATAGTTAAGGCCCAAGTTGTGAGGCCCACTTTGATGTGTTTCATGGCCCATGGGTCATGGACCATTGCAATGTACATAAGGCTCATTGGTGAGGCCCATTAATGCAACCCATTTGGTGAATGTGAGGCCCATGTAATACGAGCCATTTGATATATCTAAGGCCCAGGGATCGAGGCCCGACGGATGTCCTTAGGGTCCATTGCAATGTACGTTCCTCATGGTTCGTGAAATGATATTTATGGCAAGCCGTGCCTAGGAAACAATGTTGTTTTGACGTCCACATTGTATGTACAATGTTGGTTAAATGTCCCCATTGTAACTCTCTTTAGGGCCCATTGATAGGTCCATACCCGTTGCTATTCATTGCCTTATAACATGCTTAGTATAATCTCATGACTCATGCCCATACGCATCATATATATGCTTGATATGAGTAATGACTGATCATAGCATACGCCATTGGACAAACCATTTACGAGACTCGTTATGTGACTGAGTGCCCCACATGATCGCGCAGTACGCGCTGGATTGCTGCATGTTTTGACAGCGTGATTCATGCATCTCGCATACGTGTGACTTGATCACTGCACGCCCTAGCGACATCAGGGCCGTGGCTCCACAGGTACATCATGGATGACCGTATTGGATACTAAAAATACTTATTCTAGCACTGTGGGCACTTAGGATGTCCTTGGGTGAAAGTCTCAGAATCTTTTTGGTACTAGGAGATGCTCCAACGTCTAGACCGAGTGGATACACGAGCGCTCGAGTGCTGAATATCAGTAGGTCGCGTCTCCCACTGTGTCGTGGTCGGTTGGAAGGGGGTGTGGCCTTATCCGCCTGAGTGAGAGGGCTATAAGCTAGGCTGAGTTTGACTAGCTCGTAAATGAGTCCGCTATCGACGAGCCCGGTAGGTATTGGCATACTACTGGTCAGGCAGATAGTGAGGTCTTATCCGCTTACTTGACTGTGCAGCTAGGGAGGTGGCAGTCTCTGCGAAGTATATTAGACCCCGGTGATATCCAGAGAGGAACTGTACTGATATACGTACTTGAGGAGTACCGACTTTCTTGGATTGCATTTCGCATATGACATTCGGCTACATATGCCTTGCATTGTATCGGTGTGGCCGATGACGTTCATATCTCATAGCATAGCTTTGGCATGGTTGATTCTATGGACTTACCACATACTTCCGCATTGTTCTGATACTGTACACTTGGCGTTCGCCTTACGCACACACTTACACCACCCTCTAAGCTTTTATAAGCTTATGCACGACCGTTGCGTGCAGGTAGCGTTGGACAGCAGCAGCGCTGAGGCAGGAGTGCATATTAGGACTTTTTTTTTGAGCTTTTTAATCACCTTGTACTTCCCTTTCTGCATTGTACTTAAAGATTTTGATATAGTGGATATGTGGTGATGTTATTTTGTGACTTGGTTATGCTTGTGGTTATGCTCTATTACAAAAAAAAAAAAAATTCATTCTGAAAATCCTCCTTGTAGGATCCCAGGATCGGAATCTGGTATTTGATTACCAGGAGCCAAGAATGGGGCACTACGGAGGCTGTCGGCACCGGATTCGGCAATCGGGATTCATGTGAATCCGATTTTTGAATTTGGGGCGTGACAGAAGTTGGTATCAGAGCATAACTTGGGAATACCTGAGGATCACATCACATATCTACTATAAATAGGTTCCGAGTCTGAATGGTTTAGCAATTTTTCGACATAGACCCTTAATGTATGTGCCTTCGAGAATTCTCAAGACTGATAGGCCATTGTTCCTTCCTGTAGGAGACATTATGGCTAGAAAAACGACCCGAGTGAATCCCGCTCCACCACCTACGACTCCCGCACCACCACCCGCAACTCTTGTTTTACCACCTGCTACTCCTACTCCACCACCAGATAGTCCTGCCTTTGAGCCTGAGGATGCCACTCATTTTCCTCAGACCGGTGCGGATCCGAGCGTATATGTGAGTGCTACTCAGCTACAGCAGATGTTGCAGGCGATGACCGCCATTCTTCAAGGGCAGAGCAGGCGTCCCACAGTGTCACCGGCCGAGGCTGAACAGGAGCGTGCGAGCGCTCTTCTCAAGGATTTTTGACGGCACGATCCCCCACGCTTTCGGGGTGAGCCAGACCCTACTGCTGCAGAGTTGTGGTGCTCCGAGGTGGAGAAGATATTCGACACCATGAGATGTACACCCAGCAGCGAGTTCCATTAGCTGTATTCCTTCTGCAGGGCAAGGCTCAGTATTGGTGGGCAACTGTGGCCCGATCGGTAGCCGCCGATTTTGAGTGGACCTGGGAGGACTTTATAGACCGGTTTGACCGCAAGTTCTTTTCCGAGCATGTGCGACAGCAGCGCGCACTTGAGTTTGAGACTTTGGTCCAGGGGGACATGTCTGTGTCCCAGTATAAGGCTCGGTTCGTCGCACTATCCAGATTCGTGACGTATCTTGTTGATGATGAGGGGCGGAAGGCCCGCCGTTTTGAGAACGGCTTACGTCCTGCCCTCCGGAGCCGTGTGATCGGACACATGCTTCCGACATTTGAGGAAATAGTAGAGAGAGCCTTGATATATGAGACAGATTGGGCCAGTGTGCAGAGAGCCCACGATCAGAGGGGAGATCAGAAGAGGAAGACACCCTCTAGTAGTTCCCATCAGCAGCATCGTTCACAGTAGCGGCGCACGACCCGCCTAGCATTTCGAGCACCAGCAGTACCCCAACACCATCTTCCCGATCGTTTACAGGTACTTGCTTTGGGTGCGATCGTACAGGGCATCGTAGGCTCGAGTGTCCCCATCCGCAGCAGCCGAGGGCACCGCATCCACCTCCATGACAGCCACCACAGCAGCAGCGACCGCAGTACCAGCCTCCTGTACCTCCCCCACAGCAGTAGAGGCAGCAGGTTAGGCCCCCACAACGACCACAGCAGCAGCAGAGACCTCAGAGGGGACCTGCACCTCCCCAGCAGGCTCAGGACAGATTTTATGTCCCCCAGCGGGACCCTCAGTCATCAGGAGGGGTCGTCGAGGGTACTCTTCCTGTCTCTGCATGCATTGTACGTGTACTATTTGATTCTGGTGCATCGCATTCCTTTGTCGTCGATGATTTCTGCCGATCGACCGGTTTGCCGTTGGAGTCTGCCCGTGAGGATTTGGTAGTATCGACGTCATTAGGGAAGACCGCAGTATTGGGCCGATTTTGTGCGTCTTGCCCTATTTTGATTAGGGATATCTTCTTGCCTGCCGACCTATTTGTATTGTCGATGTCCGGTTTTGATGTTATCCTGGGCATGGACTGGCTTGCCGAATACTACGTCATATTAGACTGCTCTGCGAGGACAGTCACGTTCTGCATACCCGGCTGCCAGAGTTTCAGTTTATTGTCGAGCTTAGAGGAGGGCAGCTTTCTTGCCTGTTATCGTGTGCCGTTGAGGAGCCAGCTGCTTTGAGTATCGACCAGCTGTCGGTTGTTTGTGGTTTTCCTAATGTGTTCCAGGAGATTCCGGGATTACCACCTCGTCGGCATACTGAGTTCCAGATTGATATTGTGCCCGGTACCGCAACTATTTCGAAGGCCCCGTATCGTATGGCACCATTGGAGTTACGGGAACTGCAAAAGCAATTGGATGAGTTGCACAAGCTAGGCTTTATCCGTCCGAGCAGTTCACCGTGGGGAGCGCCGGTACTCTTGGTAAAGAAGAAGGATGGCTCGTTGAGGCTTTGCTAGACTACCGCGAGCTCAACAAGGTCACGATCAAGAACAAGTACCCGCTTCCGAGGATCGATGACTTATTGATCAGCTGCAGGAGGCGCAGTTCTTTTCAAAGATAGACTTGCAGTCCAGTTATCATCAGGTTCGGGTTCGAGATGAGGATATCCCGAAGACAGCCTTCAAGACGTGATACGGTCATTTTGAGTTCTAGGTCATGTCCTTCGGACTGACCAATGCACCCGCAGTATTCATGCAGTTGATGAACGAGGTCTTCCGTCCGTATCTTGATCAGTTTGTCGTGGTGTTTATTGACGACATTCTGATATATTCGAGGACTCGTGAGGAGCATGAGCGGCATCTTAAGATTACACTGCAGACCCTCCGTGCACACTAGCTTTACGCAAAGCTGGAGAAGTGCAAGTTCTGGTAGGAGGAGGTAAAGTTCCTCGGCCATATAGTGACGAGGCAGGGTGTCGCTGTAGACCCCTCGAAGATTGATGCCGTGCGTCAGTGGGACCAGCCCACGAATGCATCCGAGATCTGCAGTTTTCTTGGTTTGATGGGCTACTACCGACAGTTTATTGAGGGATTCTCTCACATTGCAGCCCCGTTGACCAGGTTGACCCGGAAGGGTGCTGAGTTTGTTTGGAGTGACGCTTGTGAGCAGGCGTTTATGGAGTTGAAGGATCGCCTCTCGTCCGCTCCTGTCCTCACTCTTCCCTTTGAGAGTTATGAATTTGTTGTATTTACTGATGCCTCACGAGTTGGCTTAGGTGCTGTCCTGATGCAGCACGGGAAGCTGGTGGCTTATGCGTCCCGTCAGCTCAAGGTCCATGAGCTGAACTACCCTACGCACGACCTGGAGCTGGCAGCGGTTGTCTTTGCGCTGAAAGTGTGGAGACACTATCTTTATGGGGTGAGATTCGAGCTCTTCTCCGACCATAAGAGCTTGAAGTATTTGTTCTCTCAGTCCGAGCTGAACATGAGGCAGAGACGTTGGATGAAACTCCTGAAGGACTACGATTTTGATCTTCAGTACCACCCGGGTAAGGCGAACGTGGTGGCGGATGCCCTCAGTCGTCAGCCACGAGGCTTGGTGGCACATATGATGATTCAGGAGTGGAGGATGCTCGAGGATATAAAAGAGTACGACTTTGAGTTTGGTCTGCAGTCATCTATCGTTCAACTATCGAGCTTGTCGATTCAACCCTCTTTTATCGCAAGGGTGATCGAGGCTCAGCAGACAGACGAGTCGTTACAGGATTACCGAGCGGAGGCAGCATCTGAGAATCAGACGGATTGGCAGATTGGTTCTGACGGTGGACTTCGCTTCAGAGGCCGATTATGTGTCCCGGATATTCCTGATTTACGTCAAGATCTTATGACCGATGCACATCGATCGCGTTTCTCTATCCACCCTGGCTCGACGAAGATGTATCGCGATATGAGACGCCAGTATTTTTGATCAGGGATGAAGCGCCAGATAGTCAGTTTTGTGGCCGAGTGTGACACCTGCCAGCGTGTCAAGGCCAATCATCAGAGACCCCCTGGTCTATTGCAGCCGCTGAGCGTCCCGATGTGAAAGTGGGAGCATATATCTACCGATTTTGTCTTGGGTTTGTCGAGGACTCAGCGCGGTCATGACGCCATCTGGGTTGTTATGGACCGTCTGACGAAGTCAGCACATTTTCTTGTGATTCGTGAGACTTGGCATACAGATCGGCTCGCTGGGATGTTTATTGATGAGATCGTGAGATTGCATGGTGTTCCCGTCTCGATTGTTTCAGACCGAGATCCGAGGTTCACATCTCAGTTTTGGAGGAGCTTCCAGAGAGCGATGGGCACTGATTTGCAGCTCAGCACCGCGTATCATCCGCAGATCGATGGTCAGACCGAGAGGGTCAACCAGATCCTTGAGGATATGCTTTGGGCTTGCGCGATTGATTTCGCGAGTAGTTGGGACGAGCACCTGCGATTGGCTGAGTTTGTGTACAACAACAGCTATCAGGCGACCATTGGCATGGCTCCTTTTGAGGCATTATATGGTAGATCGTGCAGATCTCTGAGTTATTGGACCGAGGTTGGAGAGCAACGTCTCCTAGGTCCCAAGCTTGTGCTGCAGACGTCAGAGGCTATCGACATCATCAGACAGAGGATGCGCATAGCTCAGAGCCGGCAGAAGAGTTTTGCTGATCGTCGGCGTCGTCCCTTGGAGTTTGCCGTTGGGGACTATGTGTATCTCAAGGTCTCACCCATGAAGGGTGTAGTTCGTTTTGGGACGAAGGGCAAGCTTGCCCCGATTCATAAGACCTTTCGAAATCACAGGGCGCATTGGCGCTTTGGCCTATCGGCTTGCCTTGCCATCGCAGTTGTCTGGCGTCCACAACGTCTTCCATGTCTCTACGTTGAGGAAGTGTGGGTCAGACGTCGTTCCTGTTATCGATTGGCAGCCATTGGAGGTTCGTGAGGACGCTTCTTATATTGAGCAGCCAGTTCGTATCTTCGATCGAAAGGAGCAGGTCCTCAGACCCAAGGTCATTCCCTTGGTGAAAGTGCAGTGGGGCCACCATAGTGTGGATAAGGCGTCTTGGGAGCGCGAGGCAGAGATCCGTGAGCGTTATCCCCATCTTTTCGATGATTGATTGTATGATGTATTATGGTGCTTGATTATATATGATGTTATGTTCCCTATTTCCTCTTTGAGTTATGGTCAGTTGCGATGGTAGTGTAAATTTTGAGGACAAAATTTTTATTAGTTGGGGAGAGCTGTAAGACCCGTATCCTAATCCGTACTATTCCGTTGTTTCGCGCGATCCTTCTCGTCAAATTTCGGCAATCCGCGACCTATAGTTGACGTTGCGCACGACCGTAAGTCGTATCCTATTCATTTGAGCCGGATTAATCCGAGACTTGTATCGTTGCGACCGCACCTTCGCCGCGGTTCCAACGCCTCAACTCACGCACCGATCCAATACCCAGACGATGAGATGCGGACCCACGTTCAGTTCGAGGAAAAATACCGCGCGTTTACATTCCCAAGAGAATCTCTACAAAGTGTCCCATCAATCACATCAATCAATCCCATCAATCACCTCTCATGTCAAGTACAAGCACCCATGCTTCCTTTTTCCACAAGTCAAGCAACCACCCAAGTCAACTAACACATCACCTCACCCATCACTCACATCCATCAACCATCATCCCTTCACATCACTCCATCTCTCATTAATCACACCTCTCTCTCTCTCATTTCTCATCACAATTCCAACCAAGCAAGAGCCTCCCACGTCCAAGGCTCCCCATGAGAGAAGTGTGATTTTGGTGGCCCACTTTCCATCCCAAATCTCCCATCCTAGCTATCAATTTCCCATCTCCACCATCAAAGTGAAACTCTAGGAGACCGGCTATCCAACGGACCAAGAAGATCAAGTGGTGGGTGTTTCTTTAGACTATTTTTTTATGTTTTTAAGATGGGCCAAGTGAGGCCAACCGATCAATGGTTTGGATCTCACTTGGGACCCTAAGATGTGGCCAATGGCCCATCTTGATCATCAAAACTATTCCATGATGGGGTCATTCTCCATGGACCCCATCATGATGTTTACTTTCTTGCATAAAGGGGGTCATCTAGACCGTCCATTTTTAGTAGAGTGGGATCTCCACCGTTAATCTTTTATTTGGAAGGCTCATATGCAATGAAACCCATTGATGTATGATTGGAAGGTTGAAACGGAGGGCCCATAGTGCCGGGGTCCCTCCATCACGTGTGTCCCACTCTTTCACTCTCTCTCTTTCCCTCTCTTCTTTAGTTATTTTTCTTGTATGTTAATGTAGCTATGTGGCCCACTTGAATTAGCCCCACCATGAAATATGTATTTTATCCAAGCCGTCCATGGGTGGGGCCCATCTTAAATGTACATCCATTTGGGGTGGCCCACCTAATCAGGGCCCACCTTGAATGTATTTGCTACAGCCCAAAAAAAAAAAGAAGGAAAAAGAGTCCAGTGATGTCCAGACGTCACTGGAATGAAAACCAAAGAAAAAGGCTTGTTTCAAGCCCTTGGGGTGGGCCATTTGTATAGGACCCACCTTGATGTATGTATACAATCCGTGCCGTCCATCCTCTTCCCCAACTTATTTTAGGCATTGAACCGAAAGATGAGGAAGATCCGGATATCTAGTGGGCCATGGTGTTGAAAATAGCATCAATACCATTGAAATCCTTCCAGATTTCTGTTTACACGATAAAAGAGGCTCGATATTGGACTCTTTGGATTCGTTGTGGGTTGTAGAATCCAATGGCAGGAGTGGATTCTTCAGACGTGGGCCCCACACAATAAAAACCCCAGAAAACGGGTTTTTTAAAAAAAAAAAAAAAACTAAAGGCAGCAGAGGCTGCTGATGTGGCAGCGTGCAGCCGTGCAAGGGCGAGCGAGCGGGCGGTGGGCAGGGTCCCACGGCCCTGCACGTGGACCCCACCGTAATGTTCATTTGTCATCCAACACGTTCATGAGGTGGGCCACATCTTGAAGTGGGCCCCCTCCAAATTTCAGCAAAATCCAAAGCTCAGGCAACCCACACCATAAGAAACAGTGGGAATTAAATTCTACCATTGAAACTTGTTTTGGGGCCCACAGAAGTTGTGAATCAAGCTGAAATTTATTTTCACCCTTCATTCAGGTCTGCATGACCTAATGGACGGGTCGGATGGCATGTAAGTATTATGGTGGGCCCCACATGGGACCCACAGTGATGTATGTGCCTGAAATCCACCGTCCGTACGGACAGTGGAGCCCACTGTAATATGCGTGTGAGTGTGCGTGGGTGTGTACGCGTGTGTGTGAGTGCACGTGTGTGTGTGTGCGTGTGTGTGTATGCATGTGTGAGTGCACATGTGCGTGTGCATGTGTGTATGTGTGTATATGTATATATATTGTATATAAATTATATATTATATTAAACATAATATGATTATGATGGTGGGCCTTCATGTGACCCCCACCATGATGCATGTGTTGCACCTAAACCGTCCATTCATTTGTTTTTTTGTAAAATTATTTTATGGCTTGAGCTAAAATGAGCCAGATCTATGGTTCAAATGGGCCCACCATGGCATGTGTATAGGGCCCTTTATTGATTTAACTTTAGCCATTCATTGAGGCCTACCTTGGTATATATCTGAGGCCCAAATGATCAGGCCCATCTGATACATATAAGGGATATGGGATTAAGCTCATCTGGCATGTATAATGCCCTTGGGTTTGGGCCCATTTGACATATGCAATGCCCACGGGATCCGGCCCATTTATACATAAAGGGCCCACGGGATTCAAGCCCATTTGATGTACATGGGGCGCAAATGTGAGGCCCATTTAGTATGATTAAAACTCATGAGTGTAGGCCCATCTGATATAGTTAAGGCCCAAGTTATGAGGCCCACTTTGATGTGTTTCATGGCCCATGGGTCATGGACCATTGCAATGTACATAAGGCTCATTGGTGAGGCCCATTAATGCAACCCATTTGGTGAATGTGAGACCCATGTAATACGACCCATTTGATATATCTAAGGCCCAGGGATCGAGGCCCAACGGATGTCCTTAGGGTCCATTGCAATGTACGTTCCTCATGGTTCGTGAAATGATATTTATGGCAAGCCGTGCCTAGGAAACAATTTTGGTTTGACGTCCACATTGTATGTACAATGTTGGTTAAATGTCCACATTGTAACTCTCTTTAGGGCCCATTGATAGGTCCATATCCGTTGCTATTCATTGCCTTATAACATGCTTAGTATAATCTCATGACTCATGCCCATACGCATCATATGTATGCTTGATATGAGTAATGACTGATCATAGCATACGCCACTGGACAGACTATTTACGGGACTCGTTATGTGACTGAGTGCCCCACATGATCGCGCAGTACGCGCTGGATTGCTGCATGTTTTGACAGCGTGATTCATGCATCTCGCATACGTGTGACTTGATCACTGCATGCCCTAGCGACATCAGGGCCGTGGCTCCACAGGTACATCGTGGATGGCCGTATTGGATACCGAAAATACTTATTCTAGCACTGTGGGCACTTAGGATGTCCTTGGGTGAAAGTTCCAGAATCTTTTTGGTACCAGGAGATGCTCCAACGTCAAGACCGAGTGGATACACGAGCGCCCGAGTACCGAATACCAGTAGGCCGCGTCTCCCACTGTATCGTGGTCGGTTGGAAGGGGGTGTGGCCTTATCCGCCTGAGTAAGAGGGCTATAAGCTAGGCTGAGTTTGACTAGCTCGCAAATGAGTCCGCTATCGACGAGCCGGGTAGGTATTGGCATACTACTGGTCAGGCGGATAGTGAGGTCTTATCCGCTTGCTTGACTGTGCAGCTAGGGAGGTGGCAGTCTCTGCGAAGTGTATTAGACCCCGGTGATATCCAGAGAGGAACTATACTGATATACGTACTTGAGGAGTATCGACTTGCTTGGAATGCATTTCGCATATGACATTCGGCTACATAGGCCTTGCATTGTATCAGTGTGGCAGATGATGTTCATATCTCATAGCATAGCTTTGGTATGGTTGATTCTATGTACTTACCACATACTTCCGCATTGTTCTGATACTGTACACTTGGCGTTCACCTTACGCACACACTTACACCACCCTCTAATCTTTTGTAAGCTTATGCATGACCGTTGCGTGCAGGTAGTGTTGGACAGCAGTAGCGCTGAGGCAGGAGTGCATATCAGGACTTTTTTTTAAGTTTTTTGATCACCTTGTACTTCCCTTTCTGCATTGTACTTAAAGATTTTGATATAGTGGATATGTGGTGATGTTGTTTTGTGACTTGGTTATGCTTGTGGTTATGCTCCATTACAAAAAAAAAATTCATTCTGAAAATCCTCCTTGTAGGATCCCAGATCAGAATCTACCAGGAGCCGAGAATGGGGCACTACGGAGGTTGTCGGCACCGGATTCGGCAATCGGGATTCATGTGAATCCGATTTTCGAATTTGGGGCGGGACACTCCTTTTCTACATGTAGTCGGACTTAAGCTTCTTGACATTAGATATAGGTCAGGTTAAGATCTCAGCCCAATCGAATCAGTGGATCGGCCGCGAGAAACCAATTTTAATTCAATGGTCATCGGTACTCTATGATGGTCGCAAGTATACTGACATGTGTTAAAAATTTTTTCTAATCCAAGGGTGTAATTGGGTCAGAATCTAACTGCCTGAATCCTTAGATTCGGCCTGCAAGCAAACTACTCAATTCACTTAAGTTTCAGTGCAATTCCTAAAGAAATTCACATTTCTCACACACTTCGCTTCGAGCTCAAGTTGTGCGTTTCTATATACTTTTAGGAGTTGATTTCTAAGGTGGTTGTCAAGTCCAGCAAGGCGGTTATAACCATATATTTTCGGGGTAATCAGACTTTCAACGCGTGGTCCAGGTCCAATACGAAGTTTCATGATGCTCCCGAGAGCAACTGGGTTTTGAGATAGATCCTAAGTTTTTAGGTAATTTAGCGTTAATGGTTCCATCCAGTTTGGGTCTTACAGATTGTATTTCAAGTGATTAGTGTTAATTTCATAGATAATCTAGTTTAACACTTAGTTAATTCTCGTCTAATTTTTAAAGGATTTGGTACTTAGTGATTTCTACCTAAGGTGGTACTCGGGTCTTTGTATGGATTTTTCTGAGACATTACATAAAGTGCGGCCAAGAATCCAGGAAGCATGGTCAAGGGAAAAAAACGGAATGCGGCTGAAAATCCAAGAAGCACAATTAGGCGAAAGAAACAGAATGTGGCCGAAAATCCAAGAAGCATGGTAGACTAGATGAAACGAAATGCGACAGAGAATCCACGAAGTGCGATTGAACCGTCGGAAGGTGAGAGGCGATCGGGAAGCTCGGAAGCATAAAGCAGTCGACTAAAAGAGGAATGGTTAAAGGGACACATATCAAGAAAGGTACAAAGGATTTGGAAGGCTAATGTGGCGATTCCTCAACTGTCATATATTACTATTGGATTGAAGAAGAAAAACATATAGACAAATAGGTTCATAAAAAAAATAATTAATAAATAAATAAAATTTATAAACAGCTAGAGGACTAGCAGAAAAAGGCATCTCACATCAATTAAATCAAAACGAATTATATTTTTATCTCAGTTTATATTAGGAGTAGCCATAATTAATTAGTAATAGTTTTTAGTTATAATTCAAGTCTACACTCATACATCAGACTTCATAGTTATTCAATACCAAATAGTTCTTTCAACAGAAGTATTCTTCCAATCACTCTTAATGATCAATTGTGTGTGTGTGTGTGTGTGTAAGTCTGTTTGTACTGTATACAAAAATATCATTTCTTGTAAAAGGCAAAAAGGCAACCTACTTCTGTAGGAAGAAATCTACCCTTCAATTGTCAAATCATCGATATAAAATTTTTTAAGTGACAATATAGGTGATTGATAATTTCATATTCTACTAGTATACATTTACACATTGTATCTGCAAATTTCAATGCTTGGGTCAAAGTTAATCGGTTTGAACCAAATTGTTATATATTAATTTAGGCATGGCCGCCCACATCACACACTGTGATAGGAAACAAACGGAATGACAACATCTATAATAAAGCAATGTGAAAGCACCTGTCCAATTTCAACATCTTTGACTGATACTGTCAATTGAATGGCTTGGTAGCTGTCTTACTAACTCTTGTTTTTAAGTCACGTTGCATATGCGGGAATATCGCGTGTAGCGATTTTCCATATGCTTGAAAGTGCGACCAATGAGCAGAAGTGACTTTCTTGTCACAATGAAAGCGGATTGAGTGGCGCGTGTAGCATACACCACCGACTTAGCTGGTACGTTGACATCACCAAGTTATGTGGGTCCCATCATGAGGTATGTGTTGTAAGACCCGTATCCTAGTCCGTACTATTCCGTTGATTGCCGCGATTCTTCCCGTCGAATTTCGACAATCCGCGACCTGTAATCAATGTTTTCGCACGACCGTAAGTCATATCCTATACATTTGAGTTGGCTTAATCCGAGACTTGTATCATTGTGATCGCACCGTCGCCGCGGTTCTAACGCAGCGACTCGCATACTGATCCGATACCCTGACTAAGAGATGTGGGTCAACGTTTATTTTAAAGAAAACACCGCGCATTGGCAATCCTAAGGGAACTTTTACAACATGTCAAATTAATCTCATCAATCAATTCCATCAATCACCTCTCATGTCAAGTACAAAGCACCCATGCTTCCTTTCTTCACAAGTTAAGCAAACCCAAAAGTCAACCAATCCATCACCTCACCCATCACTCACATCCATCACTCACCTCACCCTTTCACCCATCACACCCATCCCTCGTCTCTCTTACAACTCTCTCTCTCTCTCTCTCTCTCTCTCTCTCTCTCTCTCTCTCATTTCCCAACACATTCCCAAGCAAGCAAGAGGCTCCCACGTCCAAGCTTCCAAGTGAGAGAAGAGAGAGTTTGTGTGGCCCACTTTTTCTCTCCAAGATCTCTCATCCTAGCCATCTATCTTTCATCTTTCACTATAAAAAAAAAAAACATAAGGAGAAAGGCATCCCAACGGACCAAGAAGATCAAGTGGTGGGTGTTTCCATAAGCTAGATTTTCATATTTCTATGATGGGCCAAGTGAGGCTTACCGATCAATGGTATGGATCTCTCTTTGGACCCTAAGATGTGGCCAATGGCCCATCTTGATCATCAATATCATTCCATGATGGAGACATTCTCCATAGACCCCATCATGATATTTACCTTCCTAGCTTGTATATGGGTCATCCAGACCATATAATTTCATGGAGAAGGGATCTCCACCTTTGGATTTCAATTTTATGGGCCCACATGTAATAGGACCCACTTGATTTATGATGTAGATCATGGAACGGAGGGCCCATAGTGTCGGGGTCCCTCCATCACACGTGTGTCCCACTCTATCTCTCTCTCCCTCTCTTTCCATTTATTTATTTATTTATTTGTGTGTGATGGAATGGCCGTGTGGCCCACTTGGATGGATCCCACCATTTGGTATGTATTGACCCAAGTCATCTAAAAGTGGGGCCCATCTTATATGTGTTGCACCCACACCACCTACCAATTGGTGGCCCACCAAAATAGGGCCCACCTTGTGCGTGTGTTAGGCCCACACCGTCCAGCGTCCAAAGATGCTGGACGTGATTGGAAAACACGAATATTATCTTAGTTCGAAGCTAATGGGGGTGGCCCTCTTGTGTAGGCCCCATCTTGATGAATGTATTCAATCCACGCCGTCTATCATGTTTACCAACTCATTTTAGGCGTTGAGCCAAAAAATGAGCTTGATCAGAGTATCTGGTGGGCCATAGCGTTGAAAATTGTGTCTTTACCGTTGAAATCTCACAAAAATTCTTTTACATGTTGAAAGAAGCCCAATATTGGTCTTGATGGATGGGTTATGGGCCGTAGAATCCAATGGCTGAAGTGGATTCATCAGATTCTGGCCCCATGCAAGAAAAACCGTGAGAAATCACGTTTTCAAAAAAAAAAAAAAAAAAAAAAGAAACAGCAGGGCTGATGCTGGCCAGAGGCGCAGACAGCGCCTGCGCTTGACGGGCGGGAGTACGAGCAGCAACCCAGGGCTCCAGCCGTGGGCCCCACCTTGATGTTTATTTGTCATTCAATCCATTCATATGGTGGGCCCTCAGCGCAGTGGGCCACCCTCCAAAAATCAAGCCCATCCAATGCTCAGGTGGCCCACGTGAGAGGAAACAGTGTGAATTGAAATCTATCATTGAAACCCTCTTTGGGTCCACAGAAGTTTTGAATCAAGCTAAAATTTATATTTTCTATTCATCCAGGTCTCTGTGACCTTATCAACAGGTCGGATGGTAAGTAAACATTATGGTGGGCCCCCCCACGTGGAGCCCACAATGATATATGTGTTTTATAACCACCGTTCGGGCGGACGGTGGAGCCCATGGTGGTGTATGTGTTTCATCCGCACCGTCCACACTGGACGGTGGGACCCGAGTGCTCTGTGTGTGTGTGTCTGTGTGTACATATATTACCTTATATTGTATATTTTATATATATATATATATATATATATATATATATATATATATATATATATATATATATATATATATATATATATAATAGATTATATATTATATTGTATATAATATATACATGATGGTGGGCTCTCATGTGGACCCCTCACCATGATGCATGAGCTGTCAAACCGTCCATCCATTTTGAGAGCTCATTTTTGGGCATGAGCTAAAGATTGAGTCAAATCCATCCATCTTTGGGACCCACCATGATGCATGTGTTGCATCCAAGCCGTTCAACCATTTGAAGCTCACCTTGAAGCTTGAGAGTAAAAATAAGTCAGGTATTAAGTTCAAGTGGACCCCACTATTATAAGTAGTGGTTAATGACGCCTACCGTTCAAAAATCTCTAAGGGCCATAGTAACTTCCCATTAAGCTGATAATTATTTCTCACTTCATCTATCACTATATTAGTTTAATAATAGGTTGGATGGGAAATATATGTTATGGTGGGCCTTAAGAATTTAAATGGTGGAAATCATTATCACCACTCTTATTTGGTTGAGTGCCCATTTGATGTATACATGGGGCCCATTGGTATGGGTCATTTGAAGTATACATAGGGCCCAAATTGTGTGGTCCATTTAATATATATAAGGTCATATGATTAGGTCCATCTTGATGTAATTATGGCCCATGTTACGAGGCTCATCGTGACGTATTCAAAGGTCAGGGGCTATGGCCCATTGCAATGAATATAAGGCCCATTGATGTAGCCCACTGGATTTATATAAGGCCCATATGACGCGGCCCATTTGATGTATCTAAGGCCCATGGGTTGAGGCCCAACGGGATGTCCTTAGAGTCCATTGTAATGTGTGATTTCTCATGGTTCATATAATGATATTTATGGCGGGCCGTGCCTAGGGAACAATGATGGTTTAACGCCTACATTGTAAGTACAATGTTGGTTAAATGTCCGCATTGTATCTCTCCTTAGGGCCCATTGGTAAGCCCATACTAATTGTGTATAAGCCGTCTAGGCTCATCTGCATCGTAAGAGTAGTCCATTACTTTATAACATGCTTAGTATAATGACATGACTCATGTCCATACGCATCATATGTATGCTTGATATGAGTAGTGACTGATCATAGCATATGCCATTGGGCAAACCATTTACGGGACTCGTTATGAGACAGAGTGCCCCACATGACCCCGCAATACGCGCTGGATTTCTACATAATTTGACGGCGTGATTCATATATCTTGCATATGTGTGACTTGATCACTACACGCCCTAGCAACATCAGGGCCGTGGCTCCACAGGTACATCGTGGATGGCCGTATTGGATACCGAAAATACTTTGTTCTAGCACAGTGGACACTTAGGATGTCCTTGGGTGAAAGTCTCAGAATCTTTTTGGCACCAGGAGATGCTCCAACGTCTAGACCGAGTGGATACACGAGCGCCCGAGTGCCAAATATCAGTACGCCGTGTCTCCCACTGTGTCGTGGTCAGTTTGAAGGGGGTGTGGCCTTATCCGTCTGAGTGTGGGGGCTATAAGTTAGGCTGAGTTTGACCAGCTCACAAATGAGTCCGCTATCGATGAGCCGAGTAAGTATTGACAGACTACTGGTCAGGCGGATAGTGAGGTCTATTCCGCTTGCTTGACTGTGCAGCTAGGGAGGTGGCAGTCACTGCGAAGTGTATTAGACCCCGGTGATATCCAGAGAGGAACTGTACTGATATGTGTACTTGATGAGTACCGACTTACTTGGATTGCATTTCGCATATGACATACGGCTATGTACGCCTCGCATTTGCATCGGCGTGGCCGATGGCATTCATGTCTTGCATCACATAGCATTGGTATGGTTGGTTTTATTCATGGACTTACCGCATACTTCCGCATTATCCTGATATTGTACACTCGACGTTTGCCTTGCGCACACACTAACACCACCCTCTAAGCTTTTGTAAGCATATGCCCAACAGTTGCGTGTAGGTAGCGTTGGACAGTAGCAGCGCTGAGGTAGGAGTGCGTATCAGGACATTTTGGAGCTTTTTGATCACCTTGTATTTTCCTTTCCATATTGTACTTAAAGTTTTTGATATAGTGGATACGTGGTGTTGCTGTTTTGTGACTTGGTTATGCTTGTAGTTGTGTTCCATTACAAAGAAAAAAATTCATTCTGAAAATCCTCTTTATAGGATCCCAGGATCGGAATCTGACATATGATTGTCGGAAGCTGAGAATATGGCACTACGGAGGCTGTCGGCACCAGATTCGACGATCGGGACTCCTGTGAATCTGATTTTCGGGTTTGGAGCGTGACATGTGTTATATCTAAACCATCTTTCCATTTGGCAAGCTTGTCACAATGTTCAGCAGAAAAATAAGACAGCTCCAACAATCAAATAGACCACGCTGTAAAAAGCATTCGAGTATGAACGTCTGCCATTGAAACACTTTTTAAGACTTAAAGAAGTTTTGGATCAATATAATATTTATTTTTCTTCTTCATCCATGTCTACGTAACGCAGGGTTAAATGGAAAATAAACGTTATAACAATCCCTACAAATATTTTAACGATCCTGATGGATATTGGTGTGAATATAATACATACATCATTGTGGGACTAATGTAACTTTGAACTCCTTCGAATCGTAGCTCCATGAGCAGTAAACCCTCGGTCTTCGCACAACACGTACCGAAGTCGGTGGTCCGTGGTACACCAGCCAAGCCGCTTCCTGTTGCATCTGCAATACCACACGGCATATGGACGCTCCAACAGCTTCACAGAGGACACGGTTTGGCTAGTGACGCTGCCATCAGCAATGTGGCTAGTGGTCTATGCTATGTGGACCCTACCATGATGTATGTGTTTTATCCACGTCGTCCATCCATTTTGAAAGATAATTTTAGGGCTTGATCTAAAAAATGAGGTATGTCCAAATCTCATATGGACCACACCATGGAAAATCAGTAGTGATTGAATGTCCCCATTTAAAAAACTCATAAGGCCCACTGTAATGTTATTTCACATCTAACTTGTTGATTAGGTCATACAAAATTGGATGAAGGGAAAAATATATATCAGGTTATCCAAAACTTTTGTCGCCCCTAAAAAGTTTTTAATGGTGGGAGTTCAATTAACGGTGTAGTCCACCTGAGATTTGGATCAAAATTATTTTTTGGGTTCTTAATATGAAATGATCCGGAGGAATGGGTGGATGGCATGGATGAAACACATACATCATGGGCCCACATAACACCGACCACCAGCCATTGGCTGGTGGCAGGGTGAGTAGCCAATCTGTCTCCCTTCAGAGAAGGGGGAAGTGATAGCTGGGGAGCATTATACCATGTAATAGGTGATGTCATGTTTCCTATGGTATACGTGGTCCTGATCTCAAACACCTAATTGGTGGATGATTGTCACAGATGGATATATTCCAAAATCCGCGGGTACCATTACCGAAAAACATGGAAACTACGACGGCTAAAAACCGTCGGCAATCACCTTGCGGTCAGATGTGGAGGGTGCGTCGACATTGCTAGCCAACGGATCAAAACCATCAGGGCCAAAACCATCGGCGTTTCCGATGGCTAAGGGCGACGTGCAAAACCATCAATGTTTTCAACGGTTTTTAACAGTCAGCGATTCTCATTAAATGAAATATATAATATTATCATCCATTGAATTTGGATGATGTATTTCTTACTTTTCTATTGTAGACGTACCTTCAAATAAGTTGGTTCGTTTAGGGCTTAGGAGAAATGGGTATATCTAGAATTGGATGTGCGTTGATCAGCGCATACATCCATTTCTAGATATACCCATTTCTCTAAAGCCCTGAACGAACCGACCTATTTAGGCAAGTCGATACAACATTAAAGCGCATGCAAGGCATACCAAAAACTTTTAAAGGCAAAAAGAAGCAAAAATATTATTTTGACCGCCAAACACTTTGTAGTCATCACTTACATGGCAATCATTAGAAACATTAAAAGAAATCACTACATAGGCTTGGCATACAAAAGTATGGGTACATTTGTTTGCATGACATATTATAACAATTTTTTAACAACTCCAGCTAGAAATGCACCTGCCAAAATAATTCACCAAATGCAAATAGAATGCCCAGGTAGAATCATAAATATGATGAGTCAGTGTTGGATGAGAATATCATACAAAAGCTTAAGAGTGATTTTATATAAAAAAAATTTAGAAAAACTTGGATTTCTAGAGGAAAAAATAAAAATAAAAAATAGAGCAAAGGATTGTTTGAGTTCAAAATGCACATGGATTCCGAGTCCCAACATCTAACAGTGTGGGTAGGAATCTTTAAAAAAAAAAGGAACTTAGATTAAGTAAAAAATTACAAGGAAAAGATTAAGTGAGCTAAGCCAGCACAGAAAGTGAGTGTGCATGCATCTCCCAAGTGCCAACATCTAGCAGTGTGGGTAGGAATCTTAAAATGCATTTCAAATAGACTTCAGAAATTTCAAGTTTTGAAATGCTCATAGATTATCCTTCAAAAAAATGCTTATAAATTACTGTCAACTGTATTTTAACAGTGAGAGACGGATGCACAAACTCCACATGCTCCTTGGTCACAATGAAATCATCCTTAAAAAAATAAATAAATAAATAAATACCCTGTCCAAAGCGGTTTGGACTCGGCCTCAAGCTCATTCATTAGCTACAATCTCTCACTTCCTGTCATGGTTACCCAGAGTATACCGAATATCAATCAAAAAATTTTCTGAATCCTAGGTAAATTTGGGATTGTCCAAAATACTCCTGTAAATGTAGAAAAGCCCCCCAAGTTAATGGGTGTAAGAAAAATCTTGAGGATCTATAGTCTATGACTGAGATCGATTAGAGGCTCAAAGGAGTTTGAATAATGGCCACAATTGCAAAATTAAAGCTGATATTCAAAAGAAAATTACAAAGAAAAAAAAAATACTTAGTTTGCAATCTCACGCATTGAATAATGGTCATATCTGATTTGTATAGAAATTAAAATAATTATTTAAAAAAAAAAAAAAACAGCTAAAGAAGTATTATTTGTTATAGCTTATACCTGGCTTCTAATACGGCCTCCAAAAATCTGGTTTATGAAGCTGTTAGCATGTGAAGATGAGGGCTCATCTTGCAGTTTCAAGTCCACGTAGAAACTGTGAAGCCTGTCCAGCATGCACCGGAAGAATTCATAAGCATCTTCCTGCCAGTATCTCTGTAAAGAAGAGGATTACAGGTGCGAAATTGGCTTCAAATCAGTTTTAGGAATTAAACTAGCACATGCTCCAGAAAAACAAAAAACTGCAAAATTCACTTCATGTTCTTAAACATAAGAGATTGTTTAAATCAAGCTATAAGAATGCTTCTTAGATTACTGCTACAAAATTGGCTTCAAATCAGTTTTAAAATAATCATATTTAGTTTAATTGAAGCTTCAGAATAGGATTGAAATTCAACTTGCAACAAGTTCTAAAATCACGAGAGTTTAGAGAAATTATTGGTACACGTATAGATTATAGAATGCAAACCAAACAAAAGCTCATGATATTTAATGATTTAGCAATCTAATATGGTGCAAATTTCATGATAGTTGGATGGAACAATCTTTCTGCTAGAAATCATTCTACAATTAGCCACTAGATGTGTTATTGAAATTTAATCATGATTAAATATGGGTTTGAACTTCTGAAAATTTACTAATACATGCAGTTCATACTCGAAGGAATTAATGGAGAGATCTTATCACAGCTCAGCCCAAACCAGTGTTTCCAGACTTGGTATACTGAGAATACAATCATCATTTCTGAAAACTGGGAAAATGCAGATCTTCAGAAAGTAACAGAGGAACCACTGGCTGATCTGATTAGTGTATTAGAGGCTAATGCAACAGGGGATTTACTGGTTAACTTGGCAGAAGAATCGATGGCTAACCTGACCAAGGAACCAAACCTCGCAGAGCATGTAGCAGGAAGCAATATAAGAGTTGTAAAACAATGAGAACTGGATAAGTGTGGAAGATGCTAGGATGCCAATTAGCCATGGAGGTCCTGTTCTAGTTCCTGGCTTGACCCCTATGCTCCAAAGTCATCAACTGAGGAAGCATTTTTTAAAGAAGTCACAAATGGCATGGTCACCGACCATTCTGTTGCAGCTGATGAAGCTACCAACTGTGAAATACGAATATCCGAGGTAACCATCTGAAGAAGCAAAGTTTTTCATTTTCGATTTCGTTTCCTTAACAAATGATTGACTTCCCATGGCGCTCCCTTTAGCACAACTGAACTAGATATGGCAGAGCTTTGTGTTTGTGTGTGTGTTTGTTTCTTTCAATCTTTCCTACCATTGTTAAACAGATACATCTCTGGTCATTGTCGGAACTATAGTTTTCATCAATATCTACAATGTGCAGATGATAACGGCCAGGGTGTTTCATGTTGTAATTGTCCAAGTACATTTTTTTAACAGACTACAAAGCTCAGCTATCTTCTTTTCTCAGCTATCATCTTTGTTGAAATGAAATATCTACAATGTGCAGATGATAACGGCCAGGGTGTTTCATGTTGTAATGCAACATGTGAATACAATAGTGGTCTTGGATCCTGCATCTTTGTTGAAATGTAATGTCTGGTTATCATAGATTGTCCAAATACATTTTTTTAACAGACTATAAAGCTCAGCTAACTTCTTTTCTCAACAAGAATGAAATTGATGTGGGCATTATAAATTGGAGAATTGACACCATTTCATAACAAATAATAGGTCTGCAAGTCGTTTTGTTGAACTACCATAGGTGATTGTGTTTAATTCATCTTCTTGAGATATTCAAAGTAACAAACCGCTTGGCAATCCCCAGTTTAAGAACTATTGCCAATCCCTAGTTTTGTCGTAGTGTTTCTTAACAAAAACTCAGTAGGGCTCTTGCCACACATTTCCAAAAGAGGCATGAACTTTTTTTCTGTTTGAGGTTTTTATATATATCTAAGCAGGTTGTTCATTAGACTCACTTTTGAGAATTGCACCGCTCCTAAATTCGACATATTTTGAAGAAAGTTGCTCATAAAAAATTGAATTGGAGAGCATCCAAACACAAGTATCAACTCACCAAATGTGGGGATATGACTACAACTTGTTTTTCCAATAGTGCTCCTGCAAATAGTGCCAAAACCTGAAAAATATATTCTTCAACTTAGTCTTGTGATTATGTGTGCCGGAGAGTATCTACCACCAAATTATAAAAGCATGTAATAATTACATAAATAAGAAAACAAAAAATAAAAGAAGTCGACACTTTTTCGGGAATTTCATCTAAATTTTGATGGCTAGAAAACAACTTCAAATCGTCGAAAACGGTTTCCAATCACTAGAAAACAACTTCTACTAAATGGGAAAGTGTTATAGCAGCTGGAATATCCAATATACACCAATTTTAAACCTTGTGCATCCGAAGATTCTTAGGGACACCGTGCATTAGTTGGATATGTTTATTTTTTGTTACATTACTAACATTTAACAGTTTTTTTTTTTATATATATAAAAGCTGTTTTATGACATTATACCCTCTTTTTTCTTTTTTTCTTCTTAATTTCATACTCTGCAACGTCACATAATGGAGGCATTTATGGATAAAGAGTAAGCTACAGGATAAGAGTTTCATCAATTATTTCAATATAGCGCACCTAAGTAATTCCAAAAGATAAGATTTCAAGGCCTAGTGGTAATTGCAGTTGCATATGATTTACATTAATAAGAAAAACAAGGATGCATACCAGTTTTTTCTTCTTAGCACTTGAACTTGCAAGCATCTCAGCCACTTTTTGCAACAGTTTCCTTTCTTCATTAGCAGAACACTCCTGCAATACGAAGTGAGGATTAGATTGAAAATGTAACAACCCCAGTCCTAGTAGTTAGTCACAAACCCTTGAACATATAAACATACATCACGAGGAAGGTGGTGAATGCTAAGAGACATGGTAGAACACATTATCCTCATTCCCATTTAAGATAAAAGTATTAAATTTCGAGGACAAAATTCTCTTCAATGGGAGTAGATTGTAACACCACGTACTTTTCTGTACTCAGGTGTTACCATGAAAAGTATAAATACAATCCCGATTTATGTGAACATTCACGCTCTTGTCTCTTCATCTTGCGGTGTTCAGTCGTACCATGATTTCCGGGTGAAGCGGGTATTCGCTTAGCAATTTCCTAGGCATCTTGCGGTGTTCACATACGATATGATTTCCGAATGGTCTAGAGTTTATGTTGTTTGTCTCTTCATCTTGCGGTGTTCAGTCGTACCATGATTTTCGGGTGGAGCGGATATTCACTTAGCAATTTCCTAGGCATCTTGCAGTCTTCACGTACGATATGATTTCTAGGTGGTCTAGAGTTTGTGTTGTTTGTCCCTTCATCTTGCGGTGTTCAGTCGTACCTTAATTTTCGGGTGGAGTGGGTGTTCACTTAGCGATTTCCTAGACATCTTGCGGTGTTCACTACGATATGATTTTCAGATGAAGTAGATATTTGTATGTTGTTTTCCTATCCATCTTGCGGTTTTCAATCGTACCATGATTTTTCGGTGGAGCTGAAATCTGTTTATTGATTTCCTAGTCATCTTGCGGTGTTCACGTACGATATGATTTTCAGGTGGTCTAGAGTTTGTATGTTGATGGTCTCTTCATCTTGTGGAGTTTAGTCGTACCATGATTTCCAGGTGGAGCTGAAGTTTGCTTATTGATTTTTTAGCTATCTTGTGGAGTTCACGTACGATAGGTTTCTCGAGTGAAGTAGAGGTTTAAAGGTTAGTTTTCTATTCACCTTACGAATTTCACTTGTACCATGAATTCCGGGTGGAGCTGAAGTTCACTTATCAATTTCTAGCCATCTTACGGAGTTCACGTACAATGTGATTTCAGGTGTAATAAAAGGTCGTATGATTGAGTGTTTGGTTTTCTGGATGTATTCCTTTATATTGCGATTGCTATTATATTCTGCGTATGATGAGATTCTGTTGATTTGCTAAGTTTTTGAGTATATGTTCATGATTATGAAGTGTCATGTTTAATATATCCATTTTCATGACTTGCGATCTATATGGGATTATGAATTATGAGTGTACAATCTTAGAGGGTGCTCCTCACTGCGATAGCCATTGACGCTATCAAACCGTAACAGTTGATGCAGGTGTAGAGCGAGTCAATGTTGTTCACAGGGTGCTAGAGTAGATCGGGTAGCTGGAGAGCCAGACAAGGTCCATGCGGCCCATATACAGCTCTATCATTAAATGATACATTTTTGTTCCTGTTTAATGAACTTTGTATTTGGAATTGTACAAGTCTTGTATGGGCGCTACGTTTGGATTTTTATTTCAGTTGGAACATTTTTATTCAATGCATGGTTTACTCTAAGGGGGGTAGATTATAACACCCCGTACTTTTCTGTTGGAACATTTTTATTTCAATGCATGTATTGAATTTCGAGGACGAAATTCTCTTTAAGGGGGGTAGATTATAACACCCTGTACTTTTCTGTACTCGGGTGTTACTATGAAAAGTATAAATACAATCCCGATTTATGTAAACATTCACACTCTGGCCTAAATCCAACCGTTACGGGTGACATGCATTCGTAGATCGGGTCATCCGACCCTCTAAACATAAGATCAATGGTTAGATCTCTACTTATACTGCCTTTAGGACATCTAGAACTATGGAGGAAGCGAGCTGAAATAGTTTCGTTGATAAGTCATAAAATTCAATCGTCGAGATAGTGGAGCAACTACAAGATTCGAGATCTACCGTCCAACTTAGATGTAGGGGAATATAATTGTAGGAGTGATCGTCAGACCTAGAGCTATAGATCCACCTCAAAGTCAGATGGGTGACCTATCTTAAGTTGATATCCTAATAATTCATTTTAAATGTAATGTAATTGTACATATATATTAAAATACAAAGTAATTTTATAATTATTCGTAATAATACATATGTCACTTAAATTATTCAAATTATGTATATTATTTAAACTATAAATAAGATAAATTTTATGCCAACACATTATCATATAATTGATGTACATTGACTAATATTTACATTTTTAAATTTAACTGCAAATTATTGTATTTTATATATATATATATATATATATATATATATATATATATATATATATTGCTATACTAACATGTGCATATATAATCACAAAAATACATTATAAATACTAATGATTTTAAATAAATATTTATCTATACCTGTTGATGTATTATACTAAACAAACATGTAAATGTATTTTTATTATATAATCTAAAATATTAATTACTAATATTTATTATAATGAATATATAATAATATTGTATTAAGTAACTATAGTACACTTTGGATAATATTATTAATATTTATATATACATAAAAGAAAAAAATACATATATATACATAATATTAAAAATTAAATCCCTTATTAATTGATAAATAATTATTAATATAAAATATGAAATAATACAATAAATGTATTATAAGTTGTGTATATACTTATAATATATATTATATCATATATTAATGTAATTAACATTACATGATATATTATTTTTATGCTAATGTTGAAACTAATGGACGGGCCAGATTTCACTTAACGTCACCATGGGCCGCACAAACTACTAATCAAGCATGAACTTGGCGTATATGGCCCACCTGAGTTTAGGATTTGCCTCATTCCTTGGACCAGGCTCTAATATGAGTTGACGAAGTAGATGAACCGAGTGGATCGAATTCACATACCACTGTGGGCCCCACATGAGGGTGGATGTGCAACACTTGCAAGTGCACCCGTTGTGCACTGAACCATGGAGACTAGTCAAAGCAGATCTGACCGAAAAAAAAATTCTAAAGAAGGAAATTCCTTCTTTCCTTTTCCCCACGCCCAGCGCATTTTTAACAGACAAGGGGCCATCCATCAGTTCCAACTGTGGCCCACCTACGTGATCAGTTTGATCAATCCAAACCATCCATCTTGTTCACGGCATGGCTCTAACCAAAACCATGCTTTCCATGCACAGCCACTCACCACACGTGCCCACGATTCAAGGTGCAAATCGGCCAATTCATTGAAACCAGCCCAAACTGTCCATGGAGGACGGATTAAAGAGAAACACTGCCGTTTGGAAACTGCCATTAATGGCGAAGCTTCTTCCTCGTTTAGAGTTGAGCCGCAAAACACCGAGCCACACCAATTCATGACAGGTTTTGGTCAGGTTGGAGCTGCTTCCAACCAGAAAGAAGAAGAAGAAAGGAAATAGGAAGGAAAGAGAAGAAGACAGAAAGAGAAGGGAAAACAGGGGAAAGAGAAAAACAAGAGGGAGTGAACGACTGCCCTGTGCGGCAGCAGCTCGATCCGAGCCTCACAAGCTCGGGGCATGTTGGTCGGACCCACCTATAACGAAAAAAAAAAGAAAAAAAAAAAGAGGGGAAAGAAAGAAAGAGGAAACAGAAAGAAGAGGAGGCTGGGAGAGCCATTTTTATTTTAAAAAAAAAAATCTTTTTACTATCTGCATGTTGCTGCACCAAGTCACGGACTCAGTCGAGCCATGGTTCGAGTCGGGGTTCCTCCCCCGTTCAAAGAGGAAGGAGAAGAAGAAAAGAGAGTGATTGAGAGGAAGAAAACGAGAAGGAAGAGAGGAGAAACAAGGGAGAAAGTGAGGCTTGGGCCTAATGGCTGCCAAGTTGACTCGGCTGAAATCGAGTCTAGCCGAGTCTAATTTGGGTTAAGTCCGGCTTGGGCATGGCCCATGCCTTGCTGGAACATCCTAGCATATAAGGGAAAGAAAGGAGGAGAGAAGGAAGAAGGAAAGGAATAAAGGTAGGGGGAGAGTTTGAGTTTAGTGGCTACCAAGTTAACTCGGCTGGAACTGAGTCCAACCCAGTTAATTGTCTTGGGCCTGATCAGGATATGGCTGAACATTTCGGCAAAAAAACAAAAGGGAAACAGAAGAAGAGAAAGAAAGAAAGGAGAAGAGAGAGTGACAGGCGAAGCTGGGGTCGGGGCTTCTATTGAGTCAAGACCGAGTCGGCTTACTGTCCAACTTAGCCGCCATTACTTAGTGGGTCACAGTTGAATCTGCATCATGCTGGTTGATCCAGAGCTGAGTCGCCAAGTCAAGCTACCAAGTCAACTGCTATAAGCCAGCTTTCTCTCCCAAAGTTAATCATTTGCTTTATCATTGTAATTAGTGATACTATAGCTATTTTGATTATTAATTTTATTTAGTCATTAACACATTATGTACGCTAATACTAATTACGACCATTAGGTGCTAGATATTAGCATTTACCTATCATTCATAGACAGTATCACTTATAATAGATCACACCATTCATTTCCATTATGATAATTGTATTTTGCTACATTAACTAATATAAATTATAACACTAATGTTGACAATTATTATTAAATTAACATTGTTAACATTTCCATCATTATTAGGATTGTTAAATATTAGGATGTATAACTACTAGTAAATTACCTATCCTAATGATAGTTAAATACTAATGTATCGTCTCATCGTGAATAGTAAACCATAATTTTAATTATCATCATAATGATTATTAACTAATATTAATCATAACACTAATGTTTAGTAAATATTTTATAATTATTAAATTAACACTAAAATCAATTGCACACCAACTAGGGTTTAGACCCTAAAAACTTAAACCTGGATATAAACCCTAAGGATGAAACCCTAAATCTAAGTAATCTAGACCTTAGGTTGGGACTTTAAACCATAAATAGTGTGTTAAGCTTAGTTCTAATTGTGGAATTTTACAATGAATGGTAGGATTTGACTCTAATGACACTTGCGTTCCCTAGCCACACTAATGGGCGACTTGACACGTAAGGTGAGGACTCACCCTTTGAGCATCCCACTTAAATTCATTAAGCAATAGATGATGCCTTAATCCTTTCCATTTAGTATCTCCAAAGTTACTAGATTTTGTTAATTAACTTATTATGTGACTATGTGAATATGATAATGTGATGCGCACCTGATTCCTGTGGTAGATAATGAACATATCTCTTTAATTATAACATGCATAAACGATTTGGTGATAACATGCTATCTTTAGTTGTACATTATTAATTAAATATATATTGGTCGGTTGCGATTGAGTAATGTAATGAATGAACTTGTCTCTAACTCACCAGCTTGCGGTCTAAATATCACACCTTGCTTTACATGGCTTGGACCGCATGCTCGCCCTACGTGGCTTGGTTCGTTTATTTGCCCTTCGTGGCTTTTATGGGTCGTTGGTGCCCTTTTGTGGTTTGATGATTATATTCGCATATCTTATTGGTTTCCTAGTCATCTTGCGGTGTTTAATCGTACCATGATTTCTGGGTGGAGCAGGTGTTTGCTTAACGATTTCCTAGCCATCTTGCAGTGTTCACGTATGATATGATTTTCGGGTGGTCTAAAGTTTGTGTTGTTTGTCTCTTCATCTTGCGATGTTCAGTCGTACCATGATTTCCGGGTGGAGCGAATATTCGCTTAGCAATTTCCTAGGCATCTTGCGGTGTTCACGTACGATATGATTTTCGGGTGGTCTAAAGTTTGTGTTGTTTGTCCCTTCATCTTGCGGTGTTCGATCGTACCTTAATTTCTGGGTGGAACGGGTATTCGCTGAGCGATTTCCTAGCCATCTTGCGGTGTTCACGTACAATATGATTTCCAAGTGAAATAAATGCTTGTATGTTGTTTTCCTAGCCATCTTGTAGTTTTCAATCGTACTATGATTTTCGGGTAGAGCTGAAGTTTGCTTATCGATTTTCTAGCCGTCTTGCTGTGTTCATGTACGATATGATTTTCGGGTGGTCTAGAGTTTGTATGTTGATTGTCTCTTCATCTTGTGGAGTTCAGTCGTACCATGATTTCCAGATGGAGCTGAAGTTCGCTTATCGATTTTCTAGCCATCTTACAGAATTCACATACGATAGGCTTCTTGGGTAAAGTAGAGGTTTAAAGGTTGGTTTTCTATTCACCTTACAAATTTCACTTGTACCATGATTTCCGGATGGAGCTGAAATTCGCTTATCGATTTTCTAGTCATCTTACGGAGTTCACGTACAATGTGATTTCGGGTGTAATAAAAGGTCGTATGATTGAGTGTTTAATTTTCTAGATGTATTCCTTTATATTGCGATTGTTATTATATTCTGCATATGATGAGATTCTGTTGATTTGCTAAGTTTTTGAGTATATGTTCACAAGGTGTCCCGTATCGGTATCGGTTGGCGTAACGGTGCCCTCCGAAATCGATACGGATACAGGGGCGTAACGGCGATACGGGAGCGTAATGGCCCATAACGGCGCGAATTATTATTTTTTGCCAAAAAAATATGAAAAAATATGAATTAAATCCGGAATATTCTAAGCATTCCAAATATGCATTCATTTATAAATTGGAACATGTTTATGGTGGTGTAACGGTCCACTCTTTGGTGAGAAGTTGTATCGGACTGTCTGATGAATTTATGAACCAGATAACCTGAATTTGACTACAAAATTCATATATTTTATTTTCTAACTATCTACTATCAATGGTAGATATATTAGAATGAATATAATATGAAAAAATCTTACATTTAGGTGTTTGCAATTATTTTTTAGGCCCAAAATTCATGCGTAAATAGAAAAACATATAAAAAAAATATAAAATGGCACCCCAAATATATAAAATGCATATTAACATGTTCTACTATGATTAACACATGACATGGCATCATTAAAACAACAAAAGAATCATTAAAAAATGATTTTTTGAATTTTCAAAAAAAGGCCAAAATAAATGCATAAATAGAAAAAAATATAAAAATATATAAAATAGCACCCCAAATCTGTAAAATGCACATTAACATGTTCTACTATGATTAACACATCATCTAGCATCATTAAAACAGCAAAAGAATCGTTAAAAAATGATTTTTCGAATTTTTAAAAAAATGGCCAAAATAAATGCGTAAATAGAAAAATATATATATAAAATGCACCCCAAATCTGTAAAATCCACATTAACATGTTCCACTATGATTAACACATCATATGGCATGATTAAAACAACAAAACAACTATTAAAAATTAATTTTTCAAACTTAAAAAAAAAGGCCAAAATTTATGCGTAAATAGAAAAAAAATATAAAATGGCACCCCAAATCTATAAAATGCACATTAACATGTTCTACTATGATTAACGCATCATATGGCATCATTAAAACAGCAAAAGAATCATTAAAAAATAATTTTTTGAATTTTCAAAAAAAAGGCCAAAATAAATGCGTAAATAAAAAAATATAAAATGGCACCCCAAATCTGTAAAATGCACATTAACATGTTTACTATGATTAACACATGAAATGACATGATTAAAACAACAAAACAACCATTAAAAATTGATTTTTCAAATTTTAAAAAAAGAGGCCAAAATTCATGCGTAAATAGAAAAACATATTAAATGGCACTCCTAATCTGTAAAATGCACATTAACATGTTCTACTATGATTAACACATCATATGGTATGATTAAAACAGCAAAACATATTTTTTTTTTTAAAAAAGTATAAATACCTATTTTTGACAAATTTCTGAAAAATGGCCCACCAAGCTTCGATTCAAGAAAATCCGTAATATAATGTATTTTTATCTCAAATACCTAGCCAAGGTTGGTCGAAATTAGTAGTATGAGTGAGAAACAGTTTGAAAGCAAGAGGTTTCAAAAAAATAGCAAAAACAGAGCTTAAAATGGAAAAAAAAAAAAAAGTTATCGTTATTCGGTCGATACGAGCCCGTAACGGCCGATATGGGTACAAAATCGGGTAACAGCCAATACGACCCCGAACGCGTAACAGTTCCTACTACCGTTATGTATTGGCCGTTACGACAGATAAGTAACCGTTTTGGCATACCATATATGTTCATGATTATGAAGTGACCTATTTAATATATCTATTTTCATGACTTGCGATCTATATGGGATTATGAATGATGAGTGTGCAATCTTAGAGGGTGCTCTTCACTGCGATAGCTATTGACGTTATTAAACCGTAACAGTTGATGCAGGCGTAAAGCGAGCCGATATTGTTCACAGGGTGCTAGAGCAAATCGGGTAGTTGGGGAGCTAGACAGGGTCTATGCGGCCCATATAGAGCTCTATTATTAAATGATACATTTTTGTTCCTATTTAATGAACTTTGTATTTGGAATTGTATAAGTCCTGTAAGGACGCTACGTCTGTATTTTTATTTCAGTTGGAACATTTTTATTCAATGCATGGTTTACTCTAGCTTCGTTGCTGTTAATTCTAATTAACGATAAGCGGTTCAAATTTACAATGAATTTTCGAGTTTAACACTCGGGTTTTTGGGAAACGGGTCATTTACTCAGGTCCTGAAAACACGGAGCGTTACAGTTGGTATCATAGCGAGTCTAGATAAACCAGGCCTTGGGGAAAAACAGAACTTATACGACTTCAAATACTCCAAAGTTTCATTAATGAAATTAGAAACTTGAAACTAAGTTTCATTCCCTTATTAATGAAATTAGAAAATTGAAACTAGGTTCCATTCCCTTATTTTAAGGGTGCTTCGTGAATCTAGAAACATAAATTTTAGGCTCCCATGAATTTATCAGGGTTAACCATTTGAACTTAGAAACATAAAACTTAGGCTCCCTTATAAACTATAGTTGTTTGAAATTAGGAACTGAACACCGGTATCGTAGGGAAACAAATAAGCACCGCATTGTACATTAGATCGGACATATGAACTCTTTGAACCTAAAAATATATACTAGGAACTATAATTTAAATTTCCTTAATGCTTAGATAATCAGAGTGCGCATGAAAGCGTGCTAGGCCATCATAGACTTGTCTTTTGTTAAAATAGAAGACTATATGATATTAAAAAAAAAAAAAAAAATCCTAAATAATCGAGTTCACGGACTAACGGAATCATATTTAAGCGAAGTCTACGTGGTTTGATTCAAAATCTAAATCCTAGAAAATTCTAACAACCTCAATGCCCTGATCAGGTAGAAGGTTAAGGTTTACTAGGATCAGGAATGGATACCAAGGAACTCACTGCTCTAATCATGCAGAAGATCGGCATATCAGGTTCAGACCAACCATAACCTTCTGTTTGTGTTAACCCGAACATTGAAAAGATAAACCACTATTCTTGCTCTAGATGACCTGAAATTTGTTATTGTGAAGTTCAAACCCACACATAAATATAGAATAATAATAAAACTTTTCCCTACATCATTTTAGCAAACCCTTGATCATAGTTGGTACCGAAAGAAATTGGAATGAGCATGATCGAATCTCGTGGGTGAGATTCTTCTTTAAGGGGGGTAGATTGTAACAACCCAAGTCCTAGTAGTTAGTCACGAACCCTTGAGCATATAAACATACATCACGAGGAAGGTGGTGAATGCTAAGAGACATGGTAGAATACATTATCATCATTCCCATTTAAGATAAAAGTATTGAATTTCGAGGACGAAATTCTCTTTAAGGGGGTAGATTGTAACACCCCGTACTTTTCTGTACTCGGGTGTTACCATGAAAAGTATAAATACAATCCCGATTCATGTGAACATTCACACTCTGGCCTAAATCCAACCGTTAGGGGTGACATGCATTCGTAGATCAGGTCATCCGACCCTCTAAACAGAAGATCAATGGTTAGATCTCTACTTATACCGTCTTTAGGACATCTAGAACTATGAAGGAAGGGAGCTGAAACGGTTACGTTGATAAGTCATAAAATCCAACCGTCGAGATAGTGGAACAACTACGAGATTCGAGATCTACCGTCCAACTGAGATTGTAGGGGAATATAATTGTAGGAGTGATCGTCAGACCTAGAGCTATAGATCTACCTTAAAGTCAAATGGGTGACCTATCTTAAGTTGATACCCTAATAATTCATTTTAAATGTGATGTAATTGTACATATATATTAAAATACAAAATAATTTTATAATTATTCGTAATAATACATATGTCACTTAAATTATTCAAATTATGTATATTATTTAACCTAAAAATAAAATAAATTTTATGCCAACACATTATCATATAATTGATGTACATTGACTAATATTTACATTTTTAAATTTAACTGCAAATTATTGTATTATATATATATATATATATATATATATATATTGCTATACTAACATGTGCATATATAATCACAAAAATACATTATAAGTACTAATGATTTTAAATAAATATTTATCTATACCTATTGATGTATTATACTAAACAAACATGTAAATGTATTTTTATTATATAATCTAAAATATTAATTACTAATATTTATTATAATGAATATATAATAATATTGTATTAAGTAACTATAGTACACTTTAGATAATATTATTAATATTTATATATACATAAAAAAAAAAATACATATATATATATACATAATATTACAAATTAAATACCTTATTAATTGATAAATAATTATTAATATAAAATATGAAATAATACAATAAATGTATTATAAGTTGTGTATATACTTATAATATATATTATATCATATATTAATGTAATTAACATTACATGATATATTATTTTTATGCTAATGTTGAAACTAATGGACGGGCCAAATTTCACTTAACGTCACCATGGGCCGCGCAAACTACTAATCAAGCATGAACTTTGCGTATATGGCCCACCTAAGTTTAGGATCTGCCTCATTCCTTAGATCGGGCTCTAATACGAGTTGACGAAGTAGATGAACCGAGTGGATCGGATTCACATACCACTGTGGGCCCCACACAAGGGTGGATGTGCAACACTTGCAAGTGCACCCGCTGTGCACTGAACCATGGAGACCAGTCAGAGCAGCTCTAATCGAAAAAAATTTATAAAGAAGGAAATTCCTTCTTTCCTTTTCCCCGCGCCCAGCGCATTTTAAACGGACAAGGGGCCATCCATCAGTTCCAACTGTGGCCCACCTACGTGATCAATTTGATTAATCCAAACCGTCCATCTTGTTCGCGGCGTGGCTCTAACCAAAACCATGCTTTCCATGCACAGCCACTCAGCCACACGTGCCCACGATTCAAGGTGTAAATCGGCCCTACAAACACAGAGCTTCTAAAAACGAAAACCATCTGTCAGGCCAGCTGTTACGATCTGCGTGAGGGGTCTTTGGCTGATCTCAGTCATCCGTCCTGGTGAGATCCTAGCCCTCCAAAGCTAGGTTTTTGCTACAAAGGGGGAGAGGGAGAGAGAACTAGCCGTTTCCTTCTCCATCCAAAAACACCGCCCAAAACCCTTCCAACATCCGATTTCTCTCCTCCACAAGTTCATTAGAACCAACCCAGACTGTCCATGGAGGACGGATTAAAGAGAAACGCCGTCTTTTGGAAACCGCCATTAATGGCGGAGCTTCTTCCTCATTTGGAGATAAGCTGCACCACACCGAGTCGCACCAATTCATGACAGGTTTTGGTCAGGTTAGAGCTACTTCCAGCCAGAAAAGAAGAAGAAGAAAGGAAACAGGAAGGATAGAGAAGAAGAGAGAAAGAGAAGGGAAAACAGGGGAGAGAGAAACGAGAGAAGGAGGGAGTGATCGGCTGCCCTGTGCGGCAACAGCTCGATCCGAGCCTCACGAGCTCGGGGCATGTTGTCGAACCCACTTGCAATGAAAAAAAAAAAGAGAGAGGGGAAAGAAAGAAAGGAAACGGAAAGAAGAGGAGGTAGGGAGAGCCATTTTTATTTTATTTTTAAATCTTTTTATTGTCTGCATGTTGTTGCACCGAGTCACAGACTCGGTCGAGCCATGGTTCGAGTCAGGGTTCCTCCCCTATTTAGAGAGGAAGGAGAAGAAGAAAAGAGAGTGATTGAGAGGAAGAAAACGAGAAGAAAGAGAGGAGGAGAAACGAGGGAGAAAGTGAGGCTAAGGCCTAATGGCTGCCGAGTCGACTCGGCTGAAACCGAATCCAGCCGAGTCTAATTTGGGTTAAGTCAGGCTTGGGCATGGCCCATGCCTTGCTGGAAGATCCCAGCATATAAGGGAAAGAAAGGAGGAGAGAAGGAAGAAGGAAAGGAAGAAAGGTAGGGGGAGAGTTTGGGTTTAGTGGCTACCCAGTTGACTCGGCTGGAACCGAGTCCGGCCGAGTTAATTGTCTTGGGCCTGATCAGGATATGGCTGGACATTTCGGCAAAAAAATAAAAGGGAAACAAAAGAAGAGAACGAAAGAAAGGAGAAAATGAGAGAGTGACAGGCAAAGCTGGGGTCGAGGCTTCTATCAAGTCAAGACCGAGTCGGCTTACTGTCCAACTTAGCCGCCATTACTTGGCGGGTCATAGTTGAATCTACGTCATGCTAGTTGATCTGGAGCTGAGTCGCCAAGTCAAGCTACCAAGTCAACTGCTGTAAGCCAGCTTTCTCTCCCAAAGTTAATCATTTGCTTTATCATTGTAATTAGTGATACTATAGCTATTTTGATTATTAATTTTGTTTAGCCATTAACAGGTTATGTACGCTAATACTAATTATGACCATTAGGTGCTAGATATTAGCATTTACCTATCATTCATAGATAGTATCACTTATAATAGATCACACCATTCATTTCCATTATGATGATTGTATTTTGCTATATTGGCTAATATAAATTATAATACTAATGTTGACAATTATTGTTAAATTAACATTGTTACTATTTTCATCGTTATTAGGATTGTTAAATATTAGGATGTATAGCCACTAGTAAATTACCTATCCTAATGATAGTTAAATACTAATGTATTGTCTCATCATGAATAGTAAACCATAATATTAATTATCATCATAATGATTATTAACTAATATTAACCATAACACTAATGTTAAGTGAATATTTTATAATTATTAAATTAACACTAAAATCAATTGCACACCAACTAGGGTTCAGACCCTAAAAATCTAAACCTAAATATAAACCCTAAGGATGAAACCCTAAATCTAAATAATATACACCTTAGGTTGGGACTTTAAATCATAAATAGTGTGTGAAGCTTGGTTCTAACCATGGAATTTTACAATGAATGGTAGGATTTGATTCTAATAACACCTGCGTTCCCTAGCGACATTAATGGGCGACTCGACATGTAAGGTGACGACTCACCATTTGAGCTTCCCACTTAAATTCATTAACCAATAGATGATGCCTTAATCCATTCATTTCCATTCAGTATCTCCTAAGTTGCTAGATTTTGCTACTTAACTTATTATGTGAATATATGAATATGATAATGTGATGCGCACCTGATTCCTATGGTAGATAATGAACATATCTCTTTAATTATAACATGTTACATGCATAAACGATTTAATGATAACATGCTTTCTTTAGTCGTACATTGTTAATTAAGTATATGTTGGTCGGTTGCGATTGAGTAATGTAATGAACGAACCTGTCCCGAACTCACTAGCTTGCAGTCCATATATCACACCTTGCCTTACATGGCTTGGATCGCATGCTCGTCGTACATGGCTTAGATCATTTATTTTCCCTTCGTGGCTTTGATGAGTCGTCGGTGCCATTTTGTGATTTGATGGTTATATTCGCATATCTTGTTGGTTTCCTAGCCATCTTGCAATGTTCACGTACGATATGATTTTCGGGTGGTCTAGACTTTGTGTTGTTTGTCTCTTCATCTTGCAGTGTTCAGTCGTACCATGAGTTTCGGGTGGAGCGGGTGTTCGCTTAACGATTTCCTAGGCATCTTACGGTGTTCACGTACGATATGATTTTCGGGTAGTCTAGAGTTTGTGTGTTGTTTGTCCCTTCATCTTGCGGTGTTCAGTCGTACCTTGATTTCCGGGTGGAGCGGGTCTTCGCTTAGCGATTTCCTAGCCATCTTGCGGTGTTCACGTACGATATGATTTTCGAATGAAGTAGATGTTTGTATGTTGTTTTTCTAGTCATCTTGTAGTGTTCAGTCGTACCATAATTTTCGGGTGGAGCTGAAGTTCACTTATCAATTTTCTAGCCATCTTGCGATGCTCACGTACGATATGATTTCCGGGTGGTCTAGAATTTGTATGTTGATTGTCTCTTTATCTTGTGGAGTTTAGTCGTACCATGATTTCCAGGTGGAGCTGATGTTCGCTTATCGATTTTCTAGCCATCTTGCGGAGTTCACATACGATAAGCTTCTTGGGTGAAGTAGAGGTTTAAAGGTAAGTTTTCTATTCACCTTACGAATTTCACTTGTACCATGATTTTCGGGTGGAGCTGAAGTTCGCTTATCAATTTATAGTCATCTTACAGAATTCATGTACAATGTGATTTCGGGTGTAATAGAAAGTCATATGATTGAGTGTTTGATTTTCTGAATGTATTCCTTTATATTGCGATTGCTATTATATTCTGCGTATGACGAGATTCTGTTGATTTGCTAAGTTTTTGAGTATATGTTCATGATTATGAAGTGCCCTGTTTAAAATATCAATTTTCATGACTTGCGATCTATTTGGGATTATGAATGATGAATGTGCAATCTTAGAGGGTGCTCCTCAATACGATAACCATTGACGCTATTAAACCGTAACAGTTGATGCATGTGTAGAGCGAACCGATACTGTTCACAGGGTGCTAGAGCAGATCGGGTAGCTAGGGAGCTAAACAGGGTCCATGCGGCCCATATAGAGCTCCATCATTAAATGATACATTTCTGTTCCTATTTAATGAACTTTGTATTTGGAATTGTATAAGTCCTGTATAGGCGCTACGTTTGGATTTTTATTTCAGTTGGAACATTTTTATTCAATGCATGGTTTACTCTAGCTTCATTGTTGTTAACTCTAATTAATGATAAGTGGTTCAAATTTACACTGAATTTTCAAGGTTAACACTTGGGTTTTTGAAAAACAGGTCATATACTCGGGTCCTGAAAACACGGGGCGTTATAGAAAAGGTTTGGCAAGATGAGAAGATCATACGGTTAATATTCTTCTAATGTGAACCCAATGGTTTGAATTGGAAAATGGGAACCACCTCAAACTTCTTTTCAAGTTCACACAATTTCTGGTCATGGAGAAACTGAAGAACACACTTACCAGCAGGTATTCCACAGAAGCAGTAATTAAAACTCCTGATGATACAAGCAAAAAGCCACAGCACAACTACATTTCACATCCTGATACGAAAGCCAAATAGTTAAATAGGCAATCCTATATGATATTTATAAGAATATGTCCCATAATCATCCAGACATCTATCAACATCCTAGTATTTTGCATGCATATACACCAGAAAATATAAACATATGAGTAGAGCAAAAACTATTTACATGATCTCCAACATAAGCATATCCTCTATGCTTTCTTCCCTGCAATGAGATCCAAGACATCTCATGTTTTAGGATTAAGCCAGCTAGAAGAATTATAGGGTTGTGCTCATCTAAAAACTATAGTTTGTTGATCTGCAGTCTTTGCTTACATGTGAGGTCCATTGTTCTGTAATCCAAACTGTTGGTCTAATTGAGGATGCCAATGAATCCAGAAGATTGGAGAATCACAGCCTTTTGATAGGGTGGCTTGGAAATAGAAAAGTCTCAATTCAACAGTGAAAGAGACAAAAATTTAAGACTAGTCATCCAATCTTGGATATTGTAGGGGTATCCCATATCAACGGCAAGAGCCCCTCATGTGCATAGCTAGCTATGTATTGGAAGAATGTCTATGTAGAGATATGCCAACTGGTCCCAAGACCATGTGAAGGATGGTTGTATTAGCAATTAGTATGGCAATCAAGTACAAGGCGTGTGCAGGTGGTTGAGAAAGCCATCAGGATATAATTCTGCAAGCCACCATGAAACTACACTCATAGAAGTACAATTGAATGATTAAAGTGCAACACGCTGGAATATAAAAAACAGAGTTGTATAGAAAAGGAGTATGTGTCTGAGAAAACTCATTGGGGATTTATGCTTGGAACTAGATCCTTTCCATAGAGGTGGAGGTGGATTTCATTGTCCAAAAGTGGGGGTTTTAGGAAGAGATAGATCTTTTTGGTTGTGGAATGGATATCAATGGTCAAATAGTGTATTTTATTTTGGATTCAAGATGGTTATCTGAAGCTATAAGCTGAAACAATTCACTTCACAACTGGGCCTAATACGTCAAACTAGATCAGCAGGACCTTATTATTCTTTCTTGCTAGCTATGTGCAAATGGCACATAAAATCTTAAGACCGTCTGTAATGTTGTCAAGCCTTTGGACGGCCTAAACCAGTAATCTCAAGCCCAGGTAAAGGATGCTTGACCTTAGGTGAGCAGCCAATCTCGGATTATTATTTTTTTTATTTTTAAAGCAAGCAGGATAATATCCCACCCTAATAAGTTACAGGATAGACAATGATAGCAATAATTGACTTGCACAAGCCAATATCTTGCCCATCGTGTTTATTAACTGTCTATTTGTAGGCCACAAATCAAAATGCTCAGATTCCTATTAAGGCATAGTTCTTTTATGGAGGGGCCCAACTGACCAATGGTTTGGGTATTGAACCATCGACCCCACTTTTGAGAACCAAGAGCTCAGGTATATTATGCACAGCTTCCATCCACTGTCCTATAATTCTTCAAGGACAGGTTGGAAAGGTGAACTGTCCATTGTCCTATAATTCTTAGTAACACTGCAGATAACTCATCAAGACGGGAAGGCTAGACTCACATGTACGATGGCAAGTGGGCTTGGCTACTTTGAGTTGAAGTTGGCCTGCCTTAAGGTGTGTGAGTTGGACAGGATCTTGAATTTTAAACCTAATGACTCATTGGGTTGGACATGAACAAGCATCTACCTAATGGCATTACAAGTCAGCCTAGCCCAGCTTGACTTATTTAAGCTTAGTGGGCCGAGTGTTTTGATGGTGGCGCCATCTCAAGGCCAATTCACCTTTTTTTGGGGCCTGAACACAGGTCTTCAGCCCAACCAGGCCTGACCCTTTCTAGCAACCGTTTGCTTGTTGCTAGACACCAGCATCTGGGCGGGAAGCTTGGCTGTTGATCAGGATTATAACAGATGTCTATCAGAGAAGGAGTTGTTGCTGCTTCTTCTTTTTTAAGAATGAAAACATTTGATTTCCATTCGGCAAAATGGGAGTTCTCCGACTCAAGACCCAGGAAATATAAGACTCAAACAAAACAATGGACTCGTTTCATAGTTTCATTTGAGTCTTATATTTCCTGGGTCTTGAGTCAAGAGTCCCATGGTGCTGAATGGAAATCAAATATTTTTGTTCTTAAATAATAATAATAATAATAAAACAAAGGAACAAATCCTTCTCTGATAGACGTCAGTCAAGCTTAGAGCATTCTGCTTTTGAGATATGGAAGGGGTGACCTGGACTATACTGAAAGCCACCATAAGCTGGTAAGGCCTACTAAGATAACTGGAGTGTAGCTGCCATGCCGGCTCAAGGTGGAATGGGCTTCCTAGACAACAACAGTGCGAATGGCAAGCTGTCTCCAGGTTTTTTTTTTTAAAAAAAAAAATAATAAAAATAAAAAATTTAAACACACGCACACACACCGTGGGATTTCACCACCATGGGTACTCGAACCCTTGACCCGGTGTTGAAACTCCAAGGAGTCCCCAGGTTTTTTTTTTTTTTTAAGCTACTTGGACAACAAAAGTACAGCCACCAGGCCATCTAAGAGGAAAAGGGCTACTTAGATCACCCACCAGATCATCGAAGGGTAAAAGGGCTAATTAGATCACTAGGGTGTAGCCACCATGCTATCTCAGGGTAGAAAGGGATGTGATTTATTATAGGCCATGGACAATTCATGTTAAATCCTCTCTCCTGATCATGGGACATGACTTTCACTAGCACTCCCCATTATTAAAATATAATAATCATTTAAAATTGGTAATGTTAATTAAGAAGATATATGTAACTGAAAATAAATAAATAGATAAATAAAAAGATTAGTTGTTCAGAATCAATGGATCACCTTAGCAATGGCCACACTTCCATTATGGAATTGAAGAGTGGAGTGAGAAGTTCCTGGAACTGTTTTGACCCTGACAATGTGGCAGCTGAAGTGGACCGTTCCAGCTGGTAAGCAATCAAAAAGTGCTTGGAGGAGATCACTCCTCAACAAGTACCGTCCCTCTTCTTTCCTGCCATGAATTACACACAAACTGCGTTAGTCCAAACAATCAATTCAGGCACGTCATTCACACAACAGGTAGTGCTTAGATTCAATCAAGAAGGCTGCGCCTTGATCGACCTGGACCGTTGGATAGGTGGGCCCCCTCCATGTAACTATCGGACAAGTGATAGACTGAGAATTTACCCTAGCAGTGCTTCCTCTGTCTGCCCCTTGTCAAGGTAAATCTCTCTTAACCTGAAAATAATTCAAACAATAAATATATCATAATCCAAGCCTGTGAGAAAAGAGAAACTGAAGAATCAGCCATTGCTATGCAGGTTACTTTTATTAGAGAACAGTGTGAAACTAAGTTGCAAGATGAACTATTGAAATTGCAAGATGTACTTAATTAGATTGAGAATCTAAAGATCTGGTTGGGCATCTAAGCCCATCTCTACATTGCTGCATCACCATCAAGCCATTCTGCTGCATCACCATCAACCCAGCTCTGCATCTCTGTTACAAAAACACCTTTAGATAGATGAAATCCACCCAACAGCAAGCCATTCCGCTACCGGACGCCCAAATCTCTCTACTCATTCATCTCAAAACCAGCAATCTCCATTGCAACCCCTCCCCAAAAATAAATCTTCCATCTCCGGCCCCTTCTTCTCCGTCTCCGTCGACCACAGTGCGTCAACAGCCGTACTGTTGTGGCTGTCAAAATAGGGCGATCTTTGCTTTCGGCAGTGATCATTTGATTGCCTGAGAGAGAGGGGAGAGAGTGGGAGGGAGGGAGGGAGATCTGGATTTTGGGGTTAGAGAGCGCACGATTTTAGGGATTTTTTGAGTTTGGGGGAGAGAGGGGTTTGGATTTTGGGGGCAGAGAGCGCGCGATTTCGGAATTTTTTTTATTTGGGGGAGCGAGAGCGACGTGGATTATGGAAACGGATTGGCTACTCCCCCAGACACCCGCCAATGGCTGGTGGTCGGTGCTCTGTGGGGCCTACCATGATGTATGTGTTTCATCCATTCCGTCAATATATTTTTACAAATAATTATACGACATGATAAAAAAAAAATGAGATGTATCTAAATCTCAAGTGGACCACATTACAGGAAACAGTATTGAATGAGTGATGACCATTAAAAACATTTTGGGGGCTATAAAAGTTTTGGATTAAGCTGATTTTCGTTTTTTTCCCTTCATTTGGGCCTGTATGACCTAACAAACATATTGGATGTCAAATAAACAGTAGTGGGCCTTAAGAGTATTTTAATGGTGGATATCCAATCACTATTGTTTTTATGTGGTGTGGTCCACCTGAGATTTATATCTCTCTCATTTTTAGTATACAGCCTTAAAATGATCTTTAAAAATGTATGAACGGAATGGATGAAACATATACATCATGGTGGGGTTCTCGGAGCACCGACCATCAGCCACGGGGCTGGTGGCAGGGGTAGCCAATCCGTTAGGGACAGAGCAAAGGACTTGCTCAGTAGGTTCCTGCCTGGGATGCAAGATGGGTCCACCGTGATGTTTGTTAGAAATCGAATCCGTCCATCCATTTTTTGAACTCATTTTAGGACAAGCGATGAAAAATGAGTAGGATCCAAGATTCAGACGGGACATACGAGATGAAACGGTGAGGCAAGGAATACTCACCGTTGAAACATTCCTAGGCTCCACCTTGATGTTTATATTCCATCCAAACCGTTTATAAGATCATTTTCACTGGGATGAAGTGAAAATACTAAAAATTAGACCTATACAAAACTTTTTTGGCTATATAAATGTTTCAACGGTGGCCACTAAATCCCCATGGTTTCCTCTCATGTGGCCTATTTTAATTTTTGATACACTTATTTTTTGGCCACATGTCCTAAAATGAGCTATAAAAATGGATGAATGGAGTAAATTTCTCACAAATATTGCGGTGGGCCCATCTTGCGCACGAACTTGCGAAAAGTTTTCGCAGGGAATCCGCCTCGCGTCCTACCCCTTCCCGGACAATGATACATCTGGGCAGGGCTATGTGGGGCCCACCGTGATGTAAATATTTTATCCGCGTCATTAATCCCTTTTCTTAGATCATTTTAGATTATTGTAGAAAAAAATGAGGCAGGTCCACGGTTCAAATGGGCCACACCAAAGGAAGAAGCAGTGATAATGATATCCACTGTTGAAACCTTTTTAAGGGCCACCATTATGATTTTTTACGATCCAACCTATTCATAAGGTCATGTAGACCTGGATGAAGTGAAAACACAAATATCAACTTATCCACAACTTTTGTAGCTACCAAGAAGTTTTCAATGGTGGGCGTTCAATCTCCACATTTGCGGGCCATTTAAAACATTTTTTCCACCTATCTTTTTGTTTTACACACTAAAATGATCTCTAAATATGTAAGGACGGCTTGGATTAAACTCTTACATCGAGATGGGCCCCACAAGCCCTGCCCGAACGAATCATGGTATGGGCGGGGTAGGACGCAATCCGCTGCCTTCCGCTGTTTGGCTCATGACGCTGCGACCACTCAGGTGGGTAGTGGCAAGTGATACGTGGACCCTACCATGATGAATGTGCTTCATCCATGCCATCTTATCCATTTCTCAAGGTCATTTTAGGGCTTGACCCAAAAAAAAAATGAGCAATATCTAAATCTAAGGTGGACCACACCAAAGGAAAATAGTAGTGACCGAATGTTCACTTCTCTTTGCCAACGGATTTTTGTAATTCATCGATGACCGAGCGCGGCTGGCGTCGCAGACGGCTATAAGCCGTCAGAGAAACCACTACACGGCCGCCGGCGTTCTTCATTTTTTTGGTAGGTACTTGACTGAACCACTTTGAAACATGATGAGAACTTTGAAACATGCTTCTCACCATATGATCTTTGACAATTACATGTTGACTAATGAAATATTGCCACATCACCTAAGGCCTCACCTAATTGCTTAGCATAGTGGCACGGAGCCATAAAAGGTTGAAATTCAACAAAAATATTCTTATCAACCACCGGTGGGTACTGTGGTTGATTTTGAAATAGACCATGCCCACATCTGTGTAGAAAAAAATAGTACACACTATTTGTTTGAGTATTTCGTAAAAGAATAATTAAAAAAAAACTATATTGCTATTTTTTTTAAAGCAATACTTGGAGTGTTTATCTTATACATGCATACAAGACCAGTCAGCAGGTGCTTGATTATATTGGTAGTAAATGATATAATAACAATGCACCATTTTTGAACCATGTTTTAAACAGCTTTTTCATTTAAGGATTCTTAGATACAATTTTTATATATATAAAAAGCGAACGCAAACAATTTAAATGAACTACTTCAAAGGAAGAGACAAGACCATCCTTCATATACACCATCTAAAACACTACCGTTGAATGAATATACGAGGAGACAAAGGTCTTCACTCTAACTGGGGATGAAATCGAAGGCTTTGGCCATAAATTGGAACAAAATTGAAGTGATGGATATTGTTATGTAACAAAATTGTTTTGACACATGCATGTAAACAGACTAAATTAGATGTAGGGTTTGTTCTGGCATATCTATTCTATTATATAATAAGATCTTTTTAAATATGAGCTATTCTAATAAGCTCTTTTTGCTCTAGATCTTGTTTTAAATAAATACTTTGGATAAAATTATATTTTTTTAAAAAAATGTGTTTTTAAATAAATATGTTTGGTAAAATGTTTAAATAAGAACTTTTTTTTTAGGGTGGTTGATATCATTTTTCAAGATTACAACAAATCCATTATAAGAGCAATTGAGATAGTTATTTTAGTGGATCTTATCATAAATTGACTGCCCCAAATGGCAAAAGAATAGATGGCTACAATCTACATGTTTTATGATATTTGAGTCATCCATGATGTTAGACATTTGATGTGGATCATTCATCATATGGAACCCGCCTTTGATGTGGACCGTCTATCATGTGAGCTAAGCCTTCAAAGTAAGTTGTCCGTCATACAAGGCTTGTCTTGGATGTGGAGCATTTGTCATCAAGGGTTGACCTTTCATGTGAACTGTCCATTATGTAGGGCCCACCTTGATGCAAGTCATCATTACATGGGGCCCACCATCATTGCTAATTATCCTTTATGTGGGGCCCCTCAATGTCCATTAACCATCAGATGAAATCCACATTTGACATGTCAATCGTGTGGGGCCCACCTTCAAAGTGGGTTGTCTATCATGTGGGACAACTTTTGATGTCCATTATCATGTCGGTGCACCTTCTATGTGGACCATCCATCATATTAGGCTACTTAGGATATGGGTCATCCATCATGCAAGATGTTAAATGTGGACCATCCATTAGACAGGGCCCATTTGATGCGGAATGTCCATCATGAGGGGCTCACTTTGTCCATTATGTGGGCTAACTTGACGTGGACCATTCATTATGTGGGCTACGATACGGGTTGTTCATCATGTGGGCCCACCTTTGATGTCAACCGTCCATCACATGGGCCCATCTTTGATGTCCATCATCCATCATGTGGATCCCAGCTTTGATGTGGACCATCCATCAAGTGGGGCTGACTTAATGTGGATGGTCATTCATACTGGACCACACTTTGATATGTGCCATCCATTGTGTGAGGCCTATCTTTGATGTGAGCTACTTATTTTTTTTAACAACTTAAAAAAAAAAAAAAAAAAAAAAAGGAGAAGAAGAAGAAGAAAAAGCTCTTGAAATTATCTACCCGCTTAAAAAACAACTGAAAATAGCAAATTAACAACTCGAAAAAGAAAAGGACTTAGGAACCAAATTTAAATCTAAAAATGATCCTATGTTGCCAAATCATTCACGGTACTTGTCAATAACATTCCAATGATACCTTATAATAGTGATTCTAATAACAACTATAAAATATGGTTGTTGAAAGATATGATATGCAGTACTTTTGGCTTGACTTCATTTGATCCTGGCGCTCCGTAAAGTTGTCTTGCGGCTTCTTCTACGTCATTGCCTCGTGAGATTTTGGTCAATCGGTCTCATGGTTGCTAGTCATAATCTTTTTAAAGGGGGCAACTTTTGAAAGCCCCTCAATGATGTTTTCTCAGGTGGGTTGTATCTCAAGGTATTTGTAGTATCTCTAATAGTCCATAGATGCTTGAAATTTCTAGAAGCTTTCAATTCAAAAGATATGGTTCGAAAAGATTCTTTGAAGAATTTAATGTAGCTGATTCCTTTACAGACAATGCAGTGCCTCCGATCCATAGCTTCCTTTAGGAATCATGTTGGATTCTAGCTTTGACTTGATGACTTATCATTTGTGTTAGCCAATATACATTGACCCCATTAGATGGGGCCGCCCCAGCTGAGTCAAACAGGTGTGGGCCCTGTTTAGATCCAACCTCAGAGCCCATGGATTGGACAACTGCCAGGTGTATGGTCCCATTCCAGAACACGTTGCTGCCTAATAATATTCCTTTTTTCGTCTATTAGGCGACACTTGCACGTGGACTGCTTTTCCTCCCTTGTAGTTGATTTTTCATTTTGTTTTTTTTGCTGTTTTTCTTTTTCATGAAATGCTGCACTTGTTGGACAGTTCAAGTTCATGATCTGGACTGACTTTCCTCCCTTCTAGTTGATGTCTTTTTTGCTTTTTTCTGTTCTGCTTTTTCATGCATTTGCTGCACTTGTTTGACAGTTCAAGTTCATGATCTGCACTATTGACAGCATAGATATGTGGGACCCACATGTGGGGTGGATGGACTTTCCATTTAGTTATGGTGCATGCATGTGATTTGTATCCCCTGTAGTGATTAAGGGGATAAATGATTACTAATAAGAAGATTTAAGACACTTGATTTTTTATTATTTTCTTTCTTCGAAGTGTAACAATGTCATTATCTTACATGTGATGGGCTCATTTGGGCCCACCCAAAATAAATAATATTGTACGGAATGAGATAGAGCTCGTACTTCTGGGCTAATTGGGTTCCACCCCGTATTAAAAAAATAAAAGGTTGTGGACCCCATCCCTGCACCATAACAACAAGGGAACAAAACTCTTCATCAAATTGAGTAGCTCCACAACGACACATCAGCTTCGATCTCCACCTCATCACAGTGGTACCCACCTCCAAAGAATGTAGGTGGAGAAAGCAGCAATCCCTCTGCCATGCTAGGTAGCAATCTTGGCGTGCCGAAGATCGCCTCCTCATCCATGTAAGACACATTCTCCGTAGAGGCTGTTGGAATCTCCGGCATTATATTACCATCATTGTTAGAAGCATTGCAAGATTCGGACGGCCGAAAGGCTTCTGCAGCCTCTGCAGCAGCCTTCTGTATGTCCTTTGCACTGCTAGATGCCGGAACACGCAAACGCCATACTGAATCAGCAAAATTGAGGCATGCCCTTCGTCCTCTAAGAGCCATTGCAGCAACGTCGTGGGCCGGAGCTGCCATCTCAGCGGTCCGAAACGTCCCAAGCCATATACGGGACTTCTTGTTCGGCTCACGCAACTCACATACCCATTTTCCCCTATTCCTTTGCCTGACGCCCTTATAGACGGGATGCCGCGTCTTGTGGAACTTCTTCCTCCCAGCCCGCCGCTTCGGGCCACTAGTTGCAACGGTGGCGTATACTTCCTCATCCGAGATGGTGCAACGGGTGCTGCTGATGGACGTGGACGAATTGTCGGATGCGTAATATGGGTTGAAATCAAAGTCACAGCTGAAGAAGGTTTCCATAGGTAGTGGGAAGTGATAGCAGTAGTGTTGAAAACTGAAGCTGAATTCGTTTTGGTTTTGATTCTGGTAGTGCTTGGAATGCTATCTTCTTTTTAAGCGTAGTGGCCTTCCATTGCGGTTGATACTCGCACACGGTGCTCACACGTCCGAGCCTCGTCATTCAGAAGGCTATTGGCACTTTTTCAACAAGCACGTGTGTGCGGATAAGATTTGAAATGTAGCGTCGTGCATTTCCGAAAACGGTTCTTCTGCTGGAAGCGGATTGGCTGGCGTACCATACACCACCGATCTGGCTGGTGTGTTGACGTCACCAAGTTACGTGGTTTCCATCATGAGGTATGTGTTATATCCAAACTGTCTGCCCATTTGGTGAGCTTGTCTTAAGGCTTGAGGAGAAAAATAATACAGATCCAAAGATCAAGTGGACCACACTGTAACAAGCAGTGGGGGATTGAACGTGTACCATTGAAACCCTTTTAGAGGTCATAAAAGTTTTGGATCAATATGATATTTGTTTTTATATAGGTCTGTGTGACCTTATGAACATATTGGATGGAAAATAAAAGTTACGGTGGGCCCAATGAATGTTTTATAGGCGAGAATCATTGTCCCCTTCTATTTGTGGTGTGGTCTACTTCAGCTTTTGATATAAATAATTTTTGATCTCATGCTCGAAAATGATCTTGGAAAATGTATGAACGGTGTGGATAGAATAAATGCACCATGTGGGGCCATGTTAATTTGATCTCCTTTAGACCGTTCGTACAACTGGTAGCCCGAGGCGCTCGTCTTCACACGATAATCTGGACCGTTCAGATATTCGATCATATAATCAGCCTTCTTTTTTTTCTTTTTTAGTTAGGTATCCTTCGATTCCTTTTTCTTTATATATATATATATATATATATATATATATATATATATATATATATATATATATATATATATATATATATAATTGGCCTACGAGAGGGCTGAAAAAATAAGTGGTCGAGATTGTTGATATGGCCATATGTGTAAATGCATTTATTAGGACGTATGGGTTCACTAATAACAGCTGGTGGAGGGGTTATCAGCTGGCAGAAAGGGACAAGAAACCTCATTCTAAGATACTAGGCAATGTGAAACCAGCTGTCAAGTTTCAACATGACTGACTAAACAATCAGCTGCATAGGTGAGGGTGATCTCCCGTTGTTTTTTCTTAATCGCGTTGCTTACGGTGGGGAAAGCGCGTGTAAATACTTTCCTCGTGGTAGTACAGTGCGAGCGTTGGCTACGTTTAACTTTACGCAGGAATCAGATTGCGTCGGACCAGATCTGTGTATTTCTTTATTTATGCCTTCAAAACCGTTTTTTTTAGTGGGAAGCGGATTGGCGAGGGTAACTCACTGTGGGGCCACGTAACTTTGATCTCCTCTGAAGCGTTCGTACAACTCGGAGCTCGGGGAGCTTCAGTGCACGTCTTCGACACGTACCTACACTAGCTAGTTGGTGTACGGTACATCAGCTATATAGCTGCTATACTGACGTCAACAAATTTTGTGAGACTGAACATGAGGTATGTGTTATATCCAAGTCATCCATATGTTTGGCGAGTGCATCTTAAATCTTGAAACTAAAAATATGATAAATCTAAATATAAAGTGGACCACACTGCTAAAAGTAATAGGGGATTGAACATCTACCATTGAAATCCTTTTTAGAGTCACAAAAGATTTGGATTAATTTGAAATTTATTTTTCCTCTTAATTTAATCTTTGTAACTATATAAATAGATTGGATGAAAAATAAATGTAATGGTGGGCCCTAAGAATTTTTTAATCGTGAAAATCATTATCTCCATTATTATTTGTGGTGTGGTCGAGATGATATTTGGATATGATTTATTTTTTGGATAAAGCTCTAAAATGATCTCTAAAAATAAATGAGTAATGTAGATAAAATAAATACATCACTATGGGGTTCATATAACTTTAACATCCTTTGAATTGTTTGTACCACTCGAGCTCGATAAGCATTAGTGCTGGTCTTCACACCACACGTACCTATAACGTTTATATAACTGGTGTATGGTACACCAGTCAAGCCGCTTCCCTTTTCTTAAAAACAACATTAAGACATGTGCCTAAAAAATAGAGGGAAACGATTGGCTACTACCCCTACCACCAGCCTGTGGCTTGTGTTTGCTAATAGGTGGGCCCCACCATGTTGTATGTATTTCATTTACGCCGTTCATCCATTTTAACAGATCATTTTAAGGCTTGATCCAAAATATTAGAGAGATAAAATTCTCACGTGTACAACACCACAGGAAAAAAACAGTGATTAAATATTTTTCATTAAAATCCTCCTAAGGCATACTATACTATTTATTCAATATCCAATCTGTTTATTAGGTCATACATACAGAGATGAAGGTTAAAAACAGAGATCATATTAATTGATACAAAACTTTTATGGTCCCCAAAAAGTTTTTAATCGTTGACATTCATTCAACACTGTTTTCTGTAATGTGGTCCACTTGAGATTGGAATATACCTCATTTTTGGTCTCATACCATAAAATGATCTAGAAAAATAGATGAACAGCATGAATGAAACACATAAATCATATTAGGGCCCACATAACACCGACCACCAACCATTCATTGGTGGCTGGGGGAGTAGCCGATCCGATTCCAAAATAGAGAGATTCCACACTTTATTGGACTACACTGGACACGGATTGTGTCCTGCCCTTGCCCAGTTAGTAATCCGTTCATGCAGGGATATGTGGGAATCCACCATAATGTAAGCATTTTATCCACTTAGTTTATCATTTTTTTTTAGATCATTATAATGTGAGATACAAAAAATAAGGCAGGTCCACAGATTAAATGGACCACAAAGTGGGGATTTAAAGGTTCGTCATTAAAAGCTTCCTGTGATTTGGAGAAGTTTCAAATTAAGCTAATATTTGTGTTTTCACTTCATCCACGTATGCATGATCTTATTAATATGTTTGATGGTAATTAAAAAACATCACAGGGGCCTTTAGAAAGGTTTCAACTGTGAGTGTCATTATCACTATAGATTCCTTTGATGTGGTTCACTCGAGCCGTGTATATGCTTCAAATTTTGTCTCATTTTTTAAAATGATCTTATAAAAACAATAAACGGCATAGATAAAACACTTACAGTATGATTGGCCCCACATATAGCTGCCAAGATGGATTACCGTCCAGGCAGGGGTAGGACGCAATCCACGTACGGACTACACCAGGTATAACTCTTGCATTTAATGTAACTTAGATTTGATGCTCTGTGCTTTTATTACACGCACTCGTGCACCACACACATAATGCCGAAACACAAGGGTGCGGGCCACTGGCAGGTTGAGCAGCGAGACTGCTACTAAAGTCACGTCACCAAGTTACGTGAGCTCTACCGTGTTTAATGTCTTATATCCGCGCCGTCCATTCACCTGAAGAGGTCATTTTCGGATAACATAGGAGAAACGAGTCACATCCAAAGCCCCAGTGACCCAACCATAGAAAATAATAGGGAGAGTGACACCACTATTAAAAACTCGTAAAGGCCACTAAAGTTTTGGTCTTTTTGGATCAAGCTGATTTTGTGTTTTCCTTTCTTTAATGTCTTTATTAACTTTTTAACAGGTTGAATTTCCATAAAAAATCATGGTGAGCTTTACAAAGATTTCTATGGCAGGCATCAATCTCCTCGCTGTTTTTTGTGATAGGTCCAATAAAACTTTGGATCTGCCTTGTTCTCTGATTCATGCCGTAAAACACTATCTCCAAATGAATGGACTTTATGGATATAACACATACATTATAGCGGGTCCATGGCACTGGGTGACGTCACTTCAGTAGAGAGTGTCCCTGCCCGACCTGTCTTTATCCAATCCCCATCCTAGGCACACCCAACCCCTCCCTTCACCTCGTGTTGAAATTCTTACTAAAACTCTCATACAACTGATCACACCTAGGATATTGTGGGATACTTTGCTGCCATCTCATGACCAGCTGTGGCTGGGACTCTAACCGTAGAGCCACGTAGATGCATGCATTGTATATCCAAGCCGCCTATCTATTTTGGTCGATTTATTTTAGAGCATGGTATTAACAACCAAGCATATACAAATTTTTAGGTGGGCCGAACCAGACAAAATAGTGGCCATTGAACACCCACTATTAAAAACTTCTTAAGGTTCACCTTAATTTCTTTTAGCTATCATGCCCATTAATAATGCCACGCAGACCTTGATGAAAGGGAAAAAAAAAAAAAAACAAATGTCCGCCTGATCTAAAATTTTTATGATTCACAAAAGTTTCTTAATAATTAATAACCAATGTTTCCAATGGTGAATTTGTATCTAATTCATTTTTTTTAAGATTAAGGCTTATATTAGTTTATTTTATTTTTTTTTCAAAAAGTAGGACAGAGCCACTTACGTGGGTGTGCATGTGTGTGTGTATTGACCATGAAAATGTACAGCCATTCAGGCCAGCCCCGGCAAAAAGAAAAGGGCCGAGCCTATCATATTGCAAGGCTAAGCACTAACTACACAAAAGGACCTTAAACTCTTATACTACCTGACCCAAGTTTGTCTAGAATAAAAAACCCTCTCTTACGCTCCTTGGAAGATCAACGCGGGATGTGAAGAACTTGTTGGCACATTCTTCACTGGCCAATCTCGCTGGGGCATCAGCTATAGAGTTATCCTCACGAAGTATATTAGTTTATTTTAATAACTAATGTTTTTCCATGCATATATATATCAAGGTAGCCCAACGGTTATGCTCCTACCCACATCCTTGGCTATGGGATCGCAGCCAAGTCGTGCTCTGCAATACTATGACATGTGTTTAGATGCCGTGGCAGCTTCATGAAAGGACAACTGATGGTCGGTGAGAATTATGGTGATTTGATAATGGTTCCTAGGGATGTAAAAAGCCCCAACCATATAATGGGTGGATCCCATGGCACATAGATACACCCCAAAAGCTTACAGGAGAGCAGAGCGAGGTTTGGTAAAGCCTTAACGTGGCAATATTTGATTGGTCCAGTGTATTGGGACGAACCACTTTCAAACATGTCTTACATGCCCTTCTATTTAAGGGTAGCATCATGTGGCCAAATATGGATATGTTAGGTAGGCTAAACATAATCTGCTTAGTGCGTTCCTTGTGGCTATGGCATATATGTAATGGATGCATAAATAAAAAACCGATAAATTTTAAAATTCAACAAAAAGATTCTCATTGACCAATGGGGACCGATTGGTTTTGAAATACATCACTCCCACCCATGTAGGAAAAAAATAAGGTGCACAAGTCACTATTTGTCGGAGTATTTCAAAAAACTAAAAACTATGGTGTTATTTATTTATTTATTTATTTATAATTTTTAAGTGTAAAGGTTAGTCTCATGATGGAGAGAAGAAGATATACAGAGTGTTCAGATTTTTATTTTAATAACATTTTGAAAAAGTGTTAATGTTGTAGTGTAATCAGACACAAAACCACACGTGTTAAGAAATGACTCATATTTGGTTAAACGGGTATGATAGTTGTGTGGAGCATGCAAAAGTTACACATGACTCAGAGTTCAATAAAACGCTTGTGACTGCAAGTGCCAAATTAGTTGTAGGATCAGACCTTTAACATACAGTTTACCTAACTGTCCAACCACCAATGTGCAACAATTAGGCGATTTGGAAGGGAAGGGTTGGTCTTTCAGTGTGATCTCTTTGCATTAAATTAAAGACTTTTCTTTTAATGGTGATCGCGGTCCAAAGTTTCTCAGTAATGAAATAATAAATAAAAAGACTTAAAAATAAAGGATAGATCGCTAATTTTATTGATTTGGGATTAAGATCAATATAATTAGTGACAATAAAATAAAATAAGCTAGAAAAATACTAGAAATTACTTACAATTGTACATGCACACAAACAATCGAGATAAATGGTCAGTAGGATATGATTGGCGTGATCTTACAAGTATAGACTTAGTTGATTGGGGATCCAGCAACAAAAGTTGTTGATATTTGCCCTACTTACACGACCAATAGCGCGTACTGTAGTGATGGTGTAGGAGAATTGCAGATTTAAGCTACTCTCAAGTCCAAACTTACTGTGGCAAATGCTCGATAAAAGTGAAGGACCTAAGGTTGTATCTGGGTTTCCTTTCCGATCCACATTTGATCTTCGAATGTTACGGTATCATATTCCAAGCGGACTTAATTAGATTCATCATCACATTCATTGATTTCCTTCTAATTTAGGAATAATCAGTTTCTAGAACATTCGTAGTCTCTGTGAAAACACTAATCATCTAATTGTGTGAAAAAGCCTTGTTGTGTATATCTGGATTGTGAAATATTTGTAATTGGTGAGACTTTTAAAGCTTATTGGGCATATTGCTTAGTCACATGTACCACTCACGTGAGAAACACATGTCATTCTCATATTATCTTGCTTTCCTTGATTGCAAAGGCACGTATAGCTCTGAGTAATTATGCTTTTGGTAAGTAATGTGTCCTTGAAGGATTGAAATTGAAAAACATCCTTAAGATGCGAGTAAGATTTCATCTGTCATTCCTACATGTGTAAACAATTATATTATACCTTATATGTGCGTACGAGGTCAGTTAGGGGTTGCTCGGTGTGATATTCTATGCTTCAATGTGATATCACCTAATGTGTATTGATATTGTGCACGACAATTAGTACAACTATAGCAACTTGAAACATCATTACCTCAATGTGACATCGGGGTATATCGGTGGTGCATTATACAAATTTAATGCTCCAATTTTGATCCATGTTTTGGGCATTTTATATAAGGATTCTTGTATACAATTTTTTTTAATAGATAAAGAGAACATAGAGAAAATCAAATACATTAAAAGAGAATCCTAAGGTTATCATGCTAGTAAGAGATGTATATGAGATAGAGGACTTTTGCAATAAAGTGGAACAAAATTGAAATATTAGATATTGTTTTATATAGCATAATTGTTTTGACTTAATGCAATTAAAGGCTCCAAATTAGACTTATAAAAGTAAACCAATTAAAAATAATATAAAAATAAGCTTGATCTTGTCCACACTCTTTAAAAATGACTAAATAAGAATCATAGAATATGACCGAACTCTTCTAACCTAAGGGCCCTTTTTTTTTGCCAATTACCTTTGTAAAGTACTGTGTGATCATTATGATTTTATCGCCGCAAAATCAAACAAAGGAATTACTAACCAAATACAAATGTATTTAGGACAAAAGTAAAGAAATTTGTTATCTGTGCACTTTTTCATTGTATTATTGTGAAAATCTCAAATCCAAACGACCATATATTATATTTTGTAATGATTTGTAATTAAAATGATATAAAAAAGGCATCTTTATGATTTGACTATCCCAAAATTCAAACATAAGAATCAACATTAAATGCAAATTACAGCTTATAAAAAAGTCTTCAAATCAAAATTTGATCTTAAAATAACTTTTTGTTGTGAAATCATTTATAGGATTTGTCAATAGATTTCTAACAATATCTTATAATAATGATTCTAATAAATGAATAAAAAGTATAGTCATTAAAAAATATAATTCATGTTTGATAGTTTTGACCTAACTTCTTTTGAACTCGACACTCTATAAAATTGTCTAACTTCTTCAACGTTATTATCTTAAGATTTATTTATTTATTTTTTTGTCAATAAGTCTCATCATGGTTGGGCATGATATTTTGGGGTAACTTTGGAAACCCCTCACAGATGTTTTCTGAGGTGGGGTATATCTCAATGTATTTGTACCATCTTTGGTAGACCGAAGATGCTATAATGGTAATTTCTAGATGCTTCTAATTCAAAAGTTATGATTAGAAATGATTTTTTGAGGATTTACCCTAGTTGATTCCTTTTTGGATAGCTCACTGCCCAACTATTCATATTAAAATTCATTCTCATATATTTCAATAAATCGGTACATGGACATATATAGCAAAGTATCACTGGTGTAGATCCTACAATCACGCTATATGGATCCTACAATCAAGCTATTCTAATAAAGAATCTATTCACATCTCATGTAAATCCACATTCTCGCTAGAATAGGAAAGAATATATAATTACAGGGATCTAATAATTACAGTATTTCAACACTCTCCCTCAAGTTAGTGCATAGATGTCACACATGCTCAACTTGTCCAAAAACGTTGAGAACGCTCGATTTGAAATAGCTTTGGTGAGGATATCGGCCAACTGGTCCTCTGATCGAATCTTAGGTAGCTCCACAGTTTTTACATCTAGCTTCTCCTTAATGAAGAATCTGTCTACCTCCATATGCTTTATGCGATCATGTTGAATCGGATTATGGGAAATATCACTTGCTACCTTATTGTCCCAATACAGTCGAATTGGCTGCCTAGGCGGATAGCCCAAATCCCTTAAAAGAAGTCGTAGCCATAACACTTACACAAATTCAAAGGGTCATACCTCTAAATTCAGCTTCCGCACTGGAACGTGCAACAACATTATGTTTTTTTACTTCTCCATGTAACAAGATTACCACCTACAAAGGTGAAGGATCTTGAAGAAGATCGCCTATTATCTACTGCTCCTGTCCAGTCTGTATTAGTATATGCATCTATATTTTGACAATCTATATTTTTACCGAATAGACTTCCCTTTCCAGGAGCAGCCTTCAAATACCTCCAAATGCGAATAACTGCAATCATATGCTGCTCTCCAGGATTGTGCATAAATTAGCTGACAATACTCAATGCATAGGTAAGGTCCGGCCTAGTGTGTGATAAATACATCAATCTTCCTACAAGTCTTTGGTATCTTCCTTTATCCACTGGTACCTGATCAACCTCAACATATAACCTCAAACCTTCTTCCATTGGTGTATCAACTGGTTGACACGCTGACATACCAGTTTCTTATAATAAATCTAAGGTATATTTCCTTTGAGACAAAAAGATACCTTTACCAGATCGAGACACTTCGATTCCAAAGAAAAATTTCAATGGACCAAGATCTTTCATTTCAAAATCTCTGGACAAGTAACTTTGTAGATTCTTCCTTTCTTTAGAGTCATTTCCTGTGACCACCATATCATCCACATATATAATGAGTGCAGTGATCTTACCTTGTCGTTTCTTCAAGAACAAGGTGTGGTCTGAATTACTCTAATGGTAGCCAAAGGCTCTCATAGACTTTGTGAATCTTTCGAACTATGCTCTTGGAGATTGTTTCAGCCCATACAATGATTTCTTTAATCTGCACACCTTCTGACTGTGTATTTCTGGTATCATGCATCATGGTGGGAGATCCATGTATACTTCTTCGGACAACTCACCATGGAATAAGGTGTTTTTTACATCAAATTGTTGTAATGGTCAATCCAAGTTTGCAGCTAGAGACAACAAGACACGAACTATGTTGATTTTAGCTACAAGTGCAAATGTCTCTGTATAATCAATCCCATAGGTTTGAGTGTATCCTTTGGCCACCAGTCTCGCCTTAAAGCATTCAATAGTACCATTTGCTTTATACTTCACAGTAAAAATATATCCACATCCAATTGGTCTCTTTCCTGTTAGACAATCACCAAGTTTCCAAGTTTTATTTTTTAACAAGTATTCTACCTCCTCATTCATGGCGGCACTCCACCTTGGATCTGCTAAGGCTTCCTGCACACTGTTATGAATAGATATAGTAGATAATTGATTTACGAATGACTAATTTGATTCAGACAAACGATGATCAGACACATAATGACTCATAGGATATTTGACTTTACTGAAAAGTTCAGGTTCATATGTGGGTTTGGGGATACCTCTAGTATGACGTTGTGGCAGTTGTTTTCTCTCAGGTTCAGACATAAGATAAGGATCATCCTCAGTAAGCGATGGGTGTGGTAGTGACTCAAGTGCAAGTGGTGTGGGGGATTTGTACGAAGGTGTCATAACTTCAGTTTTAGAGTGTGTATCACCACTTGAATCCAAATCACTCACTTCTTGAATGACTGGCCGTGTGTCATCTTGATTACTAGGTAGAAATTCTCTAGAAATACGAACATCATCATAGTCTAGAGTCTGAACGTCCTTCTGATACTCCCCCTGAAGTTCAGGTGCAAAAGAAAATATATGGAGTCTTCATGAAAAAACTACATCTAATGTAATAAACATTCGTTGAGTGGGAGGGTGATAGCAACGATACCCCTTTTGATGAGTAGCATACCCAAGAAAGACACAACGCAATGCTCGAGGTTGCAACTTATTGCGTTGATGCTTATGAAGGTGCACGAATGATACACACCCAAATACATATGGAAGCAAGTTTGAGGTGGTTGGGGCATCAACTGTGTCAGCAAGAGCTTGGGATGGTGTTTGGAAAACAATAGTGTTGGAAGGTACCCGGTTGATTAAGTATGTTGCAGAGGCAAGCGTTTCTCCCTAGTAGGTTAATGGCATATGGGCTTCTATCAATGAAGCATGGACAACCTCCAACAAGTGATGATTTTTTCTTTCAACCACCCAATTCTGTTGGGGTGTATTATGACACGAAGTTTGATGAATAATACCATGGGCTTTCAAATATCGCTGAAATTCAGAGCTCATATATTCTCCGCCATTGTCACTGCAGAGGACCCTAGTCTGTGCATTGTACTGAGTACCAATCATTTTATAAAAAATTTGAAAGGGCAAGTTTACTTCACTTTTGGCCTTCATCAAACACACCCAAGTTAACTTGGTACAGTTGTCAATAAAGGTAACAAACCAACGTGATCCACCTAAGGTGGAGATGTTGGATGGACCCCAAACATTAGAATGTATGACCATAAAAGGAACTGGACTTCCATTCAAACTCAGTGAAAAAGAAGTACGATGGCTCACTGCAAGTTCGCAAACATCACACTGAAAACTTGAAACATTCAATCTTGCAAATAAACAAGGAAATAATTTCTGCAGGTAACAAAAAAAGAGACATGCCCCAGACATCAATGTCATAATAAGATGTCAGGTCTTTCCTTCTCTCCCCGAGAACCATCCATCGTGAAAGCTTGAGACAGTTTGGTCGAACTATCAGACGCCAAGTCGAGGTAATATAGCTTCCCTTACTTAATACCACACCCAATCGTCTGCTTTGTTCAGATGTCCTTAAACACACAAAAGTTAGGCCAAAAAATGGGAACACAAGATAAGGAAGTGGTTATCTAGGAAACTGATAATAGATTACAGTTCAAAGAAGGAACAACTAAAATAACGTCTAAATTCAATGTATTAGTGAGGGACAAGGATCCTTCCCCACTAACCGGGGTGGAACTACCATTGGTAGTAGAAATAAACTTTTGTGAGGATGGTTTAATTTGTGAGATATGTTTAGAATCAAATATCATATGATTGGTAACATCAGAATCAATTATCCACGTACTATTAGCAACAAGTGTACACATATTTAAAAACTTACCACCATTACTTGTTGCTGCTACCAAAGCTAAGGCATTTCCAACAATTTTAATTATCCTCTGTCTTGGTTTTAGCAACTGCGTCTTCTTAGAAATTTTCTTTCATGTATCATGACTGTTATCCCACTATTCTGGATACCCTACAAGCTCAAAGCATCGACTCTTGGTATGACAAGTCTGATCGCAATGAATACAGTTGTAGGTAGATTTGTCAGCACCATTCTTTTGATGGCTGGACCTTGTTCGGTCCTGCTGATTTTGAGATTGCCAGTTTTGGACCACCATGGCTGAAGCTTCAATATTTTCTGGTTCATCATTCATCATTGTGTGCCGAATAGATTCACGGCAGATCAGTGCATAATATTCTTCTAATTCAGGAATAGGTTCCTTTTGTATAATTTCACCATAAATTTGTTCGAATTCACCATCTAATCCAACAAGGAAAATGTATACCCTTTGTCACTGAACTACTTTTCGATAAGCTTCAACATCTTTCTCACTTTACATGATCACCTTATCACGATGATCTAACTCACAGAAAAATTCAGTCAGTTCTCCATAATACATAGATAGTGCCCTACCTTCTGTTTGGCAGAGAAATCTTTCTGATTCAAGGAAAACACATGTAACTCATCTGTTCCATCATCAAAAGTTTTAGAAAGAGCTTTCCAAATATCACGAGCAGTGGGTAAGCGAAGATATCGCTTCATAATTTCTGGAGACATAGACATCAATAGCCATCTTTTGACTTTTTGATTATCTGCATACCACTTTTCATATCCATCATCGTTCGCTGTAGGGATTTTTGAGTTTTCCCGAATAAAGGAGAGTTTCTCCTTCTCAGCAATATGCATTTCTATAATTTAAGACCATATATCATAATTTGTCTCTTTTTTTTTTTTTTTTTTTAAAGAAGTTTCCATTGCTGAGAACTGACTATACAGAGGAGAAGGCACCCGGGCTAACAAAAAGCGCCTCGAGGCCTAGGGAACCAAACCAAGTACATTCGGGAGGGCCCCAGAATCCTGCAGGGCCCACCTATCGTAAGGCTAGGAAACAACGAGCCAAAAGAAAAAGGAAAAAGCACTAAGAGAGACGAATCGATCCTAATCCTGTCCTATCAAGCACCAGCTCTCCACGGGTAAGAATGGGTAGGGCTGAAGCATTGTCGAAAGATCTGGATAGCTGGTAAGAGCTTGCCCAACGGGCGAGGCTGTCAGCAACTCGGTTAGCTTCTCTCGGGGCATGCTTAATGGTAATACAACCTGCTGAGCGAAGCGAGACAAAATGACTCTTCTAGTAGAATGCAGTCCAGGGGGCATCATCCGGGTTGGTTAACATGTCAACTACAGCACAGGAGTCACTCTCCACCTCTACTGCGAGAAGCCCTTTGCGCTTACAGAGGAGAAGCCCATGAATAACAACTTTGGCTTCAGTAAGAAAGCTCGACCCCTGCCCGTATGCTTTGCAGAATGAAAATAAGAATTCACCCTTGTCCCCACGGCAAACCCCTTTGCCGCTTGAAGGCCCTGGATTACCCCGAGAAGACCCATCTACGTTCAGCTTTACTCTCCCCTGAATAGGCCTAGACCACTTCATGAAAGACATAGATTGCTGGAGGGGGGAGTCCATTGGAAGATGGAGGTCCAACAAGGCATCTCTATCTGCCTGATTTTTACACGCTGGAAGGGGGAACGCAGAAGAGAGGCTAAATAACCAAGCTTGGACTTGGTGGATGGCCTGCTGGGCTGAAAAACTAACCCCTTCAAAGCGGAGGGCGTTCCTGGACTTCCAAATCTCCCAGAGGATGAGGGTTGGGACTAGCCCTCTAAGGACGCCCAATGGTGACGAGAAGCTTGCCAAGGCCCCCCACCATTGCGAGGCTCTCCCGCAGACAGATTGGTGAGGCAGGAAAGCAACAGAAAGAATGGAGGAGAAGTGGCTCCAGATTGCTGAAGCAAGCTCCCCTTCAGCAAAGAGATGATCAAGAGTTTCCTCCCTGGGGCAGGGCCGCTTGCAGCAATTGCAGGAGGAGGCCATGTGGATCCCCTTCTTTTTAACATTTAAGTCAACTGGGACGGCATTGTTCAGAATTTTTCAAACAAAGGTAGCGATTTTTGGAGGAAGCTGGGGGTGCCACGTCCACTTGGCCCAAGAACGTCTATGGCCCTATCCACAGAAGAGCTGTCAAGCTGATTTAATGGTGAACTTTCCTAACTTCTCTCTGGCCCAAACTGCTCTATCCGAACCCCGGTTTAGTTTAAGACCTTCTGCTATAACATGGAGACGCACCGAGTCAGGAAGAACGGCCGGCATCAGCGGTCTTAGGCCTTCAGGCCCCATAACATCCTTAATCTTTAGGTGACGAAAAGAATGAGGGATTCTGTCCAAAATACACGTCTTTAGAGGGCCAGCCTCCTCCAGTTTTTCTCCCAGAAATTGTTGTTCCCATCCCCCAAAAGTAAGTGCGAGTTGGCGACAAGGAGGTCACGCAGGTTCGATACCTTCTTCCACGACGGAGAGTCCGTCTGCTGCTGAATGGAGGTGATTCGGGCGTCATTAATGCCATATTTGGAGCGCATGAAAGACCCCCATAAACTGCTATCGTGGCTGTAGAAGATGGTCCATGCCCTTTTCAGTCTAAGGGCAGCCGAGACGTCCTTCAAGGCTCTAATTCCCAGCCCTCCCTCATTGGTGGGGGATGAAATTTTACCCCAACTGATCCAGTGAAGGTTTTTCTTACCTTCATTCCACCCCTAGAAAAAATCTGCGAACGCTGATTCAATGGACACAATATTTTTCTTCGGAACCTCAATCGCCGCTAAGGTGTGTATGGGGATACTCGAGAGAACGTGTTTGATGAGGGTAATTCTGGTAGCTTGGTTCAAGAACCGGGCTTTCCAACCCGAGATGCGGGACAAAATCTTGTCAACCAAGGGCTGGTAGTGGGAAGCTCTGATTCTGCCTTTGCTCAATGGCACTCCAAGGTAGGAAAGAGTGGACGATGATCTGGCTATACCGGACAGTCTCTCAGTTGCCCAGATCCTACTCATGGGCAGCTTGGAGGATGCTACGAAGCTACTCTTAGCTAGGTTAATCTTAAGCCCCGAAACGCTGTTGAAGGACTGCAGAAAAGCCATCAGATTTCTGACTGATGACCTGTTTCCGTTGAGGAAGATCGTAGTGTCGTCCGCGAAAAGCAGGTGGGAAATGGTCTGGGTATCTTTTCTGGTCTGAAAAGGCTGACATAATTTGTATCATAATTTGTCTCGTTTAATACAATCCTTGCATTGAAAGATGAAGCTTCGGATTGAATAATAATAAGTACAGATTGGTTATCAGATGTTTCAAATTCTAGCTAAACCATGGTGCCCTCCTTCTAGCATCACAAGCTTTGAAGGTACTTGCTGTGTGGTATCAATGGAGAATGCAATTAGACAAAAGCAGGTCCTTTTGTGGCTCTGATACCATCTTAAAATTCATTCTCATATATTTCAATATATCAGTACATGTACATATATAGCAAAGGATCACTGGTATAGATTCTACTATCAAGTTACGAATTTTACAATCAAGTTATTCTAATAAAGAATCTGCTTACACTTTATATGGCAGAATAGAAAAGAATAATTATAAGGATCTAATAATTACAGTATTTCAGCAATGCATTGCATCCTTTAAAAATTATGCCGTATTTTACTTTGACTTGATGACTTATTAATTGTGTAATACAATGGATGTTGGCCATACATAGTCGTGCCAGGATGGGATTGCCTCCACCCAGTCAAGCTGTTGTGGGCCCAGTTGGTCCGAACCTCAGGGCCTTTAGGCAGGACAAACGCAAGGATTATGGTCTCATTCCCGAGGCATTGCCACCTCACAACATTCTCTTTCTCATCCATTTCGGTTTCATGTTGCATGGATGAGACGGCACTTAGCACGTGGACTGACTCTCCTCCCATTTAGTTGATTAATTTTCTTTCCTGTTTTACTTTTTTGTGCATTTGCTGCACTCATTGGACAATTCAAAGTTAATGATCTGCACTATTTATGGCCTGGATGAAGTGGGACTTACATGAGGGGTGGATGGACTTTCGAAGTTAAAATGCACGGGATTTCCATCGAAGAAGATTTAAAGCACTTGATTTTTTTTATTCTTTTCTTTCTTTGAAGTGTAACAATTTCATTACCGTAAATGCGATGAATTCACTTGGGCCCACATAAAATAAATGGTATTGTACAGTATACTTATTTGTAAGGGATATACCTCGTACTTCTAGGCTACTTGGGTTCCACTCTGTGTAAAAAAGAAAAAGGGTGGACCCATCCCTCCACCATCATAACAAGACTCCTCATCAAATTGAGTAGCTCCGCAATGACACGTGAGCATTGATGTCCACGTCATCCCAGTGGGACCCACCTCTAAGTCCTGGAGGTATAGAAAGCAGCGGCCCCTCTGCCATGCTAGCAAGCAAACCTGACATGCCGAAGATGGCCTCTATATCCGTGGAAAATACATTCTCCAGCGATAGCAGTTGCTACGCTCTCTCCCCTTCCGATCTGACTCGTGTAGTACCGCTTTCTCAAATAGGAGTCCGTCGTTGACGAAAGAACTTTGTTTGTTCCCTATGCTCTCACTTAATTTTACTATCTTATAGTTCTTTTCTGGCAAGAGTCTGGCATAATCTGAACTGTTCATCTATTAGATCATGCAATCAGCGTTATTATTTATTTATTTTTCCTTTTTTCAAGTAAAAGTTGCTTGTGAAGAGAGGGTTGAAGAAATGAGCGGTGCAGATTGATGATACAGGTTGGCCATGTGTCCAAATGAACTTGGGTGGAAAACTGGATGATAAGGTTATCAGCAGGCAGAAAGGGACAAGGAAAGTTCATCATCTGATAAGGCAATGTGAAAACAGCCGTCCCAGTTTCAACATAATTGACTGATTGGTTCAGTTGAATCTCTTGGGCGCTCTCATACAAATTCTTATGTTTTAGTCGTGTTGCATACGTAGGGAACATCGGACGCGGATTGCGTATTACCCTCACCCGTCCTTAGCTCCCAATGGGCAGTTCTGTGAGTGGCCCCACCGTGATGTATCTGTACATCTAAACCATCTATCCCTTTTCTTAAATTATTTTAAGGCATCAAAACAGAAATGAACCATATCCAACGCTCGAGTGGACCACGCCACAGATGACTCTCGCATTTAATGCTTTATGCATTTTAATGCAACCAAGTTTATTATTTGGTGTGGTCTACTTAAGTGTTGGATATGGCTCATTTTTGTCTATATGTCTTAAAATAATCTGAGAAAAGAGATAAACAGTTTGGATGTAAAGATACATCACGGTGGGCCCGCCCAAAGAACTGCCCGTTCGGTTAGCTAGGGAGGGGCGGGGGTAGTACGCAATCCGCGTCCGGTCATACCTGTAGTAGACAAAGGCAGCAGCTTCACGGAAAGGGAAGTGATGGCTGGTGAGCATTCTACCACGTAATTACGGTGATGTGGTGGTCTCCTACGTTACACATGCACCAAATCACAACCACCCAGCGCACAACAGCTTGATATATCCCAAAATTACAGTGGAGCAAAAGTTGAGCTTGGTAAAGCCTGACATGTGACATTTGATCCGTCTTGCCCCATTGGTTGAGTATACTTGACTGAGCAACTTAAAAATACGTCAGACACTTTGAAACATGCTTATGCATGGTTGGAGATCTAACAACAGCACGTGACTTTTTCTTTTCTACGTGTGTCATGCGTGCCTCCACACTACGAATTTATTTTTATTTGTTTATTTATTTATATGATAGGGCTTTTCATACTCATGGAGTTGTACCATCAGTACATAGCCTGGGTGAACCGGTTAGCAAAAAGGGAAATCCGGCCCACCAAACCAAGAAGCAAAGAGAACAAGAGGAGAGAACCACTAAATCTCTCTCTAAGTAGCCTAAGCCAGCTCTATTCAGGAAGATCAACCCTCTAGTGACAGGTGGCAGCTCAGTCATGGACCGAAACAGATTATGACCTATGACCACTGATCAGCCACTCGGACCACAACGGTGTTTGAACCTATGACCACATGTTGAAACTCTTGTCAGTCTACAACCAAGGCACAGGGTCAAGTTAGGCTGAGGCCTGCCTAATCTGCTTACCATGGTCTTTGGTGGTGGCGGCAGACATGCAATGGATGCATAAATTAAAAATAGTAAAAGATTAATATTCATCAAAAAAGATTCCCACTGACCCTGGTGGCTACTGTGAATGATTTTGAAATGTATCACACCCACTTGTTAATCGAAAACACTGTACACAAGTCACTCTATTAATTTGTTGGAGTATTTCAAAAAATTTATAGTATTATTTATTTGAGTATGAAAGTTGGTTTAACATGAGAGAAGAGAAGATATTTAGAATATTTATGAAGTTTTGTTCTCATAACATTTTGAAAAAGTGTTACATTATATTCTATCTTACATGCGCAGACAATGTAATGTTTCGTATTTCGATATGATATCACCTGGTGTGTATTGATAATGTGCACGAATGACCAGTACCCATATCATGCTCGAAACCACCTTATATTAGTTTTGACGTAGGGTTATGTGGGTGGCCAATGATACAATTCCAATGCACCAATTTTGAACAATTTGAGAAGTTTCTTAAAGGGATACTTGGATGAAAATTTTTAAATATAAAGCCAATGCAGACAAAATTAAATACATCAACGGAAGAGACAAGACCAACCCTTATATACAAATACTAGAGTTGATTAAAAATAAAAGGGCCTAAATTAATTATTCAAAGAAGGTCTAGGTGATAAGAGGAGTCGAAGGTCCTCTTGCAATACAATGATAGAGAGGGCTTTAGCCATAAACTCGAACATTATTGAAATAATTGATACTGTTCTCTATAACATTATTGTTTTGCCTTAAACAAGTAAAGGCTCCTAATTAGACTTGAAATAGTAGATTTATTGGAAATAATAAATATGCTTGATTCTATCCAATCTCTTTAATTATGATTGGACTCTTCTAACCTAATTAGGGCATTAAAATTTTATCACCGCCGATGATTCTATCCAATCTCTTTAATTATATTGTTTCATGGCATTACTATGAAAATCTCAAATTCAAACAATAACACTTGAAGTAATGATTGACCCAGGCTTATGGATGTTGACGGAGGTCGCTCATTATAATACGAGATTTCATGACCGACACTGGATTTATCCAATCACTTTCTTCTAGAAAAGAGACCTGGAATCGGTATCTTCAGATGAGAATGAGCCGGGTGAGAGGGAGAGATGCAAGGCCTATACTTCTTATCCTTTTATGCCTTTTTTTTTTTTTTTCCAATTTCTCCATTGAAGCTATTTCTTGCTTTGTCTTTTTCACAATGTCGGGAAATTAGATTTCACTCTTCTTGCGATGTTTGAAGTTTGCACGACTGCATATATGTTGGAAGAAAGTCATCTGTATCATTCCATTACCCATTCCTTAGTCAAGTCACTCAACAATTGTATCCCTCTTCGATTCTAGAATGATGTACACTGCTCCCTTCTCCCTCAACCATGTTCTTCTGGTTAGATAAGATAGGTCCAATACACACACTTCATGTTAGCCACCCCCGCTAGGGATCGATACCAAGACCTCAAGACTCAAACAACCTTATATTGCTATAAAAGCACACACTTCTTCATCCACAACAACTGGCTCTTTCGGTCCTGTCTAGCTGGTGCGTCACACTCCTTGCTTGCGGAGCGGCATACGGGAAAAAGAAGAAAGTATTCAGAAGTATTCATTGCCGAAGAGAAAGGACCGGACCTCAAGATGCTAATCTACGAAAAACGATACGAGAAATGCAAAAGAACTCATATACGGAAGGAGAGAATGTCTCAATGTAAATTTCCGCACACATTTCATATCAATTATCCATATATATATATAGGGTGAAACGAGAGGTTACTTGCTTACACCTGTAATTATAGGTGAAGCATGTACAAAGACAATTATCTCAAGTGTATTGTTTTGATAATTTGATATTAAAATAAAATAAAAATGCCATCATTACAATTTTACAATTCTACCATTCAAAAACCTAACATGCATGGGAATCGGTAATTAAATGCAAGTGATATCAAAAGATAGGTAAAGTAATTTTTAACCATTACATATTTTCTTTACATTACAATGTTAATTTGGTGGTACAAACAGGCTTAAAAAAGAAAACAACAGTTAAAAATAGTAAATTAACAATTAAGAAAATAAAAAGACTTCAAACCAAAATTCGACCCTAAAATGAGCTTATGTTACTAAAACCATTCACAGGACTTGTCGATAACATTCCAATGATAGTGATTCTAATAACGGACCATAAAATATGGTTGTCGAGGCCTAACTTCATTTGATCTAGTCGCTCCATCAAGTTGCTTGTGGCTTCTTTCATCTTTGTTAAGGGGCAATTATGGAAGCCCCTCATTGATCCTTTTTTAAGCTACTTGTACTAGTTCCAATAGTCGAAAGATACTTGAAATTTCTAGAAGCTTCCAATTCAAAAGATATGATTAAAAATGATTCTTTGGATGCAGTTTGGCTAGTGACGCTGCCACTAGCCAATGTCTAGTGCTTGATGTTCCACGGGCCCCATCATGTTGTATTTGTTTCATCTATGCTATCTATCCGTTTTTCCAAATCATTTTATGACATGAACCCAAAAACAAAGTAGATCCAAATATCTAGTGGACGACATCACCGAAAGCAGTGTCGATTGAACGCTCACCATTAAAAAATTCGTGGGGGCACGTAAGTTTCGGATCAAGTTGATATTTCTTTTGTCCCTTATTTAAGTCTGTTTAACCTAATCAACAGGTTGGATATCAAATAAACATTACAGAGAGCCCCGGGAGGATTTTAATATTAGACATTCAATCAATATTGTTTTCCCAGGGTGTTGTCCACCAAAGATTTAGATCCGGCTATTTTCGTAATCACTCATTACAATGATTTGAAAAGATGGATGGACGGGCGTGGATAAACATATACATCATACATCATGATGGGCCCAAAGAGTACCGACCACTAGCCATTGGCTAGTGGCAGGGTCACTAGCCTGTCCGAGTCGTGATTCTTTCAAGATTTAACTAGCTAATTCCTCTTTGGACACTGCACCCGTGGCTTTTTTTAAAGAATATATAAGATTCAAACAATGACTTTTGACTTGTCATTTGTATTAGCCAATAGGCATAGATCCGCATTCCATTGGACCGTATCCAGCTTAGTCAAACTACTGCGGGCTCAGTTTAGACCCAACCTCAGAGCCCTTGCATTAGACAAGTGGCAGGTGTATGGTCTCATCCCCCACGCGTTGCCGCCTCATTGTATTTCTTTTTTCATCTTTTTCCGTCTATGTTGTATGGATGAGGCGGCACTTGCACGTGGACTGACTCTCCTCCCTTTTAATTGATTTTTTTTTAAATATTTCTTCTTTTTTTTTCTGTTTTGCTTCTTCACACGTTTGCTGCACGTGTTGGACAGTTCAATTTCATGATCTGCACTATTTGCGGCCTGGATGAGGGGCGACCCACATGTGGGGGTGGATGGACTTTCCATGAAGTCATGGCGCATGTGACTTGTATTGGGAGAGAGATAAGCGATAACTAATCAAGATGATTTACGGCAATCGATTTTTATTTTTATTTTTATTTTCTTTTCTTTCTTTGAACTGTAACAATTTTGTTAACTTTAATGCGATGGGTCCATTTGGCCCCACATAAAACAAATGATATGGTACAATGTATCCTTACACTGTGAGGGATATACCTCATACAATATGCCACTTGGGTTGCTTGGGTTTCACCCCGTATCAAAACATAGAAGGGGCGGACCCATGCCTACACAATCGCAACAAGACTCTCATCAAATTGAGTAGCTCCACAATGGCAAGTCAGCTTCCATCTCCACGTCATCCCATTGGGACCCACCTCCAAGACATGGAGGCGGAGAAAGCAACAATCCCTCCGCCATGCTAGCAAGCAATCCTGGCATACCAAAGATCGCCTCCTCATCCATGTATAACACATTCTCCTGCGATAGCGTCAGATTCTCCGGCCTTATATTAATATCACCGTTGGAAGCATTGTCAGATTTCGATGGCCGGAAAGCTTCCGCAGCCTCTGCAGCAGCCTTCTGTATGTCCTTCGCACTGCTGGATGCTGGCATAGGCAAACGCCATGCTGAATCAGCGAAATTGAGGCACGCCCTTCGTCCTTTGAGTGCCATCGCAGCAACGTCATGGGCCCGAGCAGCCATCTCAGCAGTCGGAAACGTTCCGAGCCATATACGGGATTTCTTGTTCGGCTCACGCACCTCGCATACCCATTTTCCCCCATTCCTCCGCCGGACCCCCCTGTAGACTGGGTGTCGCGTCTCACGAAACTTCTTCCGCCCGGCCCATTTCTTCGGGCCACTAGTTGCCACGGTGGCATATACTTCCTCATCTGCGATGGCACGACGGCTGCTGCTGATGGACACCGACGAATTGTCAGATATGTCACATGAGTGAAAATCAGAGTCACAAGTGAAGAAGGTTTCCATAAGTAGTGGGAAGTGATAGCTGCATTTGTAGTACTGTTGAGTGAGAAGTGATGAGATCAGAATCTGAATTGGTTGATTTTGATTTTTGGAGCGTGGATAGGAGGAGTTTTTATAAGTCGATACGGATTTGTATCGCGTTTGGTACGCGCACACGGATCGCCCACGGCCGAGCCATGTCAGTGAGTAGCAGCCGCCCTAGTTTTCAACATGCAGTTGTTACTTGATACTCTGGCAGATCAGGACGCTGTTAATACTCTGCTACTCAGATATCATACACGTGGCATGCATTAACTGAAGGAAACCAACTAAGTTGTGGAATACAATGTCACTGAGTCATGGTCCGAAAATCAGATTGGTCGAAAAATCCTATCCGCTGATCTGTGAATACTTGTCTGTTGAAATAGGGTCATTGGTTCTTTTCATTTTTAACCGTACAATAAATGTCCACAAATCGGATAATCAAGTGATAAAACCGTCTTAATTTTTGGTTCATGATATATCCAATCTGGGCTATATAATTTGAACAGCTTACTTTTTGGGTTAGTTGTATGTGGCATATGCAATTTCTAGGCAATTTCTCTTTGCTGGCCTATTATCTGTCACGCTCTTATAGAGTATCAAACCTTTTCTCCTGAAGCATGTTTTTTTTTTTTTTTTCTGGGTCATAGGAATAGGAATGGAATTTGATGTAAGACCAACTTACGTGTGGAAAGGCTTTTGTATGTGGGGGCATGCCTCAATGAGAGCCCTTGTATAGGAGGTCAAATACGTGTAAGAGAAACCCGTCCACTCATCCAATAACCGGATCCACTGTACTAATTTACTGTTGGAATTTCTTATCTGCCATAGGGGCTGTACACGAGTCAAGCTAGCTCAGAAGGCTCACTTGACTCGGCTCGACTTAGCTCGGATTGACTCGGCTTGAAAGGCTTACTCAAGGCGTACCAAGCTTGTTTACTAAAGCTCGAGTTGAGTTCAAGTCAAGTTCAACCATGGTGTATTTCAACTTGACTCGACTCGAACTCGACTTGACTCAAAGCTTGAGCTCGACTCGGCTCACTTAATAAATTTTAATAATATTATATATATATATATATATATATATATATATATATATATATTATATTATATTAATATTAAATATATAATATATATTTAAGTTTAAAAAAAGAAGTTAAAACTTAAAATTTTTTACTAAAAAATCCTAACTGACCTTACCCATCCCCATTCTCTCTTTTTCTTTCCCTTACCCTACCGAGGTAAACTCGACTCGACTCAAGATAAACACGACTCGACTCGAACCACTAGCTGGACTCGAACTCGACTCAAAAGCTTTGGTAAACAAGTTAAGCTTCAATGTTGAGCTCGAGGGTAAGCTCGACCTCAAGCTCGAACTCAAGTATAGCATGAACGAGTCAAGCCGAGCTTGGCCCACCTTGACTTAACTTGGCTCAATGTACAGCCCTATCTGCCCATGTCTCTCCTGCGAGTTTGACCTGACTATAATTAGCCAGACAACAATACTTTTAGTCCATAGATTGGGAAGCGGATTGGCTAGTGTACCACACACCAGCTATATAGCTGCTGTAGGTATGTGTCATGCGAAGACTAGCACTATTGCTCCTCGAGCTCTCAGTTGTACGAATGGTTCAAAGGAGATCAAAATTACATGGCCCCATAGTGATGTATTTATTATATCTACACTGTTCATCTATTTTTAGAGATCATTTTAGAACATTATTAAAAAAATGAATCATATCCAAAGATCATTTGGACCACACCACAAATAGTAGTGGAGATAATGATTTTCACCATTAAACAATTTGTAGGCCCACCATAACATTTATTTTCCATCCAATCTGCTCATAAGGTCTCAAAGACCTGAATGAAGAGGAAAAATAAATTTTATATTAATCCAAAAGTTTTGTGACCCCAAAAAAGGTTTCAATGGTAGACGTTCAATCCCCCACTTCTTTTTGCAATGCAGTCCACTTGATAGTTAGATCCGTCTTATTTTTCATCTCAAGCCTTAAGACGAGCGCGCCAAATGGATGGAGGGTTTGGATATAACACATACTTCATGGTCAAACCCACAGAACTTACTTGTTGGGTTAGTTATACGTGTCACATGTAATTTCTCCGTGCTAGCCTATTATCTGTCATGCTTTGATAGAGTGTATTAAACCTTTTCTCCGTGCTGGCCTATATCTATCACGCTTTGATAGAGTGTATCACACCTTTCCTCCCAAAGATTTATTTATTTATTTTTATTTTTTATTTTTAGTTTTTTTATCATAGGAATGAAATTTGATGTAAGACTAATGTTGGGGGTCAAATATTGCATATTAAACCCCAGTTATTGCCTGGATTTATGAACATGGTACTGTTTAACGGCCTTATTTTAATCGTGTTTGTGATGCAAGGTGTATTTAGGAGCCTGGATTGAAAATTAATATTAAAAGCATGGATTTGACACTCTGAAGCCACCAAGGCAAGGGACGAACCCCAGAGGACCAAGATCAAAAAAATTACATGCCAGAGATCCGAGAAAATTAGGCCACTCACGTAAAACGGGCTCTAAAATTATCTAGAATGCGAGATCACAGGGTTCCCACCATCCGTTCGACTTAAAAATTCATATATGGCCTGAGGACAATAAATTAACCGTACACATCAAATTTCGGCCATTTGATCCTTGTGGAAGTGGCCCAACGAATAGATCAGCCCCTTAAATCCTGATTTGAGGCCTGCCTGATATCTGGATATGCTTCAAATTTGGTTTTAACCCCTTAAATGGGGTGATAAAATAAATGGATGGCATGAAATTCTCATATACATCGTCGTGGGACCCACATGTGCATTGCACGTGTATAGTGTGGTGCTCCAGCCGCACACCGGTTTTCAAGAACTCGGTCAGCAAGTGCTGACCGAGGATTTCTCAAAAAAATTCGAAGATGCAAAGCATCTAATGCACGTCATCTAATTTTTTATTGTGGGCCCCACCCATCATGTATTTTTATGATTTAGACCGTCTATTATGTCTCTAGGGTAGGCGTGACCCTCACCTAGGTGGCCTTTTGGCCCTATACACGTGTATGCACTTGGATCGTCGAAAAATGCTGAATGAACGATGAGTTGGTTTGATACAGTGGATCACACCAAAACTCACCACTCCTTCCCGACTAGTTTTTTACTAGGAATCCAATGAATAGGTCAGATTTCTCAGAAAACATCACTGTGGAACTCACCGAACATGTCAGCGGAATGAATTTCGTAGGATACGCATGGCCATGAAATCTGAGACTTGTGGGGCATTCTGTGATCTTGATCACGGTCGGATTACTGATCTAAACTGTCCAAAATCCTCAAAAAGCTAGGTATGGGAGGCAGAGATTGGGATGAAAGGTCGGGAAGAGGCCATGGATCAAGAGGTAAATCTGGGGAATGAGAATGGGTGGGCGAAGGGCCGGACAAAGTATTAGCGGGTCCCTGAAAAGCAACAAGATCCTCCACATCGAATGTGGAATTAATTCTCATAGAAGATGGAAGATTTACCTCATACGCATTGAGACCATTTCGCTTTATAATTTTAAAGGACCCGATGCTGCGCACATGTAACTTACGAACGACCCCTAGAGGGTACCACTCGGGCCTGATGCAGACCATCACAGAGTCCCCAATATTAAACTCTTTAAAACTTCTATGTTGGTCAGTAGAAAATTTGTAATGTTCATTACTAGTAGTGATCTTTCGCCTGATTTCTTGATGCAATGAATGTATGTGATGTGCAAAAGACTCTGCAGACTCTGATGGCCTATGAGACAATGACATAGGGATAAGATCAATAGACTTACTAGGCTTGTAACTAGTAACAACTTCAAAAGGACTTGTAACCAGTAACGACTTCAAAAGTCATTCAAACGCAATACAGTTTGCATTCCTGCGTAAACGCAAGTGGCTGCATAATTCTACACCGCCCTTACGCGCAGCAACCGACTCCAGCTCTCCTCACTGTCCACCAACTTTGCTTCTTATAAAAAGAGAGAGAGAGAGAGAGAGAGAGAGAGAGAGAGAGAGAGAGAGAGAGAGAGAGAGAGAGAGAGAGAGAGAGAGAGAGAGAACGTGAAGACAATCTAATCTTTGGGCAATCGTAGAGGCGAGCTTGGGCGTGAATGGAGGAGAGAGAGACGCCGTGGGTCGGCTAGAGTCTTCTTCTTCATCTTAGTCTTCTACTCCTTTAATGCTTTTATTTTAGGAATTTTAGTTAACCATGTTTATGATTAGCTAAACCCCTTAGTTAGGGCTAAGAAGTGAAGCTTGTAACGTGATTAGGATGGTAGTTTTGTTTTGATTTATGGTTATTGAACTCTTATGGATTCTAGCTTGATTATTAAGGAATACATTTAGTTTTTAATGGTTTATTGTGACTCAAATTACAGTAGATCTGCAATTGCTTTGAGTATGTTCTTTTCATTATGAGATTGTGAACTTAGGAGGCCCGGTTGTTCACCATCATCTCCTGGGCATGGTTGGGTGATGGAACCCTTCATAACTTTTACAATTCTCTTATGATTGGTTGTAGGTTTGGTAAATTGTTGTTGTTTGTCATAGTCTCCTGGGCATGGTTAGGTGACGGGATCACTTGTAAATTTTTGCTATTTTTATCTATTGATGATTAGACCCATGAGAAGTTCAGAGATCTGACAAATCTCCTCTTACCAACTGGATAAGATAGGACTTCGATTCAAGTTGTCCTTGAATCATTGTTAGGTAGCTTTTCAATTACCACAAGGGGATCCTTGGCACCTTAGTTTCCTACCTTTGAATTTATAAGTTTTAGATTAATACTTTCACCATTATTCTCTCACATTTATTCGAATTAGATTTCATCTTCTCCTAATTCTAGTTCGAGTTATTTTCAGATTACGTACAGGTTTTAGTCCGTTGGGATTCGACCTAGGTCTCATTGAGTTTATTACTACTTCTCAACCCTATACTTGGGGTGTGAACAAGTTTTTTACGTTGTTGTTGGGGACTGACAGCTACGATTCTTTAAAATTAATTGGTTTTAGAATTAGTTTAAGATTAAGATTTTACTAACTTTAGTTATAGATTTTCCTTTTTATTTGATTTTTAAAACTGACTTTCTTATTTTGTAGGGTTATTGATAGATCTTTTAAATTGGTAATTTCATCCTAATTTATTTACTTTCTCTATTCTTTAGATTAGGTCTTATCTCTTAGATACTAACTTGGTTTGTTTTGTTTTGTAAGATCTTAACATAGGAACTTCTTATTTTGTAACACCTTTCTAACTTCTCCTCTTACTTTCTATACTTTTGTAAGAATTTTTTTTTAAAAAAATTCCTCTAAGATTAGACTCAGAATTAGGGTTCACCATGAAAGCTTAGGTACGTATCTATGCTGAGATGAATAAGCAGTTTTGGAGAATGCCTGAGGGTTTTGGAATTCAATGTATACCTCAAGATTTTTCTCCATCGAGAACCGACATTGAGAACCGACTGAAATATTATGTTCCATCGTTTAATAGGTCCATATACGATCATAAATATGAGAATGAGGGTTATTTTCAATCATCATATTCTCTCATGTATGATTAGTATGACTATAACCAGTAGAAGAGGTCATAGTCATCCTCCTAAATTGGGTTTATGTGAACCTCAACTCAATCTAAGAATAGCAATCTCATCTTAAGTGTGCATTGTACTGAACTAGAATATAATGAGTATTGGGATGACGATCATGAATGTGCAGCCCCAATTTTCCTAGAATTAATCTCAAATTTGGTCTAGGTCAATGATCACGAAGTATACGAAGTGAGCGGTCATAATGAGCTACTCCACTCACCTGACATATCTGATTTAAAAGTGGATGAGCTCCTTACAACCAACCTTTTTATCTCTTGTGAGACATGTTTGGACCACTCCCTTGAATTGAATGATGATATGATTCGGGAAATAGATGAGTTGCTTGATACGACTATGGAATTTGAACCCACCCAGTTGAGGCCACCATCTGAACTATCGAGTTTTGACGATTCAATGGCTCTTCTGAGTAGTATCAATGAACTGAGTCCGCACATCAAAGCTTCATCTACAGACCCTTAATCTGTCTGTGCGAGGCTGGAGCAAGAGAGCGTACCTACGTTTACTTTTAAAGATGATGGATTCTTTGGGCAGCACATCACAAACTTCAAGGTGAAGAATGAATCACTCTCAGATGAATTTTTCAAATCTTTGGATGATTTTTTGGCACACTTTACAGATTCAAATGATCCTATGATAAGAGACACAGTAAATGCCTTGCAAGTTAACATCTCAGTAGTTATCACGGACCGAGAGAACTCTTACTCTGAAGCCTCTCCCTCCCCAGATCCTCACTGTCTACCATTAAAGGAGGAGAAGCTGACAATGAAACCGAAGTTTAGAACTTCGGAATATGTTAAGACTAGATCACTTCTTGAGAAGTTTTTTGAATTTTATTAACTGATAGTCTCTGATTCACCATGGGATACTAATGTTGAAATTGCTTCTGTCACAGGTGAATCATATATTTAGTTTTGATACCTCAAGCGATTCAACAAAAAAATTCTGATAAGGTACATAAGTTTATCTGGAAAGTCATGCTATAGGGCGTCCAAGCCTATTGCAAAAAGGATTTTTGGATGATCATGTTATTATGCCCCAAAATTTGGGTACCCGAAGAGGGTGTCCAGGACCCGAATTCCAAACCCGTGACCTATAAAAAAAATATAAATATAAATATAAAGTATGACAATTACATATGCATTTCATTTTCTCTCACCATAGCCCATAATTTTAAGATCCAAACACATGTTAAGATAACTAATTACATAATCTGTTACTAAATTGATGCATAATTATTTAACTTAACTTGAAATAAGAAAGTCAAGTCAAAACATTACTACATTCAGAGTTCTAAAATAAAATAAAATTGATCCAATATAGAATGACATGCCACATGCATCCAACCACATTCAATGCTCTACTACTAATAGTAGTACCCTGCATCTTCAAAATACTCATAACCTGAAACTGTTAAAACATAATGAGTTGACAACTTAATAGGATCACATTAATCCTGAGTTAAAAGCCTCACAAATATTACCAAATTTAACCTCAACATATTAATCAAAATAAGGCGAACATTGGATATAAAATCATAATTAATAATTTGACATTCATGAATATGAAATGAATAAATTGTTTAACATAGCTTTTCTTAAAATACTAAGATTTGGAGTGGGCAAAACACTTATGTGTGTTGATCCTTTTAGGGGATGACCCACTGTAAAGCACTGATGTTGATCCTTTCATGGTATGACCCTCTGCAGAGCGCCGATATAACCTTTTAGGGACAAAAGCCCAGGGTAGTGCACCCGTGTGTATTGATCCTTTTAGGAAATCACCCAGGGTAGAGCGCCCATGCTGGTCCTTTTAAGAATGACCCTGGGTAGAGAACTCGTAGGAATCATTGTATTAAAAAATAGTTCACATAAAATGCATCTAACTTACAAGAAAATATGACAGATATAGTTTCTATGTTCACATAATGAATATTCATTATCACTATTAGATAATATTAAATAGAAGAAATAATATTTGCATTGCTTCAGTCAAATAAAGAATATCTTAATGTCTAGATTATATATATAAGGCAATTACTTATGAATTTTTCAATAAAAAATGATCACCTACCTGTTGTGATGATAAAACACTGAAATTTCATAGGATTATTCTCTGGATAATAAAGTCTGTTATAAATCTGATTCGATGTAACGATCATGAACAAAATTGAATTTGTATGCTAGAATTGGTACGATCAGATAAGATTTACCTATGGTTCCAATACAATTCTCATAATTAGGGTTTTTATCTATACAAAAACTCCTAAAAATAAATAAATAATTACAAGCTAATTGACTCAGTGAGTTGGCTTATTTTACAATTATATATTGCTTTCAAATTAATTATCTAGGAAACAATTTTCCTATTATAGGATGTAATATACATACTAAGACCCAAAATATTAATTAATGGTCGGATCTATTTTTAATTAGCCATATGGAAAGATTTACTTACCATAATGCTAGTTTACATAAAATAGACGGTGTTGGTATAGATGAAGAAGGCGATCATGTTAGAATCTGGATTGATGCATTTTGCAACATTGACAGCTGTAGATGGTTCTTACGGGCTGTATAAAACTTGTAGGCTCCACAGATTGAAGCTTCAGATTGATTTTATTGGTCGATTCTGAACTTGAAAAGTACAACTACTAGTTGCATGAATTTGATAAATAGGAAGAAAAAAAGATTTTAAAGATCTCAATGGTAGGCTTTTCAATGGCTGTGAATTAATGAGTGAGCGGGCTGGTATCAATGATGAAAATCTCTACAATCGTAAGAGAGGAGATTTGTATAGGAAGGAGTCTGGGAGAGGAAGGAACATGAGATCGTGACTTCGTGCACAAGGCAGATTTCTGCTTTCAGCTATTGTAACTGTAAGGAGTGGATAATGATGTAGGGTTCGCCATAATGGCTGAGAGAAATCAGGCCATTAATCAGGTTTCACAGGTACTAGTGCTAAAAACTTAGTTTAAATCAAGCTTCAAGGTGAGCCACGTAAAATGTTTTTAGGCAAAAGATTTCAAGGGCTAAGGTTAATCGAGGGTTTGGGTTCATTGGACGGTTTAGATTAAGGAGTGGGTCCCACCATAATGATGGCATGGATGGTCAGATGGGTTCATGTGCGCAACTGTACAACAGAGAACAAGGAGAGAGAGAGTCGTGGAGGAGAGGGTGTTCATGACGCACGTCACTTTACTTTGGTTTTTTTTACAGAGAGTGGGCCCCACAAGAATGATGTGATAAATCACCATTTGTCAGTTTTGCCAATCAAAGTTAGGGTGTGTGCCCAAAAATGAAGGCCATCCACAGCTTATGTGGGCCACACCATATGTAACGACGGAACTCACCGTTTAAAATAATAATTAAAAAAGGAGTATTACACCTGTTGAGGAACTTACTGAGAAACTTATAAAGATATTGGCCGTAAGAAGAACATTGCAGCATGATCGAGTAGTTTTTTTCTGCTTTCATAAGACTAGGGTAGTTTGCTTTATGCTGTTCTAAGATAAATAGTTTTATGCCATTAGATTAGTTTACTTCCTATATTGTTTTAGGATAGTTTGCTTTCGTATCTTCACTCTCGTGCTGACCGACATGCTGTGATCATTATGGAAACGTCCTTTACAATTCCTTCATTCAGGTACTATCTTCTCATCACTTCTCATTTACTTTCGTTGTCCCATGTGCATTGCATGTTCATATATCTTCTACATTGAGGATAATGTAGATTTTAGGTTGGGGATTGGAGATTAGGTTTTCTAATTAGTGTTTTCTTGGTCTTGAGCAGAAATTTATGAAAACTTTTAAATTTTTCTGAAATTTCTTGTGAATTCGAAGTGATTTTGATGACCATCTTGGATTTAGAATTACAAGATAAGTGATGTTGGTAATTTATGACTCTTAGATTCAGTTATTTGTTAGATTTCACAGTTAAGTTTGAACTGTTAATCCATGATTAGAAGTTTTAAACATTGATTGAGTTATGATTTCACAAGACACATTTCGCTTGCACATTAAGGTTTCAGTTCGATATTGAATGGTAACTTGGTGATCATTAAGCATGGAAGGAACTAACCTAGGGAATGTGTCTATCATGTTCAATAAGAAGAATATAGGAAAAAAAAAAGAACTTTTTGAAAAAAAGAATGAATGAATGAAAGAAAAAAAAAAGAATACCCATCTAAAAAACAGTTGTTATCAGAAAAGGGTTGGGTGTACGATCTTCACCGTAGGTTTTCTCCCTACAACTGTAGATTCGATTCCCCTCCCCTGTTGAGGGTCAAATATTGCATATTAGACCCCAACTATTACCTGATTTTACGAATACAATACGGTTTAACGACCCATTTTGATCGTGTTTGTGATGCAAGGTGTATTTAGGAGCCTGGACTAAAAAAGGGTACTAAAAGCATGGATTTGAAAGTATGAATTCACCAAGGTAAGGGACAGACTCCAGGGGACCAAGATCAACGGATTTACACGCCAGAGATCTGAGAAAATCGAGAAACTGAAGCTCAAATGGCTTAAATGACGTCCAAAATGCGATCACAGGGTTCCCACCATCTGTTCAGCTTGAATTTGTATATATGACCTGAGGACTATAAATTAACCGTACACGCCGAAAATCAGCCATTGGATCTTTGTGGAAATGACCCAACAGACAGATCAGCCCATGAATATCTGATTTGGGGCCAACCTGATCGCTGGATACGCTTCGATTTTGGACGTAGCGTCTTAAAGGAGCTGACAAAATGGATAGATGGAGCGGCTTTCACATGTACATTAAGGTGAGACCCGCTTTACATAAGTGGAGTGCACAGAATTGCACTTGCTGTGCACCAAGAAAGTGAAGTAGGTCAACACAACAGTTCAAAAATGACAGTGCCATTCTCTGTTTGAAACAGGGATTTGTGGTCTTCACTTGTAGGCCATCATCACGGTTCGAAAGTCCAATCCGAACTGTCAATTAGAATCTCAGGGTCCATATTACAAGGGCCTAGTTGTCGAAACTTTAAGAAGATAGCAAGAACTGTGTCCTAACCATTCCAACGGCAGAATCATTGCCGCAAGATCAATCAAGTTCGCCACGTGATTAACGCTCCAAAACCAGCCATCTTGGAATGGTTTTTGGAGAAGAGACTAATGGACAATGTGGATATCTTAAAATGTTAGCCAAAGTGGGCCCCCAAGCTTCAACATAGCTAGGCGTGCGTAATTACGAGCGTCCGGACGCTGCCCGGTTTCTTCGGTCACAACTTGATCAAGATCACATTATGATGCGTGATTTGGATCGTTCAAACGTTATAAAAGGGGGTCCTGAACCGACTTTAGTCCCAAAACTCAGTCTAAATGCAAGCGCGGTTTGCATTTTCGCTGCGTAGCCTCTATTTTCACCAACTGCTGAACCGACTCTTGTGTGAAAGAGTTCTACCAACACGGAGCCTTCCACTGCCCTTTGTTTCCTATAAGAAAGAAAGAGAGAGAATGTGAAGCATGATTCAATTGGCACTCGAGATAGTGGGCAGCTGTGGAGGGGACGTGGAGCAGAGAGAGAGAGAGAGAGAGTAATATTTATTTTATTTATTTTTACTATTTCTTTCTTTTAAGATGTTTAGCCTAATCATGTCTTTTCTAGGCTAAACCTCTTAGTTAGGTCTAAGAGGTGAAGCTTGTAGTGTAATGGAAGATTTTTTTACTTGTGTCTTTTATTTAGATTGAATTGATATTCATTTTAGTTTAATTAAGGGAATGTTTTTAGTTTTTAATGGTCTGTTGTGATTAAAATTACAATGGGTCTGCGATAACTTTGAATATGTTCATTTTCTTTTTATGTTTATGATGTCAGGAAGCTCTGCTATTCACCATCATCTCTTGGGCATGGTCGGATGACTGTACCCTTCATAACCTTCATACATTATTGATTGTTTGGTAATTAGTTTAATTCTATTATTTACTTTGTCTCCTAGGCATGGTTTGGTGATGAAATACATTCTAATTCATATACCTTTCATCTCATGAAAACTATATTAAAGGAAGTTCAGTTGATTTTCATGATTATACCCTTCAACTGGATGAAGATGAGACTCTAAGTCCAGTTGAGTTCTTGAAACAGGCATAAGATCTCCCTGATCTCTATAAGAGGATCCTCTGAATCCCTAGTTTCCTACTTCTGATTTTTTTAAAATTTAGATAAATATTTCATAATTATTCCTTAAATTTCATTTGATTTAGATTTCATTTTAATATAGCTCTAGTTCTACTTAGTTTCAGATAACGTACAGGTTTCAGTCCCTTGGGATTCGACCTCGATCTCACCGAGTTTATTACTACATCACAACCCTATACTTGGGGAGTGAACATCCCCCTCGATGGAAAAATCAAAAGGTGGAAGAATAAAAAGAAGAAATGTAAGGCAAGTTCAAATTTAGATTTTAGTTGTCCTGATTGCTCTTTTGATCATCAATGTTATCATGGAACTTAATGATTGAATCTTTTAATGATGATAAGTAGAGACTACACTATAAACCCATCGAACTCAATGTTTAGAATTTTTTCTAATTGATGGACTAATACTTTGAATTTGATTATGAATTTTACCATGTGCTTGAGTCTAGGAGAGAGTAATACCCAACATTCATGAGTCTTAGAATTCTCGTATGTGGATTATTTTTCAAAAATCACTCGAGTTTATAAAAATTATCCTGTAATTCTCAAACGTGTTTTTCACACACTTTGCTTGAGACTAACAAAATGCTGGTTGGGGGTTGTGTTGAGGGTCAAATATTACATATCAGACCCTAGTTAATCGTGTTTGTGATGTAGGGGGTATTTAGGGCCTATTCTGAAAATTGGTATTAAAAGTGTGAATTTAACTCTCTGAAGTCACCAAGGCAAGAGACGGACCCCAGAGGACTGAGATCGAAGAAATTACATACCAGAGATCTGAGAAAATCAGGTCACTCATGTAAAACGGGCCTGAAAATCGTCTAGAATGTGAGATCACAGGGTTTCTACCATCCGTTCGACTCGAAGCTTCATATATGGCCTGAGGACCATAAATTAACCGTACACGTCAAATTTCAGCCATTTGATCCTTGTAAAAGTAGCCCAATGGACAGATTAGTCCCCTAAATCCTAATTTGGGGCCCACCTGATATCTGGATATGCTTCAAATTCGGTTTTAACCCATAAAATGGGGTGATAAAATAAATGGACGACATGAATTTCTCATATACATCACTGTGGGACCCATATGTGCATTGTATGTGTATAGTGTGGTGCTCCAACCGCATACCAGTTTTCAAGAACTCGGTTAGCGACCAAGGATTTCTCAAAGAAATTTTAAAGACGCAACAGCGTCTAACGCATGTCGTCCATTTTTTGATTGTGGGCCCCACACATCATGTATTTTTATGATTTGGACCGTCCATTATGTCTCTAGGGTAGGCATGACCCTCGTTTAGGTGGCCCTTTTGACTCTATACACGTGTATGCACGTGGATCATTGAAAAATGCAGGATGAATGACGAGTTGGTTTAATACAGTGGACCACACCAAAACTTAATAAAAATCACTCTTACCTAACTAGTTTTTCACCAGGAATCCAATGAACTGGTCAGATTTCTAAAAAAAATCATTGTGGAGCCCACCGAACACGTTAGCGCAATGAATTTCGCAGGATACACATGGCCATGAAATTCGAGACTTTTGGAGCATTCCGTGATCTTGATCACGGTCGGATTACTGATCCAAACCCTCCAAAATCCTCAGAAGTGGGTCTTTACCTTAACTAAGGAGCCAAAATCAGAGTTTGGGATAGTCAGCCATCCCAAAACTCATTCAAACGCAATGCAGTTTGCTTTCCTATGCACGTTGCTGCGTAAGCGCAAGTAGCTGCATAATTCTACGCTGCTCTTACATGCAGCAACCGACTCCAGCTCTCCTCACCATCCACCGACTTTGCTTCTTTTAAAAAGGGAGAGAGAGAGAACGTGAAGACCATCTGATCTTTGGGCAATCATGGAGGCAAGCTTGGGTGTGAACAGAGGAGAGAGACACACCGTGGCCCGCTAGAGTCTTCTTCTTCATCTTAGTCTTTTGCTCCTTTAATGCTTTTGTTTTAGGGATTTTAGTTAACCATGTTTATGATTGGCTAAACCCCTTAACTAAGGCTAAGAGGTGAAGCTTGTAGCGTGATTAGGATGATAGTTTCACTTTTATTTATGGTTATTAAACTCTTATGGATTCTAACTTGATTATTAAGGAATACTTTTAGTTTTTAATGGTTTATTGTGACTCAAATTACGGTAGATCTGCAATAGCTTTGAGTATGTCCTTTTCATTATAAGATTGTGAATTTAGGAGGCTCTATTGTTCACCATCGTCTCCTGGGCATGGTTTGGTGATAGAACCTTTCCTAACTTTTACAATTCTCTTATGATTGGTTGTGAGTTTGGTAAATTATTATTGTTTGTCATAGTCTCTTGGGCATAGTTAGGTGACGGGATTACTTCCAAATCTTCGTCATTCTTATCTATTGATGATTAGACCCATGAGAAGTTCAAAGATCTGACAAACCTCTTCTTACCAACTGGATAAGATAGGACTCTGATTCAAGTTGTGTCCTTGAATCATTGCTAGGTAACTTTTCAATTGCTACAAGTGGATCCTTGGCACCTTAGTTTCCTACCTTTGAATTTATAAGTTTTAGATTAATATATACTTTCACCATTATTTCTTCACATTTATTTAAATTAGATCTCATCTTCTTCTGGTTCTAGTTCGAGTTATTTTCAGATTACATACAAGTTTCAATCCCTTGGGATTCAACCTCGGTCTCACCGAGTTTGTTACTACATCACAACCCTATACTTGGGGTGTGAACAACTAACTTACCATGAGAAAGACTTCTACGTGGGGGCGTGCTTGAATGAGCACGCCCTTGTATAAGAGGTCAAATACGTGTAAGAGAAACACCATATATTTTTCTAGGAACTCGAATCCTCTGTACTAATTTACTGTTAGAAATTCATATCTGTCCATCTTTCTCCTACGAGTTTGACCTGACTATAATTATCCAGACAACATTCCTTTTAGTTCGTGGACTATAGACGACCGACTCGGATTAGGCACAACCCAGCCAATCCCAAGCTCAGAACATGCTAGGGCTCTAACGGCCCATTGTAATTTATGGGTTTATCAACTCTATTTAGATCATTTTATGATACAAGCCAAAAAAATAAGACAAATCCAAGGCTCAAGTGAACCACACCATAGAAAGTACCAATGATAATGACTCACACCCTTGAAACTTTCTTAATGCCTATCGTGATGTTTATTAGCCACTGTCACAAGGTCACGTAGACTTAGATGAAGGCAAAACAGAATTATCGGCTTGATGTAAAACTTCTACAACTCCTAAGATGTTTTTAGTGGTGGGCATTTAATACATATTGTGTGTCCCAGTTTAGCCTTGGATCTGCCTCATTTTAAAGCTTATAAAATAAAATGATATGAAAATATATATAGATAAATAGTGTTGATAAACCAATAAATCACGGTGGGCTACTTAGAACCCCAACCCATTCCAAGCTCAAGATATGCAAGGTAGTGTCCATTCACCACAGTTTGTAGTAACTGTAGAATGGCCTAGATTTATGACATGTATGGCATTCTCTATACTTCTAATAGGTGTAGGGCTCCCTCACGATCAAATCAAGACTCAAATGTAATGCTGACAGTGGTAAACACCTCCCCTCAATTTTTTATTATTGAGTTTTTCTCCCAGAATACACTTTTAGGTTACAGTGGGAGCTTAAAAAATCACTCATTTTAAAACTCTACTTTTCTACACTTAAGGCTTTTGGTACTTTTTTATTTTAGGGGATGGAAATGCTCCTCGACATTCTTTTCTATACATGAATATTGTAAGACTTGTATCTTGGTCCGTACCTTTCCGTAGACTTCCGCGGTCTTACCGGTTGAATTCTGGCAACCTTCGACCCTTAACCGATATCGACGCGCGACCCTGATTCATGTACCGACAACCCGAGTCGACGCAACCCAAGATCACTACCATAGCGACCGCGCCGTCGTTGCGGTTCCGATACCGCGACTCGTGCGCCGAGGCGATACCCTAGTCAAGAGATGTGGGCCAAAGTTTGGTGCGAGAAAACACCGCGCGTTGTGAAACCCGAGGGAATCTCTACGATATTTCACATCAATCACATCAATCCCATCAATCAATCAATCCATCAAGCCATCACATGTCAAGTACACATCACTTTCATCTATTTTTTCAAGCAACCACAAAAGTCTCCCAAACCCATACCTCTCTTACACAAAAAGCCACAAAAGTCTTCACCACCCATACCTCTCTTACAAAAATTCCTCAAAAGTCAATACTTTCTTACACCCCATCACCACATCCATCCATCACTCTCTCTCTCTCCCTTTACAACTCCTCTCTTTCTCATTTCAAATCTCCAAGCAACAAAAACTTTCAAGCTCCATACGTATGAGGATTTCTCCAAAATTTTCAAGCTTCAAGTGTGGTCCACTTTCCTACCCCATCATCTCCCATCTCAACCCTTCATACCTTATCTTAACCATTGAAATCCAAGCTAAGGTGCCAAGGAACTCCTAGGAGTAAGAAGATCGGACGGTGGGTGCCTCTATAGGGTAGTTTCTTTCTTATTTTTATGATGGGCCAAGTGAGACCCACCAATCAATGGTGCGGATCTCGCTTAGGACCCTAAGATAAGGTCGATGGCCCACTTGGATCATCATGATGTTTACTCCATTGCATTTGAGAGGTCATCTAGACCGTCCATATCGGTGGGGAATGGATCTCCACCGTTGATTTACATTTTCGATGGTCCCACGTACAAAGGGATCCGTTTATTATATGATTTCATTTAAGGGAGGGCTCATAGTGGCGGAGCCCTCCATCACAAAGCGTGTCCCACTCTCCATGTCGCTCTCTCTCTTTTATTTATTTTATTTTATTTTATTTTTATGCAATAGGATTGTGTGGCCCACTTAAATGGATCCCACCTTGAGATTTATTTTGTTCAAATTTTTATTCAAGTGGGGCCCACCTTAGACGTTGTACCCATGTCACCCATCAGTGGTGGCCCACTTCATCAGGGCCCACCACTATCTATAAAATAAAAAAAAAAAAAAAACAAAACCGTCCGGCATCTGGGACGCTGGACGTTTCAAAAGAAAGAAGAAAAGGGAAAGATGAAAGGCGGTATTTGGGTGGCCCACTTGCTTAGGCCCCACCGTGATGTATTTAGACAATCCAAGCCGTCTACCCTCTTACCTACAGTGTTTTAGCCGTTGGGTAGAAGTTTGGGGCTAATTGGAAGACCTGGTGGGCCATAGCATCAAAGAATGCATCACTACCATTCAAGGATCCTTTTCCTTATTTTATTTCATTTTCTATCATCAAAAAAATTCAAACTTTAGACTCTTCGGGCTCGTCTTGGGCTAGGGAAACCAATGGATGGAGTGGATTTAGGCGATGTGGACCCCACCTTCGAAAATCTCCAAAAAAACAGTTTTTCCCAAAATTTGCAAGAGGCCTTGCCTCTTGCTTCTGACAGCAGCTACACGCAGCAGCGTGCAGGCGTGCGGGCGGGCGGCGTCCAGCAAGGGACCCACGGCTCCAGCCGTGGGCCCCACCATAAGGTTTGTTTGTCATCCAACCTGTTCACGAGGTGGGTCCCCTCCTCAGGTGGGCCCCCTCCAAATTTTGGCTCGATCCAGAACTCGGGTGGCCCACACCACATGAAACAGTGAAAATGGAACGTCTACCATTGAAATCTTTTTGGGGCCCACAGAAGTGTTGGATCAAGCTGAAATTTATGTTTTCCCATCAACTAGGCCCGAGTGACCTTATGAACGGGTTGGATGGCATCTGAGTAGTATAGTGAGCCCCACATGGGACCCACCATGACGCATGTGTCTTAGTCCACCGTCCAGAGGACGGTGACGCCCACCTTGCTGCTGCATTGCCTCCACCGTCCAGCGGACGGTGGAGCCCTCCTTGATGCGTGTGTCATTCCCACCGTTCAGCGGTAGTGGGACCCACCATGATGCATGGGATGCATCCAGACCGTCCATCCGCTTGGTGAAATCCTTTTAAGGCATGAGCGGCTGGTTGGGTGGGCCACTCATGTATGGCTAGGCCCATTTGAATTGTAAAAGGCCTATGGGTTAGGCCCATTTGCTTTATTTAAGGCCTATGGGTTAGGCCCATTTGGATTGAAAAAGGCCTATGGGTTAGGCCCACTTGAAACACATAAGGCCTATGGGTATAGGCCCACTTAATATGTTCCAAGTCCATATGATTAAGCCCTTTTGATGTATTCCAAGGCCCATGAAATTGGACCCATTTGATGCATTTTTAAGCCCATGGATGTAAGCCCTTTTGATATATGAAAGGCCTAGGGGTTTAGGCCCACTTTGATATGCATGCAAGGCCTAAGGGTTAGGGCCCATTTGGCATACATATGGGGTTCAATTGGTATGGCCCATTCGTTACCTTTAAGACCCATGAATTAAGCTCATTTGATGCAGTCCAAGGCCCACGGGTTTTGACCCATTGCAATGCACATAAGACCCATTGGTGTAACCCATTGTTGAGGGTCAAATATTACATATTAGACCTTAGATATTGTCTGGATTTACGAATATAATGCTGTCTAATGGCTCGTTTTCTCATTCTTGTGTGGCAAAGTGATTTTATAAGCATGGATGGAAAAAGGACATTAAAAGTTGAGATTTAACGATCTGATGACGCCAAAGGCAAGGGATACACTCCAGGGGACCAAGATTGACAAATATACATGGTCAGAAATCCGAGAAAAGTTAGAAATTGAAGCTCAAGTGGCATGAAGGACGTCCAGAATGCAAGATCACGAGGTTCCCACCATCCGTTCGTCTCGAAACTTCATACGTCGCCTGAGGACCATAAATTAACCGTACATATAAAATTTCAGTCATTGAAGATCTCGGAAAGTGCCCCAACTGACAGATCAGCCCATAAACCGTTGATTCTGGGCCCACCTGATATCTGGAACTGCCTCAAAATTATTATTGACGCCTTAAATGAGGAGTCAAAACAGATGGACGGTGCAGATTTCTCCAAAACAGTGCAATGGACCCCATATGAGATGAGTGTGTACAGTGCACATGTGCACTCGTCGTGCACCAAACGAGTTAAGTCGGTCAGCAAGACGCTGACCGACTTTCTTCTTAAAAAGAAAAAAAAAAAGAAGAAGAAGGGAGGAAAGAGGGCTTGGAGGTTGGAGGCAGCCACGAGAGAGAGAATAGACGTTTTTTTTATTCTTTTTATTTTTATTTTGTTTGTTTTCTTTTAAGATGTTCAGCCCATCTATGTGTGGCTAAACCTCTTAGCTAGGGCTAAGAGGTGAAGCTTATAGCATGATAGGAGAACCCTGTGCTTGTGCCTTTTTGTTTAAACTGAATTGATGTTAATCTTCGTTGAATTTATGAAAATATTTTTTAGTCTTTAATGGTCTGTTGTGACTGAAATTACAATGGGTCTGCGATGCATTGAATATTTCTATTTCCTTTTCATATTTATGACGTCAGGACGTCCTGTTCTTCACCATAGTCTCCTGGGCATGGTTGGATGACGGTACCCTTCCTAACTTTCATACATGTGATTGGGTGGTAATTAGTTTAATTTTGTTGTTTGCCATAGTCTTTGGGCATGGTTTGGTGATGGAATCCATTCTAATTTATCTTCCTTTCATCTCTTCGAAAACTAGATCAACGGCAGTTCAGTAATTTTCATGATTTTTGATGCAAGCATAAGTTCTCCCTGATCTTTACAAGTGGATCCTCTGAATCCCTAGTTTCCTATCTCTGATTTGTTTCCTAAGTTTTAGATTAATTATTCTACAAATATTTCACCATTGCTAATTGATTTAGAATTCATCTTAGCCTAGTTCTAGTTCTAGATAATTTTAGATAACGTACAAGTTTTAGTCCCTTGGGATTCGACCTCGGTCTTACCGAGTTATTACTACATCACAACCCTGCCCTTGGGGAGTGAACAAGTTTTTGGCGCCGTTGCCGGGGATGTCGGCTACGTTTTTCTAAAATTAATTAGTTTTAGGATTAGATTTTCTTTTTAGAAATTTTTAATTCTAGGTTTAGAATCTTAGTTATTTTCCTTATTAGAAAATTTTCATAACTTTAGAAACTTTCTATTCTTCCATCTATCTGATTTTTAGAACTAACTCAAATTTTCTGTTTTGTAGAAAGCTTCTAATTTAGTAAGCTCTTTATAATTCTTCTTTCTTTGGAATTTCTTCTTTTCCCTAGAAATTAGTTTATTTTTAATTAGGACTTTTTACTCTTAAAAACTAACTTATTTTGGTTTGTTTTGCAGGTTTTTTAACTTAGGAACTCCGATTTGGTAACTTCTTTCCAACCCTCCCTTTTTCTAGATTTTTATTTTCTTTTTTAGGTTTAAGTTAGAATTTGAGGGCTGAGTGTGTTTTATGCCCCATTGGGCACGCGACAACACTCGACGTCTCGTGACTGAAGGAGGATTAGTTGAGGGGTTGACTGTCCATCGCAGGACTAGACACCACTTGAATTCTCCTGAGTTAGAAGACGTTATGGCTGAAAATCAACCTCAAGCACTACCCCAACCAAGGGTTGAGGAAGTACATGATGAGAATGAGGTGCATCAGGCACCCCCGCCTCGTACTTTACGAGATTATTTACAACCGGCGGGGGTAAGTACGCCCTCATGCATGATTTTTTCTGAGAATACAGGACATATGGACATCAAGCCAGGGGTTATCCAACTCCTTCCTAAGTTCCATGGGCTTGAGTCTGAAGAACCATACTTGCATCTGAAAGAGTTCGATGAAATCATAGGCACCTTATACTTTCCTAATGTATCTGAGGATACTATTAGGCTGAAACTCTTCCCATTTTCCTTGAAAGAAAAAGCCAAGACGTGGTTACATTCACTGCGTCCTAGATCCATTGGCACATGGAATGATATGCAGAGGGAATTTATAAAGAAAATTTTCCCACATCATAAGACAATTACCCTCAGGAGAGCAATCATGAACTTTGCCCAAAAGGAAGATGAAACATTCTTCCAATGTTGGGAAAGGTTCAAGGATCTGGTTAATGCATGCCCACAACATGGCTTTGAAATATGGCGCATTACAAATTTTTTCTATGATGGGCTAACATCTTCCATGCGCCAAATGGTCGAGACAATGTGTAACAGAGAATTCATAAATAAAAATGTCAACGAGGTATGGGATTACCTCGATAGTCTCGCTGAAAAAACACAATCATGGGACTATTACCCAAGGACGAACACTACGTCTAAGCCGACTCATTCAAGGGAAAAAGGAGAAATATATCTCCTGAAAGAGGATAATGATCTTAACGCTAAGGTGGCCAATCTCACCAGAAAATTTGAGGCCATGGAAGGAAGGAAGGAAAAGGTTAATGAAAGTGTTTGCGGCTTCTGTGATTGCAACATTCATACTACTGAAAATTGTCCTTCAATACCTGCCTTTCGAGATATATTGAATGAACAATCTAATGCCGTAAATAACTATCAAAGACCTTTCAATGGACCACCCTCTAATACTTACAATCCTGGCTGGAAAAATCACCCGAATTTTAGTTGGAGGAACGGACAAACTGCTACCCCTCAAGGTTTCTTCAATCAAAATCCAAATCAGGGGAAACCTCAAGAAGAATCGGTTCAAATTTCCATACAAGAGCTGGCGCGGACAATGCAAGGAATTTCAGATTTTATGCAAAAAATAGATTCACGTATGACGGCTATGGAAAAAGGGATGCTCCCTACACAATCACTCCCTAATCCGAAACCGCAATACGAGACAGGTGATCCCAGCTCTTCAAATCAAATGGGGCATGCTAAATCCATCACCACTCGTAGGAGTGGGAAGGTTACTGATAAAACCCTTCCGGTTAGGCCTGAAAAGCCTCAAGAACCAGAAGAGGACAACAATGATGGATCTAGTGGCGCCCCACAAAAATTTGAATCGGAACCTCTAGAAAAGCCAGTTGCTCCGTTTCCCCAACGGTTGGTTGAACCAAAACGTCTATCTAACTCTCAAGATATCCTAGAGGTGTTGAAACAAGTGAAAGTCAACATTCCTCTGCTTGACGTTGTAAAACAGATTCCTTCATATGCTAAATTTCTAAAGGATTTATGCACTACCAAACGACGAAAAAATGTTCAAAAGAAGATCTCCTTGACTGAGAAAGTGAGTGCCATCCTGAAACAAGATGTGCCGCAAAAATTCAAAGATCCTGGTTGCCCAACCATATCATGTGTAATCGGAAACTATCGAATTGATCACGCACTTCTTGACTTAGGAGCGAGCATCAATCTGATTCCGTATTCGGTATACCAACAGTTAGGTTTGGGTAAATTAAAACTCACTCGAACTACACTACAACTTGCTGATCATTCTGTTCGTATACCAAGAGGGATCATCGAGGATGTGTTGGTCCAGGTGGATAGATTCTACTACCCTGTTGATTTTATCATCTTGGACACCGAACCCATCAATGACACGAGCACTCAGATTCCCGTCATTCTTGGTCGCCCATTCCTGTCCACTTCAAATGCAATTATCAATTGCAGGAATGGTGTCATGAATATGTCCTTTGGAAATTTGACATTGGAATCGAATATCTTTTTCAATAACGGCAGCAACTCAGAGGATGATGACGATTTTCACGATGTTAATATGATTGATTCTTTTATGGAAGATAGAACGCATCTCACCTTATCCTCTGATCTTTTAGAGACGTGCCTGGCCCACTCCCATGATCTTGATGATGATATAATTAGGGAGACGTGTGCCATGCTTGATACTGCACCGGTACTTGAAGTTAACCGGTGGAGGCCACACATTGAAGAATTGCCCCAAACTTATGTAGTGCCTCTACCATCTAACCTCAAGCCACCGAAGCTTGACCTAAAACCTTTGCCCTCTGATTTAAATTATGTCTATTTAGGTCAAGATGAGACATATCCGGTGGTGATTTCTGCCCACCTGGAGAAAGAACAGGAGAGTATGCTGATATCTACTCTCATTGAGCATAAGGGAGCTCTTGGATGGACGATAGCGGACCTCAAGGGAATTAACCTATCGATTTGTACTCACCGTATATATCTTGAGGACAATGCAAAGGTTGTTCGGCAATCACAACGTAGACTAAATCCAAACATGAAGGAAGTGGTTAAGGCCGAGGTTCTCAAACTATTGGAAGTGGGGATCATTTACCCCATATCCGATAGTCAATGGGTGAGTCCAACTCAGGTAGTTCCTAAGAAGTCCGGGATCACCATCGTAGCCAATGTCAATAATGAACTCGTGCCGACCAGAGTTACTACTAGTTGGAGAATGTGCATTGACTACAGAAAGCTGAATACCGTCACAAGGAAAGACCACTTTTCTTTGCCCTTCATTGATCAAATCCTGGAAAAGCTAGCTGGTCATTCCTATTATTGTTTCCTTGACGGGTATTCAGGTTATAATCAGATTGAAATCGCCCCTGAGGATCAGGAAAAGACCACATTTACATGTCCCTATGACACCTTTGCTTACAGAAGGATGCCATTCGGGCTATGTAATGCCCCTGCCACCTTTCAGCGATCCATGACGAGTATCTTTTCTGACATGGTGGGGAAATATCTAGAGGTCTTCATGGACGATTTCTCTGTTTTTGGTTCATCTTTAGCGAATGCTTAGCAAGTCTTAAATGTGTGCTGAAAAGATGTGAAGAAAAGAATTTGGTACTTAACTGGGAGAAGTGCCATTTTATGGTTCAAAAGGGAATTGTCCTTGGGCATATCATCTCGTCCAAAGGAATCGAGGTAGATAAGGCAAAAATCGATCTTATCTCTAACCTACTTCCACCCAAGAACATCAGAGATGTGCGATCTTTCTTAGGACACGCAGGCTTTTACAGACGATTCATAAAGGACTTTAGTCTCCTCTCTCATCCTTTATGTAATCTTCTTCAAAAGGATACACCATACGAGTGGACTGAGCAGTGCCAAGAAGCTTTCACTAAGCTTAAGGGCATGTTAACCACTGCACCTATCATGCAGCCACCGACTGGAGTCTTCCTTTTGAACTTATGTGCGACGCCTCTGATTATGCTCTTGGAGCGGTTCTAGGCCAGAGAAAAGATAAGCGGCCTTACGTTATTCACTACGCAAGTAGGACTCTAAATCCTGCCCAAGTGAACTACTCGACTACGGAAAAGGAACTCTTAGCCGTAGTGTTCGCTTTGGACAAATTTAGGTCCTACCTGATCGGATCCAAGATCATCATCTACACAGATCACGCGGCACTTAAGTATCTTCTTTCTAAGAATGATTCTAAGCCCCGCCTGATACGATGGATCCTTCTACTCCAAGAATTTGATTTGGAAATTAAAGATAAAAAGGGAGTAGAGAACGTAGTGGCCGATCATCTTTCTCGCCTTAATACCTCTGATTCCCTTGAGGCAACCCATATCAATGACATGTTCCCTGATGAACAACTGTTTAGAGTCTCCCATTCACCTTGGTTCGCTGATATTGCTAATTATCTTGCTACAGGTGCCATACCGACACACTGGACGTCACAAGATAAGAAGAAATTCTTTACCAAGGTGTGTAACTTTTTTTGGGATGATCCATATTTGTTTAAATATTGTCCAGACCAAATCTTAAGGAGATACGTACCAGACGATGAGCATCAGAGTGTCATCTCCTTCTGTCACTCATAGGCCTGTGGTGGTCACTTTTCTGCTAAAAAGACCACGACCAAGATTTTACAGTGTGGCTTCTACTGGCCCACTATGTTCAGGGACACTCATGAGTTTTGCAAGGCTTGTGAGAGTTGTCAGAAATTGGAAGTATTGTCCCGTCGAAATATGATGCCCTTGAATCCCATCCTTATTATAGAAGCATTTGATTGTTGGGGCATTGATTTCATGGGACCATTCCCCCAATCATTTGGAAATCTGTATATTTTACTTGCCGTAGACTATGTCACTAAATGGGTCGAAGCAATTCCGTGCCGCAAAAATGACCATCGCACGGTCATTAAATTTTTGAAAGAAAATATCCTGTCGCGGTTCAAAACACCTCGAGCCATCATTAGTGACGGGGGCTCACACTTCTGCAATAGACCATTTGAGAGCTTAATGAAGAAATACGGTATCTCTCATAAGGTGAGCACCCCATACCATCCACAGACAAGTGGACAAGCTGAGATTTCCAATAGGGAGATCAAACATATCTTAGAGAAAACAGTTAACCCTGATCGTAAGGACTAGTCAATCCGATTGACCGATGCCTTATGGGCGTACCGTACTGCTTTCAAAACTCCTATTGGAACATCTCCCTTTACACTTGTCTATGGAAAAGCCTGTCACTTGCTTGTGGAATTGGAACATAAAGCATACTGGGCGATCAAAAATCTGAATTTCAATCTGGACAACGCTGGCTCGCTACGCAAACTTCAGTTAAATGAACTTGAAGAAATCCGGAACGATGCGTACGAAAACTCGAGAATTTACAAGGACAGGATGAAGGCGTTTCATGATCAACATATTCTACGGAAATCATTCACGACAGGTCAGAAAGTCCTCTTGTATGACTCTCGACTACATCTCTTTCCGGGTAAACTTCGATCTCGTTGGACCGGCCCTTACATTGTTGTTACTGCTTATCCTCATGGGGCCGTCGAGATAAGAGATCCCGACAATGGCAAGGAGTTTAAAGTTAATAGACATCGATTAAATCCATTTGTCGAGGCATTTGATTCAGAGGACATGTCCATGCCTCTGATTGCTCCTGTTTACCAGGACTGATCTCCTAGTCTGATGGGGGTATAGGTAGAGTTATCGCTTTCATAGGTCTAGGATAGTTGTTTTATTTGTCTGGCTGAAGACGGTAAATTTAGCGCTCCTGGGAGGCAACCCAGCTTTTTTATTCCTTTTCATTCTCTAGTTAGATGATTCAATGTTTGTGGGTAACATTACTGCAAACCCTCACGAGACTACAACTCGTCCACTAGGGGTAACCTAGAGGTTTAAAGGCTTGTTGCATACGCTAAATGCAATCGAGAGCACCTGCGAAAGTGGTATAGGTAGGATTTTATTTTCGTTATTTTTGTTCTGCTTTCTCTCTCATGCTGACAAGCTTCCATGTTGTGATCTATTGGAAACTCTCTTGATTCGTTATTCAGGTACTATCTTCACATCACTTCTCATTTACTTTCGTTGTCCCATGTGCACTGCATGTTTATATCTTTTACATTGAGGACAATGCAGATTTTAGGTTGGGGGTGGGGGATTAGGTAACCTAATCAGTATTTTCTTGGTCTTGAGCAACAATTGTGAAAATTTTTTGAATTTTTCTGAAAATTTTTATGAATTTGAAGTGATTTTGACGAATATCCTTGATTTAGAATTGTGAGATATATGATGTTGATAATTTATGACTCTTGGATTCCGTATCGGTGGCATTCTGCAGTTACGATCGAGTTGCTAAGCCATGATTAGAAGTTTTAAACATTGATCGCATCAGGATTTCATATGTCACATCTCGCTTTCACGTTAAGACTTCAGTCTGATATTGAAGGGTTAATTTGGTAATCACTAAGCACGAAAGGAACCAGCCTGAAATATCTTGCCATCATGGTATAAAAAGTGAAAAGGTGGATAATTAATCTTCACCATAGGTTTGCTCCCTATAGGTGTGGAGTTAATTCCCCATGAATGATATCTAAAAAGAGTCAGGTGTATGATCTTCACCATAGGTTTGCTCCCTATAGGTGAGGATTTGATTCCCCTTCCTTGGCATTACTTTGAATAGAAAAATCACAAGTTAATAGGCTAATCTATGAGGCAAGTTTTGAATTAAGTTTGGTTATCATGAATTCTCTTGCTGGTTACCAATGAGATCCTGAAATAACAAATTCAATCTTAATGTGATTAGCTGAGATTACACTATACATCCATGGATCTCAATGTTTAAAATTTTTCTAATTGATGGATTAATGCTTTACACTTGATTATGAAGTCTACGGTGCGCTTGAGCTCAGGAGAATACAATTTCTAACATTCATGAATATTAAATTTCTCGTATTTTGTTCAAAATCTCACTCGATTTCATAAAAAGTTCTCCTATAATTCTCAACTTATTTTTCGCATACTTTGCTCGGGACTAGCAAAATGCTGGTTGGGGGTTGTGTTGAGGGTCAAATATTGCATATTAGACCCTAGATATTGTCTGGATTTACGAATATAATGCTGTCTAATGGCTCGTTTTCTCATTCTTGTGTGGCAAAGTGATTTTATGAGCATGGATGGAAAAAGGACGTTAAAAGTTGAGATTTAACGATCTGATGACGCCAAAGGCAAGGGACACACTCCAGGGACCAAGATTGACAAATTTACACGGTCAGAAATCCGAGAAAAGTTAGAAATTGAAGCTCAAGTGGCCTGAAGGACGTCCAGAATGCAAGATCACGAGGTTCCCACCATCCGTTCGGCTCGAAACTTCATCCGTCGCCTGAGGACCATAAATTAACCGTACATATAAAATTTCAGCCATTGAAGATCTCGGAAAGTGCCCCAACTGACAGATCAGCCCATAAACCGTTGATTCTGGGCCCACCTGATATCTGGAACTGCCTCAAAATTATCATTGACGCCTTAAATGAGGAGTCAAAACAGATGGACGGTGCAGATTTCTCCAAAACAGTGCAATGGACCCCATATGAGATGAGTGTGTACAATGCACATGTGCACTCGTCGTGCACCAAACGAGTTAAGTCGGTCAGCAAGACGTTGACCGACTTTCTTCTTAAAAAAAAAAAAAAAAAGAAGAAGGGAGGAAAGAGGGCTTGGAGGTTAGAGGCAGCCACGAGAGAGAGAATAGAGGTTTTTTTTTAGTCTTTTTATTTTTATTTTGTTTGTTTTCTTTTAAGATGTTCAGCCCATCTATGTGTGGCTAAACCTCTTAGCTAGGGCTAAGAGGTGAAGCTTATAGCGTGATGGGAGAACCCTGTGCTTGTGCCTTTTTGTTTAAACTGAATTGATGTTAATCTTCGTTGAATTTATGGAAATATTTTTTAGTCTTTAATGGTCTGTTGTGACTGAAATTACAATGGGTCTGCGATGCTTTGAATATTTCTATTTCCTTTTCATATTTATGACGTCAGGACGTCCTGTTGTTCACCATAGTCTCCTGGGCATGGTTGGATGACGGTACCCTTCCTAACTTTCATACATGTGATTGGGTGATAATTAGTTTAATTTTGTTGTTTGCCATAGTTTTTGGGCATGGTTTGGTGATGGAATCCATTCTAATTTATCTTCCTTTCATCTCTTTGAAAACTAGATCAACGGCAGTTCAGTAATTTTCATGATTTTTGATGCAAGCATAAGTTCTCCCTGATCTTTACAAGTGGATCCTCTGAATCCCTAGTTTCCTATCTCTGATTTGTTTCCTAAGTTTTAGATTAATTATTCTACAAATATTCCACCATTGCTAATTGATTTAGAATTCATCTTAGCCTAGTTCTAGTTCTAGATAATTTTAGATAACGTACAAGTTTCAGTCCCTTGGGATTCGACCTCAGTCTTACCGAGTTATTACTACATCACAACCCTGCACTTGGGGAGTGAACACCCATTTATGTGGCCCATCTGATGAATAAAAGGCCCATAAGATATGGCCCATTTGATATATATGTAAGGCCAAATGGGATGAACCTACGGTCCATTGCAATGTGTAATTCCTATACAGACTAACTAGCGATGTTTACAAAGATTGTACCTTGGGTGCAATATTGGTTTGACGTCCACATTGCGAGTGTAATGTTGGTTAGATGTCCACATTACGACTCTCCTTAGGGTCCATTACTGGGCCGTACTTGCTGTATATAGGCCGTCTATGCCCATCTACGTTGTAAGAATGGATCATCACTCATTTACATGTTTATTATAGTTTCATAACTCATGATCATACGCATCTATGCATGCTTGATATGAGGATTGACTGATCATAGCATATGCCTTCGGGAAGGTTGTTTATGAGCTCCTGGTTAGGCAGTGTTGCCCTACATAAGCGCACGATATGCGTAGGATTTGTTGCATGACTGGATAGCGTGAATCATGCATTTCGCATTTGTGTGACATGGGTACTGTACGTCCTAACGACATCAGGGTCGTAGCCTCCACAGACGCATCGTGGTTGGCAGGATTGGATACTAAAAATCTTGTTCTACATGGGGTGCTATTGATATCCCTGGGTGAAAGTCCCTAAACCCTTATGGTACCAAGAGGTTGCTCCAACGTCTAGACCGAGTGGGTAGATGAGCGTTGAGTGCCGACTACCAGATGGTCGCGCTCTCCACTGTGTCGTGGTCGGTTGGAAGGAAGTGCGGCCTTACCCACCCGAGAGTAGGGGGCAATGCTAGGCTGAGTCTGACCAGCTCGAGGAATGGGTCTGCTATCGACGAGTCACGCCCGATATTGGCAGACGGATAGTGAGGTCTCTTCCACTTACCTTATTGCGCGCGATGTGGCGGTAATCTGGTTTAGAGTGTACTAGACCCCGGTGATATCTCATATTTAAGCTGTATTGATGTGTGGATATAGATGAGGATCTGTATGCTTGAGTTGCATTGCACATCGCTTGGCCTTGGGATGGCCGATACCATTCATGTCTTGCATTGCATAGCCTTGGTACGGCTCATGATATTATGGTTCCATCTGTATATTCCGCATTACTCTGACATTGCATGTTCATATTACTACCTTGCACACACACTTTCACCACCTTATAAGCTTTCTATAAGCTTATGCACGACCGTTGCGTGCAGGTGACGTTGGATCGCAGCAGCGCTGAGGCAGAAGCACGTTGCTGATCGTTTTGGAGTTTTTGTTCTTTACCATTGTATTTCTCTTTATGCTCATTGTACTTGTAAAGTTTTTTTATCATAGTGAAAATGTAATGGAGTGCTTGGTTGTTATTTGTGGGTTATGCCTTTGGTTATGCTTATTACGAATCAAACTGACATTTAAAATCCTCCTTGTAGCATCCCAGGATCGGAACCTAGCGAATGAGAGTTAGGAGCCGAGAATGGGGTTCTACAGAGGCTGTCGGCTCCGGATTCGGCGATCGAAAATTTTGTGAGCCCGGTTTCCGAGTTTGGGGCGTGACAAATATTCTTTTACCGCATCTCTTTTGCATACTCTTCTTTCAATACTTCTTTATGCGGATCTTCCATACTTTCCAACTATTCTCCAACAATCTTTCATGTTTTTCGACTACTCTCTCAAGCAATATTTCATGCTTACACTTGTGAAAAAGCTTTGTTCGATGATTGTTACTACAAAAGGTACACTTCAAGTCACAAGATAACAAACCAAGTGATTTTTAATTGAGGTGATTTATCACTATAATTAGAATGCTTATCAAATTACCTTTTCAAAAAGTCTAAGATCACCATATTCGAGGTGCAACGAGGGAGATCTGGTCTGTTTACCAAAGTTGCATGGTACTAATTGTGCAAGTAATGTGAGTTATGTCATCAAAGACTATGGACCAACTTTTGAAAGGTCAAACAACCTCCATATAAGATAATTCTAATCCTATTTAAAAGCTCATCAAAGTATCTTCTCAATAAGCCTAAGTTCACCACAATTCAACTTGTAACAAGGGACTATTTATCATTTCGGTGATCACGTAATGCTAGAAATGAGCACGAGCATGAACAATATAAATTTATATTCCGAGACATTGGGCTCACTTTTCAAATGTCAAATGATATCCAATTGAGACGATTCTCGTCCTATTTGAAAATCGATTGAATTATCTTTACAACGAGTCTAAGATAGCCCCAATCCAATTAGTCACGATGAAATTATAAGCATTTTTGTGAGCTAGACTTACAAAAGCGAATGTAAGCAGTTCGTCAAAGCGAGAGTGAGTAGGTCGCGAAAGTGAGAGTGTGGAATCCATGCTCGCAAAAGGGAAAGTAAGCAGTACAAGCATGTTATGTTAAGCTCATGTTTAGCATCCCCGATCCCACGAAAAGATATTAATTCATTGGAAAAATAATTTCATGAACTTAGGACTAAAATGTCTCATTTAAAGACTATTTGACCTTTTAAAAGTGAACCTAAATTTTCTAATGATGCAACTCACGTTGTTTACATGGTCAGCATCATGCAACTTCAATAAATGAACCAAATCTTGTTGCACCTCAAATTTGAGTAATCTTAGATAAGACCATTGTTTGAAAGTTGGTGACCAATTCTATCATGAAAATAGATCTAAAATGGGCTGAATTAAATTTGATGTCTCATCGTGATGTATGTGACATATCCATGCTATCCATCTATTTTACCATAACATTTTAGGGCATGAGCCCAAAAATGAGGTAGATCCAAATCTCAAGTGGCTCATGCCATAGGAAATATAATGGTCTTAAAACATGCACTGTTGAAAGTTGTTTTCTTTACATGGCTCACATTTATGTTTGTTTGTCATCTAATCTATTTACGAGGTTATGCCGACGTGGATAAAGAGAAAACACAAATATCAACTTGATTCAAACCTTCTAAGGCCAAGTAGTTTTTAATGTTAGGTGTTCAATTCTTATGTATGAATGAATGTGATGAGGTCAATCACGTCTTCCTCAAGGATAACTACTTCGAATCCACAAAGCTTCTATGGACTCCTCACAGAGACTTCTCGAATCCATGAGCAAAAAGCTAAAAAATAAAAATAATATTCTAGAAAATTCGTAAATTAATTAACGAATGAATAAATGAGTTTACACCCCTTTAAATAGAGATATTAAGCCATGGAAGAAGTTTCGAACTACAACTAAAACTCATAGAGATCACGACTTACTATAAATAATAAACTTACTAGCATGCACATGGTTTTTGCCAAAAATAGTAACTACCCTATTTGACTGAACCATGATGTTCCTTTAACTATTATAAGCATTTTTCATATTGGGCGCTACTCCTAAAGCCCAACGTATGAAGAGTTATACTCAAAACTAAAACTTACTATAAATAGTAAAAACGAAATTAAAACGTGAATTCGACTGTTGATTTGATGGTATTTCGTAAATTCCACATGCGCAACCCAGCATAGCAGGCTTGGGTGGCTAAACTAGCTTCTCTTACCCCAAAATCATATATGGTATATCTGATAGCTCATTCCAGTTAGTGAGATACTTTCATATTAGGTTCTGACGGTCCGGATCACCTCTGTCTCTAATCAGGCCTTTTTTAGTCCATCTTGGCCAAAACTGTCCGCAACTTGCTCTACATTAAATTCCCTCATATGACGTGGTCCACTTGATCTTAAGTTTTATATCTGCTTCATTTTTTGCACATAACCTACAATTAGTTGGCATAACGAATGGACGATGGCTCAGGATGACCCTCATTTATTAGGCATTTATTCTTGGTTTTAGCTTTTAAAAAGCAGGCTATTAACAAAATGTTGGGTAAAAGATAAAGAGCTCCAAAAAGTAAAAAGTATATTTTGATTAACTGTACATTGGATTTGGAAATCATGTGAAGTAGCAATTGACTGCTAATCAAGAAGACTTTAAGGTACTTAATTTTAAGGTACTGTTGGCGGAAAAATGGATAAGTGGATAAGTCGGCTCATGGAATGGACCAAATCTACTGAACCAGTGCGGGCCCAATGAAACCCAAGCCTGATAAGGCTTCTACGTCCAAAAGCATGCTAATCTTCAAGAAGGGTGATGCAAATGCAAGGACACTCAAAGAATGGGACTACGAGCCATAGGTTGGCCATAGATCGACCATGGGTCAGCCATCGATAGGCTAGAGGTCGGCCATGGGTCGGCCATGGGTCGCCCATAGATCGACTAGAGGGTCGGCTATAGGTCGGCCATGGATCGGCTAGAGGTCGGCCAGATATCAGCCAGAGGTTGGCCATAAGTCGGCCAGATATCAACCTGGCCCATAGGTCGGTCAGAGGTCAACTTAACCTAGAATCGAGCTATGGATTTGAAAGATCTTCCTAAAAATCAGAGATCCTACTCAAGATCTTCGGAAGATAGCGGTAGATCTTGACGATCACGAGATCCTATAATCTCGAGAAGATCCAAGATCGCAACAAATCTCTAAAATATTGGGAAAGAATCCCCTTACGGTGGGATCCTCCCTCCTATAAATAGGAGAGACTCCAAGGGTAAAAGGTATGCAAAAACTCTCTCATAACCCCTCAATACTATAAGACCCAGATTCCTAGCCTGACTTTCTCATCAGAGGGTCCCCTGCTCTAGCTAGGGTCTTCTTGCCTTCTTCTTGTACAGGTACTCGAACGTCTAAAGAGGGTGGACCAGATTTTTGTATCAATAGTTTGGAACTGTCTATGGGAACGACATCTTAACTCATTCCTATTCTACCATAAATACTCCAAACAATCTACAATGGCGAAATGAAAAAAGAAAGCTCTTCCTAAATCATTGCCGCAACCAAGTTGAAGTTATTCCTGAATCATCTGTTTGTAGCCATCTCAGTTATTCCTGAATTAATTACCTTGAACCCGTTGGGCGGCATAACGACCAAAACCACCTTGGCCTCAAGCTTGGCCTCAACAGGTTGTCTCGGCCTCAACAGCTCAGCTCGGCCTCAACAAGTCAGTTCGGCCTGAATAGGTCAGCTTGGTCTCAATAGGTTAGCTTAGCCTCAATAGCTCAAGTTGGCCTTAATAACTTACCTTGGCCCTCAACAGGTCAACTCGGCCTCAACAGGTCACTCAGCTTCAATAAGTTAGCTTGGCCTCAACAGATCAACTCGGCATCAACAGTTTAGCTTGACCTCAACAGGTCAGCTCGGCCTTAATAGTTTAACTCTGCCTCAATAGCTCAGCTTGGTCTCAACAGCTTACCTCGGCGCTCAACAGGTCAACTCGGCGCTCAACAGTTCAGCTCAGCCTCAACAGCTCAGCTCGGCCTCAACAGCTCAGCTCGACCTCAATAGGTTAGCTCGACCTCAACAGTTTAGCCGACCTCAACAGGTCACCTCGGCCTCAATAGCTCAGCTCGGCTTTAACAGCTCAGCTCAACCTCGGTAGCCCAGCTTGGCCTCAACAGTTCTGCTCTGCCTCGACAGCTAAGCTCGGCCTAGGCAGCTCAGGTCATTCTGACCTTGACAGGTCAGCTCGATGCTTGATCTCGCACCTAGAGCTGTGCTATTCGAAGAGAAAACAACTCGATTGAGGATATGGAGCAAATGGAAGAAATGGAGAATTCATCCGTTAACTGCCAGAGGATTTTCAGGGATCCTTCCATGCTAGAGCTCAGCCTAAGGGATTCCCAGGGATCCATTCATGCCAACCCATTTCATGAGTCAGCCATTATTCAGGCATGAGCCAACCAGACATAAGCCAACTATGCACAACTAAGCATAAGCTGACTAGGCATAAGCCAAACAGGTATAAGCCAACAAGGTGTAATTCGACTAGACATAAGCCAACTGGACGTAAGCTGACCAGGCATAAGCTGATTAGGCATAAACCAATCATGCATAATCCGACCAACTTACTTCTCAAACCTCCACAGGTCAGCCTGAAAAGTAAGAAGGGCTTACTGTTGGGGGGAAAATAGACAAGTGGATAAGTCGGCTTATGGAATGGACTAACTCTACTGAACCAGCATGGGCCCAATGAAACCCGAGCCTGATAAGGCTTCTACGTCTAAAAGCATGCTAATCTTTTAAAAGGGTGATGCAAATGTAAGGACACTCAAAGAATGAGACTACGAGCCATAAGTTGGCCATAGATCGGCCAGAGGTCGACCATGGGTCGGCCAGAGGTCGGCTGGAGTCGGCCATGGATCTACCAGAGGTCGGCCATGGGTCGGCCATAGATCAACCAAATTTCGGCCATAGGTCGGTCATGGATCGGCCATAGGTCGAACAAATATTAACCAGGGGTCAGCCATAGGTCGGACAGATATCAACCTGACCCATAGGTCGGCCAGAGGTCGACCTGACCTAGAACCGAGCTACGGATCCGAAGGATCTTTTTAAAAATTAGAGATCTTACTCAAAATCTTCGAAAGATGGCGCTAGATCTTGACGATCAAGGGATCCTATAATCTCGAGAAGATCCAGAATCACAATAAATCTCTAAAATATCAGAAAAGAATCTCCGTACGGTGGAATCCTCCCTCTTCTATAAATAGGAGAGACTCCAAGGGTGAAAGGTACGCAAAAACTTTCCCAAAACCCCTTAATACTGTAAGACCCAAATTCCTAGCCTGACTTTGACATCGTAGGGTCCCTTGCTCTAGCCAGGGTCTCCTTTGTCTTCCTCCTGTGCCGATACTCGAAGGTCTAAAGAGGGTTCACCAAATTTAGGAAAGGCTCAATCTGTCCTTTATCCACGTCATTCGTGAAGGAAATGCGGTGGTCAATGCTCGGGCGAGGTCAGCTAGCGAAGGATGCCCAGATTCGATCTTCCAGTCAACTTCTCTCCTCCTGAGGTTAGTTAGGGGACTGCTTGTTCTTGATAAAACTGGGTTAGGCTCTCTCAGAATCCCCTTATCTCGGTTCTTTTTGTGGTGTTTCCTGCATTTCTCTATCCTTTTCGATGTCCTTTTCTGTAAGTAGCTCTGTCAGGGAGTATGTGATAGGGGGGCCAGTCTCTTTTTGTTGGGTCCCTCCTGAAGAACTGTAATTTTCTGTGGTTTATGAATCGGTGGCAGAAGCCCACTTTCCTTAAAAAAAAAAAAAAAAAAAGGAGGGGTGGACTAGATTTTTGCATTAACATGTACTATTCTAGTTTGACATGTAAAGTATCCTTTTCATAAATAAATGAACTTAGTAAATGATATGGTACATAAAACCCTCATCGTAAAGTAATACACTTCGTGCTTCTCACCTCCATGGGTACCGCCCGGTGTCAAAAAGAAAATGAGGCGGGCCCACCTGATACACTACCGCATCAAGCCGGATACTCGTATTCAGTAGCTCCACAACGACACGTCAACTTCAGTTTCAACGTCATCCCAGTACGACCCACCTCCAAGGCATGGAGGGGGAGAAAGCAGCAATCCTTCTGCCATGCTAGCAAGCAATCCTGGAATGCCGAAGACCGCCTCCTCATCCATGTATAACACATTCGCCTGCGATAGGGTCAGATTCGCCAGCCTTATATCACTGTCATCGATGTAAGCATCGTCAGATTCCGATGGCCGGAAGGCCTCTGCAGCCTTAGCGGCAGCCTTCTGTATGTCCTTAGCACTGCTGGACACCGGCATAGGCAAACGCCCAGCCGAATCAGCGAAATTGAGGCACGCCTTCCTTCCTTTGAGTGCCATCGCGGCAACATCATGGGCCCGAGCGGCCATCTCAGCCGTCGGATACGTCCCGAGCCATATCCAAGACTTCTTGTTGGGCTCGCGCACCTCGCATACCCACATACTCCCGTTCCTCTGCCTGACGCCCTTGTAGACGGGGTGCCGCGTCTCACGGAATTTCTTTCGCCCTGCCCACCGCTTCGGGCCACTAGTTGCCACGGTGGCATATACTTCCTCGTCTGACATGGTGGGGCCGGCGGTGGTGATCGACGACGTGGACGAATTATCCGATGCGTAATATGGAGAAAAATCCGACTCACAGCTGAGAGAATCTGTTGCCATTGGCGGTGCCGAATGATGGCTCTAGTATCAGTAGCAGTGTTGAGTGATGAAAGAAGCTGAATTGGTTTGCTCGTACAAGCTATCCGAATGGGAGGCTGCTTTTATAAGGTGCGGTTAGTTTTTTTTCCTTCTATTTTTTAATGTAAAAACTTTGATACTCTGGAGAGTTTTAAGGATGATACGCATGCACGTATAAATTGCGGATGTGGTATATATGTAATTTAATTAAACTGCCCGAGTTATAGTAACCAGTTTAGATCTGTCATAAACTAAAAAGAAAGATTACTTGATTATTTTACTGTCGGATTGTTGGGCATTTATTGGACGGTTAAATAGAAAATATTCAACCGTTCTATTTCGAAAAACAAGTGTCCATGGACCAGACGGTAGGAATGTTCAACCAATATAGCCTTGGGATTGTGACTTGAACACAATGAGATGGATAATCTATTATGTTTTCTTCTAGATTTTATCATGCCCCTCGTAGATGTTCTACGTGCCTGTGTATCAAGCGTCACATGCTGCCTGAGTATCATATATGCCCTCGTTTTTTATTTGCGGCTAGTAGGCGGCCGTTACTACTTACTACTTTTGGAGCTGTTCCACTCGTGTCGGTACGGAGAGCCAGTCGGCCGGGTTTTACGTATGGATTTTGTGGTAGTGAAATTTGAAATGTTGACCGGGTTATCTCTTGAAAAGCTAGTTAACTCTGGAAGAGCATGATGGCTGTAAAATTGCATCTCTTAAATTCGTTGGCACTAACTAAAACGCCCAAATTTTTTTAATCACTGAAGATGGGTCACTTTAAAAAATTGAGTAAATTTTATTAGTAGTAACCATTGATCTGTAGAAAATGATTTCTTAAATTGGGACCCTAGACAGTTTTTCGCTTTGACCGTTTACTTAATCAGTCGGCCAGTTAGTGGTGAAATTCGCGTAATTTTTCAGTCTTAGATCCAACTATGTCATGCCCTACAACTTTAACCGTTGTGGTTAAAATCAATGTACATCACGCTTCCATATTATGGTTCCTGTTTATCAACTCACACTCTCTCAAGAGTATAAAAGTTGTTCGTATCATTTCGGCTGTTTTCAATTTCTCTATCATTTTAATAAGGGAACCGGTGTTCTCACTTATATCTATGTTATGTCATTTCTGTTTACGTGTAGGTGGTGTACATGCGCATGATCCGGACCGTAGTTTCGTTTGGCCCTACGCTTCTTGGACCAGAAAGTTAGTCAGCTTGCATGCACGGTTATGACGACTGAATTGGAGTTTTTCATTTTTATTTTTATGGAAAGTGTTCGGTAGAAAGTGTATAAATGAGGATGGATTTCAATGTACAAATGCAATCTAATTCGATGTCAGAAAATTTCAAATTCTAAGACTCAAAGGATACGGTCGAACAAAGGTGGGTCTCAAATGATGGACGGTGAAGATGTCATATATGCATACCAGGTGTTCAGGAATTTGATGACTTATATCCAGCTTGAACATAAGGCCGTTACCACCGGATCCGAGTCTTTGGCTCCCGTATCGTTGTAAGAAAATCGCACCGTTGCGAATTCACTTTCATGGTAGGTGTATCTCATTCTTCCTTTTCATAGTTTCTCTTCTTTTTAAGCTGAGCTTTGTTTCGCTTTTATTTTTTAAAAAAAATAAATTTATTTTATTTTACACACGCATACACACACCATAGTGGGATTTCACCACCTCTGGGTATTCGAACCCTCAACCAGGTGTTGAAACTCCTGAGCTTTGTTTCACTAATCCATCGTTTATTCCATCGTTTATTCCGTCTCCTTAGCTTCGTTATCTTTGTTTTTCAATGCCCCTCAGCCACTAGGTTTATTTATATAAACCTCTTGATTGATTGGTTTACTTTTAGACAATTTTTGGTTGCCTCTTAAATACACGTAAATCACTTTGTTTGTTTTTTAATACCTCCAACTATTAATTGTCTTATCATTTTATTAGTTATAATTTCTTAAAAAATAGTCTAAGAATTTTTGAAGATCTTTAGTATATTATATCTCTCCCTTATTATAACACGTGTCATTTTTCAAAGAGACTTTTCAAGAACTATTAGTACACCATTACCCCTACATAAATTTGCCTTAAGTAAAAGGTGAATATAATGTCGATTCATTATTTGGCATAATAAATATGATTGCTCAGCCGGAAAAAAAAAAAAAAAAAAAACCATCATTTTCGACCATCTCGATTGAATTTGGCCATCTTCGTCAAAAAATATCAAATTCAATTATATTAGTCAAACTCAACCGTCTTAGTCCATCTTGGTCAAAATTAGCAAATCTAGCCATCTTGGTCAAATTCAGTCATCTTAGTAAATAATTTTTTTTTTTTTTAAACGATAAATTTGGTCATCTTGGTCGAATTCAACCATCTTAATCTAGACACGATAAATTCATACATCTTTATCGAACTCGACTACCTTGATTGAGAGATGACAAGTTCAGCGATTTTGGTCGAACCTGACCATCTTGATTTAGAAATATCAAATTCGGTCATCTTGGTTGAACTAGGCCGTCTTGATTAAGAGACGAAAAATTCAACTATCTTGATTGAACTCGGCCATCTTGGTCGAAATCGACTGTCTTGATTAAGAGATAGCAAATTCGGTTGTCTTAGCCCAACTTGACCGTCTTAATTGAGAGACAACGAATTCAACCGTCTTTGTCAAACTCGGCCATCTTAATTGAAAATTGAAAATTTTGGCGTTGACAATAAACTGTCAATCAATCCATTCTGAATAGGGCTTATGATTGACCAAGTTAATAACACGACCAAGAACTTGACCTAGTAGTTTATGGACCATTTGAATAATTTGGTCACGATTCAAATGGCGAGATTCAACTATTGGAGGTGGTTTAAGGCCTACCTGATTTTGTCTTCCATGATATAGTGAATTCCTAAAAATGGCTGCCCACAGGTATACCTTGATTTCCTTCTTCAAGAACTATATTCTTAATCCCACATTCCAGTTACTTAAATTCAGTATATGGTGGAAGATTCCACACTTCATGTACTGAAGGAAGTATAATCTGTTGTGGAAGAGATACTCGTAGTGTTGGTTGTGGTATTGTCATCACGGGTAGTTCTAATAGTGCCAGTGCTAAATTTCGACAAAACTAATATCGACCTATTGCTGAGGTGCGATAGATGTTCTTTCGATAAAGAAAGTCATCGGCCAATTCATGTTTTCATTATTACTAGTCATTCATCAACCTAAAGTTTCAGCCTGAACTCATGACGATTCAACAATATATTAAATTCCTCTTTGTATATCGAGCATTTCAGTCGACAAATTCTCAAGAGGTTCAACCTGAGATGAGGATGCCCTATCTGGGTTTAATGGAAAGGGTACTTGATTCAGTAATAAACTTAACTGTTTAGGTGTTTGATAAACTTTTTTTTTTTCCATTATTTAATGCACTGATAATATGCTTATAATCAGAGTCCCACTGGGCATGCCAAATTTTTTGATACTCGGTTTATTTTGTGTCACGTGTAGTGTGTGCGAGCATGCATGAATCGATAAAACGGTTCAATTCAAACTGATCAACGTTGACCCCAAGCACTGAAATAAGCAAATATGTCTAATATGAATGTATATTATCAGATTCTGAGAAAACCAATCACCTACTTAGCCATTTGCAAAATTTATTAACCATCAGATAATAACCGGAGGATGGAGTTCTTCCTTAGAAGATGAATTGCTTATTATCTTCCTTCAAAAAAAAAAAAAAGGCTTTTTAAAATACTAGTGCAATCAAATAAAGGAAAAAACTCAAAATCGGTCATTAGATCAACTGTAAAAACATATATTTTGAAAAGAATCGCGTGATATTGAATAGAGATTAAATACAGTATATAAGCATAGATTTGGATTACAATTAAAAAAATAAAACTAAAATTATAGTTATTGAATTATCGCTACTTTTAGGATAAATTGAGATGAAGTAAATTGATAGATTTATTTATTTTAATTAATGTTATAGATGATTGTTGATTGTTTATTTCTTTTATTACTCTAGCTGTTACATTAGTTAAAATGCCTTTTTCTATATCTTATTTTAAAAAATATTTTTTAAGGTTCTTTTTCTCTCGGTCGAGCTTTATTTTGTTTCTTGGCTGTTTGTTTCGATTTTGTACACTTTTGAATTACTCTTTCTATTTCTAGGCACCTGAGAGCTGCTCGTTTGTCTTTTATATGCCTCGCAGTTTATCCTATATCTAAATGATTGTCTGCCGATTCGGTCTACTTTTAGGCCTTTATCGGCCGCCTTTAGTGACTTGGATCCTTGGTTTTGATTACCTGACGACTGCTCGCATGCTGTTATCGTGTGAAAAGCATTTCACTTATCTTTGAAGAAAAGTTATCGAGAGAAACTAGTACTGTAGATGGTTTTTCCTTGTCAGCCTATTTTTCTCGTCAAGTTTGATGGCACCGAACAGTGAACAAACGACTGGCATGTTTGGAGCGTAGATTACTTGGATAAATGCCATGGATCTTTGACACGTCTGCTGTCTGCTTACATTCTTACATGTGTACTGCGACCTTACATTTGAGTACGTGGTTGACTCGAGAACTTTCTTTAATTCCTGTGCTCTCACTTAATTCTACCATCTTATTATTATTTTCTGACAATAGTGTTGTACGTGTACATAATCTAAACCGTTCATCTATTAGATCATGCAATCATCATTTTTCTTTCTTTTTTAATAAAAGTTGCCTGTGAAGAGATCACCGAAGAAATGAACGGTGCCGATTGATGATATGGGCTATCTACCTAATGTACCTCGGTGGACATACTTAATCACTAATAACAGTTGGATGAGAGCAATATCAGCGGGCAGAAAGGGACAAGGAAAGTTCATTTTTATATGAAGTAATGCGAAACCAGCTGTCCAGTTTCAACATGATTGACTGATACCGTCAGTCTCTTATTGGTTAGTCGTGTTACGTACGTATGGACATCGCATGTAGCGACCTTCCATATGGTTGAAAGTGGGACCAATGGCTAGATATGACCTTCTGCAGCACCACGACATCCGGTCGCCCCAAGCAGCTTCATGGAAGGGGAAGTGATGGCTGATGAGCATCATACCACGTGATCATGGTGATGTGGTGGTCCCCAGTAGCATTCGTGCACGGAAGCGGATTGCCTTACTCAGTAAGCAGATTGAGTACTGCGTAAACTCCGTGGGGGGCACTGTGATTTACGTATTTTAACCACTCTATCCGTTCATTTTATAGGATAATTTTAAGACTTAGCAAAACAGAAGCATATCCAAAGCTCAAGTGGACCACACCGCACACAAACAGTTGAATTGAATGTCAACTGTTAAAAAATTGTTGGGGTCACAAAAGTTTTAGATCAAGCTGATATTTGTATTTGTCCTTCGTCAATGTCTTCGTGATCTTATGACCAGTTTGGATGACAAATAATCGGTGGATCCGCAGACAGATGGATGTATTCCAAAATTACAGTGGAGTGGAGTGGAGTTCAACGAGGTCAAAGCATGATTAGCACTTTGAAACATACATTGCATTGTACAATTTTGCACATGGCACCAAGGTTTATCCCTATACAGCTGATGGAAACGGACTGGCTACTTCCCCTGAGACCAGCCACTGGCTGGTTGTCGGTGCTTTGTGGGCCGCACCATGATGTATGTGTTTCATCCATGTTGTCCATTTATTTTTCTATATCATTTTATGGTATGAGACGAGGTATATACTAATCTCAAGTGGACCACATTATAGAAAACTGTGTTGAATGAACTTCGACCATTAAAAACTTTTTGGGGGCCATAAAAGCTTTGGATCAAGCTGATCTTTGTTTCTTCCCTTCATTTGGGTCTGTATGACCTAATCAACAGCTTGGATGTCAAATAAACAGTATAATGAGCATTAGGAGGATTTTAATAGTGAATATCCAATCGCTATTGTTTTCCTGTGATGTGGTGTGGTGTGGTGTGGTCTACCTCAGATTTATATTCTTATCATTTTAGGATCAAGCCCTAAAATGATCTTAAAAAATGGATGAAGCACATACATCATGTCGGGGCCCACAGAGCACTGACCACTAGGTTGCAGGGGAGTAGCCAATCCGTTTACATCACCGAAGGACAGGCTGCAATTCTAACAAGTGAACTTAGCTTTTGAGTTGTGATTTGAGCCCGTGGATACCCACTACACCTAACCTAACTTAGCCCATATTAGTCCAGGCCTTGCTTGGACTTATACACATGCTAGACTTGATACTGAGTTGGGTCGAGCTCGGGTAGATTTATTTCAAAATTGGATTGAGTCAGGTCAGTTCTAACTCAATGCCCGTACCTAGCTGAAAATAATGAATTAAGAAAAGAAAAATACTTCAAACCAAATTTTGATGTTAAAATGACCATAGGTTGAGAAACCATTCATGACTTGCCAATAACATTCTAATGACAAGACTTTATAATATAAAATATGGTTGTTGAGAGATATAATACGCGTTAGGCAGTTTTGGCATTATTTCATTTGATATTGGCTTTCCATTAAGTTGCCTGCCACTTCTCTTACGTCATTGCCTAGGTCTTATGGCCGGTGATCATGATCTTTTTTAAGGGGTTACTTTGGAAGCCCCTCAATGATGTTTTATGAGGTGAGGTATGTCTAGAGGAATTTGTAATAGTTCCAATAGTCCAAAGATGATTGACACTTCTAGAAGCTTCCAATTCAAAAGATATGATTGGAAATGATGCTTTGAGGATTTAAACTAATCCATTCCATAAAGAATCAGGATATTAGCTTTGACTTGATGAGTTGTCATTCGTGTTCGCCAATAGGATGGGACCGCCCCAGCTGAGTCAAACTGCTGTGGACCCAGTTTGGACCCAACCTCAAAGCCCATGGAATAGATTAATGCCAGTTGTATATGGTACTCTCATCTCCCACGCGTTGCAGCTTTATGGTATTTCTTTCTTCATCCATTTCTGTCTACGTCGCATGGATAAGGTGGCACCTGCACTTGGACAGTTGAAGTTCATCATCTACACAATTTGCGGCCAGGATGAGATGAGACCCACATGTGAAGTGGATGGACTTTCTATGAAGTTATGGTTCATGTGATTTGTATTGGGTCACTCCTGTAGTGATTAAAGGTGATTAAAAGAAATAAGTGATTACTGATCAAGAAGATGTAAGGCACTTGTTTTTTCTTTCCTTTTATTTCTTTGAAGCGTAACAATTTCGTAATCTGGAATGCAATGAGGGCCACACAAAATAAATGTTATGGTACAATAAACTCTTGATCTGTAAAGATATACATCGTACTTCTTTAATTGCTAAATTGGGTTCCACTCCGTATCAAAACAGAAAAAGAGGTGGACCCCATCCCTATACAATCACAACAAGACTCCTCGTCAAATTGAGTAGCTCCACAATGACACGTCAGCTTCCATCTCCACGTCATCACAGAGGGACCCACCTCCAAGGCATGGAGGTGGAGAAATCAACAATCCCTCGGCCATACTAGCAAGAAATCCTGGCATGCCAAAGATCACCTCCTCATCCATGTAAAACACATTCTCCTCCGGCAAGGGCGTCAGATTCTCTGACCTTGTATTAAGATCACCGTTGGAAGCATTATCAGATTCAGATGGCCGGAAAGCTTCCGCAGCCTCTGCAGCAGCCTTCTGTATGTCCTTCGCACTGCTGGATACTGGCATAGGCAAACGCCAAGCTGAATCAGCGAAATTGAGGCACGCCCTTCTTCCTTTGAGTGCCATCGCGGCAACATCATGGGCCCTAGCAGCCATCTCAGCCGTCGGATACGTCCCGAGCCATATCCGAGACTTCTTGTTGGGCTCGCGCACCTCGCATACCCACTTACTCCCGTTCCTCCGCCTGACGCCCTTGTAGACGGGGTGCCGCGTCTCACGGAATTTCTTCCGCCCGGCCCGCCGCTTCGGGCCACTAGTTGCCACGGTGGCATATACTTCCTCGTCTGACACAACGGGGCCAGCGGTGGTGATCGACGATGTGGACGAATTATCCGATGCGTAACATGTAGAAAATTCCGACTCACAGTTGAAAGAATCTGTTGCCATTGGCAGTGGCGACTGATAGCTCTTGTTTCAGTAGTAGTGTTGAGTAAAGAAAGAAAGCTGAATCGGTTTGCTCGTGCAAGATATGCGAATGGGAGCCTGCTTCTATAGGTACCGGATCGTACGCGAACACGGAGCGCCCACGGCCGCTGTAGCCACAGTGTCCTTACGTAGGGCCAGCTGTCCTGGTTTTTAACATGTGATTCTGTCGTTGTGGAATTTGAAAGGTTGACTCAAGTATCTCCTAAAAAGTTATTTGATACTCTGGCAGAGCATGATGGTTGATACTCATGCACTGTAAATTGTGTTCCTAAAGTTCGTTGACTCTAATCAATTTGTCCAAATTGTGTTAATTACTGAAGATAGGTCTCTTGAAAAAATACACATAATTTTAATAGTTTTATCCATTAATTAGTAGAAAACGATTTGTTATATAGGGACCATTGACAGTTTTTACTTTGACGGTTTACTTAACCAATCAGCCAATTAGGGGTAAAATTAGTGTAATTTTTCTGTTTTGGATCCAACTATGCTGGGCCCCACAATTTTCACGGTTTTGGTTAAACTATATGTACATCAAGCTTCCATTTTGTGGTGCTTCCTTATCAAGTATCACTCTCTGCCAGAGTATAAAAGCTTGTCTCATCCTTTCAGCTTTCAGGTGTTTTAACACGGGAACCGGAATTCCGACTTATATGTTCTCTTCCGATCCCGCGCGCGTGCTGTACACGTGAATGATCTGGACCGTTGCTTCGATTGGCCCTATGTTGTTGCATGGACCAGAAAGTCACTCAGATTGCATGCATGGTTAGGTCTACTGAATTGGAGGCTTTTTTCGTGATGACAAGTGATGGCTGGAAAGAGGATATACGAGGATGGATTTCAATGTACAAATGTCATTTAATTGGATGTCAGAAATTTTCAAATTGTAAGAATTATAGGGTATGGCTGAACAAAGGTGGGTCTCAAATGATGAACGGTGAGGATGTCATTCATGTATGCCACGTGTTCAGGAATTTGATGATTTATATCTAGTTTGAAGATGACGCCTTTAGCACGGGATCCGAGTCTTTGACTCCCAGGTCCAAACAAGTAAAACGCACTCGGGCGATTTGGCTTTCGTGGTAGGTTCATGTCGATCACACTCGCCGGATTGGCGCCGGTAAGTAAGATCCGAGCTGCTCATCACTCTTGCTAGCTTGTTACCCGTGTGTAAGATCCAAGCTATCCATCACTCTTTGCCAGCTTGGCACTCTTATGTCAAGATAAAAATTCTAAACATAAGTCGATGTGAATTTTTAATTTTTTGCCATGGCTAGATTACTGTAATTGGACGCAGATTGGGTGCTACGCTACAAGTCACTAGGTCTGCAAGGGCAGGGGCTTTGAGCGGCCACCATGATGTAAGGGATTTATCCATACCATCCATCTATTTTGTCATATTATTTTAAGGTATAAGCTTAAAATTAAGGCAAATCCAAGGCTCAAGTGGATCATACAGTGGGGATTAAATGCCTATGGTTGAAAACATTTTAGGTGGATCATACAGTGGGGATTAAATGCCTATGGTTGAAAACATTTTAGGAGCAACGGAAGTTTTGAACAAGCTGATATTTGTGTTTTCCCTTCTGTGTGACCACATAAACAAGTTATATGACAAATAAATATAACGGTAGTACCTAAGAAGGTTTCAATGAGAGGATGTAATCATCACTACATCCTCCTGCAGTGTTGTCCTTTTAAGTTTTAGGTTTAACTAGAGGTGTACACGAGTTGATTTGAGTCGAGCTATTCTTATGATATAGTCCATTTAAGCTTTGGATTTGACCAATGGAGTACATGAGTCGGTCCAAGTCGAGCTTGGCACAACTTGACTTGGCTCGGCCACTAGCTAACCTCAGCTCAACTTGGTCCTCGAGCTTTACTAGCTAGATTGGCTTAGTTTGGTTAACAGCTCAATCTAGTTTGAGCTAAGTTTGACATAATATCAAGCCAAGTTCACCTATAAACCATTTTCATAAATATATAGACTGCACCTTCAAATTCTCACTGTATGTAAAATACCACTAGCAATTTTACTAGTATTTCATCAAACTCCTTGTAGGTAACATCAATATACACACACATACACACGGAAATGCTCACCTGCGAACCAATTCGTATGTACTACATACGAACTTTTTTGAGAACCCATCATACATGATGTGGATACAAAATCTGAATCGTGCATCTGAAGTAGCACCTCATGAAACCCCTCGGGCCCAAGTTTTACTTTGATCTAAAACTTTGATGGGTCATGAAAAATGAAAATATTTTCCTCCCTTGATTTGCATTTCTCTTTGCTATTGCCCACCAGAATTTTAGACCGGGGTGAAAATTTGTCACATGAGGTTTCATGGGATTCTGCATCACATGGACTGTTCAGAATAGACACCCTTGGCATGTGTACAAAGGTGCGCACGTGCATAGGTGCGCAGGGGAGCATGACTCTCTCTCTCTCTCTCTCTCTCTCTCTCTATATATATATATATATATATATATATATATATATATATATATATATATATATATATATATATATATATGATATTTGTTTAATGAAACATACCTTCCTTACCACCAACCGATACTTCATTAAGTCATTTCATCAAACACTTGGTGGGCAACATCAATATCAAAGTAATCGAGTCATTGGACTGGTTCGATCCAAGTTCAATTCGAGTTGGGTTTGATCCAAGTTGAGTTGAGCTCAGGCAAACTTAAACTCAATTCGAAATTTTTTTGAGCTCAAAAAATCAGCTCAACTCGGGTCGAACTTAATTTCGAACCAAGTTGAATCAAGCTTTTTTGGAGTCGAGTCAAGTCGAGCGAGCTAACTGAGCTAACTCGGTTCGCATACAGCCCTAGATCTAACTCATTTTTGGACTTATACCGTAAAACGAAATATATTGTACACTTAGATGAGGCCACTCAAAAACTCAATATGAATCTCTCTCTCTCTCTCTCTCTCATACATGTACATATGCACACAAACATTATTAATTAATTTGGACCCACTAACATTATTAATTAATTTGGACCCACTCAATTCAGTCTGTCATAGTTCTAAAACTTATTGAGTTGAGGCAAAAGTCATCCGAGTCAACTTGATTTCAAGCTGAGTTGTTGGGGAACTCATAACTATTTCTACCTTGATCGTGACTTGGAAAAACTCATCAAGTCGAGTTGGACTTACGCACTGGGTCAAATTGATAAAGTGACTCAGTTAGTGACCAGCGAGTGTGAGTCCTCATTATCATCTAAGCCTTATTCCATTAATTGAGGCCGGCTACATGGACCTTGCTCCACCATTCCACTCTAATAAAGGTTAGACCTTCAATAACTCCCAAGCATGAGTTTGAATATTGTCATACCTTTCAGATTCATAATGAAAATTATGGCTTAAGTTAATCTCATGCGGATTACTAACCTCACTCAACCCTCCCCCTTCAACTATACTTGGCACCGGCAATGAGAGTGCAAACACCCTTGTGCTCAATGTAACAGTACATAGGTTGATAACAATCAAGTGCTATCTCATAGTCTATTACATATGTTAAGATGAATAAGGTGTATAAATTAATAAAATGTCAAGGAGGTAGGGAATAAAACCCTCAACCTCAATTACAAGGAGAGGTGCACCTAACTTGTGCATCATCCTATCACATAATCATTGTTTTTCTAGTGAAATTTACCAACATAAATACATTTATAAATTGTTTTATCTAAAAAAATACTTAATTACTAAGCCCTATTTGGTAGTGCTAACTCTTAAAATTAATAATTTTTCTTGTACTGGTATAATAGCCATTTTTGTATTTAAAGTATTTCTATTAACTTAAAATTAGCCTGCAAATGTAGAGCGAGTCGCGAATAATTTCACAGCCAAGATGGACCAGAAAAGGCCCAATTGGAAACGAAGGTGATCCAAACCATCAAAACCCAAAACGGATGTATCTCACAAACTCAAATGAGGTATCCGACATGCCATATATAATTTTCGGGTATGATGAGCTAGTTTAGCCATCTAACCCTGCTATGCCGGGTTGCGCACGCCGAATTTGCAAAATATCATCAGATCGACAATCGAATTCTTATTTTAATTTTGTTTATAGTAAGTTTTAGTTTGAGTATAACTCTGCTTCTGTTGGGCTTTAGGAGTTGCGCCCAACATAAAAAGTGCTTAGAATAGTTAGGGGAACATCATCGTTCAGCCAAATAGGATACTATTTTTTCCTGAAAACCATGCGCACTAATAGGAATCACGACTGTCAATAAATAATGAGTTTACTATTTATAGTAAGTCATGATTTATTATGAGTTTTAGCCATAGTTTAATTCTGAAACTTCTTCTCAGGATTTATGTTATTATTTAAGAGATTGTAAGCTCGTTTTTCATCATCAATCAAATTATTGCGAATTTTATTAGAATTATTTTCTATTTTCTATCTCCCCGTGGATTCGAGGTATTTTCTATCACTGCTCGTGGATCCAAGGTATCTCTGTGAGGAGTTCAGAGAAGTTTCATGATTCAGAACAGTTATCCCTTTGAGAAAGACGGTGCGCCACCTCTACATGTCCTCCCAACGTCATATTTAAAAAAAAAGAAATAAAAATAGAAATAAGCCAAAAGGAGACAATTCACGGCATCTCAGCGGTAGACTTCTTGAGTTTCAACGCTAAAGTCATGGTTCCGAGTGCCCATGTGGCGTGTATGAATGTGAGAGTGCCTATGAAAAAATAGCCAAAAGGCTGTATTTAAGAGAATTTCCTATCCTCGGAGCTTCAGTTTCCGTGGGATATATACAGGTTTCCACACGTATGACCCGCAGCTGTGCAAGTCTCAGGAGACGTACATGTGAAATCCATATCTATCCATTAGTTTTGCCAGGACATGAAAAAGAAAATGAAGCAAATCCAAAACTCAAGTGGGCCACACTATAAAAAAACACAATGGGGATTGATCACCCACCATCTAAACCTGCCCATTGTAGTTTTTGATTAGGCTGATATTTGCCTTTTCCCGTACAAGTCAGGTGGCATATAAACATCACAGTGGACCCTTGGAAGGTTCAATGGTAATCGTGTCCATCCACGACGATCTGATCCTTTCATCAGTGATCTACAACAAATGTCTGGATGGGTAGGAAATTTTCGATGTGTTGATTCTTGGGAGAAGCTCTAACCAAGGTGGGGTCCATTAGCATACCGACTTCAATGACTAAACCAAAGGCCCACCTTCATAAAGTAGAACCTGGGGATATTGTGCATGTTCTTTGGTCAAATAATCATATGGTTTCCTCTCAACAGTTGATAAATCATTGTGATGGTTAGTATAATCTAATATGAGGAACCTTATGTTGGGAATTTTGCCCAGCTGAATCACACAGATCTAGATCTAGGATAGCAATCCAATGGCACCAAGCACACAAGAGAACACCCAGATTTAACGTGGAAAATCCTTTTGAAAAAAAACCACGGCACAAAGCGACAGATCTCCACTATGAAAATAGAAATTACAAAGAGAAAAGACTTACCCGATTCGAACAACCTCAAATCTCACCCTTGCTACACCCTTTAATTTTCTTGGAACCCCTTTAGAAAGTTTTCTCATACCTAGAAAAGTCCTAGGAACACCTATTTATAGTTTAGGCAACTTTCCTTTCGCATCCCAGTTGCGAAAGGACCCTTTCGCATCCCAATTGCGAAAGGACTCAGATTTAAGACATCTCGCAACAATCTCCACCATGTCTTCAATCTTCAACCGTGTAGCTACGTGACCTCTTCTCTTATTTCTGCATCTCATCATAGCTCAAGATCACATTGGCCAATCAGCGCCAATCAAGGATCTAATAGATACCTGCTATACCGTCGGTGCGAATATCTCTGAGAAGCCGATCCCTTCTCTCTGAGCATAACCCTTCGTACCAACCTCACCATGTATATATGTTGTATCCTCCTGAAGATCCACCTGCATCCAATCGCTTTCTGGTCCACTGGAAGCTCCGCCCGCTCCCAGATGTCGGTCTGGTACAACGAATCCATCACATCACCTACAGTCACCTTTCACTTTTCAGAAACAGGCTCACCTAGAGACATCTGAATAGAAGATGAATATCCTGTAATATTGGAGTCGTCCATGTACCTCGCCGATGTCCTGCGATCATGCCGTGTGATTCTTCACACAGGTGGCTGCTCCACCTGCTCTGTATCCCTGTCCGCGCGTCTCAGCCTTCCTGCCCTGCCTGCTCATGTGGCCATGTCCAACATGCCACACACGTGCAGAGGTGGAATCCGCTACATCCACCGTAGCTCCACCTTTTGAAGTGCTCCCGATCAAATTGTACAAGTTACTGAATCGTTGTGCTTTCATGATTACCCGTACCCCCTTGGATACATTAAGAGCACCATCAATACCTGTGTACTTGCATCCTTTTGCCTCAAGCATACCAAGAGAAATCAGATTCTGCTTCAAATCAGGAACATGCCTCAATCTGTCAAGGTACGCTCTACCCCATCAAACATCATGATGCGCACAGAACCAACAGCCACAACATTACAGGAAATATCATTGCCCATAAATACCTGTCCACCATCGCACTCCCTGTAGCTGGTGAACCAACTCCGATGAGGAGTCATGTGAAAAGATGCCCCTGTGTCTAGCATCCACTCATCCTTACGATCATCGTATGACCGTCTAAGCGAAAACACAGATAAAACATCACCATCACATCCACTCGATCCATCTGATATGACAACATTGGCCTCCCTATATGAAGCCTTAAAATCTTCCCTCTTCGATTTAGGATTTTCACAATCCCTCTTCACATGTCCTTCTTTCCCACAATTACAGCACTTTACTTTTCCTTTGCCCTTGCCCCTGGATTTAGATCTAGAACCAGAAGAACCTATACCTTGTTCAGAATTCTTACCCACTGTAAACAGTGTATTAGAAGACGTCCCCATGTCATGATTCAGTTGTCTCATAGCCTTCCCTTGAAGGGCTAAGATAACAGTATCGACACTCAGAATCTTATTCATGCTGCACATAGTGTCCTTGAATGCCTCATAGGACACCGGGAGAGAATTCAGCAACATACATGCTTGTTCTTCATCTTTCATCACTTCCTCCATATCCAACAATTTACAAACCAATTTATTAAAGTTGCTGATGTGAGCCTCCAGATCTCCACCCTCTGCCATCTTGAAGTTATACCACTGCCGCTTCACGTGTAGGCGAATTTCTGAGGATTTATTCACATAGACATCCTCTAACTTCGCCCACAGACCAGCCGCAGTTTTCTCCCTCATGACATTGTAGAGAACCTCATCCGTGAGACATAAACGGATTGATGATAAAGCCTTCTTATCAAGAGTATTCCAATCAGCATCATTCATAGTAGACTTCCGCTCCTCAAGAGCACCATCCTCGCCTTGCTTGGTTAACAGGCTAATCATCTTAACCTTCAATAACTCAAAATTATTTTTTTTCCTGAGTATTTCTCAAACTCATACCTGGCACTCGCCATTATTACTAATCCCTCAGATTCAGATCTGTGCCCCAACTTTAGCTCTGATATCACTTGTTGGGAATTTTTCCCTGCGAAATCACACAGATATAGATCTAGGATAGCAATCCAATGACACCAAGCACACAAGAGAACACAGAGAACACCCAGATTTAACGTGAAAAACCCTTTTGGAAAAAAATCATGGCACAAAGCGACAGATCTCCACTATGAAAACAGAAATTACAAAGAGAAAAGACTTACCCGATTCGAACAACCTCGAATCTCACCCTTGCTACACCCTTTAATTTTCCTAGAACCCCTTTAGAAAGTTTTCTCATACCTAAAAAAGCTCTAGGAACACCTATTTATAGTTTAGGCAACGAAAGGGGATGCGAAAGGACCCAGTTGCAAAAGGACTTAGATTTAAGACATCTCGCAACACCTTACTACATATTATCACTCACAATGAGACCCATCTTGTCAACAATTTGGATGACCAAACCATAGGCCCACTTGTACCAAGTGTATATACATCTGCACTACAAAAACTCTAAACAATGGGCCTGATGATGAAGTAGGTAGATGATTGTGGGCCAAGTGCATTATCAATTCAATAAGTGAATGATCAACGGACCTGATATTTTGGAGCAACTACCAATGATGGAGCCACCAGATTTGTAAAATTTTGGACAGCAACAAGAGGTTTTAAAAAGAGCATAGGCTATTGTTATCTTTAGATTGTAGAATTAAACGGATTGAGCCATGCATCTTATATGGAGATCTAATAATTGAAATTTAAAGTATACCTGACTGGAGGGCATTAGTTCCGAAGAGAAATGTCCGAATACTCTGCATCTTACATCCTTTATAGAAGGTATTAGATGGGAGGGAGAGCTTCTAACGTGTAGCTGTGCATCCAAAAAGCGTGTATCACACTCCAAGCGTATCTACTCTCACACGAAATTGAGTTTGATCACAACTCTAAGTGACCTCCACTGGTGTGCCCGATCATAATATCCAACCTTTAGGTAGGTCTAGACCATTGTTCAATTAAGCCAATCTTATAGAACTTTTATAACTACTTCAGTTCCTTTTTCTTTTCTTTTTTTCCCAAGAAACCGCTTTTCATTTCAGCCAAAACAGAGCACTACACCATATACAGTATTTCGGGCTTCCGCAAAGATAAAAAGGACCACACAGAAGCCTATCATAAGAGGCTGTAAAGAGGAAAGAAAAAAACTGAAAGAAACAAGGGCTCTCGCTGAGAACCCGAAGAAAAATCAGAACCTTCTCAATTGGAGCTTCCCTACACTTAACCTTAGTGCAAACTTTCCTGAGTGAGCATAATCCTGCTTTATCCAAGAGGATAACACCCTTAATAATGCGAGGAAGGGCTGAGACGTTGGCAAAAAAACTGTCAGACTGATTTCTTCTGCCTTCTTTGGCTAATCCATCTGCCACTCCATTTGCTTTCCTAGGAATAAGGGAGAGATGAAAGGAGCCTCTCGAGCTAAGCCTCTTGATCCTAGATATCCAGTACTTCCATTTCCAGGCATAGGTGGACTTCTCCAACAAGCTGTCCACCACCCACTTAGAGTCATATTCAATTTGAACATTCCCCATCCCACGAGCTAAACAGAACTGCATTCCATCATAGACTACTTCAGTTCCTTAGAATCTCGCTTGTTTCTTTTTTTTTTTCTTTTTTTCTTTTTTTTTCTTTTGTTTTTTGTTTTTTTGTTTTTTATTTTATACCACACAGACACATACCCCCCCCCCCCCCCCCCACACACTCACGCTGTAGTGGGATTTCACCACCTATGGGTACTCGAATCCTTGACCCGGTGTTGAAATTCTTGTGAGTCTACCACCCGGGCAATAGTAAGGACCCAAATCTTGCCTAATAATGCATCTGCAATGTCTATTTCTGACTCAGGTATGAACACATTCCCACTTTCTTCTTCTCAGATTCTTTACTTGAACGAATTTCATCATATGAAGTTGAATGACTTTCTTCTTGTCAATTGTTCGTCTCTTGATTATCCATTATCTATTCATACTGCCAATGGATCCTCTATGCCGGTTAATAAGGTTGGATCTTTCTACACTATATCAATCTCTTCGTCTCCATTGTCTTTCTTGTTGCCAGTCTTATCTCATTATCTTCTCTCGGTTAGTCAGCTGGCTTATCTTAGCTTTGATGGTTTCTTCTACTGATTATCTTGTACAGGATGGACACACCAAGAATCTGGTTGAAACAGGCAATAGAGAGGGTGGACTTTACTTGCTTCATGAGTACCTATATTTTCCCTCTTACTCCACGCTTTTTTGCATTCCCATTCAATAAAAACAACTCGTAGTTTCACGCATGGCATTCCAGATTAAATCATGATTTTCCTTCTCGTTTTGAGGCATGTTATTCATTAGTTTACTTGGTTATGCCTCGCATAATGATATCTATTATTGCAAAATTCTCAAACAGGCAAAGTTTGATGCATTGCCCTTTTATAAGACCATCTATGACTCCCGCTCCCAGCTCCCTTGGATGTCCTGTGGTGAGCTCGTCCTGGATAGAACGGGGCTGGGAGGGGTGCAGGTCTCCTAGTTTTTTTCTTCTATTTTTCTTGTTGCTCCTTACGATAGGTGGGCCATCCTGGGTGTGGCCTTCCCGAATGTGCAGTCTCTTTTCGGTGGGCCTCAGGATCTTTTTGTTAACCTGAGTCCCTTTTTGTTGAGCTTTTGTCTATCAATGAAAGCGTTCATTTGAAAACAAAAAAAACAAAAATTACCTTTCTTATGGTGTTGTCCACCTGAGATTTGGATCAATTTTTGGGCCCATGCCCTAAACTGAGAACGGATGAACTGTTTGTATATACAAAACATACATCAAGGTGAGCACCATGGCCAAGGAGTCTGGGCTCACCTAATTTGCGCCCCACAGTTGGAACGTGGTGCGACCCTGGATCCAACCAATGCAACCCTGACTGTGTGATCCACCTCGATATATGTGTTGTATATCCATGCTGTCCAACAGTTTTGCCAGCTCATTTACGAGGATGGTCCCGAAAATGAAGTAGATACAAATGGTCTCGGGTGGACCACTTAGCAGGGAATGAATTCCCACCATTACAAAAGTTTTCAATCTAGTTGCTATTTGTATTTTCCCTTCCTTCATATACGTGTATCTTACCAATAGGTTGGATAGCAAGTAAACATTAGGGTCCACCTAAGAAATTTTCAATGATGGCTATTTACTGATCATTGTTTCCTGTAGTGTGGTTCACCATAGATTTCTTGTAGCGTGGTTCACCTGAGATTTCTTTTCTGCTTCTGTTTTTGTTTTTTTTTTTTTGGGATTTTATATCTCTTGCAATGACAAGGTGACAGAAATATCTTGCATCTCTTGCAAGGACTCTTGATCTTCCTGGTGACAAAAATATCAAGCTACATCCAACTCCTCTAGCCTGTAGTTCCAAATTCGACAAGGAGTTAAGGGCTGACCATATTTCCCCACCTGCAATTGCTCGAGAAATTAAGGGCGGCTCATATCCTTTCTTTTTTCGTGTAGCAAGCGAAGGGAACACAGTGCTCAGGTTTAAATGGGTACACGTTGAATCCTCACTGTTTCTTTTGTGTAGCTCGCTTGAGTTTTTTCTTCCTCATTTTAGATCTCGTCCTAACATGAGCTGACAAAACAGATAAAGTGGTGAATTTCTCTCAAACATCTGCCTTCCTTTCTTCCACCGCAGGAAGTGGAGTGTCACCGTCAACCGCTTCCCTTGGAGAGATGAGCTTTCTTTTCCTCGGCATACTAGCGTTACAGTTTTCGGGGCGAGTTGGCCGAAACCCCGGAACCGGTGATGTGGGTGCGACCTTGATAATATACGGCCCACCTCGATCTATCTACCCCATTCGTCTAAAAAATGAAGCAGATACAAATTTCTAGTGGACGACACTAGTGGAAACAGTAGTTATTGACCATTAAAAAGCGTTTGTAGGCTACAAATGGTTTGGATGAAGCTGATTTTCATTTTTCAGTTCACCCCGCTCCTAGTGTCCTTATCAACAGGTTGGATGTTCAACAAACATTACGTTGGAGCTTAGGAAGTTTTTAATGGTGAGTGTTAAATGACCACTTTTTCCCATGGTGTGGTCCAGCTGAAACTTGTATCTACTTCAATTTTGAAACCATGTCATAAAACAGTATGAAAAAATAGATGGACAGCATGGAGATATATATATATATATATATACACACACACACACACACACACACACACACACACACACACACACACACACACACACACACACATACGGGAAAAGGTACTATGCGCTCGACCTCATAATAACGTCCCATGAGGTCGAGCTGTGTGGGCCCCACCGTGATGCGTGTCGACCATCAGCACCGTGCATTTGATGGGTCCCCTTTAAATTATGGAATATCCCAAAAATCAGCCGTATACGGAACTCAGGTGGGCCATAACATCTAAAATCATGTAAAGATATGCCAAAAACATATAAAAGCACTTGGTGGGGGCCCGCCTGAAATTTGGATGCGTTTGAAACTTGGTCTGAACCCTCATCCAAGTGAGACACACATAATGGACGGGCTGGATTTGAAAACCACATCTCCGTGGGCCCAAAAAATGATTATGAATGTTTTAATGGTGATAGCACCTCTCAACTTTTGTATGTGGTGTGGTCCACACAAGTCACGGATTGACTTGATTTTTGAGACCTAGGTCCTGATCGAATGGTGCATCTGATTAATGGGGTAGATGGTTGACACGCATCACGATGGGGCCCACACAGCTCAACCTCATGGGTCGTTATCATGAGGTTGAGCACATAATACCTTTTCCCATATATATATATATATATATATATATATATATATATATATATGTGTGTGTGTGTGTGTGTGTGTGTGTGTGTGTGTGTGTGTGTGAAAAAAGGTACTATACGTTCGACCGTATTATACCTTCCATAAGGTTGAGTGCTTGCGGCACATTATTAGTCAGATGGTAAAAGCCTTAAACAACGGAGAGATTTTATAGAAAATCGAAGAAACATTGCGCCGATTATATAGTAAAATAGCTAAAACTGTTACTGAAGTGATGTTTTGTGGGCCCCACCGTAATGTATGTTTTATATCCACACCTTCCATCCATGTGCGGGGATCATTTTAGGGCAATATGCAAAGAATGAGTTAAATCCAAAGCTCCAGTGGACCCAACATAGAAAATAGTGGGGATAGTGAGGCCTACCATTGAAAACTTCTAAAGGCCACAAAAGTTTTAGATAAAGCTGATATTTGTGTTTTCTCTTATTTCATATCTTTTTTAACTTTTGAACAGGTTGGATTTCAAATAAACATTATGGTGGGCCTTGGGATAGTTTTAATGGTGGGAATCACTCTCCCCACTGTTTTATGTGGTGGGTCCACTATAGATTTTTATCTGCCTCATTCTTTGACTCATGCCCTAAAATGATATTTCAAAATAGATGAACGGTGTGAATACAACACATACATCATAGTGGGGCTCACAAAACTTGGTGACGTAACTTCATAGCTGACTTGGCTACTCAACTCTGCCAAAGTAGTCGACTAGCTTTAGTGTCGCATCCTGTATTGACGTTAGCAAAGTTTTTTTTATCTAATCATGAGGTATGTGTTATATATATCCAAACCGTCCATCCATTTGGTGAGATCGTTTTAAGGCTTTGGACAAAAAATAAGACAGATCTAACTTTCAATTGGACCACACTGCAAAAAGCAGTGTGAGTTTGAACGTATACCATTAAAACCCTTTTTGGGTCACAGATGTTTTGGATCAGAATGAAATCATACTTTTTTTCCCTCTTTATTCAGGTCCTATTGACCTTATGAATAGATTGGATAGAAAATAAACGTTATGGTAGGCCCTACAAAAATTTCAACGGTGAAAATCATTATCTCCACTGCTATTGTGGTCCAGATGATCTTTGGATATGATTTATTTTTTGAACCAGACTCTAAAATGATATCTAAAAATAGATGAACCGTGTGGATATAATACATACATCAGTGTGGGCCATGTAACTTTGATCTCCTTTAAAAGTACAACTCAGAGTTGGAGGAGCGTCAGCCAATCCCAACGCGGATTGTGTCCTACCACCTCTGTGGGGCTCAACGTGATGTAAGTGTTTTATATCAACGCCGTTCAACAATTTTCTCAGATCATTTTAATATATGACCCCAAAAAATGAGGCAGGTCCAAGGCTTAAGTGGACCATAAGGTGGGATTGAACTTCCACCATTAAAAACTTCTTACAAGCTAGAGAAGTTTGGGATCAAATTAATATTTGTGTTTTCACTTCATCCACGTCTACATGACCTTATGAATAGGTTGGATGGTAAAAATTCTATAATAACTTATTTTTCCCTACATAACCATTACAGTGTGCCCTAGGAGTTTGTAACAGTAGAAATTCAATAACAACTGTTTTCCATGGTGTGGTCCATGTGAGATTCAGATATAACTTATTTTTGGTGCAAATCCCTTGAATTATATTTCAAAATGGATGGATGACATGGATAGAAAATATACATCATGGTGGGGTCCACACAACATCGATTTTATTTCTCCAGTTTTCCTACGCCGTGTTTATTAGGTTTCCTATAAAATCTCTACATTGTTTAAAGCTTTTACCATCTAACCAATAATGTGCCGCCAGTACTCGACCTTATGGAAGGTATAATATGGTCGAGCGTATATGGGAAAAGGTACTTACGCTAGAGCTCACAGTAAGCTTATCATGAGGTCACGCTGTGTGGGCCCCATCGTGATGCATGTCGACCATCAACACCGTGCATTTGATGGTTTCCCTTTAAATAATGGGATATCCCAAAAATCAGCCGTATATGGAACTCAAGTGGGTCATACCATCTAAAATCATGTGAAGACACCGTTAAAATATATAAAAGCATTTAGTGGGGCCCACCTGAGTCTTGAATGCTACTGAAACTTGGTATGACCCCTAATCCTAGTGGGACACACATAATGTATGGGCTGGATTTGTAAACCACATCTCGGTGGGACCCAAAAATTGATTATGAATGTTTTAATGGTGCACGGTCCCTCTCAACTTCTGTATGTGGTGTGGCTCACAAAAGTCACGGATTGACTTGATTTTTGAGACCTAGACCCACAATGGAATGGTGCATCTGACTGATGGGGTAGATGTTCGAAATGCATCACGGTGGAGCCCACACAGCTCAACGTCATGGGACGGACCAGTGAGCTCGAGCGCATAGTACCTCTTCCCCCCCCCACACACACACACACACACACACACACACACACACATATATATATATATATATATATATATATATATATATATATATATATATATATATATATATATATATATCGAGTTGGTCTTTACGGTCATGGTCACACCCACATGGCCTGTTCGGGTGTGGCAGCCAAGTCACCCTCGTGTACAACACCAATAAACAATCAATAACCTGGGGACACCTTATTGCGTATGTAAAATGGACTCCGTCCATCAGTTTCTATCATTGATTCTGATCCCAGCAATAAAATCAGCCAGATCTATAACACAGGAGGGCCAGACCGCGAGTAACATCTCACCACAGGTTCGTGTGTGGTGCCACCATAGTATGTATCTTCCATCAAACCCGGGTAATCAATGTAACTCACAAGTAAATACGAAAATCAGGCGTGATGCAGACTCAGGCGGGCCACACCGTAACAAACACAGAGGTTTTAACAGAAATTGTACATTATTCCAATTAGTTTGGCCCAGACAAGTATTTTTCAGGGCCAATATCTTTTATATACGATTAAAATAAGAGTTCGCACCTGATGAACGGACAAGATTTTACCAATATAATATTATAGGCCTGACGAGGCTGGGATCCTGTCCTAAACGGTACGGGTCCCACAAGAGGTAACAGAGGGAAACGGATTGGCTGCTCCCCCTGCCACCAGCCCCGTGGCTGGTGGTCGGTGCTCCGTGGGCCCCATTCATCCATTTTTACAGGTAATTTCAGAGCTTTATCCAAAAACTGAGAGGGATATAATCTCAAGTGGACCACACCACAGGGAAACAATGTTGATTGGATATCCACCATTTAAATCCTCCTTATGCCCATTTTACTTTTTATTTGACATCGAATCTGTTGATAAGGTCATACAGACCTTCATCCAAAAACTGAGAGGGATTTAATCTCAAGTGGACCACACCATAGGAAAACAATGGTGATTGGATATCCACCATTTAAATCCTCCTAAGGCTCGTCGTAGTTTTTATCTGAGATCCAATCCGTTGGTTAGGTCAAAACTTTTATGGCCTTTAAAAAGTTTTTAAGGTCCATGTTCATTCAACACTGTTTCCTGTAATGTTGTCCAATTGGGATTAAGGTATATGTAATATTTGGTCTTATATTATAAAATGATCTATAAAAATATATAGACGGTATGGATGAAAAGAAAACATCATGGTGGAGCCCACGGAGCACCGATGGGTGGTGTCAGGGGGAGTAGCCAATCCGTTTCCGTAGAGGAGCATCATACGCAGCAAAAGAGAGAGCAGAACGTCTTTTGGAGAGTGACGCTACATAAATCCAGCAATTCAACACGTGGGCTGGTATTATCCATTGAAGCGCGTGGACCCCGCTTTCTCTTTCTTAATCGTGTTGGGATAGTTGGAGACACCGCGTCTATCACACGACGAATTTTTCTTTAATGATTTTGCAGGTTGTCGTCGTTGACACGTATCTGCAGCGGATATCACACACCACCGACTTTACCGGTGCGTTGATGTCACCAGGTTTCGTGGGTCCCATGGGTGCCGTCACGATGAGGTACGTGTTATACCCAGAAACCGGACATTCCGTGGGTCCCATGGGTGCCGTCATGATGAGGTACGTGTTATACTCAGAAACCGGACAGATATAAAGATGAGCGGAACACACTGCCAAAAGGCAATGGACGATTGACCGGCAACCTTTTTGGGAGTCGTGTAAGTTGTGGATAATATAAGAGGTGTATACGAACCGAGCTAGCTCGGCTTGAAAAGCTTGATTCGACTCTGTACAAAGTTGAGTTCGAGCCGTTTTTTATAGGTTGAAAATGAGTTCGAGCCGAGTTCATGCGGGCCCTGTTCGAATTGACTCGAATCGTCCCAGTTCAGTGTTGCTCACCAAGTGCTTGATGAATTGACTCAACAAAGTAGGTCTGATGGTGGTTGCAGAGTCCTGGATCAATAATACTAGGAACATTGAAGGTGGACAATGAATGTATGTTGCCGTGGTTAGAAGTATTTGTGCATGCCGCTTGGGGCATGTGATTGATGATTGAGTAACGTGTGATGTTGAGAATGTGGAGCTACATCTGAGCCGCCTTCGACCGGTCGTAGGTTTGAGCCCTAGCACGACTCGAAATCCAGCGAGTTGTGTTGTTTTTTTTTTCCGTATAGGACCAGTCCTAAAATTTTCAGGACCAGTCTTAGGGGCCTAGGACTGGTCGTAGAAGGGCTAGAACCGGTTGTAGGGGTCCAGGATCGGTCATAGGGGAGCTAAACCGGTCGTAGGTTACGCAGTTTGTTTCGCGATTTTGTGCGAAACTACGGATTTGAGTCCTTTCACAACTGGGATGCGGAAGGAAAGTTGCATAAACTATAAATAGGGGTTCCTAGAGCTTTTCTAATTAGATGAGGAATATTGAAAAGTAATTCTAAAGGTGTGGGCTAAGGGTTTTCTATATTCTTCCAAGGGAGAGGTTAGTATTTTGCCTTGTAATCTTTGTTTCTTCATAGTGGAAGTTTGCATCCGTGGTTTTTTACCCTAGTTTAGGATTTTTTCACATATATCTTGTCTTGTGGTTTGTTTGGATTGCTTTGATCTGTTTCTAATTTATATTCCTTTCTGTTTATCGTTTGTGGGTGAGGACTGAGATTAGATCTCGGCCCACTGCGTTGTTGGCGTGCTGCGCAACATATGGTATCAGAGCTTTGGTTTAGTTCTATTGGGAGCGATGGCGGAAGATGGAAAAACTAGAATTGAGAAGTTTGATGGTTCAAACTTTGCCTTCTAGAAGATACAGATGGAGGATTCTCTGTATCAAAAGGACCTCTACATTCCTCTAGAAGGAAAAGAGAAGAAACCAGAAAAGATGACAGATGATGAATGGTTTTTACTGGATAGGAAGGCTTTAGAAACGATCCGACTCTCTTTGTTTAAGAGCGTCACCTTTTATATATCCAAGATGAAAACGACAAAAGAATTAATGGAAGCCCTAGCCACCATGTATGAAAAGCCATCAGCATCCAACAAGGTTCATCTTATGAAACAGCTATTCAACATGAAGATGTCAGATGGTGGGAGCGTGGCTGAACATCTAAACGAGTTCAATACAGTCATGAGCCGGTTGGAATCCGTTGGCATCATTTTTGAGGATGAGGTCAGGGCACTATTGATCTTATCCAGTCTGCTAGACAGTTGGGATGGTTTGGTGATTGCTGTGAGCAATTCTTCAGGGTCGACAAAGCTGAAATTTGATGATGTGGCCGGTTTAATTCTCAGCGAAGAATTTAGAAGAAAGGTATCAGGAGTTTCAGGGGATTCAGGGAATGCTCTAAACGTTAAAGGAAGAGGAAGATCGCAGAACAGAGGAGGCAATAAACACGGGCGTTCTAAGTCGAAGAAGAAGTCCAAGGGACCGAAAGACAAAGAAGGGTGTTGGCATTGCGGCAAGAAGGGGCACATGAAACGTGATTACAGAGCGCTCAAGAAACAAGAAGGAAGCTCTCAAGGCGGGAAGATTCAGTGAATCTGTCTGAGGAGAACGACACAGAGGCGTTGATCTTGTCTCTTGATGCAAGGAATGAGTCATGGGTTATAGACTCGGGTGCTTCGTTTCATGCCACTTCATGTAAGGAAGTTCTGCGTGATTATGTGTCAGGTGACTTTGGGAGAGTCTACCTGGGTGATGATGAGCCGTGCAGTATTGGTAGAAAGAGAGACGTTCAAGTCAACCAGAAAGACGGAACAGTTTTGAAACTGAAGGATGTTAGACATGTACCGAGTTTGAGAAGAAATCTGATCTCAGTGGGGTAGTTGACCGATACCAGTTATGTGACGACATTCACCAGTGATTCCTGGAAGATCACAAAAGGTGCCTTGGTGATATTTCGAGGCAAAACGGAAGGCACTTTGTACGTGACTTCAGGATCGTATTGTTCACTCTCAGTCGCATCAACTGGAGTGAATGGGCAGTTATGGCATCAGAGGTTGGGACATATGAGTGAGAAAGGGATGAAAGTGCTGTTATCAAAAGGGAAGCTACCAGGGTTGAAGTCTCTTGACTTGGAATTCTGCGAGGACTGCGTATATGGCAAGCAGAAGAGGGTAAGCTTCAAGAAGACAGAACGCGCTCCAAAGACGCATCTATTGGAGCTTGTACACACTGACATGTGGGGACCGGCACAGGTATCATCTCTTGGTGGCTCACATTATTTTGTTTCCTTTATTGATGATGCTAGTAGAAAACTGTGGGTTTATTTCTTAAAGCATAAATCTGATGTATTTGATGCGTTTAAGAGGTGGAAAGTTATGGTAGAAAACGAGACAGGTAAAACAGTAAAGTGTCTCAGATCTGATAATGGGGGAGAGTATTGTGATAAGAGGTTTGAGGAGTATTGTGTAGCAAGTGGAATCAAACATCAGAAAATAATTCTAGGGACACCGCAGCAGAATGGTGTGACTGAGCGCATTAACAGGACCATCCTTCAGCGCGCCAGGAGCATGAGGTTACATGCAGGGTTGCCCAAGACCTTTTGGGCAGATGATATGAATACTGTCGTATATCTTATCAATAGAAGTCCCTCAGCACCATTGGATGGTGGGCTACCAGAAGAAACGTGGACTAGGAAAGAAGTGAACCTTACACATCTCAGAGTGTTCGGTTGTACTTCATATGTTCACATTGATGCAGAGCACAGAAACAAGCTGGATGCGAAGTCCAGGAGGTGCACGTTTATATACTACGGGTAGGATGATTTTGGCTACACGTTTTTGGATGCAGAAAACAGGAAAATCATCAGAAGCAAGGACGTAGTCTTCAATGAAAAAGTGATGCATAAGGACAGTGTGCAAGAAAATAAGGCTGAGAAAAAGGAATTCGTAGAGTTAGAAGAGTTACCGGACATGGGTGTTACAGCGCCACAAGATGATCGTGCACAGGAGCATTATGAGGCAGAGCCACAGACACCGGTTGTGAGGAGGTCTACTCGGGAGAGGAGACCCACGGTCCGATACTCACCCTCCTTACATTATCTACTGCTGACAGATAATGGTGAGCCAGAGTGTTTTGAAGAGGCATTACAGTCAGATACACGGTTTAAGTGGGAGCAAGCCATGGATGAGGAGATGGACTCTCTTGAGTCTAATTGTACTTGGGAGCTAATGACTTTACCCAAGGGTAAGAAAGCTCTTCATAACAAGTGAGTTTACAGACTGAAGGAAGAGCACGATGGTTCGAAACGGTACAAGTTTAGATTGGTTATGAAAGGGTTTCAACAAAAGGCAGGTATCGATTTCACTGAAATATTTTCACCGGTAGTGAAAATGTCTACGATTCGCATGGTCTTGAGTATAGTGGCTACAGAGAACTTACATCTAGAGTAGCTAGATGTTAAGACAGCCTTTCTTTGTGGGGATCTTGAAGAAGAAATATATATGTATCAGCCGACAGGATATGTGGCACCAGGTAATGAGAACAAGGTGTGCAGACTGAAGAAAAGTTTATATGGCCTGAAGCAGGTCCCGAGGCAGTGGTACAAGAAGTTCGACAGTTTCATGTCGAGAAACGGTTTTAGGAGATGTCATGTAGACCACTGTTATTATTTGAAGAAGTTTAATACGTCGTACATCATTCTTCTTCTGTATGTTGATGATATGCTTGTGGCCGGTTCAAGCATGAAGGACATCTCAGATCTCAAAAGACAATTGTCTAGAGAATTTGCCATGAAGGATTTAGGAGCTGCAAAATAAATCCTAAGCATGAGGATAAAGCGTGACAGGAAAAATAAGAAACTGATTTTGTCACAGGCAGAGTACATAGCTAAGGTACTTGATCGATTCAATATGAGAGGTGCTAAGCCGGTTAGCACTCCATTAGCCAACCACTTCAAGCTATCTAAGGAGCAAGGTGCAAAGACGCAGGAGGAATGAGACTACATGGCCAAAGTCCCATATGCGTCAGTGATTGGGAGTCTCATGTATGCTATGGTGAGCACGAGGCCAGACATTGCTCAAGCAGTGGGATTTGTTAGCAGGTTCATGAATAACCCCGGGAAGGAACATTGGGAAGCTTTGAACTGGATCCTCTGATACCTGGTGGGTACTAAGGATGTAGGGCTGTGTTATGGTGAATCAAAAATCAAGCTGCAAGGCTACGTGAATTCAGATTTGGCAAGAGATATCAACAACAGAAGAAGCACTACAGGTTATGTCTTTACTCTGGGTAGTGCTGCAGTCAGGTGGGTCTCTCAGTTATAAAAGATAGTATCTATCAGTACGACAGAATCAGAATATGTTGTGGCTACAGAAGCATGCAAGGAGATAGTGTGGATGTAAGGTTTGATGGAAGAGTTGGGTAAGAAGCAAGTAAATTGTAAGTTGTACAGTGACAGTCAGAGTGCAATACACTTGGGTAAGAATTCAGCCTTTCATTCAAGGACCAAGCATATTGCCATCAGATATCACTTCATACGTTCGTTACTGGAAGATGGATCGATTATTCTGGAGAAGATTCATACAAGTGAGAATCCTGCAGATATGTTGACCAAGGCGGTCACAAGGGAGATGCTGAAGCTCTGTTCAGCTTTGATTAGTCTTCAAGCTTGAAGACGGGGAGGTGGTGCACTCCGGATGAAGAAGACGAAGGTTTTGGAGATGTGTCTCCAAGTGGGAGATTGTTGAGAATGTGGAGCCACATCTAGGCCGCCTTCGATCAGTCGTAGGACGTCTTCGACCGGTCGTAGGTTCGAGCCCTAACACGACTCGAAGTCCAGCGAGTTATGCTGTTTTTTTTTCTTATCTAGGACCAGTCCTGAAATTTTTAGGACCAGTCTTAGGGGCCTAAGACCGGTCGTAGGAGGGCTAGGACCGGTTGTAGGAGTCTAGGACCGGTCGTAGGGGAGCTATGACAGGTCATAGGTTACGCAGTTTGTTCCGTGATTTTACGTGAAACTGTGGATTTAAGTCCTTTCGCAACTGGGATGCGAAAGGAAAATTCCCTAAACTATAAATAGGGGTTCCTAGGGATTTTTTAGGTAGATGAAGAATATTGAAAAGTAATTCCAAAGGTGTGGGCTAAGGGTTTTCTATATTCTTCCAAGGGAGAGGTTAGTATTTTGCCTTGTAATCTTTATTTTTTCATAGTGAAAGTTTGCATCCATGGTTTTTTACCCTAGTTTGAGGTTTTTTCACGTATATCTTATCTTGTGGTTTGTTTGGATTGCTTTGATCTGTTTCTAGTTTATATTCCTTTCTGTTTATCGTTTGTGGGTGAGGCCTGAGATTGGATCTCGGCCCACTGCGTTGTTGGCGTGCTGCGCAACATGTGACCCGTCCATGTTGTACATAGTTAAATGGTTAGGCATGCAAGTTGATTAGGGCCATCTAATGTCATTACAACACCTGACAAGGACATCTGATTCTCTAAGATAGGCAAACGACACTGATGGGGCCGACCCAAATGGTGATCATGAATCATCTATGCTGGCGGAGCATTGGGCAGACTCTATCTTGGATATTGTGACTTAGGTTGAAAATTTTGATGGAGCATTCCTCTCTCAGGTCATCATTTCGATTTTCCTGCAATAAAGATTTCCTTGAATCTTCAACTCCAAACCCCAGTAGGTATTTGTGTGGCAGAGTTGTGTGGGTTATAGCTTGGAAGGTTACACTCGGGTGATGGATCTGATTAAGTTGTATGCAATTGGCTAAGTGAAGGAAATGAGCAGGTTTCATTGTGACTTTGATATCTTTCTTCATATTCAGCTTGGTTGGAGAGCAGTAGGTTGAAAGGAGCTACTTGCTACTTGCTTGTTCCACGACTATCAAGATTGTATATGACACCAGTACCTTTTTTTTTGTGAGATTTTGAAGGTGCAGTCCAGGTATTTGTGAAAATGCTGCACAAGTGAACTCGCTCAATCTTGACTTGAACTCGGCTCAAACTGGCCTGAGCTACTGACCAAACCAAGCCGAGCCAAGTCGAGTCGAGTTGAGGCCAGCTTGACTCGGTTGGACTCGATGTACACCCCTAGATAATATGATATTTGATTTTACTGTCCATTCAAGTTTAAATGTTATGGTGGGCCCTATGAATGTTTTAAGGGTGAGAATTATTATCCCTCGTTATTTGTGGTGTGGTTCATTTGAGCTTTGGATATGATTCATTTTTATGATCATGCTCTAAAATCATCACGCCAAATGAATGAACAGTATTGATATAATAAATAAATCATTGTGGGGCTCATGGAACTTAGACTTCCTCCATCGGTATAACAGGTAGCTCAAGGAGTGTCAGCGCTCATCTTCACACGAAACAATATTGATATGGCAAATAATATTGCTAATAACTGGAAATGCGGAGAAATATGAGAAAATTGTGGATTTTTTATAGAAACTATAGGAGATGTTAAAATATACATATTTGTGTATTTAGAAATTTTTAAAAAATACAAAAAGAATTAATACATAACAAGTTTCCATTTAATGAGGTCATAAAAGCAGGTGTTTTATAAGAAATTAGTCCAACTATCAAATCCAACCTATTTAACTATCCGACCTTCCATCCAAATATCCATTGATATCGCAAAATATCATTGCATGATATTTTACTAAGAAATCATCAACAGTTGTAAAGGAAATGAAAGATTGGAGTCTCAATATGACACATGTTGATATTATCAATATTATCAAAGACAAATTGAACACTATATGAAATAAAAAATTTTCTAATAAACAAAATTTTGATTATATTAATACGTTAGTGATATTATTGAAATATCGTTAATATACTTATGGTACAAGCATTACCTAGAATTTACATAGTAGAAAATATTGGCAATACATTGGCAATATTGATGCATTGGTACGACTAGTGACACCCAGAACTTACATAGTTGAAAAAATTGGCGATTACATTAGCGATATTGATATGTTAGCGATACTTAGCGATACATTGCTTATATATGAAATTTCTCATACTACCATCGTTATCAGTATCGCTACCAACATTATCGGTATCACTAAGCTAGAGATAAAGATAATATCGAAGATATATCAATAATATCAGAGATAATTCGAACATTGCATGTAACTACGGAAGCAAATAAGTCAGTGGTGTGTGGTACACAAACAAATTCACTTCCATTTAGGAGAACCCGACCTCACCCAAGATGGTTCGGTACTTATCCTAAGGGTTACTTTTATGTGAGTATTTATATATTAGAAATTTACATCCGTTTGTCAAGTTCTACCTTATTCTAAAAAATGAATTAGATTAAATTATCAGATCATATTATAGGAAATAGTGGTGATTGACCATTAATGACCACAAATGTTTAGGATGAAGTTGATATTTATTTATTTTTCATTCATTCAGGCTTACGTGACCTTATCAATGGATTGAATGGCAAATAAATAATGCAGAACCATTAGAGTATGGTACACTTGAGACTTGGATTTTCTTTATTTTTTGGATCATGCTCTAAAATCATTGGTAAGAATGGATGGCCAATGTAGATATAGAATACATACATCAAGGTGGGGACCATGGTAAGGGTTGCACCGTCTTAGGTGAGGCCGCAGTCTCACCTAATCGGCTCGCTAAAATAATTGTGCACGTGCACATTGAACTCGTAGAACCGTGGAACCGGATTGGAACCGACTAAATGGTCCAGTTTGGTTCGGTTCTAGAGTGCACAGGTTTTAGTTCCGATTCCAAAAATCAAAGAATCAGTTACATCGGTTCAGTTCTCAATTTGAGGGATGTAGAACCGAACCGAACCGTGAACTAATTCGTAAAACCAAACCGTGGATCCAATCTATAGAACCGAACCGTGAAACCGAACCTGGAACTAAACTTGGAACCAAACCAAGAACCCTTTATATGTTTCCATATTTGACTCATGATTTATAGTTTATAATGCATTATTTAATTATTTTCATAAATATATTTGTACACACCTTATACAATATGTAAATCATTCATCAAATGGACCACAACATGGATGGACATGGGCTAGATAATAAAATGAAACATGCAATTAGGCTGAATTATAAAAATCCTAACGGTTCGGTTCCGGTTCGATTTTAAGGTGCCAACGATCCGGTTCTAGTTCCGAATGTCCTAGAACCGTTAGGAGTGGTTCGGTTCCGATTTCATCCCATAACCGAACCAAACTGACCCGTGTGCACCCCTACGTGTAGATAGCACATATTCCCACCCCTACGTGTAGATAGCACATATTCCCAGAATAAGTTTGTTTACGGCTTTCTAACATCGGATTGGAGGATGTATTTTTTTTTTGTTGAACTGGGGCCGTTCAATAGATGTCCGATAATCCGCCATTTATGAAATTATTCTAGTGTAAAATTTGGGATAAAATAATCTAATTTTGTTTCCATTATTTCGACAGTTTACCTAGTTGCACATGTGCCACGTGTGGAGTTCTTACTTACCAGCGTATGAACTATCGAACTCTGACGGAGTATCAAAGTTTATCTCATTCCCGAGAGTTGCGGAAATTTTCTCATACCACCCTTCTTTTCTCCGGGCGCGGCTCCGTCGGTGGATCCCGTACTGTGGGGGCCACCTTAACGTGTTCCTTAAATCCACACCATTCATCCGTTTTGACAGCTCATTTTTAGCGAATGACACAAAAAAAAAATAATAATAATAAATGAAGCAGATACTAATCTCATGTGGACCACATTACATAAAACAGTGGTAAACGAAGGCCCACTGGTGAGATTACTAAAGATTTTGGGCCTGCTTCACCCATGTTTCCTGTGGTATAGTCCACCTAAGATTTGGACCTGCTCCATCCGGATCATGCCCTACAATGAGCTCAAGATAAAGAACAGCGTCGATGTAAGTTATATACCCTGCAATGGGACGAGGATTAGCTACCGACAGTTTGAGCAGCGATATAGACGCTGTTGAAGTGGCTTCACCTAATTATGTGGATCTCAGCATGATGCATGTTTTGTATCCACACCGTCCATCTATTTGGAGAGATCATTTTAAGATATGAACAAAAGAATGAATCAGATCAAAAGCTCTAGTGGACCCCACCACAGAAAAAGATAGGAGAGTGATGCCCACCAATATTACAAACCTTCTAAGGTCCACAAAAGTTTTAGAACAAGCGGATATTAGTGTTTTCCTTTATTTAATGTCTTTGTTAACTTATGAATAGGTTGGATCTCAAATAAATATCACAGTGGACCTTAAGAAAATTTCAACGGCGGGCATCACTCTCACCACTATTTTCTGTGGTGGGGTCCACTCCAACTTTATATCTGCCTCATTCTTTGGCTTGTGTTCTTAAATGATCTCTAAAAATGGATGAACGGTGTGGATAAAACAAATACATCATGAGAAGGCCCACATAACTTTGTAACATCACTTTGTTAGCAAGTCTCGCTATTCAAGGTACTGGCAGCTCGGGGGACGCGGATTAGCCCTCCCCCGACGAAGGTGGGGACGCGGATTCAATACTGACATGTTGGTAGCGAGCCCCTACTCAAGAGATGTCACCAAATTATGTGCGACCTAGCATGATGTCTGTTCTGTATCCACATCGTTCAGCCATTTGAAGATATCAATTTATGGCATAAGCCAAAACATAAGTTAGATGCAAAGCTCGAAGGCCTCACCGTAGAAAATAGTGGACGCCCAACATTCAAATTTTATAAGGGCTACGGAAGTTTTCAATCAAGCTGTAATATATGTTTTCCCTTCTTTCATGTCTATCTTAACTCATGGACACATTGGATATCAGATAAACATTATAGTGGAGCTTAGAAAAATTTTAACTGTGAGTGTCACTCTTCCCACTGTTTTCTATGATGGGTCCATTTAAGACTCGGATCTGTCTAATTCTTTCTCTCATGCCTTAAAATGATCTCTACAAATGTATAGGCGGTGTGGATACAACACACACCTCATGGTGGGTTCCACATAATTTGGTACCATCACTTACACAGTTGAGTCTTGCTATTCAACCTCTCAGTATCTCATCCGCGTCCCCTCGGCGGACTTGGGGATTCACTCAAGCCGTGCCATCTTTTCCAGTCACCAAGGGTGCGGAACAGGTGCGGCCCCAGACTTATCCAAGATGGTGAGGCCATTACCTGAGAAACTACCTTAGGGCATGTTTGGGCGGTGGGATTAGAAGCGACCGATTCAAAAAACATAATTATTTCTCATGCGGTTTGTCCCCTTTTGTAATGGGATAAGATTAATGCCATCCTTTGTTAGTAATATGATGGTACATTGAATGGATATACCCACTATTATTTAAAATTATTAAGAATAACATATATGTGTTTTATCTAGGCTGTTCATTTGTTTTGTAACCTCATTGTATGGCATGAGCTTAAAAAATGAGGTAGATCCAATACTTACGTGGCTCCAAAGAAGTTTTCAACAGTAAGTATTCAATTCCCATTCCTTTCTATGGTAGGGCCCACTTGAGCTTTAAATTTATCTAATTTTTTGGCTCATGCTCTAAAATAATCTCAAAAAATGGGTGGATGGTGTGGATATAGCCCACACATCATGGTGAGACCTACACAACTTGCTAACATTGAATGAAATTGGCACATACCCCTATGCAATTCCATCTAATCTAACTAATGGATTTTAGTGCCTGTTTTGCCGGATGCATTGGAAAGGATTTGGTGGGATTGGATTTAAAAAATATAATTACTACCATGGCAGGGATTGCTCCCAGTTAGGGTGGGATAAGCTTAATTCCCTGCTTTGTTTGTAATACGGTGGTACATAGAAAAGATATACCTACCATCATTTGAAACTATTGAGAATAACACATGTGTTATACCTAAATCGTTCATTTGTTTTGTAACATCATTTTATGGAATGAGCCTAAAAATGAGGCAGATCCAAAACTTATGTGGCCCAAAAGATGCTTTCAATAGTAAGTATTCAATCCCTATTGCTTTCTATGGTGGGGTCCACTTGAGCTTTAGATTTACCTATTTTTTGACCCATGCTCTAAAATGATCTCAAAATATGGGTGGATGGTGTGGATAAAGCTCACACATCATGGTAAGACCTACACAACTTGCTGACATTGAATGAAGTTGGCACTGGACCGAGTACGATTCCATCTAACCTACTTTCTAGCTTTTCCACTCTTCCCAAACATGGAATAGAATTGGCACACGACTAGGTGCAATTTCATCCCACCTAAGCCCATCTAATCCAGCCGGCCAAACAGGCCCTTACATTCTTCCCAAAGAGTAAAATTGGCATGGGACCATGCGAATCCCATCATACCTAATCGCTTATAATCCTACCGCTTAGGACCTGTTTGGCCAATTGGATTAGATGGGCCTAGGCGGGATGGCGGGATGGTATTGCCTCTGGTCGTGTGCCAATTTCACTCTCTGTTTGGGAAGTGGAAGTGGAAAAGCTTGGAAATAAGTTAGATGGAATCCTATTCGGTCGTGCCAATTTCACTTAATGTTAACAAGTAGTGTAGGTCCTACCATGATGTGTGGGCTATATCCACACCGTCCACCAATTTTTTGAGATCATTTTAGAGTATGGGCCAAAAAATCAGGTAGATCTAAGGCTCAAGTGGACCTCACCATAGAAAGGAATGGGGATTGAATACTTACAGTCGAAAATTTCTTTGGAGCCACATAAGTTTTGGATCTGCCTCATTTTTAAGCCTATGTCATAAAATGAGGTTACAAAACAAATGAACAGTTTAGATATAACACATGTATGTTATTCTTAATAGTTTCAAATGATAATGGGTATATCCTTTCAATGTGCTACCGTATTATAAACAATTAAGCTTATCCCATTGTAATAGGGAACAATCACTGCCATGGGTTATAATTATGTTTTTTAAATCCCATCCCACCTAATCTTTCCAATGCAACGGACCAAATAGGCCCTCAACGTTTGTATGCTATATCCACTCCGTTCATCCGTTTTCTTAAGCTATTTTAGGGCACGAGCCCAAAAATAATGTAGATCTAATTTTCAGGTGGACCATAACATACGAAACAGAGGTGGTTGACTGTTAATGTCCTATGAAATTTTTTTATCAATCTGATATTTGTTTTATCCTTGACAAATAAACAATGCACACCTTGCGGTGGGTCTTAAAACGCTTTTAACGATAGAGCGTTCAAGCACCACCATTTCTTACGGCAGGGTCTGCTGGAGAATAGGATATTCTTCAATTTTGAGCTACTAAAATGATATGTTAAGACGGATGGAACATCAAGATGGCCTTTGGGAAGGGCAGCACTGACTTGGTTCCTGCTTAGGGTATTAATTAAAATGGTGTCAATTATAATGTGATAAAGGCATTGACATCATGTTTTTAATATCTCTCTTTTTTAGGCTCCAGTGACTTTTTGATTATTTCGGGATGAAAATGTTCTCCTATTAGTCCTTCTCTCATATTATTGTTAATAGTTTGTGGCAAGTCAAGAGGGCATTTTGATAATAGAATACAATCCTATAAAATCAATTATTAAGGCTACCTTTTGATTGATCTAATCCGTTTAGTTTAATAGGATAGTCGTAAACCCACATAGGTTTTTTTCAAATAAATTGAAGTTGTTTGCAACCTAACTGTATTAACATTATGAGTTAATTTCAAAGTGTTTCCTCTGACGTAGTTCATTCATAACGAGTTTTACTATCAAGCTCGGGCAATTAGCATGAAATTAAAATCAATTTCATGTGGACGGCTTAGATCTCGCTATACTGGATGGAATAAGGTTGGATGCATGTAAAAGTTTCACACGACCAAAATAGTCACTTTGTGAAGAAACAAAAAAGATAAAGAAAATGTTAAATAGCCTTCACCGACAAGGACCTAGCTATTAACACTAGTTCTCACATCGTGTGTGGCGTCGATCGTCTTATAGTAGATCTAAGCCATCCATATAAAAGGAAATTTAAATTCATGACATCTGCCCAAATTAGAGGGGAAACTCATTACACAATACAGAAAATATTTTGGAATTAAATAATATCGTTAATGCATTTGTGGGCCACCAAAAAACTATAAAAAATTAAAAATTAAAAAACCCTACTATTGATTTACATTCTCATCCCGATTATAATGAATTAATCACATCAACAAAGGGATGGCTTCAATCATTAATTTAGTGGGGCTCACACTGCATTCTTAAAAAGTCCTTTTAACTTCGGCCAAAATCTACCACAAAACCATGGGACTGACAGCCGAAGAGCATTTTTATCCAGAAAATATGTGAATTTAAAATTTGATATTACATCATAATTAAATATTATTTTAATTAATATTCCCTCCGACCATCATATCAACGGTGAGTTGCTATTGAGTACTACTCTGAATTGGCCACTATCTAAGCACGGTCAGGGATCTAACTGGCCACCATGACGTATGGGTTTTATCCACCGAGTCCATTCATTTTGTCAATTTGATTTTAGGGCAGGGCTCAAGTGGACCATAATAAAGGAGCATCAGTGATAATGACCACTGTTGAGGGTCAAATATTACATATTAGACTCCAGATATTGTCTGGATTTACAAACATAATATTGTTTAACGATCAATTTAATCGTGTTTATGTTGCAAGGTGATTTTATAAGCATGGACGGAAAAAGGTGCTAAAAGCATGGATTTAACGATATGAAGATACCAAGGCAAGGGATGGACCCCAGGGGACCAAGATTGATGGATTTATAAGTCAAAAATCTGAGAAACTGAAGCTGAAGTGGCCTGCAGGACGTCCAAAATGTAAAATCATAGGGTTCTTAACATCCGTTCAGTTTGAAACTTCATACATAGCCTAAGGATCATAAATTAACCGTACACGTCGAATTTCGACCGTTGGATCCCTATGGAAGTGACCCAATGGATAGATCAGCCCATAAAAAAGTAATTTGGGGCCCACCTGATGTTTGGATGTGCTTCAACATTGGTCTCAATGGTTTACATGAGATGAAAAAGTGGATGGACAGCTTGGATATTGCATATACATCAAGGTGGGACCCAGTTCGCGTGAGTGAGAGTGCACACGGTCGGTGCACTCGCATTGCACCGAGTCAACAACGCAGTCAAAACTGCATTTGACCGAAACTTCAGCTCATTCTCATGTTAGTTGCTCCGAACGTCCGAACAGAGTCTCACGTGGACTCCTGGTGGGCCACCATCATCACACGCTTTGAAGATCCACACCATTCAGTGAGTTCACAAGGTCAAACTGGCCACTCCTTGATCTGTGGTCCAATTTTCGTGAACATTGCATGAACAGGAAGTCTCAAACGCAGGAATGGACGGTGAGACCAATGATCACATGGACCACACCGAATCTGATCCAAATCGAACCATGTCCAAATGGTTTTTCAAGGTGAATCACATGGACGGATTGGATTTTATTTCTAACATCAATCAGGGGACCCATCAATGTTACAGCGCATGAGGTGGCGAGCTCTGTTTCGCAGACTGATCAGCAGACGATATTTGTGGCCCACCTTCACTGATCGTTTCGACGATCTAGACCATCCATCATGTTGGCCACTAGAAAACGCCCTAAGGGACATTGTTCCTTTGAATGGAATTGTCTGAAGAGGAGAGTTAGGAGGCTCCGATCCTGCCGCGTAAGCTGCCTTCCTGCGCACGAGTCAGCTGCGTAAACAGCTGTAGAGGAAGTTTCTAAAAATGATTCCCAACCGACTGACTACAGCAAATATAAAAGGAAAGGGAGAGAGAGGGTATGGAATCAATCAGATCTTGATCTTTGGGACGTGGGAAGCTAAAAAGAGCAAGGGAGAGAGAGAGAGTTCGGCTGGCGGTTCTACCTTCTTCTCTATTCTTCTCAATTTTTAATTATTTTCTTTTAAGACGTTCAGCCCATCTATATGTGGATCCTCTAAACCCCTAGTTTCCTTTCCTCTGATTTCTATAAATTTTAGATTAATATTTTCACCATTATTCCTCAAATTACAATTAGTTTAGATTTCACCTTATTCTAGTTCTAATTCTACTTAACTTTAGATAACGTACGAGTTTCAGTTCCTTGGGATTCGACCTCGGTCTTACCAAGTTTATTACTACATCACAACCCTGCACTTGGGGAGTGAACAAGTTTTTGGCGCCGTTGCTGGGGACTGTCGGCTATGATTTTCTGAAATTATTTAGTTTTAGAATTAGTTTAAGATTAGGATTTTTCTAACTTCAGTTTCAAGTTTTTCTTTTTATTTTTAGAACTAACCTTTCTTTTGTAGGCTTTAAGACAGGAACTTCTAATTCGGTAAGATCTTTCTAATTCTTACTTTCTATTTTTCACAACTCTTTTATTACTTTCTAATTAAGACTTTTCTAATTCGTTTTAGAAAGTTTCTACATTCTTTGGAATTTCTTCTTACCTTTAGAAATTAGTTCACTTTTAATTAGAAATTTTATAATTTTAGACTTTCTATTCTTAGAAACTAACTTGTTTTGGTTTGTTTTGCAGGTTTTTAACTTAGGAACTTCGATCTGGTAACTTCTTTCCAAATCCTCTTTTTCTTTCTAGATTTTTATTTCATTTATCTTTTTTAGATCTAAGTTTAGAATCGAAATTGAGGTTATGGCTGAAAATCAACCTCAAGCACTACCACAACCCAGGGTTGAGGAAGTACAAGCTGAAAATGAGGTGCATCAAGCACCCCCGCCTTGTACTTTACGAGATTATTTACAACCGGCGGGGGTGAGTATGCCCACATGTATGATTTTTCCTGAGAATACAGGACAGATGGACATCAAGCCAGGGGTTATCCAACTCCTTCCTAAGTTCCATGGGCTCGAGTCTGAAGAACCGTATCTACATCTGAAAGAGTTCGACGAGATTATAACCACCTTATACTTTCCTAATGTATCTGAGGATACTATTAGGTTGAAACTCTTTCCATTTTCCTTGAAAGAGAAGGCCAAGACGTGGTTTCACTCATGTTCACTCCCCAAGTGCAGGGTTGTGATGTAGTAATAACTCGGTCAGACCGAGGTCGAATCCCAAGGGACTAAAACTGTACGTAATCTGAAATTAAGTAGAATTTGAACTAGAATAAGGTGAAATCTAAACTAATTATGATTTGAGGAGTAATGATGGAATGATTATCTAAAACTTAAGAAAAATCAGAGAAAGGGAAATAGGGATTCAGAGGATCCACTTGTAGAGATTAGAGAGGTCTTATGCCTATTGTATAGAAATTAACTAAACTGTCATTGATCTAGTTTTCAAAAAGATGAAAAGTATATGAATTAGAATGGATTCCATCACCTAGGCGTTGGTCACGCCTACCTTCTTGGGTGAATGAACGGTTTAGATTGTCCATATGGACAATAGGTGAGGGCCACTGTTCAAAAATGGACGGACAGCGTCCGTCCGCCGTTTCCGAGTGCGAAAAGGATCGGGTCAGCGCCTGCTGACCCGATTTCTTGATCTAGTGCACCTTGCATGCACCTGTGCACTGTGCACTAGCATAGCTAGCTAGGTCCACGTCTAATGTTCATGACAGATCAGCTCCGTCCGTTCACTTTTCATATTCATTCAGTCTGTCGAGAATAGTTCTGAAGCATATCCAGATCTCGGGTGGGCCCCGAATCAAGATTTTATGGGATGATATGTCCATTGGGCCACTTCTATAATGATCCAAGAGCTGAAATTCAATGTGTACGGTTAATTTATGGCCTTCAGACCATGTATGAAGTTTTGAGCCGATTTGATGTTGGGAACCCCATGATCATGTGTTCTAGACCAATTTCGGGCCATTTGAACTTCAGTTTCTCGATTTTCTCGGGTCTCTAACGTGTAATTCCATCGATCTTGGTCCCCTGGGGTATGTCCCTTGCCTTGGTGCCTCTGGAGTATCAAATCAGTACTTTTAATACTCTTTTTCAGTCAACTCTCCTAATCACACCCTGCAACGAAACACGATTAAAACCGGTCGTTAAACGGCATTATGTTCATAAATCCAGGTAATAAATGGGGTCTAATATGCAATATTTGACCCTCAACATAACCCCCAACTAGCATTTTGCTAGTCCCGAGCAAAGTATGCGAAAAATAAGTTGAGAATTACATGACAATTTCTATGAACTCGAGTGATTTCTTGAAAAACGATTCAGATACGAGAAATCTAAGATTCATGAATGTTGGAAATTATTTTCTCCTGGACTCAAGCACACAGTAAACTTCATAATCAAGTTCCTGGTATTAATCCATCAAACAGAAAAATTCTAAACATTGAGTTTCATGGGTATATAGTGTAATCTCATCTTATCAACATTAAAATCCAGTTCGTCATTCCATAATATCATAAGAACATTTAGGACACCCGAGACCTAGACTAAAATGTGTCTAACAGATCATTCTTTTTCTTTCTTTCAGTTTTTGATTTTTTTGGTTTGTTTAGATTTTTTTATTCTTTTAAAGTAACTCTAAGGAAGGGAATCGAGTTCTTACCTATAGGGAGCAAACCTATGGTAAAGACCCTACACCCAGATCTTTTTCACATATCATTCATGGGGAATTAACTCCACACCTATAGGGAGCAAACCTATGATGAGGAATATTCGCCCAAATCTTTCAAAAGATATCTTTTTTTTTTTTTTTTCATATCAATCCTGTTAGGCCTTTTTTCTTCAATTGATCATGACAGGCAATTTTCCAGGCTAGTTCCTTCCATGCTTAGTTATTGTCAAGATAACCCTTCAATATCGAACTGAAACCGCAATGTGTAAGCGAGATGTGACATGTGAAATCATGATTCAATCAACGTTTACAACTTCTAATTCTGGATTAACTATTCAACATAACTGTGAAATTTAACAGATACTGAATCCAAGAGTCATCACTTATCTCGAAATTCTAAATCTAAGATAGCTGTCAAAATCACTTCGAATTCACAAAAAATTCTAAAAAATTTTAAAAATTTTCACAAATTTTGCTCAAAACTAAGAGAATACTGATTAGGCAACCTAATCTCCCACCCCCAACCTAAAATTTACATTGTCCTCAATGTAAAAGATATGAGCATGCAATGCACATGGGATAACGAAAGTGAATGAGAAATGATGGAAAGATAGTACCTGAATAACGAATCAAGAGAGATTTTTCAAGAGATCGCTGGGAGAGAGCATGTTAGTAGGAGAGAGAAAGTAAAACAAAAATAACAAAAATAAAATCCTACCTATACCACTTTCGCAGGTGCTCTCGATTACATTTAGCATATGCAACAAGCCTTTAAACCCCTAGGTTACCCCTAGTGGACGATTTGTAGTCTCGTGAGGGTTTGCAGTAATGTTACCCACAAACATTGAATCGATCATGCCGCAAGGTTTCCCGCCCGGCCAATATCTCGATAAGTTTCTCAGTAAGTTCCTCAATAGGATCATCCAAAAGCCCTTTTTGCAATAGGCTTGGGCGCCCTGGAGCATGACTTTCTAGAGAGACTTATGTATCTCAAAAGAAATCTTCCATTGAATTGCTTGAGGTATCCGTAATATATACGATTCAACTATGACAGAAGAAGTTTCAACGTTAGTATCGTATGGTGAATCAGAGACTACAAGTAAATAAAGTTTAGAAAACTTCTTGAGAAGTGATGTAGTCTCAATATATTCCGAAGATCCAAACTTTGGTTCAATTTTCAGCTCCTCCTCCTTTACTGGTAGACATTTAAGATCAGAGGAAGAGAGGATTTCAGAGTAAGGGTTCACATGGTCAGTGATGAATACTGAGATATTGTCTCGCAAGGCATCCGCTTTTTCTCTTAACATGGGATCGTTTGAAACTACAAAGTGTGCCAAGCAATCCCAAGAGTTAGGAAGTTTAGCTGAGTGTGACTTATTGTGGCTTGTGATGATCTGCGCAAAGAATCCATCGTCCTTGAAAGTAAATGGAGGTATGCTCTCTTGCTCTCGTCCTGCACAGACAAATTGAGGGTCAGTCGACGAAGTATTGATGGGCGAACTCTGTTCATTGATACTACTCAGAAGAGGCATTGAATCGTCAAAACTTGACAGTTCAGTTGGTGGCCTCAACTGGGTGGTTTCAAATTCCAGAGTTGTATCAGGTGGCTCTTTCGTCTCCTGAATCATATCATCATTCGATTCAGAGAAGTGGTCCAAATATGTTTCACAAGAGTTGGAAGGGTCAGTTGTAAAGGGCTCATCCTCCACCTTTGAATCAGACATGTCAGGTGAGGGGAGTGGCTCATTATGACCGACCACTTCATGTACGTCTTGATCATTGATCTAGACCAAACATGATAGGGATTCTAGGGAGACTGTGGCTGCACATTCAGGATCGCAATCATGTTCTAGTCCAGTGCAGTGCACATTTGGGATGAGATTACTTTCCTCACATTCTACACTTAGCATGGGTTGAAGTTCGAATAAACTAACCTCCTCATCATTGAAATCATGTGTGTCATTTAAGGAAGGTGTGTCATCATCAATATATTTAAAAGACACTCATGTATCTTCACCATTCTTTCGAACAGTCATCGAGATTGTCTCATCAGGAAATTGAACCACATGCTCATTAACGGAATCCAACTCCTCATTTCAATTTTCATATTCTTTTAAAAGTGAGTGTGGATCACTTTCCTCGCATTGTATTTCTAGATTAGGTCGTGGCTGGGATGAACGAGCCTCCTGTATCCTATCAAGGCGTGCATTGAGTCCTTTCATTGTTTCCATTACTTTTCTCATTTCCACAAGATAGGCCGAAATATTACGCTGATACGAATCCTCTTGGATCGTTTCTGGATGGATCTCAAAGGTAGGGGATCCAAGAGAATAATCATTATAACATGTAGTTGGTTCATTTTTCTAATTTTTATGTTTCCACTGGTTATAGTCATACTGATCATAAGTGGGAGAATCTGCTGGTTGGTAATACTTATTATCGCTCATGATACAATCATGCATTATTTTATTGGATGGGTGATAATAATTCTCACAACCATAGTTATGATAACCCCAACCCTCACGTACTAATTTGTTAATCCGTGGGGTGTAATTGTTCTCCTGCATATAATCACGTAAGGACTTCTTAACCGGTGGATTTTTATATTTTAATCGGTTCTCGATGATAGTTTCAGAAAATTTTTGAGACATAGGTTGATTTATATCATCATCGTCCCAAAATAAGTTATTCTTCTTAGCATACTGACGTTGCCACTCATGCATATACATGATGAAACCCTTAACTTGAGTTTAATCCTATGAAAAATAGAAGAGAAGGTCCTACAGCAAAGTAGAAAGTAAGAGGGGGAGAAGTTACAAAGATATTACCATACTAGAGATTCCTATATTAAGATCCTGCAAAATAAGACAAAACAAGTTAGTTCCTAAAAAGAGAAAGTCTAGAAATAGAAAATCTCTAAAAATAAAACCCTAATTCTAAAAATAGAAAAAAAAGAAAGAAATTAGAAAGATATCACCAAACTAGAAGTTTATATCTCAGAAGCCTACAAAACATGAAAGACGAGTTAGTTTCAAAAAAAATCAGAAAAATCTAAACTTAAAACTAAAGTTAGTAAAAATCCTAATCTTAAACTAATCCTAAAACTAATTAATTTCAGAAAAAACGTAGCCATCAGTCCCCGGCAACGGCGCCAAAAACTTGTTCACTCCCCAAGTGCAAGGTTGTGATGTAGTAATAACTCGGTAAGACCGAGGTCGAATCCCAAGGGACTAAAACTGTACGTAATCTGAAATTAAGTAGAATTTGAACTAGAATAAGGTGAAATCTAAACTAATTATGATTTGAGGAGTAATGATGGAATGATTATCCAAAACTTAAGAAAAATCAGAGAAAGGGAACTAGAGATTTAGAGGATCCACTTGTAGAGATTAGAGAGGTCTTATACCTGTTTTATTGAAATTAACTGAACTGTCATTGATCTAGTTTTCAAAAAAATGAAAGGTATATGAATTAGAATGGATTCCATCACCTAGGCATTGGTCACGCCTTGTAACACCCCAAATTTTTGCCAACCTGGGATTAAACGTCCTTAGGCAATGGGTCAACTAAAACACCTGGAAAATCGCTCAGAACCCAATTCCATAGCCAAAGAAATCACTTAGGATTAATTCCTTTAGAAACTAAGCATAAGTTAGTTAGCGCAACGCTAGAGTAGCTGGGAAATAGTCCCTGATCACTTTAAATACGTTCTACAAGACCCAAAGCGAGTAAAACTAATGACGCTATAATACTCTAAAATCTCGGATCAAACTCTAAACCGGTTTGTTCTCTAAACGTCTTTGAAACTTTGTATTGGATCTATACCGTGCGTCGAAAGTCCGATACCTACAATCTTAAACCGTTAGAACCGCCTTGTTGGACTTGACAATCATTTCGAAAATCAATTCCAACCGACATTCGCAGGCTATTTCATTGAGCTTGGACTGAAGAGAGTGAGAATAGGGTTAGATTTGGAATTTGAAATTCAAATCTGGCACACGACTTGACGCGTCAGTATTAAGCGTTCTGACCGTCAGAATTCAGCCAATTATACCATCGGATCAGAAAAAATTTCTATTTCATATCATGAGACTTGTAGGCCTGATCTACGTGCGGTGACCGCTGAACTGAAACTGGACCGCCACGGGCGATCTACGAACACTGATGGTCTGAAAACGGGATGTGAGCGACATCCGACATGTACGAACTTAAGTCCGATCGCGTTCGGCCAGGGGACCACCAGAAATGTCCTTTTGGACCGAAACAGTCCCGATTTGGTTAGGCATCAAGTAAACTTTGTTCCTAAGCCTATTTTGGGCACATTTGGACTTATAAAAGGGCTTGAAACCCTCACTCCTCTCTCCCATCCAAATTTGGAAAAAGGCCTAGGTTGAGAGAGAGAAAAGGTGAGAGATTGTGAGAGAGAGTGGGAGAGAATTTCCTGCTGCTCGTGCCACCTGTTGCACGAGATTAAGCCACGCAATCCAATCACTTGGCCGGTGATTTCTCCACATTTCTAGGTAAGAAAATACCCTAAACTCTTGCTGATTTGCTGATCCTTCGTTTCCATAGCGAGATAGTTGATGCATCTTGTAAATTAGGTTGCCTAGTCGCCGTAGCGAAGCGTATATGCTCCGTTTGAATTGATACACCTATAAGAGAAAAGGTGCGAATTTTAGATGCTTTGATTGACTGTTTCCAACGCTTTCAATGTCGTTTAATAATAGATTATCGACGGCATCGCCGTTTGATATGTACAACATGCTGTCCGTTTTCTGTTTCGTAAATAGACGAAGGATATGAGATTTAGGGCATTTTAGTCATTTGTAGGAAATACTGTTTTCATCCATAATTTGCTGATGTGATTGACATGGCTTCTTGTCGCATTAGGATACTAGGAATGCATGCATAATTAGTTTGGCGAAGAGATTTGCCTAAATGCGCACTTTGAGTCGACATACTATATGTAGACTTAATTGTGTAGTTTAAGTGTTTGTATAAATGTTTGTATTAGTATGTATTGAATTAAATGGTGTTATGAATTAGTTTGAGATTGATTTCTCAATTAATATGCTGATGTAAATGATTTCCTACATGTTAGCTATATGCATGATTTCATTATATGTATGAAATGCATGTGCTTGATGATTCACTTAAATTGTATGTTATAACATGTGTTAAAATGCTCACATGGTTGTATTTCATTTCCATTACTCTTACATGATGGCTGATGTGATTCCATAATTATTTGGGACTATACCTAGTCTAGGCAGTCGGTAACCGAGCTAGTTCGTGGTTGGCTTATCTTTGCCACGAACGACGCATCGATGAACGCGAGCTGTGTTTTGGAGTTGACGGCAGTGGTTAGGCCACGCGAGGTATTTTATGCACTTCATGTCGTTTAACTTAAGATGTGCTCGTGCTAGTCGAGCCCGTCAAGTAACCCGACTGGCCGTTGTATGTTCACCCTGTATGAGTCATAACTGCTTGAACTTAGGGTACTGAACTTACCATTGTAAACCCTGTCAACCATGGTACCTTGATCCACAAAGACTCATGAGCCGGGCATGGTGGTATGGGACACCGTGGTCGACCTGTCGGCATACGCTAGGGCCACAAACCTCCCCGTAGTGACCAGTGAGCACCTATGTCTCGTGAGCAGATTATGGTGGTATGGGACACTATATTCTAGCTGTCGACCTGCACTGATTAGGCGACGAGTCCTTTGTAGTGACCGTGAGGGTATTCTGAGTCTACGGGAGGCGACGACCCTTCCATGGCAGTGAGAGTACAGTAGGCCTGTATTGATAAGGTGATGGGGGAGCGGTGCAATGAGTGCGAGCAACAGCCCTGGTAGCCCTTGCAGCGACCTACAAAATATACTTCGTATGAGATTACTAGGAGTGACGACCCTAAACAGGATCTGTGTTGGGATTGATATAAGCAAAGTACCTTAGTTTCCCAATACTGCTGTTTAAATGGACTAATAATAACTCGGAAATCATATCACCATTATATTGCATGTGTCTGGAAGATGTGGAGCACTGTGGGACGATTGCATGCCGCGGTCGTAAGATGATGTCGTATGAGAGAGATCGTCGGTGAGGGCATCCATCACGTCATGTCATATTGCATTAACAACAGTATTAGGAATGTTTGATTTATTGCTTTACTATTATTGTATGATTGATTTGAGAATATGTTAATCCTTGCTCTATTATTCTACTGAGTTAGCTACTCATTTCCACGTTACGGGATGGTATTTTCGGACACCCACCAGTCCCTATTTTGGTTGCAGATGATAGTGCTGCTTGAGAAGCGGAGCTGGACTTGATCATGATGAGGAGGATCCCTCCTTTATGCGTGTTCTGATTGACGGGATTACAGGGAGGTTGATTAGATACCTTGACACTTGTCATTTTATATTTTTAGAGCACTCATGTATATTCTTTTTATTTACTTTTGTAGTATACATATATGTATATAACCTGATAACATGTTCACACTCTGGAGACATACAACAGTTTATATATGTTATACATACTAGCACAGTCTTTCGCTTGTAAATTTAACTGTCTCTGGAGTATGATATGTTGTTTTGGATTAATCCCACTCATGTTTAATACATTAACACAGACAACATTCAATCATACACATTTATGTTGCATAAGTGATGTTCTGGAACTCGGGAGTGAAGTTTTTACTCGACCCGCCGATTTTTGGGATGTTACACGCCTACCTTCTTGAGTGAATGAACGGTTTAGATTGTCCATATGGACAATAGGTGAGGGCCACTGTTCAAAAATGGACGGACAGCGTCCGTCCGCCGTTTCCGAGTGTGAAAAGGATCGGGTCAGTGCCTGCTGACCCGATTTCTTGATCCACTGCACCTTGCATGCACCTGTGCACTGGCACAGCTAGCTAGGTCCACGTCTAATGTTCATGACAGATCGGCTCCGTCCGTTCACTTTGCATCTTCATTCAGTCTGTCGAGAATAGTTCTGAAGCATATCCAGATCTCGGGTGGGCCCCGAATCAAGATTTTATGGGATGATATGTCCAATGGGCCACTTTTATAATGATCCAAGAGCTAAAATTTAATGTGTACGGTTAATTTATGGCCTTCAGACCATGTATGAAGTTTTGAGCCAATTTGATGGTGGGAACCCCGTGATCTTGTGTTCTAGACCAATTTTGGGTCATTTGAACTTCAGTTTCTCGATTTTCTCGGGTCTCTAACGTGTAATTCCATCGATCTTGGTCCCCTGGGGTACGTCCCTTGCCTTGGTGCCTCTGGAGCATCAAATCAATACTTTTAATACTCTTTTTCAGTCAACTCTCCTAATCACACCCTGCAACGAAACACGATTAAAACCGGGCGTTAAACGGCATTATGTTCGTAAATTCAGGTAATAAATGGGGTCTAATATGCAATATTTGACCCTCAACACAACCCCCAACTAGCATTTATGAAGAAATTTTTCCTACATAATAAGACAATTACCCTCAGAAAAGTAATTATGAACTTTTTTCAAAAGGAAGATGAAACATTCTTCCAATGTTGGGAAAGGTTCAAGGATTTGGTCAGTTCATGCCCACAACACGACTTTGAAACGTGGCGCATTACAAATTTTTTCTACGATGGACTGACATCTTCCATGCGCCAAATGGTCGAGACAATGTGTAATGGAGAATTCATTAATAAAAATGTTGACGAGGTATGGGATTATATCAATAGTCTTGCTAAAAAAACACAATCATGGGACTATTACCCAAATCCAAACACTACATCTAGGCCGACTCATTCAAAGAAAAAAGGCGGAATATATCTCCTGAAAGAGGATGATGATCTTAACACTAAGGTGGCTAATCTCACCAGAAAATTTGAGTCCATGGAAGGAAAGAAGGAAAAGGTTAGTGAAAGTGTTCGTGGCATCTGTGATTGCAACATTCATACTACTGAAAATTATACTACAATACCTGCCTTTCGAGAAGTATTGAATGAACAATCCAATGCCATAAATAACTATCAAAGACCTTTCAATGGACCATCCTCTAATACATACAATCCTGGCTGGAAAAATCATCCTAATTTTAGTTGAAGGAATGGACAAACTGCTACCCCTCAAGGTTTCTTCAATCAAAATCCAAATCAGGGGAGACCTCAAGAAGAACCGATTCAAAATTCTATGCAAGAGCTGACGCAGATAATGCGAAATTTTATATAAAAGATGGATTCACGTATGACGGCTATAGAAAAGGGAATGCTTCCTGCACAACCAATCCCCAATCCTAAACCGCAATACGAGACAGGTGATCATAGCTCTTCAAATCAAATGGAGCACGCTAAATCCATCACCACTCTTAGGAGTGCGAAGGTTATTGATAAAACCCTTCCGGTTAGGCCCGAAAATCCTCAAGAACCAGAAGAGGACAACAACGATGGATCTAGTGATGCCCCACAAAAATTTGAACCGAAACCTCTAGAGAAGCCAGTTGCTCCGTTCCCCCAACGATTGGTTGCACCAAACCGTCTCTTTCACTCGCAGGATATCCTAGAGGTGTTGAAACAAGTGAAAGTCAACATTCCTCTACTTGATGTCGTAAAACAGATACCTTTATATGTCAAATTCCTAAAGGAATTATGCACGACCAAACAACGGCAAGGTGTTCAAAAGAAGATTTTCTTAACTGAGAAAGTGAGTGCCATCCTAAAACAAGATGTGCCGCAAAAATTTAAGGACCCCGGTTGCCCAACCATATTATGTGTAATCAAGAACTATCGAATTGATCATGCACTTCTTGACTTAGGAGCGAGCGTCAATCTGATTCCTTACTCGGTATACCAACAGTTAGGTTTGGGTGAATTAAAACCCACCCGGACCATTCTACAACTTATTAACCGCTCTATTCGTGTACCAAGATGAATAATCGAGGATGTGTTGGTCCAGGTTGATAGATTTTACTATCCTATAGATTTTATCATCTTGGACATCGAACCCATCAATGACACGAGCACTTAGATTTCCGTCATTCTTAGTCGCCCATTCCTGTCCACTTCAAATGCAATTATCAATTGTAGGAATGGTGTTATGACTATGTCTTTTGAAAATTTGACATTAGAATCAAATATCTTTTTCAATAACAGCAGTAACTCAGAGGATGATGACGATTTCCACGATATTAACATGATTGATTCTTTTGTGGAAGATAGAACACCTCTCACATTATCCTCTGATCCTCTGGAGACGTGCCTGGCCCACTCTCATGATATTGAGGATGATATAATTAGGGAGACGTGTGTCATGCTGGATACAGCACCGATACTTGAAGTTAACCGGTGGAGGCCACAATTTGAAGAGTTGCCCCAAACTGATGTAGCGCCTCTACCATCTAACCTCAAGCCACCGAAGCTTGACCTAAAATCTTTACCCTCTGATTTAAAATATGTCTATTTAGTTCAAGATGAGACATACCCGGTGGTGATCTCTGCCCACCTGGAGAAAGAACAGGAGAGTATGCTTATATCTACTCTCATTGAGCATAAGGGAGCTCTTAGATGGACGATAGCGGACCTCAAAGGAATTAACCCATCGATTTGTACTCACCGTATATATCTTGAGGATAAAGCAAAGGTTGTTCGGCAATCACAACGTAGACTAAATCCAAATATGAAGGAAGTGGTTAAGGCCGAGGTTCTCAAACTATTGGATATGGGCATCATATACCCCATATCTTATAGTCAATGGGTGAGTCCAACTTAGGTGGTTCCTAAGAAGTCCGGGATCACCATCGTAGCCAATGCCAATAATGAACTCGTACCGACCAGAGTTACTACTGGTTGGAGAATGTGCATTGACTACAGAAAGCTGAATATCGTCACAAGGAAAGACCACTTTCCTTTGTCCTTCATTGATCAAATCTTGGAAAGGCTATCTGGTCATTCTTATTATTGTTTCCTTGACGGGTATTCAGGTTATAATCAGATTGAAATCGCCCCTGAAGACCAGGAAAAGACCACATTTACATGTCCCTATGGCACCTTTGCTTACAGAAGGATGTCATTCGGGTTATGTAATGCCCCTGCCACCTTTCAGTGATGCATGATGAGTATCTTCTCTGACATGGTGGGAAAATATCTAGAGGTCTTCATGGACGATTTCTCTGTTTTCAGTTCATCTTTCAGCGAGTGCTTAGAGAGTCTTAAATGTGTGTTGAAAAGATGTGAAGAAAAGAATCTGGTACTTAATTGGGAGAAGTGTCATTTCATGGTTCAAAAGAGAATTGTCCTTGGGCATATCATCTCGTCCAAGGGAATTGAGGTAGATAAGGCAAAGATCGACCTTATCTCTAACCTACCTCTACCCAAGAACATCAGAGACGTGCGATCCTTTTTAGGACACGTAGGATTTTATAGACGATTCATAAAGGACTTTAGTCTCCTCTCTTGTCCTTTATGTAATCTTCTTCAAAAGAATGCACCATACGAGTGGACTGAGCAATGCCAAGAAGCTTTCACTAAGCTTAAGGGCATGTTAACCACTGCACCTATCATGCAGCCACCCGACTGAAGTCTTCCTTTTGAACTTATGTGTGACGCCTCTGATTATGCTCTTAGAGTGATTCTAGGCCAGAGAAAAGATAAGCGGCCTTACGTCATTCATTACGCCAGTAGGATTCTAAATTCTGCCCAAGTGAACTACTCGACTACGGAAAAGGAACTCTTAGTCATAGTGTTCACTTTGGACAAATTTAGGTCTTACTTGATCGGATCTAAGATCATCATCTACACAGATCACGCGGCACTTAAGTATCTTCTTTCTAAGAATGATTCTAAGCCCCGCCTGATACGAAGGATCCTTCTACTCCAAGAATTCAATTTGGAAATTAAAGATAAAATGGGAGTAGAGAACGTAGTGGCCGATCATCTCTCTCGCCTTAATACCTCTAATTCCCTTGAGGTGACCCATATCAATGACATGTTCCCTGATGAACAACTGTTCAGAGTCTCCCATTCACCTTGGTTCGCTGATATTGCTAATTATCTTGCTACAGGTTTCATACCGACACATTGGACATCACAAGATAAGAAAAAATTCTTTACCAAGGTGCATACCTTTTTCCGTGACGATCCATATTTATTTAAATATTGCCCAGACCAAATCTTAAGGAAATGTGTGTCAGACGATGAGCATCAGAGTGTCATCTCCTTCTATCACTCACAGGCCTGTGGTGGTCACTTTTCTGCTAAAAAGACCACGGCCAAGATTCTACATTGTGGCTTTTACTGGCCCACTATATTCAGGGACACTCATGAGTTTTGCAAGGCCTGTGAGCGTTGTCAGAAATTGGGAGCATTGTCCCTTTGAAATATGATGTCTTTGAATCTCATCCTTATTATTGAAGCATTTGATTGCTGGAGCATCGATTTCATGGGACCTTTCCCCCAATCTTTTAAAAATTTGTATATTTTGCTCGCCATAGATTATGTCACTAAATGGGTCGAAGCAATTCCGTGCTGCAACAATGACCATCATACGGTCATTAAATTTTTGAAAGAAAACATCCTGTCACAGTTCGAAACGCCTCGAGCCATCATTAGTGACAGGGGCTCTCACTTTTGTAATAGACCATTTGAGAGCTTAATGAAGAAATACGGTCTCTCATAAGGTGAAAACCCCATACCATCCACAGACAAGTGAGCAAGCTGAGATTTTTAATAGGGAGATCAAACATATACTGGAGAAAACGGTTAACCCTAACCGTAAGGATTGGTCAATCCGATTGACCGATGCCTTATGGGCGTACCGTACTATTTTTAAAACTCCTATTCGAACATCTCTCTTTAGACTTGTTTATGGGAAAGCTTGTCACTTTCCTGTAGAATTGGAACATAAAGCATATTCGGCGATCAAAAATCTAAATTTTAATCTAGACAACGCCGGCTCGCTACGCAAACTTCAGTTGAATGAACTTGAAGAAATCCGGAACGATGCGTACGAAAACTCAAGAATTTACAAGGACAGGATGAAGGCATTTCATGATCAACATATTCTACGGAAATCATTCACGCCAGGTCAGAAAGTTCTTTTGTATGACTCTCGACTACATCTCTTTTCGGGTAAGCTTCGATCTCGTTAGACCGGCCCTTAAATTGTTGTCACTGCTTATCCTCATGGAGCCATCAAGATAAGAGATCCCGATAATGGCAAGGAGTTTAAAGTCAATGGACATCGATTAAAACCATTTGTCGAGACATTTGATTCAGAGGACATGTCCATGCCTCTGATTGTGCCTGATTACCAGGATTGATCTCCTAGTCTGATGGAGGTATAGGTAAGTTTATCACTTTCATAGGACTAGGGTAATTTGCTTTATTTGTCTGGCTGAAGACAGTAAATTTAGCGCTCATGGGAGGCAACCCAACTTTTTATTCCATTTCATTTTTTCTAGTTAGTTCGTTCAATGTTTATGGGTAACATTACTGCAAACCCTCACGAGACTACAACTCGTCCACTAGGGGTAACGTAGGGGTTTAAAGGCTTGTTGCATACGCTAAATATAATCGAGAGCACCTGCGAAAGTGATATAGGTAGGATTTTATTTTTGTTGGTTTCACTCTCGTACTAACCTGCTCTCTCCCAGCGATCTCTTGGAAAATTTCTCTCTCGATTCGTTATCCAGGTACTATCCTCCCATCACTTCTCATTTACTTTTGTTGTCCCATGTGCATTGCATGTTTATATCTTTTACATTGAGGACAATGTAAATTTTAGGTTGGGGGTGGGAGATTAGGTAACCTAATCAGTGTTTTTCTTAGTCTTAAGCAAAAATTATGAAAATTTTTACAAAATTTTAAAATTGTGAAAATTGTTTACAAAATTTTTTGGCAATTCTTATGAATTCGAAGTGATTTTTATGGATATCCTGGATTTAGAAGTTCAAGATAAGTGATGTTGATAATATAGGACTCTGGGATTCAGTATCTGTTAAATTTCACAGTTAAGATCGAGTTATTAATCCATGATTAGAAGTCGTAAACATTGATTGAGTCATGATGCCACATCTCGCTTTCACGTTAAGGTTTCAGTTTGAAATTGAAGGGTTAATTTGGTAATCACTAAGCATGTGAGGAAACCGCTTAAAATTTTCCCCTCATGATCAATTAAAGAAAAAAAAAAGCTCAGATACCTTTGAAAAAAGTTGAGCGAATAATTTTCACCATAGGTTTGCTCCCTATAGGTGAGGATTTGATTCCCATAAATGATATGTTAAAAGGGTTAGGTGTATAGTCTCCACCATAGGTTTGCTCCCCATAGGTGAGGATTTGATTCCCTTTCTTAGTATTCCTTTTAATAGAAAAATCAAAAGTTGGAAGAATGAAAAGATGATTTGTGAGGCAAGTTTGGTGATAATGAAGTCTCTTGTTGATTACCAATGATACCATGAAATTGATGATTGGATCTCTTAACGATGATAAGTTGAGATTACAATATACATCTATGGAACTTAATGTTTAAAATTTTTCTGATTGATAGATTAATACTTTGAACTTAATTATGAAGTCTACCGAGGGCTTGAGTACAGGAGAAAGGAATACCCAACATTCATGAATCTTATAATTCTCGTATCAGGATTGTTTTTCAAAAATCACTTTCGTTCATAAAAATTCTATTGTAGTTCTTAACTTATTTTTTGCATACTTTGCTCGAGACTAGCAAAATGCTGGTTGGGGGTTGTGTTGAGGGTCAAATATTGCATATTAAACCCTAGATATTGTCTGGATTTACAAACATAATATTGTTTAACGACCAATTTAATCGTGTTTATGTTGCAAAGTGATTTTGTAAGCATGGACGGAAAAAGGTGCTAAAAGCATGGATTTAACGATCTGAAGGCACCAAGGCAAGGGATGGACCCCAGGGGACCAAGATTGATGGATTTACAAGTCAACAATCTGAGAAACTGAAGCTCAAGTGGCCTGCAGGACGTCCAAAATGTAAGATCACAGGGTTCTTAACATCCGTTTAGTTTGAAACTTCATACATGGCCTAAGGACCATAAATTAACCATACACGTCGAATTTCGGCCGTTGGATCCCTATGGAAGTGACCCAATGGATAGATCAGCCCATAAAACAGTAATTTGGGGCCCACCTGACGTTTGGATGTGCTTCAACGTTGGTCTCAATGGTTTACATGAGATGAAAAAGTGGATGGACGGCTTGGATATTGCATATACATCAAGGTGGGACCCAGTTCGCGTGAGTGAGAGTGCACACGGTCGGTGCACTCGCATTGCACCTAGTCAACAACGCAGTCAAAACTGCATTTGACCGAAACTTCCGCTCGTTCTCATGTTAGTTGCTGCGAACGTCCGAACAGAGTCTCACGTGGACTCCTGGTGGGCCACCATCATCACACGCTTTGAAGATCCACACTGTTCAGTGAGTTCACAAGGTCAAACTGGCCACTCCCTGATCTGTGGTCCAATTTTCTTGAACATTGCATGAACAGGAAGTCTCAAACGCAGGAATGGACGGTGAAACCAAAGATCACATGGACCACACCGAATCTGATCCAAATCGAACCATGTCCAAATGGTTTTTCAAGGTGAATCACATGGACGGACTGGATTTTATTTCTAACATCAATCAGGGGGCCCATCAACTTTACAGCGCAGGAGGTGGCGAGCTCTGTTTCGCAGACCGATGAGCAGATGATATTTGTGGCCCACCTTCACTGATCGTTTCGACGATCTAGACCGTCCATCATGTTGGCCACTAGAAAATGCCCTAAGGGACGTTGTTCCTTTGAATGGAATCGTCTGAAGAGGAGAGTTAGGAGGCTCCGATCTTGCCACGTAAGCTGCCTTCCTACGCAAGAGTCAGCTGCGTAAACAACTGTAGAGGCAGTTTCTAAAAATGATTCCCAGCCGACTGACTACAACAAATATAAAAGGAAAGGGAGAGAGAGGGTATGGAATCAATCAGATCTTGATCTTTGGGACGTGGGAAGCCAAAAAGAGCAAGGGAGAGAGAGAGAGTTCGGCTGGTGGTTCTATCTTCTTCTCTATTCTTCTCAATTTTTAATTATTTTCTTTTAAGACGTTCAGCCCATCTATGTGTGAATCCTCTGAACCCCTAGTTTCCTTTCATCTGATTTTTATAAATTTTAGATTAATATTTTTAGCATTATTCCTCAAATTACAATTAGTTTAGATTTAACCTTATTCTAGTTCTAATTCTACTTAACTTTAGATAACGTAGGAGTTTCAGTCCCTTGGGATTTGACCACGGTCTTACCGAGTTTATTACTACATCACAACCCTGCACTTGGAGAGTGAACAACCACCACCATTAAAGCCTTCGTTAGGGCCCACTGCGGTGTATTTTTTTTTCCATCCAACCTATTTATAAGGTCACATAGACTTTAATGGAGGAAAAAAACAAATATCAGCTCAAGAAAAAAAAAATTATGGCTTCAGGGAGTGTTTAACAGTGAGCATTTAAACATTACCATATGGTCCACTTGAGCCTTTGATCTTCCTCATTTTGGGAAACCCTACAATGATTTGATAACATGGATGTATGGTGTGCATAAAACTCATACATCTAAAGGTGGGCATCGAGTCGAGTCGAGTCGGACTAGATTAGGTCCATCTCGATTCGATTCGGTTTTTGCAAGTGCCTAACCTGTACTCGATCAAATTCGGAACTGAGTACAGCAGGGCTGACTCGATTTGAACCGATTCCTTGCTAGCCTGACCCGAACCAAGTTGGATCAAGTTGAGTCTATCCAGTTGATTCGGACTGGGCTAAGTCATGCCGAATCAAAGACTCTGGTGCTAGGAAGGAAACAGGAAGAAAATCGGGAGAGAAAGATGGACAGAAAGAAGGAGAGGAGAGAAATGGAGAGGAAGTCGCTCGGGTAGGGTTAGGGTTCAGGTAAAAGAATGGTAAATATAAATTTTAAAAAATAAAATAAAATCTAACTTTATACTAATCGATTCTGATCCGATACGGACTAGATTGGATTGAGTTGCTATATGACCCAAATTCTACTCGATTTGGAATTGGATACAAGTGAGTCTATTCAATCTAACTTGACCCTAGCTTTTGGTTCGGATCCGACGGGTTCGGTTCAGTCAAATCTGACGAGTCAGGTTGGATCCTGCCGACCTCTACATACATCACAGTGGCCACCGAGACATGGGCGGGATAGTGCCCCAATCCTGTCCGTATTACCGTTCATCACTGAAAAAGGTTGGCGGAATAGCGTGAGCCACAACGATCGCCTTGGGAAAAAAAAAAATCAGGACCGTCCGCTCATCAGGCAAGCAACACCGCAGAAATCAATGTACAGGCCCATATGATGAGTTGATTAATCCAAAAATTTTCTCCATGGCATCATGGCCCACATTTTTAAGGTGGAGCCCACTAGAAATTTAGTCTGTGTCATCCCTCGTCATGTTTACGAACATGCTACCACCAAGTCCTGCAACCCTTCCCGCATCTTCGCACATGAACACGTGCCGATTGATTCCGTGCGTGTGAAATCAGACTCGTGGAAAGGGTTGGTCTTGCAGTAAACATGGCTATAATCAGGCCTGTTTAGTCATCAAGTGGGCCATACATGTACGTTGAAAGTCAGCCACACATGTAGGAATTTTTAAAAACCACCTACGGGTGGCTCGCCAGGTATTTTGACCAACCTGACTTTCGTGCCTGAACTACTTTACGGTGGACGTCATCTTATTCAACAGATGTTAGACACTTTTGCCGGACATCGGCTGCGTGTAAAGTTTGGACTGGGATTGCGGAGTATAGCACACAGCCACGACATCAGTACAATGTGGTACTGGAAAAGATGTGGAGCCACCATGATGGTTATGTTTCATCCACGCCGTCTATCCATCTTTCAAGTTCATTTAAGGGCATGGTGTCAAAGATGAGGTAGAACCAAATCTCAGGTGGATCACACCATAGGAAAAAGTGATGATTGAACACCCACCATTAAAATTTTCTTGTGGGCTACAAAAGGTTTGGATCAAGATGATATGTGAGTTTTCCGTTCATCCAGGTTTGTGTGACCTAATCAATAGGTTGGATGGAAAGTAAACATTACAGTGGACATACGTACGAAGTTTTTATCGACGGGCATTCAATCACCACTGTTTATGTTTGTGTGGTCCACCTGACATTGTCATCTGCCTCATTTTTTAGGCTATGCCATAATATGAAATTTAAAAATGGATGGATGGCATGGATAAAACACATATATCATGGTGGGGCTCACATAGCATTTCTTGTAACAACTTTTCAAGTAACACTAGAGCCCTTTGGATAACCACCAAATAAGTTACTTTCTCTACTCCTCACAGCAGTAGTTAAGTGACTTATTTCAGAAAAGTTAGGTTTATAATTACTTATGAGTAACTTTTTTACATAAAAGTATATAATTACTTCAGTTAAACTTTTTAGTTTTTCTATTTTTTATAACTAACTAAAAAGAGACATGAGGAGAAACAAAGAGAGGAGCAGCTGACAAGTAAGTTGTTTGCCAAACTTACTTATCATCTCAGGAAGTAGAAACTAAGATAAGTTATTTGTAGAATAAGTAGTTTAAGTAACTTAAGATCCAAACAAATTAACATATATAGTGACCGCGGTGTTGTGTGCTACACTGTGCCATCTGAGTTTGTAAAGCTTATTATGAGGGGCTAAGGTGGCTGTGTTTGGCACGATTTCCTGCAACAAAAATCCATGTGGGACTGCACAATATGTTGTAACATCCACTCTGTCTATCATTTGCGCCAGATGATGTCAGGCCTTAAGTCCAAACATTAACCTCATCCAAAACAAGTGGACCACGTCGTAGGGACCGGTGTAGAGGGGAACCTTCACCGTTGAAACCTTTGTAAGGACCCTTGATGTTTTATAAATTAATAATGTGAGTCACACCAAGATGAAGGGAAAAAAAATATATAAGGAGCCATTTTGGGAGTATGAATAGGTGATAATTGGTGTGTTGGGGAGGAGTGTATCAATTACACCAAAAGACACCCTCTTGAAATCACTGCAAAACTATATGATTTTTAACATTGATTCTGGTGAATTTTGATTACCACCAATTACCAAGTCCAAGTCATCTCTCTCACTCCCTCTCTCTTTAAAATACAAGTGTTAGACATGATTCTAATTACTAAATTGCCAAGTTTTAGTGTATTTTTATTATAAACTACCAAACATAAATAGTGATTCCAATTGACATGTCAATTTGATTATTCTAATCTATATCAATTAATTAACATGGATTCTGTTGTGGGGAAAATTGAACCAGTCTATCGAATGAGAAGTGTAACCGGCCATAAAAGAAGTGTCATAGTGAGCTTTCCAAACTAACAAGGTAATAAGACTCATAGAAATCGGTCTCAAACTGAGTAGAGCTTAATGATCCTCGAAAGCAAAACTAGAAAATTGTAAGAGTCATTTCCTGAGCTGAGCAAGTCAACCACCATTAGGGTCGGGCGAGGATCTCAGAGATTAATATCTCACCCCAGGTCAAGAGATGAGATCCAACATATCTGAAGATCATGCCGACTGAGGTGGGCTCAGCAATAATCTGTAGGGAGATTCACATCCAAATAAGATCTTTCAGCACATCTGATGAATTTCGCAAGATACGTGATCTTGACACTACCCACGGAGCCTATAAGTACTTCCGCTACAAATGAAGGAAGGTAAACGATAAAAATCCTACTTCAAGCCTTTTTTCAACCCGGGTCTACTTGCCTGACTTAGGCAAAGGGTCCACAGTCATTATCGGTACCCCGTTGTCTTCTTCATCTTGTCATTACAAATGCATTTGTGGACTTACTTCTACAACTGATCACATCTGTTTACCCAGGTTTTGGTGATAACAAATTTCATAGTAATTGCCAATGCATATCTAATAGAAGCTATCAAATGGCCCTTAATATCACTAATCTTAAACTTTGGTAGGCACAAGAAGGTTTCAATGATTGGCACCTCTACGATTAATAGGTCATATAATGCCAATCAAGATTTGAAATTTTAAAAACTATCAATGGTTGAGTGAACATTTATAAATGAGCAGGGCAGCATGTGGCTCTCTAAGCTTGTGTGTATATTGGACTCACTAGCTAGGCTCATGCCTGAAACTTCAAGCCCGGCTATAAAGATCCCTATTTACAACCCTAGTGGTTAATCATGTGGAGGGGCAATATTAGAAGGAAAATGACGATAAGATACACAGCCACATGGCCAAATTATCAAAAGTGTTATATTTTTTATATAAAACCCTTCTAAGCCTTCTAAGTAGCCAAAGTTTTTGCTCTTCTAAAAACTAATAGCCAAACTAACTTACCCCTAAAAAAATTTAAGTTTAATCACATGCATACAAGAATTTGAAAGGCCCATAACGTCCCCAAGCATCTCATGTCAGTATGAGTTTCCCTTTTTTTTTTAAGGTGGAAGCACATCACCTATGACTTTGTTAATGGAATAAAACTATACAAACATTTGAATGGGCACCACAAAAAGTTCAGGCCTCACCAATCATATAACTAAGCAAATAGACCTAAATAGAAATGAAATAGAAAAATCGTAAACACAAATAATTCCACCCAAATATACTATTTATAAAAACATGAGAAAATAACTCCTTTGTCAGGGGCTATCTCCTTGTAACCAACTCTAGCTTTTCAGAGAAGAGTAGCAAGAAGAAAAGAAATTGCCACTGCAAACCCTTACCTTTTCTTTCTAACTAAACTAGTGTTATCGGATGTCTTAAATTTGTCTGTAACTGTATATGTCGATGGCATTGACAAACCAATCGATCCCATCGAGCAGTTGTCGATCACATTGATGGGACATCATGACACTTGATATGATCAAATCTCCCATCATCCGACTTAAGCAATTTTGCAAAATTGCAGGTTTTATTTCTTATTTCAATTTTAATCATTTTTAAGGACTTGTAGTCCAGGATTAGGATATAGAAAAACGTGCTTAGGACTTTTAGTGAGCCAAAAGAGTTTAAAGAGAGGGTTTTTGTGGTGTTGGAGATGTATTCACAGATCGGTAAACTCTTCCATCTCTTGTAAACATTGATTATCATAGTAAATTCATTGTCTCTTTGTGTCATGGCTTTTTCCCACCAGAATTTTCCCACATAGAAACTTGTATGTATATTCTCTGTGTACTTAGTTGTTTGATTCTAAATCAGGTTACTTTTGCGCGTCTCCCCCAACAACTAGAAGGTCCGATCAAGCACATATATGCCCCACCCCAAATCAAGTAACAACACTGCTGCAAAAAAAAAAAAAAATGGCCTCATCAACCGCACAACCGTTGAGAAAAGATTTTCATCCTCAGAAACCAGACAGCCACCAGCCGTCATCTAACATATACATAAGATAGCAAGACTTGCAGAGCAGAACATGGGAGAAATCTCAATAACTAGAAATCTACGCCCAAAACTGTGGATTAGAAAAATAGTTACGATCTCACCTTTGTACAGACAACACCAATCTTTAATCAGTGAGGTATGCATTATCCAATTGCTATTGCACAAAGCTTAAATACTTACTCTCCTGCAGGATACTTCTATGCATGTCCATAGCTTTGAGCCTACTAATGCGGAAGTACAAAAAAGCTTCTCTCTCGGCATTAGAAGTCATATATGGAGGAACTGCCTCTGCCCCTTCATCCCTGCAACATAAGAATTTATGGCTCATGCGGAGCCTCCGCAAGTTGATCCCTGCAGGGACAGGACCCTCAGGATTCTTCCAAGTCCATGTCAGTTCGTCTCCCTGCGCCACCAGTGGTTGCTCTGGCTCATCATTTCTATCTCCGGCAAAGGCGGGAATCTCAACAAAAGAAATACTCTGCCATGTGTGACCTCTAGATGATTGGTAAAGAATGTAGATCATGGTGTTATTGGTAAGAGGGGCAGACCTCAACATTTCTCTTGGAAGAACATATTATAATGAGGTGGGCTCCTTGACTCCTTTGCGAGGACATGTAGTGGCTATTTCTACATCCAGATGATTCACCACGTACGCCTGTCCCTCTCTCAATCATTCATAGCAGAGAACGCCACCATCTCCATCAGCAATCCTGCATCATCCAATTCCTGCTAACCACGGACCCGAAATCCGATACCTCTCAGTGAACCAAGACCTGCATTGTCCAAAACCACCAGCCCTCTTGCTTCAATTGGGAGTTCTGAACTCGATCCGAACAACCTCCTCTCAGCCCCACTACTCCCCAACTTGGCCAAGCAGTCAGCCACCGCATTCCCCTCTTCAAAGTGTGAGATGCTCTAAAATCTAGCGAAGGCTGTTCATTTAGGATATCCCCAATATAATACTAAACTTGCCATGGAATATCGGAAGAGAGATTAGACAATGGTTTAATAAGTATCTCAGAATCAGACTCCATTACAACATTCATATTTCCCATTTCCCGCAGCCCATCCAAGAAAGCTCGTGCCTCCGCCAGTGTCGCATATTGCTTGAAGTTCCACCTCTTCAGCAATAGGATTGTTTTTTTCATCTGGGATGCGGTTTCCTGTTTCTCTCAGCCATCTGCACACCTTAGCTATAATACCTCCCGGCGAATTCTTTGTCTTTCTTTCTAGCCATAACTCCCAAATAATAAAAGTGGGTGGCCAATCCTCTTAAAAAGTTAAATTTGGAGAAACCCATATCAGGAAGACAACACTGGGTAATCCTCTGCTGCATGGTGTGATTTTCATTTAAGAACATATAAAAAATGCAGCCAAAGTGAATCCATACCTGTGCGGCCAGATCGTCGTGGCAGAAGAGGTGGTCAAGGTCTTCAATTGCTGTCGTTCCTAGCTGCCACCTGATGCGGATTATTGTTTGGGTGAAGTCCGAATAGCTGCCTTGATTGGATGATATATCCCAATCCTCTGCTTGTGCTATGCTCAGTTGCCACTCTACCCGTCTCTGATGAATTCAAGTTGCTACTTTGATCAATCTTCCAGTATCGATCCTTCCTCCAGATGCCTGAATTTGTACCTCCTCCCTAAGAAGGAGAATCCTCAGTCCCTTGCAAGCCAACTTCAACAGTCCAAATTAAACTGAAGAAAGATCAAATATGTTGGCTGGCTACGATTTTACAATGTAGGAAATTTTCTTCGCATTGTCCATTCAGGTCAGTTCAATGGTTTTGGTCGCCAAACCATGGGCTCCACTTGCACATATGCTCATTCAGGTCAGTTCAATGGTCTGTGTCACCCAACCATGGGCTCCACTTGCAGATATGCTCAGGGGGGTGGATTATCTCTTTTCTCCATGTAAGGGCTTCTCTGGCGGATGTCTTTCAAGTAATTATCGGATCCACGACCCGACGTGGGTTTTTCAGTTTGGACTAGCGGGCCAATACATTGATCAAGACCGTTGATCTGTTGGGCCCCATTGTCTGCGGACCATGCCCCAAAAAATTCTTGTAGATTGGAAGATCATAGCCTGTTTTTTTTAAAAAAAAATTTATTTATTTATTGGGGGGCTTCTCAGTTGAATGAGAATTGTTGCTCTATTTCTCTTCTTAGACCAACAGGCCGGATAACTGAACCATGGGCCCACCTGTCCGGACTGAAAACACAATTACAGTTTAAGCGGATCCTACAATTTTCCTCTGTAAGAGGATTCGAATCACATGAAAATACGAAATGGATGCGTCTGTTTGAAATGTGATATATATATATATATATATATATATATATATATATATATATATATATAGGATAAAATAAGGTGCACGTTCTAAGGCGACCCGAGAGATGAAAATAATATAAGAATTAATCAATTGCTCTAATCTAAATCGTCCATCATGCGTACCATATGAAAAATGTAGTACGTCGAAATTAAATAAATAAATAAATAAATAATCAAATGGAGTGACTCCATAGTGACACGTCAGCTTCTTCTTCCACGTCATCCCATTGGGACCCACCTTCCAGGTGTGGAGGGGGAGAATGCAGCGGTCCACCACCCATGCCGTAGAGCGACTCCGGCTCACCAAAAGCTTCCAAATCCATATATGACAGAGACTCCGGCGAAAGCGAGGCATGCTCCAGTCTAACAGAGCTGCTGGAGTCTGCATTGTAGTTTGTTGGAGGTGGGCGGAAGGCTTCTGCAGCTTCAGCAGCCGCCTTTTGTATGTCCTTGGCATCGGTGGAAGTCGGCACACGTAAAAGCTGCGCTGAGTCGGCGAAATTGAGGCATGCCGATCGGCCTCTAAGAGCCAAGGCCGCAACATCATGAGCCCGAGCAGCCATCTCAGCTGTTGGAAACGTCCCGAGCCATATCCTTGATTTCTTGTTCGGTTCACGAATTTCACATACCCATTTCTCACGGTTCTTCCGCCTGATTCCCTTGTAAACCGGATGCCGCGTCTCCTGGAATTTCTTGCGCCCTGCCCTCCGCTTCGGAAGACTGGTTGCCACCGTGGCGAACGATTCCTCGTAGGATTTAGCTTGACGGGCCGACTGCAGGAAATATGAGTCTGAACCGAAGGTTTCCATAGATGTGAAAAGGAAAGCTGAAATAAGTAGTCTTGGAGAGAGAGAGAGAGAGAGAGAGAGAGAGAGTTTTGAGAAAGAAAGCTGAGAGAGAGAGAGTGTGTGTGTGTTTTGAGAAAGAAAGCTGAGAGAGAGTGTGTGTGTGTGTTTTGAGAAAGCTGAGAGAGAGAGAGAGAGAGAGAGAGTACTGTATTGAGTGAGTGAGAGGGAGGAGAAGATGAGAATGAGGTCCTGCTGAAGTTGAAGGAAATGAGAAGGATCTGTTACTTATAGGTTGCGGTAGGGAACGCGGGCTGCTTTTGCTTTCTACGCGCACACGAATCCGACAACCTAACAGACTGGGCGCCCACGGTTACATGAGGTGGCAAATCCCAGCTGGTATATTCTCTCTAGGAAATCGGAAGGTAAGAGATTCGACTAGACTTTTGCCGTTTGAGGACTTGTTTTGTTAGAAATGTTGAATCGACGTGTCTTAGTCGCGAAGCGAAAGTTTTGCGTTTCGACGTTTGAAAGCATCATCAAAGTCGGTTTCTAGAGGTCTTATCCAGAAGTATCTACCATGCCAATCTCCTAAGAAGGTCGCCGCTACTTTCCTTCTTATCCCCCTTACATGGATCCGTGGGGCCCCAGTGCTTCGTCCATCAGTTTTTCCGGCCAACACTTAAATGGGCCACAGGCAACAATCAGTTGGGACAGAAACGCCCACCGTTGGAACCTTCCTAGGGCCCACTGTGATGTTTGTGTACCATCGAAGCCGTTCATATGGTTATTCTCACCAGTTTGAATTGAGAAAACCAATATCAGCCTGATCGGAAACTTCACGCCAGCGAGGGTTTTATTGGTGCAGCACCCAATTCCTGCTTTTTCCCGTGGCGTGGTCCCTTGAGTTCAAGATCTTCCTCATTTTTTGTGTCCTTTACTAACATGGGCTGGGAAAACTTATGAACGGAGTGGATTTGATAATTACATCGTATGTGGGGCCCACAGAGCTTTCCCTCTAAGTGGGGATAAGTGGACACGTGGCGTCCTAGGAAGGTTCCTCGGTCTCCGTATCTAATGTCTCCCAGTCAAACTGAAGTCTTCCATGTGGTTGTGTTTTGTCTGATGTGAAACGGGTTCCTCTTCCCACTTGACTACCGGATCTATAGGTCGTATGATGTGACAACGGGACTCAGATTGGGTGGTCGGTGGTGCTGGACGTGGGGGCAGGCGAGTGGTTTACAGAGATTGCCTTTGAACGTTGCTAGCTAGGTCTAGCATATAATCCACCTAAGTCCGCTCAACGTGGCTATCCCAAGCAGCTCCAAGTGGCCTAATCAAATTCAGCCACTTACCGTGCTTTGGATGGACGCGGATTGCGTCCTACCCCCGCCCGGACAGAAATCCGTCCGGGCAGAGCTCTTTGGGGTCACCGTGATGTAATTATTTTATCCACACCGTTAATCATTTCTATATGATCATTTTAAGCTATATGCTTAAAATTGAGATAATTCCAAGCTTACGTGGACCACAAAGTGGGGATTGAACTTCCACCATTAAAACCTTCTTGGGAGCTGGAGAAGTGCCAGATCAAGCTAAAATTTGTGTTTGCACTTCATCCAAGTCTGAATGACCTTATTAATAAGTTGGGTGGTAAAAACACGTCACGGTGGAGCTTAGAAAGGTTTCAACGGTGGGTGTCATCATCATTGCAGCTTATTTTGATGTGGTCCGATGGACCTATGTATCTACTTCAATTTTTGGTTTGTACTTTAAAATGAGTATATAAAAACGATTAACGGTGTGGATAAAATAATTACATAACGCTGGGCTCACAGAGCTCTGCCCGGACCGATTACTGTCCAGGCGGGGATAAGACGCAATCCGCGTCTGCTTTGGATGCCCATTGCCTCCTAAAGTCTTTCACGTGAACCTCCTGGTGCGTGAATCTAAGTGGGGCACTGTAATGTTTCTAAGAAATCCACCATTGTTTATTGTTTTGCAACATTAGGACTTGGCTAAAAAATGAGGCGATCCAAAAAAAAACTGTCCGTACAACATGAAATAGTGAGGATTGAACGTCCACCGTTGAAATTTTTGAGCGGCCAAAGAAGTTTTGAACCGAGTTAATATTTTTATGTTTTTTGTTGATCCCAATAAAAATGATCTTGTGAGCTGTATGGATGGCATATAAATGACTTAGTGTACTCCAAACTGGTTTCAACTGTAGGCATTTTTCTGTGCCGTGCAGCCCACTTGAGTTTTTGATCCACCTCATTTTTAACCCAGTTCAAACATATATATTTTTTTGGCAAAATGGATGAAACAGATGGATTTCTCGCAAAAATGATCGTGGGCTATACCTAACTTCCTGACATTAAAAGTTCCTTCAATCCACATTCCACGGTGTTGGGGGCACCACGGGGATCCTATGCGATCATACACAAGTCTTGTGCAATTGCTGCTCACTGATAAACATGGTCAAAGTGCCCGGCACTTTTGGGCACGGTGGACTACTATGTGTATGGACCATGGGCTAACAAGTGCGGGGATTCCAGAATTTTAATCATGCTAATTAATGTAATTTGGGTAGGATGCAATGGGTTGGGTCCCATTGGTTCACTGAAACCTGACCATAGTTCTAAAACTTGATAACTCACCACCTACCTCATTGGAGCTCACCCGACTTGACAAGATTTAGAGCTAAGTCCTGTGAAACATGAATCTTAGACTCACCCATATCACAGCGGGACTTGCCAAGGCAACTTGCAAACTCAGTCGAATCAACACAACTTACTCTAACAAGGCTCTAACTCGGACTGAGTTGCTAGCCTTGTTAGACCTGTTGTTAATTAAAATCAGAAAAGAAAAAACATGTGTAGAGAACTCAACCAAGCCTAGTAAAAATTCCTTATTTTCTTGTATATAAGGTTAACTAATTTAAGTACTGTTGTAGTGTTTTTATGGGACGGTTTCTTTGAGACGGATCCTCTTTCACCTGCACAGAAAACAATGTCAAGGGAACCCTGGATAGAGCCGGGGAACCTCCGATGCTTAAGTCAGTTATCGGGTCAATAGCCAAGAGCTTGTCTCGGTTAGTATTGCGTACCTTCTTCTATTCTAAGCTTCGAGATTTATACAGTTTGTCAATTCTTATCCTCAGAGGATTCTTCTCCTGGGATTGCTCAGGATCCCGAGAATCTCGGGATCCGCTACCCGTATCCCTGAATTTCCGTAAATCAGCATCTGTCCTTATTCCGCCACTCTCCGTCTCGGCTAGATCTCGACCGACTCTGGGGAATCTCGGCCAGGTCGTGACCGACCCTGGGGGAGTCTCGGCCGACACAGGAGGACGGGTTCCTGGCCCTTCCACGGACGGAATAATCTCGGTTTCTATCGGTCATTCCTTGGTCCGTGACCGACAGAATCAACTCCTCGAGTGGACCTTATTTTGTCGGTTGAATGGCTTTAACACGCTCGGCCTTTAGTGGGCTTATGCAGGCGAGGTTATCACTCTGACAGAGCGACTTTACTCGTCCTTGCTTACGCCTCCCGGCCTATCCTCTCTTCTGTCGGTGTTGTCTCGGATTCTTCAGGCAGTGTCAGCGAAGCCGACCTACTCTCATCCGAGTCTCAGAACTTAACCCGAGCTTGACACATTTTTCCCCAACAAGTACTTTCCACTATCCCAACTGGTTTTAATTTGTATTTATTAACTATCATGTTGAGTAGACTCTAAATATTCATCGTATCAATTATCAAATCAATGATAGGCTTTATTTGGCACCTGAATCAGACCAAACAAAATATTTGTCAGGCTGTTTTCCCTCAAATTTATGGAGTACGACACCAATTTCTCAATAAGATCAATTCTATTGATTGAATAATGGACTCCCCTGAAGAAGCATATTGATGTGCGTGTAAGTGAGCATCTAGTCAAGTTTTCCAGTTTTCAAACTATGGACTGGACTTAATTTAGGTGGAACTTTTGGACCCAGAACCAATCCATTAAAAAATCCGGCTCGAGCCTGGATACCTGAATCAGGCCCGAGTTAGCTATAGAAAAATTATGTGGGTTTTCACACCATTAATATTTCATTTGTATCAATGTTTAAATCAAAAGAGATATGAGAAGTATGCTATTTTAGATATACTTAAGAAGACTTTTGAAAAGAAATTCAAGTCTAAATTGTCTTCAATAAACTATATTCACAATCCATAAATAGTATATAATATATATAGTTTAAATAGCATGTATCAACCTCCCAAGGGTCTATCATTCTTCCCTGGGGTGGCCCATCCGGGTGACAGCTGGATAAGCTGAATTTTGGGATCTAGGCGTAACCTGTGAAGGTGCATCTAATGGATAGGTTGGACACTCGAGCGTCACTGAGAGCCCCGCATAGCTCATACGCCGCAATACACATTATCATTCATGTTTCAAATGACTCAGTCAATTTGTATATGTTCTAATTGACTGCTTTTCCTGAGTTTAGGTTGGGTCAGGTCCATTTAGATGGCTCAAAATTCAATAAACTATCTTCACCTGGAAATTAAAAAACAAATAATCGGTAAATAGTATATAATATAGTTTAAACAGCCGGTGTCAACCTCCCCAGGGTCTATCATTCTTTCCTCTGGGGTGGCCCAGCTGAATGTTGGGATCAAGGCCTAACTTGGGAAGGTGCATCTAATGGATAGGTGAGATGACACGCAAGCATCATTGAGATTTCCCACACAGCTCATACTCCCCAATAGACATGATCATTCATGCTTCAAACGACTCTCTCAATTTGCATATGTTCTAATTGACTACTTTTCTTGAGTTTGGGCTGGGTCAGGTCAGATCCATTTAGTATAGATCAAAATTCGACCCATTTAAAAATCAGGTTGAAGTTGTGTTGGGTGGGGTTGATTATGAGAAGTCCCAAACCCAACCCATTTAGTAATTCAAGTTGAACCCTTGCACCCGTAAAGTCCAATTTTTGGACCCAAACTCACTTATTGTCAAATTGGTCCAATAACTTGTTGGCTTGTCCCACAACATTTGCAACCCTAGTTAGCATATCAAGATCTAATAGCCACCTAGTGATGGCAATGGGTCAGGTCAGCTAGTTGGTCAACTGGCCTGACTTGCTTTTGAGGTGGGTTTTGAGACAAGCTATATGGATAGCAAGTTAAGCTTGTGCTAGAAATGCAGCCAATTTAAATGGGTCAAACGGGCTCGGGTGAACCCTAGCTGATCTGTATGTATGGTTTATCAATGGACTGACCCAGTTGAAAACCCAAAAATAAAAATAATTATAAATAATTATATATAGGCATCATGCATGCACCAGGTGCATGTGTACCTATCTGATGATATGGTCATTTTGACGTACTTTTAACACCATAGGCGATATCTATATCACAAACTTCAGTAGACTCGTGCTAGCTTGGTCAGGTCGTTTTAGCTCAAGCAATTACTGTTGAAAATAAGTAGTTTTTAAAATAATAAAAATGAAAATTTGAATTTTTCAAAATTTTAGGATTTTTTCGCGAAAACGTTTTTTGAATTTTTTGAATTAAAAAGTGCAGTGTGTGTGCTTTGTCTCACATCGGAATGTGAAAAAAAACTTTTGTGGTTTATATGTGGACTTGTGAAGAGTATTCTTACTTGGAGTTTTTGGAGGAGATGAAACACGGGTTGCGTGACGCATGCACGCTTAGGCTCGGGCGTGGGCAATGAGGCAGTGAGGCTGTAGTAGCGCTAGATGGTGCACTTTACACTTCGCACGTGTCGCAGAGTGGTCGCTCCCTCACGACCTTACACAAACCGGCATGATGGGTCTGATAAGAGCCTTAGTGCGGTGTGGATCTGAAAATCGGAAATGAGCCTGGGTTTTATAGGTAACTGAGAACGGTCGGATCTTAAATCCGAAACGTCCATCCATTTCTAATAACGGATAGCTACCTTAAATGCCACAACAGTCTAAAAATGGACTGGTCAGTATGATCTAATGGTCAGATCTTCTGATCTGATGATCAGAAACATCTGGGATTAATGGACAACGGCCAGAAACGTTTTTTAAACGTTCTGGTCCATTGAATACCACACAACAACGATACTATACCTGATGCGTATATAAACTGGACCATTTCGGTCCGATTTTATCATCTCAACACACCACCTCTGCCATCATCAGATACAATCTATATCTCCATTCTAAAATACTTAAAACATTTTCACCGTCTAAGTCTGCCAGAAGAAATTTGTTGCATTAAAATTGTTCCACAATGGACCTATATTATAATTGCTGCACGCTGGATCCAAATAAGATTTGTCTTATCTTGGAAGCAATTCGCCTGTAACCCATCAACAGTTGATAAGGGGGCGAATCACGCTTTAAGAACAGCGTATTTTATATGTGATTCGGCCTAGTAAAATATTTCTCAATTTAATTTTATTTTCTCAGTGTTTATTCCCAACAATTACAGTTAAACCGGTCAAGTCAGGTCGGGCTTGATAAATTTTAAGCAGATCCGGTTGCCCGCAGATTCATTAATTCTAAATTCTTGAACCATTTTTAGTAAACGGGTGGGGCTTCCAAACAGAGCCATTGCCACGAAAGGAACTGTTAACTCTCTTCTCACGTGTTGAACATCTGAGTCATCTGTCAGGTGGACCTCAGAACCATGTACAATAGAATCAGGACCCGTATGAAACAACCATTTATAAACTGTGGAGCGCCAGATGAATGGATGTACTGTGGGCTGGAGTATCTTCTACATGGTTCCGCTTGATTAGCGGTTCTGATTTCTATAAACATTCCACGTTGGCAGCATGGAGCCCACGAACGGTTATTTGTGGACACGGCTTAGCTATGGGTGGTACCCTAACTGTAGGACCTACCTAGATGTATACGTTACATATCTACACCATCCATCCATTTTTGCTTCTCATTTCATGGCAGGAGCCCAAAAAGTGAAGCAGATACAATTTTCAGGTGGACCATACCACAGGAAACAGTGGAGAATGATTATTAAAAACTTTTTGTGTGCCACAAAAGTTTTGGATCAAGTTGATATTTATGTTTTCCCTTCATCGAGCTTTTTTTTACCTTATCAACAAGTTGGATGACAAATAAACATTAATGGCCCTTGGAAAGTTTTTAATGGTGAGTGTTCAATGACCACGGTTTCCTGTGGTGTGGTCCACCTAATACTTGTATCTGCTTCATTTTTGGCTTCAATCTGTTCACTTTGGACAAATTTGGGTCCTACCTGATCGGATCCAAGATCATTATTTATACAGATCACGCGGCACTTAAGTATCTTCTTTCTAAGAATGATTCTAAGCCCCGCCTGATACGATGGATCCTTCTACTCCAAGAATTCGATTTGAAAATTAAAGATAAAAAGGGAGTAGAGAACGTAGTGGCCGATCACCTTTCTCGCCTTAATACCTCTGATTCCCTTGAGACGACTCATATTAATGATATGTTCCCTGATGAACAACTGTTTAGAGTCTCCCATTCACCTTAGTTCGCTGATATTGCTAATTATCTTGCTACAGGTTCCATACCGACACATTGGACATCGCAAGATAAGAAAAAATTCTTTACCAAGGTGCGTAACTTTTTCTGGGATGATCCATATTTGTTTAAATATTGCCCAGACCAAATCTTAAGGAGATGTGTGCCAGACGATGAGCATCAGAGTGTCATCTCCTTCTGTCACTCACAGGCCTGTGGTGGTCACTTTTCTGCTAAAAAGACCACGGCCAAGATTCTACAGTGTGACTTTCACTGGCCCACTATGTTCAGGGACACTCATGAGTTTTGTAAAGCTTGTGAGCGTTGTCAAAAATTGAGAGCACAGTCCCGTCGAAATATGATGCCTTTGAATCCCATCCTTATCATTGAAGCATTTGATTGCTGGGGCATTGATTTCATGGGACCATTCCTCCAATCATTTGAAAATCTGTATACTTTGCTCGCCTAAACTATGTCACTAAATGGGTCGAAGCAATTCCGTGCCGCAAAAATGACCATCGCACGGTCATTAAATTTTTGAAAGAAAATATCTTGTCGCGGTTCGGAACGCCTCGAGCCATCATTAGTGACGGGGGCTCACACTTTTGTAATAGACCATTTAAGAGTTTAATGAAGAAATACGGTATCTCTCATAAGGTGAGCACCTCATACCATCCACAGACAAGTGGACAAGCTGAGATTTTAAATACGGAGATCAAACATATCCTAGAGAAAACGGTTAACCCTAACCGTAAGAATTGGTCAATTCGATTGACCGATGCTTTATGGGCATACCGTACTACTTTCAAAACTCCTATTGGAACATCTCCCTTTAGACTTGTCTATGGGAAGGCTTGTCACTTGCCTGTGGAATTGGAACATAAAGCATACTGGGCGATCAAAAATCTAAATTTCAATCTAGACAACGCTGGCTCGCTACGCAAACTTCAGTTAAATGAACTTGAAGAAATCCAGAACGATGCGTACGAGAACTCGAGAATTTACAAGGATAAGATGAAGGTGTTTCATGATCAACATATTTTACGGAAATCATTCACGCCAGGTCAGAAAGTCCTCTTGTATGACTCTCGAGTACATCTCTTTCCGGGTAAGCTTCGATCTCGTTGGACCGGCCCTTACATTGTTGTCACTACTTATCCTCATAGGGCCGTCGAGATAAGAGATCCCGACAATGACAAGGAGTTTAAAGTCAATGGACATCGATTAAAGCCATTTATCGAGACATTTGATTCAGAGGACATGTTCATGCCTCTGATTGCTCCTGTTTATTAGGACTGATCTCCTAGTCTGATGGAGGTATAGGTAGGTTTATCGCTTTCATACGACTAGGATTGTTGCTTTATTTGTCTGGCTGAAGACGGTAAATTTAGCGCTCCTGAGAGGCAACTCAGCTTTTCATTTCATTTTTCTAGTTAGATGATCAATTCAATGTTTGTGGGTAACAATTCTGCAAACCCTCACGAGACTATAACTCATCCACTAGGGGTAACCTAGGGGTTTAAAGCCTTGTTGCATACGCTAAATGCAATCGAGAGCACCTGCGAAAGTGGTATAGGTAGGATTTTATTTTTGTTATTTTTATTGTTACTTTCTCTCTCGTACTAACCTGCTCTCCCCCAGCTATCTCTTGAAAAATCTCTCTTGATTCGTTATTCAGGTACTATCTTCTCATCACTTCTCATTTACTTTTGTTGTCCCATATGCATTGTATGCTCATTTCTTTTACATTGAGGACAATGTAGATTTTTGGTTGGAGGTGTGAGATTAGGTAACCTCATCAGTGTTTTTCTTGGTCTTGAGCAAAATTTGTGAAAAATTTTAAAAATTTTCTAAAAATTCCTGTGAACTCGAAGTAATTTTGACAGATATCTCTAATTTAGATTTGTAAGATACATGATGTTGGATTTATGACTCGTGGATTCAGCTATCTGTTAACCTTCATAGTTAAGTCTGATTTGTTAATCCATGATGAGAAGTTTTAAACATTAATTGAGTCATGATTGCATATGTCACATCTCGTTTCCACATTAAGATTTCAATTTGATATTGAAGGATTAACTTAGTAATCATTAAGCATGAAAGGAACTAGCCTGGATAATTTGCTTATTATGATCATTAGAAAAAAAAAAAAAAGAGAGAGCAGAATCGAAGAAAAAGAAAATACCCAGGGTTGGGCGAATGACCTTCACTGTAGGTTTGCTCCCCACAGGCGAAGGTTTGATCCCCCAAGGTTAACATTCAAAAATTATTGGGCGACTGGTCTTTACCATAGGTTTGCTCCCTATAAGTAAGGACTTGATTCCCCTCTTGACATTCTTTTAATGAAAAAAAAAAAAGAGACCGAAAAATCAAAAGATGATCTTTGAGGCAAGTGTTGGTTATTATGAATGCGCTTGTTGATTACTAATGATATTCTGAGAATAAATAATTGAATCTTAATGTTGATGAGCCGAGAGTACACTATACGCTCATGGATCTTAATGTTTAAGATTCTTCTAAATAATGGATTAATACCCTAAACCTGATTATGGAATTTACCGTGCGTATGAGTCCAGGAGGAAATAATTCTCAACATTCATGAATCTTAAAATTCTAATATCTGAATTATTTTTCGAAAGAATCATTCGAGTTCATAGGAATCATCTTCTAATTCTCAACTTAATTTTTGCATACTTTGCTCGGGACTAGCAAAATGCTGGTTGGGGGTTGGGGGAATCATTCGAATTTTTCATCCAAACGGAAGATGGATGGTGAAATACAAAGTTTTATGCGCCACATCTAATATGAGCCAAAATAGGCCATTACTAAACGGTTTTTCATGAGGAGTCGAATGGACGGACTGGATTTCTACATCTGTATCGATTATGGCCCCAATCATCACGACAGAAGATACATTTGCGGCCGGCTCTGTTTTGAAACAGAGAGTTGCGGGTGATCTTAGTGGGCCACCATTAGGTCTTAACGGGTCAATCCGGAATGTCTATCAGATCCTTATGGAGCTTCTTAACATTGCCTAGGTGGCAGAATTCCAAAAGATCACGAGGAACGAAATCTAGCCGTTCAAGTGGAGAACGAACGGTACAACACCATTCTTGGTGGTCCACATTAAAATAGAAGCTAAGAGTTCCTTTTCTGTGGTTGAATAGTTCACTTGGATAGGATTTAGAGTCCTACTTGCGTAGTGAATGACATAAGGCCGCTTATCTTTTCTTTGGCCTAGAACCGCTCCAAGAGCATAATCAGAGGCGTCGCACATAAGTTCAAAAGGTTGACTCCAGTCGGGTGGCTGCATGATAGGTGCAGTGGTTAACATGCCCTTAAGCTTAGTGAAAGCTTCTTGGCACTGCTCAGTCCACTCGTATGGTGTATCCTTTTGAAGAAAATTACATAAAGGATGAGAGAGGAGACTAAAGTCCTTTATGAATCGTCTGTAAAAGCCTGCGTGTCCTAAGAAGGATCGCACGTCTCTGATATTCTTGGGTGGAGGTAGGTTAGAGATAAGATCAATTTTTGCCTTATCTACCTTGATTCCTTTGGACGAGATGATATGCCCAAGGACAATTCCCTTTTGAACCATAAAATGACACTTCTCCCAGTTAAGTACCAAATTTTTTTCTTCATATCTTTTTAGCACACATTTAAGACTTGCTAAGCACTCGCTGAAAGATGAACCGAAAATAGAGAAACCATCCATGAAGACCTCTAGATATTTCCCCACCATGTCAGAAAAGATACTCATCATGCATCGCTGAAAGGTGGCAGGGGCATTACATAGCCCGAACGGCATCCTTCTGTAAGCAAAGCTGCCATAGGGACATGTAAATGTGGTCTTTTCCTGGTCCTCAGGGGCGATTTCAATCTGATTATAATCTGAATACCCATCAAGGAAACAGTAATAGGAATGACCAGCTAACCTTTCTAAGATTTGATCAATGAAGGGCAAAGGAAAGTGGTCTTTCCTTGTGACAGTATTCAGCTTTCTGTAGTCAATGCACATTCTCCAACCAGTAGTAACTCTAGTTGGCATGAGTTCATTATTGTCATTGGCTACGATGGTGATCCTGGACTTCTTAGGAACCACCTGAGTTGGACTCACCCATTGACTATCGGATATGGGGTATATGATGCCCACTTTTAATAGTTTGAGAACTTCTGCCTTAACCACTTCCTTCATGTTTGGATTTAATCTACGTCGTGATTGCCGAACAGCCTTTACATTATCCTCAAAATATATGCGGTGAGTACAAATCGATGGGTTAATTCCCTTGAGGTTCGCTATCGTCCATCCAAGAGCTCCCTTATGCTCAATGAGAGTAGATATCAGCATACTCTCCTGTTCTTTCTCCAGGTGGGCAGAGATCACCACCGGATATGTCTCATCTTGACCTAAAAAGACATATTTTAAATCAGAGGGCAAAGGTTTTAGGTCAAGCTTCGGTGGCTTGAGGTTAGACGGTAGAGGCACTACATCAGTTTGAGACAATTCTTCAATTTGTGGCCTCCACCGGTTAACTTCAAGTACCGGTACAGTATCAAGCATGGTACACGTCTCTCTAATTATATCATCATCAAGATCATGGGAGTGGACCAGGCACGTCTCTAGAGGATCAGAGGATAAGGTGAGAGGCGTTGTATCTTCCACAAAAGAATCAATCTTGTTAACATCGTGGAAATCGTCATCATCCTCCGAGTTGCTGCCGTTATTGAAAAAGATATTTGATTCCAATGTCAAATTTCCAAAAGACAGTCATGACATCATTCCTGCAATTGATAATTGCATTTGAAGTGGACAGGAATGGGCGACCAAGAATGACGAGAATCTGATTGCTCGTGTCATTGATGGGTTCGGTGTCCAATATGATAAAATCAACAGGATAGTAAAATCTATCAACTTGGACCAGCACATCCTCAATTATCCCTCTTGGTACACGAACAGAACGATTAGCAAGTTGTAGTGTGGTTCGGGTGGGTTTTAATTCACCCAAACCTAACTGTTGGTATACCGAATAGGGAATCAGATTGAAGCTTGCTCCTAAGTCAAGAAGTGCGTGATCAATTCGATAGTTCTCAATTACACATGATATGGTTGGGCAACCGGGATCTTTAAATTTTTGCGGCACATCTTATTTTAGGATGGCACTCACTTTCTCAATCAAGGAGATCTTCTTTTGAACACTTTTTCGTCGTTTGGTAGTGCATAAGTCCTTTAGAAATTTAGCATATAAAGGAATCTGTTTTACAACATCAAGCAGAGGAATGTTGACTTTCACTTATTTCAACACCTCTAGGATATCCTGAGAGTTAGAGAGACGTTTTGGTTCAACCAACCATTGGGAAAACGGAGCAACTGGCTTTTCTAGAGGTTCCGGTTCAAATTTTTGTTGGGCGCCACTTAATCCATCATTGTTGTCCTCTTCTGGTTCTTGAGACTTTTCGGACCTAACCGGAAGGATTTTATCAATAACCTTCCCACTCCTAAGAGTGGTGATGGATTTAGCGTGCCCCATTTGATTTAAAGAGCTGGGATTACCTGTCTCGTATTGCGGTTTAGGATTGGAGATTGGTTGTGCAGGATGCATCCCCTTTTCTATATCCGTCATACGTGAATCTATCTTTTGTATGAAATCCCGCATTATCTGCGTCAGCTCTTGCACAGAATTTTGAGCCGGTTCTTCTTGAGGTCTCCCCTGATTTGGATTTTAATTGAAGAAACCTTGAGGGGTAGCAGTTTGTCCGTTCCTCCAACTAAAATTTGGATGATTTTTCCAACCAGAATTGTACGTATTAGAGGGTGGTCCATTGAAAGGTCTTTGATAGTTATTTACGGTATTAGATTGTTCATTCAATACTTCTCGAAAGACAGGTATTGAAGGATAATTTTCAGTAGTATGAATGTTGCAATCACAAATGCCGCAAACACTTTCATTAACATTTTCCTTCCTTCCTTCCATGGCCTCAAATTTTCTGGTGAGATTGGCCACCTTAGCGTTAAGATCATCATCCTCTTTCAGGAGATATATTCCTCCTTTTTCCCTTGAATGAGTCGGCCTAGACGTAGTGTTCGTCCTTGGGTAATAGTCCCATGATTGTGTTTTTTCAGCGAGACTATCGAGGTTATCCTATACCTCGTCGACATTTTTATTGATGAATTCTCCGTTACACATTGTCTCGACCATTTGGCACATGGAAGATGTTAGCCCATCATAGAAAAAATTCGTAATGCGTCATATTTCAAAGCCATGTTGTGGGCATGCATTAACCAGATCCTTGAACCTTTCTCAACATTGGAAGAATGTTTCATCTTCCTTTTGGGCAAAGTTCATGATTGCTCTCCTGAGGGTAATTGTCTTATGATGTGGAAAAATTTTCTTTATAAATTTCCTCTGCATATCATTACATGTGCCAATGGATTTAGGGGGCAGTGAATGTAACCACGTCTTGGCTTTTTCTTTCAAAGAAAATGGAAAGAGTTTCAGTCTAATAGTATCCTCAGATACATTAGGGAAGTATAAGGTGCCTATGATTTCATCGAACTCTTTCAGATGCAAGTATGGTTCTTCAGACTCAAGCCCATGGAACTTAGGAAGGAGTTGGATAACCCCTGGCTTGATGTCCATATATCCTGTATTCTCAGAAAAAATCATGCATGAGGGCGTACTCACCCCCACCGGTTGTAAATAATCTCGTAAAGTACGAGGCGGGGGTGCCTGATGCACCTCATTCTCATCATGTACTTTCTCAACCCTTGGTTGGGGTAGTGCTTGAGGTTGATTTTCAGCCATAACCTCCTCTAACTGAGGAGAATTCAAGTGGTGTCTAGTACTGCGATGGACAGTCAACCCCTCAACTAATCCTCCTTCAGTCACGAGACGTCGAGTGTTATCGCGTGCCCACTGGGGCATAAAACACACTCAGCCCTCAAATTCTAACTTAAACCTAAGAGAAAGGAAGAAGAAATCTAAAAAATAAAAGGAAAAGATGGAAAGAAGTTACCAAATTTGAAGTCCTACGTTAAGAATCTGCAAAATAAAACAAAATAAGTTAGTTTCTAAGAATAGAAAGTCCTAATTAAGAGTAAACTAATTTCTAGAAAAAAGAAAAAATTTCAAAGAAAGAGAAATTAGAAAGAGCTTACTAAATTAGAAGTTTCCTACAAAACAGAAAAAAAAAATTAGGTTAGTTCTAAAAATCAGATAGAATGAAGAATAGCAAGTTTCTAACGTTAGGAAAAATTTCTAACAAGGAAAATAACTACTTCTAAACCTAGAATTAAAAATTCTAAAGAAAATCTAATCTTAAACTAATCCCAAAACTAATTAATTTCAGAAAAATGTAGCTGACAGTCCCCGGCAACGCCGCCAAAAACTTGTTCACTCCCCAAGTGCAGGGTTGTGATGTAGTGATAACTCGGTAAGACCGAGGTCGAATCCCAAGGGACTGAAACCTGTACGTATTCTAAAACTATCTAGAACTAGAACTAGGCTAAGATGAATTCTAATCTGATTGAATTTGAAGGAATACTGGTGAAATAATTATCTAAACTTGAAAGAAATCAGGAGAAGGGAACTAGGGATTCAAAGGATCCACTTGTAGAGATCAGAGAGATCTTTTGCCTGTTTCATGGAAATTAACTGAACTGTCATTGATCTAGTTTTCAAGAGATGAAAGGTATATGAATTAGAATGGATTCCATCACCAAACCATGCCTAAGAGACTATAGCAAACAACAGAATTAAACTAATTACCAACCAATCACACGTATGGAGGTTAGGAAGGGTACCGTCATCCGACCATGCCCAAGAGACTATGGTGAACAACAGAGCTTCCTGACGTCATAAACATAAAAGAAAAAGGATATACTCCAAGCCATTGCAGACCCATTATAATTTCAATCACAACAGACCATTAAAGACTAAACAAAACATGCCATTATTAAAACTAAAATCAATATTAGTTCAGAATAAATCAAGGCTAAAAATAGAGTCTCCCATCTATCCACAAGCTTCACCTCTTAGCCCTAGCTAAGAGGTTTAGCCTAGCATGATGAGGCTAAAACACTCCAAAATTCAATTAAAATAGTAAAAACAAAATAAAAGAAAAAGGTTAAACTAATCTCTCTCAGCCTTGTGATACACGTCCAACTCTAAGCTCCACGTCCAACCCCTGGAAGATGCCCTATCCCTTTCATCTTCCTCCTTTTTATATCACCACAAGGTCGGCTCATGCTGACAAGAGGCGGTGGAGAATTCGCAGTGACAGCGTTTTCGCACCTAGAAAACGGAGGTTGCCTCCCCTCTCTACTCTTGCATGTTATCATAAAACTAACATCCCCTGGGGCATTTTTGGTTGGCCTATACGATGGACGGTCCAGATCAGCCATCTGAGCATCATCTGGGTCGTACATCGCCCCACAACTCCTGGACGCACGTCCGTGCGTAACGCATGCGTACGATCAGTCTTGCGTAATTGGTGGGGCCACATTACCTGTCGTTTTGAGAAATCCACTCCATTCATTGCGATCAGCTCGAAAAACAGGTCGGACATGACCCCTTCTCTTCTGTTTTAATGTGGACCACCAAGAATGGTGTTGTACCGTCCGTTCTCCACTTGAACGGCTAGATTTCTTTCCTCGTGATCTTTTGGAATTCTGTCACCTAGGCAGTGTTAAGAAGCTCCATAAGGATCTGATAGACAGTCCAGATTGAACCGTTGAGACCTGATGGTGGCCCACTAAGATCACTCGCAACTCTCTGTTTCAAAACAGAGCCACCGCAAATGCATCTTCTGTCGTGATGATTGGGGCCATAATCGATACAGATGTAGAAATCCAGTCCGTCCATTCGACTCCTCATGAAAAACCGTTTAGTAATGGCCTATTTTGGCTCATATTAGATGTGGCCCATAGAACTTTGTATTTCACCATCCATCTTCCGTTTGGATGAAAAATTCGCACGATCCATTGAATGGGACCAGAAGGAAATCATAGTCTGAGTCCTGGCCATCCTGCAAAGCACATGATCGGTGCAGATCATTGATTTGGACAGTGAGTGGGGCCCACTATTCATCACAGCGGACGGTTTGTGTCTGCTTACGTAGAAGGAAATTTCCTTCTTTGAAAATTTTCGATCAAAGGCGGTTGGACCGTCTTTGACGTTCTCGTGCGCGTCCAGTGCACATATACACTATGCACGTACCCCATAAGATGAGGTCCACTGTGATTCTTGCGAGAAATCTGATCCGTCTATCCCTTTTCTCGTCTCATTTAAGGCGTTGGGTCCAAAATTGAAGCATATCCAAAGATCAGGTGGGCTCCAATTTAACATTTTATGGGCTGTTTTGATCGTTGGGCCACTTCCACGGTGATCCAACGGCTGATTTTCTACGTGTGCGGTTGATTTCTGATCGTCGGGCCATATATAAAGTTTCAAACTAAATGGATGGTGGGAACCCTGTGATCTTGCATTCTGACCGACTTTTAGGCCCGCTTGAGCTTCAGTTTCTTGGGTTTTTTTGATTTCTGGCGTCGATCTTAGTCCCCTTGAGTCCTGTAACTTGCTTTGGTGAATCTTGAGTGTTAAAACCATGCTTTTAATATCCTTTTTCAGCCCAAGCTCCTAAAGTCACCTTGCAATACAAACACGATAAAAACGGGCCATTAAACAGCATTATGTTCGTAAATTCAAGTAATAAATGGGGTTTAATATGCACGAGTTGACCCTCAACACAATCCAAACAATAGATGGACCACATAGATTTATAATGCATTTATACTTCGAGGTGGCCCCACGGTCAGGGTACCACCCACATAGTTAGAAGGAACAGATAAAGAACGGACGCCGATTTACTGCACCAAGTTGCAAGTTGCTGCGTGCTGGGAACCTAGTTGGGGCCACTATGATATTTGTGAGAAATTCACTTTGTCCATACATTCGGTGAGATCTTTTTAAGACACGAAGCCAAAAATAAGCCGAATCCAATACTCAAGTGGCAAAAAATGTGAGGATTGAACTTCCATGGTTGAAATATTTGTGGGGCCACAAAAGTTTTGAATCAGGTAATATTTGTGTTTTCCATTCGTCCCTGTAGGAGCGCCGTTATGAATGGTATGGATGGTATGTAAACATTACTGTGGATACAAGGAAGGTCTCAACTGTAAGAAATTTCCTAACCACCTTTTCCTTTATCCTTACATGGTGTGGCCCACCTGAGTCTTGGATCCTTACTCTTCTGTTCTAAGTCCTAAAATGGACTCACAAAACGAACATGAGTAGATTATTCAAAAACATCGTGATGGGACCCACGTAGGTTTCCAGACAGTAACTTCCTATAAGAAAGGCTTTACCAGGAAATCCGCGTCCATAAGGAACCATCTAAGTGGCGTCCAATTATTGGTGCACGTAAGCAGCTCCCTACCGTACATGTTCCAAGGTGATGTTCTGATCTGGATCATTCATCTAAAATAACCATTACTTATGACTCGTATTTCAAGATTACAATAATCCAGTCATCATAGCGATCAGTTTTCTTCACTTGCCGTTATTATCATCGTGGGCCTTCCTTTGACTGAGGCGTCGAATGTGGAGAGGGGAAACTTCCCATTCATATATGCGCACCGACGGGAAGATTTGAGGCGGTCATCTTGATCCTTCTTTCGGCAACGGACGCGGTTTGGCTGGTATGTTGGTGTCAAAGTTCTGTGAACCTCTCTATAACATATGTGTCTTGCCCATGCTGTTCTTTCATTTCTATTTTTTTACTCATTTTAGGGCATGAGTTAAAAGCTGAGACAGATTTAAGCCTCAAATAAACTTTACAGTAGGAAATGATGGAATTGAATGCTTAGCATTGGAAACTTCTTGGGACCATGGAAGTCTTGGATCTAGCTTATATTTGTGTTTTCCCTTAATCACAGTCTGTGTGACCTTGCTAATAGGTTGGATGAAAAATAAACATTAATATGGGCCTAGGAAGGTTTTGACATGGACATCGTTATCCCATTGTTTTATGTGATGTGTTCCACTTGTGCTTTGGATCCTTGGATCTATCTCATTTTTTGACTCAAAAATTGAATGTGTATCAAAGGTTAAGTACATTATACATACATCGAGGTGGGGCTAACATAGCTTTGACGCGGAGTTACCCACCAAACGTGATTCGGATTTGGTAGTGATCCCTTCGGTACTCGTCGGTGCTGAAAAAAGTTATGTGGGCTTCGCCATGACTTATATGTTATATCCGTACCGTCCATCCATTTTCTTAGGTCATTTTAAGGAATAACCTCAGAACCATGTACAATAGAATCAGGCTGTATGAAACAAGCCTGTATAAACTCTGGAGCGCCAGATGACTGGATGTGCTGTGGGCTGGAGTATCTTCTACATGGTTCCGCTTGGTTGGCGGTTCTGATTTCTATAAACATTCCACGTTGGCAGCACGGAGCTCACGAACGGTTATTTGTGGACACGGCTTAGCTACGGGTGGTTCCCTGACCGTAGGGCCTACCTAGATATATACCTTACATATCTACACCATCCATCCGTTTTTCCTTCTCATTTCATCGCAGGAGCCCAAAACATGAGGTAGATACAATTTTCAGGTGGACCATACCACATGCAACGTTGGCGAATGATTATTAAAAACTTTTTGTGAGCCACAAAAGCTTTGGATCAAGTTGATATTTTTGTTTTCCCTTCAACGAGATTTTTTTGACCTTATCAACAGGTTGGATGACAAATAAATTAATACTATAGTGGCCCTTTGGAAGTATTTAATGGCGAGTGTTCAATGACCACGGTTTCCTGTGGTGTGGTCACCTGATATTTGTTTCCGCTTCATTTTTGGGTTCAAGCCATGAAATGAGTTGAAAAAACAGTTAGACCACATAGATGTATAATGCATACGTTCAGGTGCCCCATGGTCAGGGTCACACCCACAAAATTGGTTAGGCGGAACAGATAAGGAACGGACGCGGATACACTGCCAAAGGATTGGGGCGTGGATTGGATACTGACAAGGTCATTAGCCAAATCCCCACTGAAGTGATGTCACCGGGCTCTTGGACCCCAGTATGCATGTGTTGTATTCATACCGTCCAACCATTTATGGAGATCATCTTATTGCGTTACAAAGAGAATGAGATAGATCTAATTTTCAAGTGAACCCACCACATAAAACTGTGGGAGCCATCACACCCACCGCTGAAACATTTGTAAGGACCACAGCAATGTATTTTTGGGATCCATCCTATTCATAAGTTAATATACAGATAAATGAAGTAAAAATAAAAATATCAACTTCATCAGAAACTACTGTAGCCCTTAGAAATTTTGAACGGTGGATATCAGTCTCCACTATTTTTTATGGTAGGGTCCACTTGAAATTTAGATCTATCTCATTCTCTTCATAATGTCATAAAACAATCTCTAAAAATAGTTCGACACAGCGTATGGATACAACACATACATCATGATGAGATCCGTAGAGCTTGGGCCGTCATTTCATTAGCCATTTGGCTACTGAACATGTCAGTATCCAGTCCGCCCTTCCCCGCTGAGTTGCTTCGCTGGAACCTAGTTGGCCCACCGTGATATTTTTGAGAAATTCATCCAGTTCATCTATTTTGTAAGCTCATTTTAATACACGAAGCTAAAAATAAGACTGATCTAATACTTTAGTGAGCCAAAAACGTGAAGATTGTACTTATACAGTTGAAGCATCCATATGGTCCGGCAGTGATAATATTTATATTTTCAGTTCATACCGAATGCTGTTATGAAGTATGAATGGCATGTAAGCATCACTGTCAATACAAGAAAAGTTTTGACTGTAATAATTTTCCTAATCACCTCTTCCCTTAGACTGTACGTAGTGTGGCCCACCTGATTCTTGGATCCCACTCTTTTGGTCTAAGTCTTAAAACAAAACATACATTGGGATAGATTATTCAAAACATCGTAGTAGGACGAAATATCCTCGCAGTAACTTACTGAGAAAGGCTTCCCCAAGGAAATCCGCGTCCATAAGGAACGAGATAAGTGGCGTCCAATTATTGGTGCACGCAAAGAGCTCTGCCGTACACGTGCCATAGTGATGTTCCGATATGGATCATTCATCTAAAGTATTCATTCCATATGACTGGTATTTTAAAATTACAACAATCAAGTCATCATAGCGGTCATTTGTCTTCACCTGCAGTTATTATCATTGCGGGCCTTCCTATGACTGAGGCGTAGAATATGGAGCGCACCTGAGGCGGTCAGCTTCTTCAATCTTTTCGCAACGGACGCGGTTTGGCTGGAGACCCCACTGGCAGCCAGCTAGCCGGTGTCAAAGTTCTGTTGGCCGCCCTGTACTGTATAATGTATGCATTTTATCCACGTTATTCTTTTATTTATTTAAAATTATTTTACAGCATGATTTAAAAAATGAGGCAGATTTAAGCCTTAAGTGAACCTCACCGTAGGAAATGGAGAGGAGTTGAATGAAAACTTCTTGGGGCCACGGAAGTCTTGGATCTGGCTTATACTTGTGTTTTCCATCTTGTCAAAGTCTGTCTGACCTTGTCAATAGGTTGGATGAAAAATAAACATTAATGTGAGCCTTGGAAGGTTTTGACTGTGGACGTTATTATCCCTATTGTTTTCTATGGTGCGGTCCACTTGTGCTTTGGATCTATCTCACTTTTGGACTTAGGCCCTACAATAATATGGAAAAACGGATGTGCAGCATGGATTAAATACATACATCACGGTGGGGCCCACGTAGCTTCGACACGGAGTTACCTGCCAAACCGCGTCAACGATGATGAACTGATGTAGAGCGGGTTGTGGACAATTTCATGACCAAGATGGATCAGAAAAGGCATGGTCGGCGACAGAAGTGATTCGGACCATCGGACCTTAGATCGGGCGTATCTCACAATGCGGAATGAGTTATCTGACGTAAAATATATGAATTTGGGGTAGAACGAGCTACTTTAGCCAACCAACCCCGCTACGCCGGGTTACGCAGCTCAGATTTGCAAGAAACCCCCTAATCGACGATCGTTTCCTCGCTTTAATTTTGTTTTTACTATAAATAGTAAGTTTTAGTTTGAGTATAACTTTTCATCCGTTGGGCTTTAGGAGTTGTGTCCAACATGAAAAGTGTTTAGGATAATTAGGAGAACGGTTTGGTGAAGCTAAATAGGACACTTACTATTTTTGGCCTAAAACCTTGCGCACTAGTAGACATCACCATCGTCTATAAATAGTAAGTTTACTATTTATAGTAAGTTGCGAATTCTAGGAGTTTTAGTTGTAATTTGAGTCTGATTTCTTTCTTATTGCTTAGTTCCCTTATTTAAAGGGTTGTGAACTCAATTTTAGGATTTCATTCATCAATTTCGAATTTATTAGAAATTATTCTTATTTTCTACTTCCTTTCCTCGTGGATTCGAGAAGTCTCTGTGAGGAGTCCAGAGAAGTTCCGTGGATTCGGAATATTTATCATCTTGAGGAAGACGGTGCTCGACCTCACATCCTTCCCTACGTCATGAACACATGCTTTGAATCTGGTAGTGTCCCCTCCAGTACTCATTGGTGCTGAAAAAAGCTCTTTGGGCTCCACCATGACTTATATGTTATATCCGTGCCATCCATCCATTTTCTTAGATCATTTTAGGGCACGAACCCAAAAATGGAACATATCCAATTCTCAGTTGGACCACACTGCAGGAACTAGTGGTAATTGAATGCCCACCATTAAAAACCTCTTGTGAGCCACGTAAACTTTGTATCAACGGGTTGGATGAAAAATAAAAATTACAGTGGTCCTTAGGAAGTTTGTAATGATGGTCATTCAATTACCAATCTTTCCTATGGTGTGGTCCACTTGAAACTTAGATCTTCCTCATTTGTTGACTCATGACCTAAATTGAGCTCATAAAATGGATGGACGGAGTGGATAAAACATATTCATCATGGTGGAGGTCATAAAATTACCTGTACTGCAATCTCCACAAAGAAGCTCAATCCATCTAAACAGTCCGAGTCCGTGAGCACACTCATGCGTAAATTTTACTCTTTTCAACCTGGAGCATGAAAAATTTTTATAAGGATAGATTAACCAATCAATATTTTTTCTTGACTTATTTGTCATCCATATACGAGAGTATTAGATAGATGGTCCAGATTGACACATTACCCTGCCTAGTATGCTTATCATCGTGCACGAGCTCTAGAGGGGAAACGGATTGGCTACTCCCCAAACCATGTTGTACGTGTTTCATCCACGCCTTCCATCTACTTTTCTAGATCATTTACTCGGGAAGATTAAAAATTAGTGTATTCAAATCTCAAGTAGACCACGTTACAGGAAACAGTGTTGAATTAAGTCGGCCATTGAAAACTTTTTGGGGCCATTAAAGTTTTGGATCAATCTAATCTTTGTTTTTTCCATTCATTAGGGTCTGTATGACCTAATAAACAGATAAGACGTCCAATAAACAGTACAGTGGGCCTAAGGAGGATTTTAATGGTGGATATCCAATCACTATTGTTTTCCTATGGCCTGGTCCACCTGAGATTTATATCCCTCTCATTTTTGCAATTAAATACTAAAATAATCTTTAAAATAGATGAATAGAATGGATGAAATACATACATCATGATAGGGCCACATAGCACCGACCACCATCCACCGGGCTAGTGGCAGGGGGAGTAGCCAATCCGTTGTCAGAAATGACCCGGGAGTAGCCATCAACGTCACCTTACCTGTCCAGGAGATTCCAGTTTCAACTGACTTTTACTGGCCCGCACTCACATCTACGCGAAAACGTGTGACTAGAAAATTGGATCATCTTCGCCGGTACAGATTCTGGAACTCTCTTTTCACACGTGGAAACTTGGAACATTTGTTGGATATTCGGGCTGTGCGTAAAATGGTACCGCCTGTTTAGGTAAAATTTGATTCAATGGGGTTGTGCATAAAATCGTATCACACGTGTACAATAAAAATTGACTCTTAACAGGGTTGAAAATACTCAAATTAAAAACTGTAAAATAAAATAAAATAGAAAATAAAAATTTGAGTAAAGAAAAATTAGAGAAAAAATAAACTCTATCAATGACTATCACTATCATAACGGTACTCCTAAGTAAAGCTGTATTGAATACAAAACTATCCTTGCAGCTTCAACTTTTTAATGTGTTGTGGGCAAAATTAAACTTGTCAATTGCATGACAAACGTAATTAACCATAAGAAAAGTATCTTAATGTTTAATTAATTAAAGTACTGAGATGAGCTTCTCGAACTAATAAGGTGTAGAGATCGAAAGATATAGTCAATGATTCTTCTAATGAAGAGATGGGCCCCGAGCTGACCCCGAGTTGAGCTGCTTGAGGGCAGAGCTTGGTAGGGAGAACCATGTCTAAAGCTGACCAGATTGAACACGGTCAGAGACAGGACGAAAATCCTTAAAAGAATCTTGACTCGAATTAAAAAATGAAAGATTCAATACAATCCTGCCCTAAGGTCATACCGACCGAGACAAGCTCGGCGATATTTTCAAAGGTAGATTGTCATCCAAATAAGGATCTTTCAGCGGACTCGATAGGAATACACAAGTCTCCACACCACCTAAGGACATTATAAGCACCCCAAATACAATCGAAAAAAGTTAAGACAAAAAAAAAAAAAAAAACACCAAGCTTAACCTTTTAATCTAGGTCTACTGATCTAACTTAAGCATTGGAGGGTCTATAGTCGGCATCGGTTCTCCCGTTATCTACATCTTCTTATTTTTGTGTAGGTTCACCAATAGGCTCACATCTATGATCGATCACATCTATTCGACCAGATTTTGGCAATAACAATATGCATGTAATGTATTCACGTGATTACATACATATAGATATAACTTATATCCACATCATCCATTCATTTTACAATATCATTTTAGGACATGACTTCAAATATTAACTTCATCCCATACTTTTGTGGGTCGCAGGAAGTTTTTAATGGCATGCGTTAATCCCAATTACTTTATGTGGTATGGTTAATTTTCATTTTAGATGTGCCTCATTTTTTCTCTTTCCATAAAATGATCTCATAAGATGAATGGACAGTGCAGATATAACACATACATCATGGTGGGGCCCATAAAACTATGCCATCTCAACATACCTTCACCCGTCCAAGTCAGTGGTAAGTCCAATGGATTACTAAGATTTGACAGCTTGGTTTATCTAATAAGCTAAAACGTGCATGTGACAAAAGTTACTCGGCTTGAAGTTGATTTGTCATCCTTTAGACATTGTCCATGGTACCATAAGAATACTGGACAATCAACCTCTAAAATACCCTCGAATGTTGTCTCGTCACACCGACACACTCGATGTACAAAGACCTGAACCACAACTGTGTGTCTAATTCGAAGCTTGACAGTAGATAAACCCAAAAAGAAACTAAAGATCAAACATTGATCATATACGATTATAGAGAGCCAAATTGAAAATGAGTAAATGAAAGGGGACTAAGCCCTATATAAATTTCTCCTCTTATAACTTCAAAACTTTCTCCTTCCCTGTCTGATGTGGGACTAAACCCACCACTACAAAAACAAGAAAATAATGTTGCTTTTTAAAATAATTTTGGAGGGATTTTTCAAAATGTTTTTTAAATGATTTTTATTTATTTTAAAACACCAAATACAACAAACAGAACTTTCAAACCAAACGTCCCCACTTGGCTCGTATGTAACAGCTTTTCTTGATATTCAAAAGCATGCATCTAATATGTAGGGTCCACCTAATGAGTGGATCAGATGTTGAACTCGTGCAATGATTCTAAGGTGAGAGAACCTAGTTTCAAGAAAGTGTCCCAGCACAAGCTTCATTAGCATTAATAAGATGAGATATTGTTTGTGGGCCACTCTGGGTTAAAGGTTGAAGGTAACTAGGGAGGAAGCCGGTTAGGTGTGGCCCTGATCATGGGGCCCACTTTGATGTATGTATTTATATCCACATCATCCATCCATTTTGCCCGCTCATTTTAGGACATGAGCCTAAAAATGAAGTACGTCCAAATCACAAGTGAACCACATCATGGGAATTATAGTGTGATTGAATACATTAGGTGACCTATAACACCAAAGAACTCAAAGTCGTCATACACTTTTTTTAAAAACAATTTTAAATAAGAATCTAAAAGGAATAATGACCAGTGCATAACTAAAAAGGTTGTACTTCTTTTTTTAAAAATCAATATAATGTGATTGTATTAATGTAATTTTATTATAATTTTTAATTTTCTAAATTCCTATAATTACATCTACGTCTTCCAAGCCTTTCATATCAAATTTAGATAACAAGAAGAATTTGGTTTCATTTACTGTATTTATGTTGGTACCAAAATTTAACATATTATCCACTATAAAAACATACATTATCAAAAACTTTGTTATATACACATTTATAGATTTATTGATTTGAAAGGGCATTTGATAACAAAACTTGTTGAATTTCTCATGTCTTCATTGTTTAAAACTATAAAAGAATTTAATTAATTTACATATTTTCTTTTTTATCCTATTATTGTAAACCCCTCAAGTAGATTCATGTAAATTTTTCTTCTAATTCATTATTTAAAAATACAGTTTTATATGCATTCAATGAATTATAAGATTATGAATGGAGGCAATTGCTGTTTCATATTAATAGTGGATTTTTATTTTTATTTTTACGTGGGAGCACACGCTTGAACTTTGTTGATTCGCAAACAAAAAGTTGTACAAAAACGAACAGGTTGGCGCCGCAAAAAGAAATAGGCCTCAGCTGAGAACAATACAACATTTAAAAACGTACGATTTTTATTTAAAAAAAAAAAATGGTGCGGCCCAGATCTTAGGACCTACCAGCTATATATATTGCAAAAAAGAAACTGTATACAACCTAGGCTATTCAAGCATGATTGCAACACTAAAGCAGCCTCGCTTAGCATATCCTATACAATTGTGCGCCTCTTTAACACCCTCACTGATCAACAAAGAGGGGGGAGGCCTCGTGGAAGAAACTAATAGTTTGCGTTCGGCACCCCTCTTTAGCCAGACCGTCTGCTGGGCCGTTCGCTTCTCTAGGGATGAGGGAGATCCGAAAGGATCCCCTATCACAAAGATCCTTAATTCTAGCCAACCAATTTGTCAATTTCCAGGCGCAGGTGCACTTTCCGGATATGCAATGCACCACCCATTTTGAATCCGATTCAATGAGAACTCTATTTAGACGGGAAGAAACACAATACTTCAAACCGTCAAAAACAGCCCGAAGCTCAACCACATTGTTGGAGGCGTTCCCATACCTGCTAAAGAAAGCAAATTTCGTCTTGCCATAGCTATCCCTGCAAATGCCCCTAGCACATGTAGGCCCCAGATTGGATAGAGCGGAACCATCGACATTAAGCTTAAACCAGCCCCTGGATGGGCCATCTGACTATTTCGATTACCGATGAGGGGAGGAAATGGCAAGATGGACCCATGGCATAGGGAATAGCTAGGAGTAGCACCAACTACCAGGGGCTCCTCTTGTCCGAAAGAGAGATAGCTTCCTTCCACTATTTAACTTTCTCAAACACGCCAGAAACTGAGATAAGGCGGCCATCATATCTAGCATCATTCTTGGCTCTCCAAATTTCCCAAAGAGCGAAGGATGTAGCTAAAAGTAGAGCCACCGGGATCCTTTGAATGGCAAGGGCCTAAGACAACACTAGTGGAGCCTGTCCGCTATCAAGAGGTGAGAAGCTAGGGAAATCGCCAAAGAAACTCACAAGCAATAGCCAAACCTTACTTGCCAAACTACAAAATAAGAACAGGTGCGACATACTTTCTGTAGAAGGGATGAAAATTCGGCCGCCTCCACAGCAAACACACTTCGAGGCCAGGGGAATCCCTTTTTTTCTGGATGCATACATCAACAGGCAAAGCCCCCTGAATTGTTTTCCACAAAAATGTTGAAATTTTAGGGGGAATTTTTGGATGTCATACCCACTTTGCCCATTCTTTCTTCTGCCCATATTCTCTGCCACCGTTCCAGGTAGACTTAACCAAGAAAATCCCAACAGAGCCGAGAGGCCAAATTGGGGAGTCACCCACTGTAGAGGTGCAAAAGCCTCCATGATTTATGTGGGCCAAGACCCTGGCAGGAACACCGATAGGAGTGTCCGACTTGAGCCCATCATCCCCAAGAAAGTCAGCTACTCACAGGGCCCTTTGATCGGGCCAGATATCAACTAATGCAAGCTATCCCAAGGGGCCCAACCCAGTCCAATTGCAATCCACATGTTGAGGTTCCCCTGGCCTACTTCTTATTGGACGTTCCTATCCACAACAGGGAAAAGACCCACCATTCGTTTCCAAATCGGCGAGGCCCCCTAAAACAATTTTGTTGGAAACACCGGTAAGCCCATCTTGCCAGTATTTAGACCGAATAAACTTCGCCCAAAGACTGTTTTTCTTATCGGCCCAATTAGATGTAAAAACTTATGATTTACATCTAATTGGGTGGGCCCAACAAAGGACTAGCCCACACTAATTAAAAGGGCCAAAACATGAAAAAATACACCTAAACCACATAGATAAGCAAACAAACCAGCTACCTAACCAACGAAGTTTTAAAATAAAAAATTAATTGAAAAAAAAAAAAAAACTGATACAAGCAGGATAATTGATCACACAAAGCCACTGCTACTCGAAAACACAACTAATAGTCTACTTCAGCCCACCATAAGAGAAAGAACCCTCCCCATTCACAACCACTTACAAGCTGCTTCAGCTTGGATATGCAGACCCTCAACTATAATCTAATCCTTGATTATATGAATAGTGATTATTTTGGTAATTGGTGAATATATATATATATATATATTAAAAAGTTAATACCTTCCTTTTAGTTTTTTCCCCAAGTCATTAATCTAGCCTTAAAATTTTCAATCGATTCATCTATATAGTCTAAGTTTTTTTATTTAATACCCATTTATGTTTTATAAGTTTTCTACCTAGTGGTAATTTTATAAATTCTCAAGTGTGATTGTATAAAATTGAATCTATTTCATTATTAAAAGCTTCTCTCTAAAACTCTACATCAAGAGAACTCATTATATATAGATATAAAATATCTATACATCAAGAGAACTCATTTATAAAATAAGTGCTTCTAAGTCCAAATCTAGACTATACTCTAGCTATTTTACTTCTTCTAAGTCCAGTTCTCATTGAATGTATTATGCTCTACATCAAATCTTATAGTTGGATTTTCTATGTAGTCAATTATAGTTGATATAATTTTTATGAAAAGACATTCTCAAAAATCAGTATTTAAAATTCTATTATAGTGTTTACTTCCACGTCATTGTGGAACTAGTCCCAAGAACAAATATGCTTAACTATTTGACACATCGGATGAATGCACAGTTAAGAGTTTTTGCTCCTAGCTTTAATTTCAAGGATAAAGGTAAACATACTTTAGTTAGGCACCCCAACACTTTGTGGTAATTTAGATTTAGCTTTATATTAATCTTCCATGATGTTCTTAAAATTTTGTATGGCTTATGGTTTAGGATGTGATATGCAATTAAGATGGATTCTCTCCGTAAGTTAAAAGGAAGACGTGAGCTAGTTAGTACAGCATTCACCATATCAATTAATATTCTAATTTTCTTTTTTGGATATACCTTTTTATTAAGGTGAATAGGAAAAGTAGTTATTTCATGTATAATTTCTTTTGACTCACAAAATAATATAAAATTGTATAAGGTGTATTCTCTACTTCTATCATATCCGTGGATTTTAACCTTCTTAATTTATCCAAGTAAGTATTTACTTCATTTGGTTATCTTTCAAATTTTCTCTTTATTCCATCTTTACTCCTTACTAAACATATTTTTTTATACCTATAATAATCATTTATAAAAATTATGAAATATTTCTTTTCTCCACGTATTTTTATCTTTTTCTAGCCACAAATAGAACTATGAATTATAAATATTTCTATGTTACTTTCTACTCGTTTGAAAGGTTTTCTAAAAAGTTTGAATCGCATGTGAATTTCATATTTATTTTTGTTTTCTTTTTCAGTATTTAAAAATACTTTCATATTAATCATACTTTTATGAGAATGATAATCTACATGTCCCAATTTATGTCAAACATTTAAATACTCAATCAAATATGTAGAAGAATTATATGTAATTTCATTTATAATACCAAGTATGTACAACCTATCACATACGTATAATTTTCTAACAAAAATATATTTTCTTTTAAATACTTAATTTTCAGATTCAAAGACTAATTTAACACCATTCTAGTCAAGTATTGAACTAGAGATAAGGTTCTCTTGGAGGTTTGAAACATGAAACATTTTTAAAAGAGTTAATATTTTACCGGATGTAAGTTTCAAGCTCACCTTCCCTTTGTCCATGGCATTAATCTTTGATGAATTTTTCATGAAGATATTCATCTCGTCCCTTACATTTTCATAGGTGAAAAACATGCTTCGATTAGACCAAAGGTGTTTAGTGGCTCATGAGTTAATCCATCACTCGCTCATAATACACGCAATAAGTGCTTCATTTATAACCTACAAACTCCTTAATGATATGAACTTGAGCCTTCTCCTTTTTGTCACTCTTCATATGGCGATATTTTTAGTGCATTGACCGACTTTCCCACACACAAAGCAACTAACATTCTTCTTGTTATATTTTTATTTTATTTTATTGTTCTCATAAAAGTGTGGGTATTTCTTCTTTAAAGTTCATTTTTTAAGTCATTTAATTATTTTTAACAAGATAGGCCATCGCTAAGAACTTCATTCTCATAAATTGTTCATCACAGTTCCCTATCTCTTCTTTTATTTAAATGTGAAAGTAGGGTCATCGAAGCTTATTTCATTTCTCGTGTTTAGGGAAAATTTTATATTCTTTTTGTAAAGGTGAAGGTTTCTCAATAATGAAGGCAACTTGGAAAGCGTCATTTATTTTCATACCTCCAGATAGAATTTCATATTCAACCTTTTGTAAATTATGAACTTATTCTATGATAGGTTTTTTAGGACCCGATCCTTAGTATCTCCTCACAATCATACATGTGTCCAACTGACACATTTCGTAGACAATAGAATCCGAGCGTACAGTACAGGCTTTTAGGCGGCTGGCACCCGTTGCACCCAAGACCTATTCCTTATTGATCGCACTGCCACCCCAAGTATGGAGGTGTCACCTGTGCGTCAATCCAACGCTCTATTAGTGAGATATATCCTTGAATCCATGGCCCAATTAATCATGTACCTTGTTGAACAAACACCCTAATGAGCATAGGCCCAAAAGGCCAAATCCCAAGCCCATGCATGGTTTAAGGCACTTTAAGCCTGTAGCCCAAAGACAATAGCTACATGATATATAAAATATGGCTCCAACGCACACTAAAAGATAAGAGGAGCTCTCTTCTCTAATCATCATCATAGCCCATCCTGAGAGGTGGCCCATGCTTGTTGCCACCTCATCTCACATAAAACCAATGCATGTCCTTGGAATGGACATGTTACCCATTTTCACCAATCATAGCCCACTTGCATCTATATCATATGCCATCTCATCATTTACATATTTATTGGCCAATGCATGTCATGGCACATCTTACTTGGCCAATGCATGTGCTAGGCCTTTCCACATCATCAATCCACCTTAACACCCCAAGTACCGGTAGAAATTTACAGAATTACCACTAAGACTTATCCAAACCACCCCAACAACTCACGTCACTTTGCATCAATGGCATTCGAACAAAATGCCACATTGCATGCCACGTCATACTCTCTTTTCTCTATATAAGAGAGGGGTCTCTCTAGCATTTCTCCCCTTTCAAAACTTAGCCGAATTTCCAAAAAAAAAAAAAAAAAAAAAAATTCTGAGAGAGAAGAGAGTTGTGGCAACCGGGAGGTGGTACAACTATCAAGCCTAGTAAGGATTCAAGCCATCTATCCTTTCATCCAACTAAGGTGGGTCATACTCCCCCCTCTCTCTCCCCCTTTCTTTCATTTCTTGTGGCTGATCAGGTAGGACATCTTTGTGGGGCTACCGAGGATAGCCACACCATCCACTAGCAACATGTGGGGCCCACTAATTGTGGGACCCCACTCTCCCTTTCATAAGTTCAGATTTTTATACTTTGTTAATTTTTATCAACTCGTCTTTTTAAAAATTTCACCGACTTTGCAACCTCGTAGCGGCTCCCATCCATATTGGAATTAGGCACTGCCACTTGGCTCTTATAAGTCTTATACCTGAGTCTAAGATTGGCTTCTTGGACAACCCATACCGGGCCCCACACGAACCGTATGTAACGTCCAAAAGTGGAAAGAAATCGACTATGCAGTTTTCTCTGCACAGTTTTTGCGACCACCCCATTTCGGGCCATCACCGTTAATTGCACACACATGATCATCAAGATCCTCCTTAGGACTTTTGGAGCCATTAATTGCACACACATGATCATCAAGATCCGCCTTAGGTCTTTTGGAGCCCATACATAGGACTACCAGATGTACTTGACGGTACACCAAAGTGGCCCCACGCGATCACAGGATATACCCAAAAAATGGGTCGAACCCATTTCTGTACTGCACTTTCTACACAGTTTTTCTAAGAGCTCATGTTTGGGCCCATCATGATTCGTACACTTACAAAAAATGGGCCCCACCTTAGGGGTTTTAAAACTCATGCATAGGATTACCAGAGGTTCACACTCCTTCACCAAATACGGGCTCCACACAATCGCAAATCGTACCCAAAAATAAGCTCAACTCATTTATGTAACTAACTGAAAGCAAAATATATTGGAATCGAAACCTATGTGAGCCCACATCTGTGGTGTCCACCACATGTGTATGACTTTTATTTTTTTTTCTAGACCCTATACATGATCTGCTGATCGAGGCGGACCCAAAAATCAAGTGGTTTGGGCCACCCTGTGGGCCTCTTCCAACCGTGAAAATTAGCCTAGGACCACTGTGATGTTTATTTTCCATCCAACGACTGAAAAGTCCCTGATTTTTATTTTTTGTTCAAATATATGTGAATATATATAATTTATTATATAATATATAAAATACAAAAAGAGACAGATAAAAATGGTGGGAGAGGCAGCAGCTACACGCGGGGGGTACACCTAACAGTGTAGTAGTAGTTGTTGGGCCCACCATTGTCGTCAGGCACGGGGGGGCCTTGTGGACCCCACCTTAATGCAAGTATTATATATCTATATCATCCATCTAGGTATTCAGATCATTCCAAGGGATGGGCCCAAAAATGAAACAGATCCAAATCATGGTTGGGCTACGCCGCTAGGAAATGTGGAGATTGACGTCTATGGTTGAAAATTCGCTGAGGCCAACGGTAATGTTTATCTACCATCCTACATGTTGATAAAGTCACATTAGACCTGAAAGAGGGGAATACACAAATATCAATTAGATCCAAAACTCGGTGAACCTCACTATGGGATCCAACGTTATGTACGTGTCTTATCCACGCCGTTTCCAGCGTGTGGACCATTTGCCATTGGACCCGCTATGGTGCTTATGTTTTGTACTCGTTGTCCATCTGTTTGGGCAGCCTAAATAGGCCGCTCGTTACATGTGTTGCTCTTACACAGTTAAAACCTTCAGGTTTGATTCGGCCCATTGGAAATAATGTAGTAAGTCCATAACAACATGTGATGTGTGTAAGATGACATGAGATGTATGTATGATATAGATAGCATATGTAGGCATGGTATAGATGGCATGAGATGCATTGCATGATGTAACAATATGCTTGACGTCGGACCTTAGGTTAGGTGATTGTTGAAGCCCATTGCTTATGGGAATTAGAGCCAAATCCAACCCATGTCTGAGTGGACGAAGGGAACAGATGGACTTTCCATGAACAATGGATTATGAAATAAGAGTCTTAAGGACCATGGTACACTTGGTATAAATTGCATGTTGGCATAGCACTTTAACCCGTCATCCATACATAACATGGTTTACATGATGACTTGATTAATAGTCGATTACATGAGCATCCATGGCACATGCATGAGCATATAATGATGTTTGGGCTCGTGTTGGTCAGTATGCCTGGATGAGATGGAGTTGGAGTATTGCTTTGATATTATTTATGGGTGGTGAGAATGCGTGTGGCGAGCCCTGGGCTGTGAGACCGTGAGAGGCGTACCTTGAACCCAAGTGGTTCTATCTTATGAATTTTTCGCACGTTAAGTAGGTACCGATGAATCCCTTCCGACGAGCTCCAGTAGCATGTGAGCGAAGTAACAGGGCGCCGAGACCCTCTACTACCGAGACCAGGAAGGCAAAGGTGTAATGAGCTTACACCGGGTGAGGGTATTAGTTGGAGACGGTAGGGAAAAACAAATGCAATCCTCACTGACATATTGGGTGGCTGAGTCCACTATCCTGTGTCAAATGGGAAGGGGTGTGGTGAGCCCAATGTTTACGTGGTTGGAAAAATAGTATCATCTACACCGTTACGAGGGGGCTTAGTCCTGATCCCGGGTGTGGTAGAAATCTTTATATATATGGGCCATTGTGAGGGAATGACGCCGGAGTTATGATTATGATTAATGGATACAATTTTGGCTAAGATGGTACAAATATGATATGCGGATAGGTATGGTATTCATGCATCTGGGATTGTATATGCGTAAATATAATCTAAGGCCCCTTTTGTTAAATCTAAAGTCTAAAGCTTGAATCTGAAATCTGAAGTTGAATCTGAAATTTGAAGCCTGAATCTGAAATCTGAAGTCAAAAAACTTGTTTGGTAATTATGGCTGAAGTCTAAAAATTAATTACTGAATTTGAAATAATTTGTTTGTTAACAAACATCTGAAATGTCTAAAATATGTTAATTTGACACATTTGCCCCTATCTCTGGTTTGGAAATGTTTTATATTATAAAGAAATTATTTTTTATTAAATGAAAATAAAATTATTCTATTTAATTCAAATAAACTATAAAGTATTTAATAGAAAATTTAAATATCATTATTCATAAAAATAGATAAAAAATTAATGATTTGCTTGTATAAGTGTGGCGGCAATTTCTTCTTAGGCATATCATTCTCTGATTCGATAGGGTTGAGTCCAAAATTGAAGCATATCTAAAGATCAAGTGGATCAAACCACACGGAACAGTGGGGATAATGATTTCCACTGTTGAAACTTTTCTAGGCCCCACAATGATGTTTATTTGTCATCCAACCGGTTCATTATATTACAAGGGCATGGATGAAGGGAAAACAAAAATATAGGCCCACCATAACGTTTCTGTACCACACACCAGCTACATAGTTAGTGTAAATATCTGTCGTGCAAAAGGCAAGCGCCGACACTTCCCCAGGTCTGAGTTGTACGAACGGTTTAAAGGAGATCAAAGTTACATGGCCCTACAATAATGTATTTATTATATCCACACTATTCATCAAAATTTTGAGATCATTTTAGAGCATTATCCAAAAATGAATCATATTCAAAACTCAAGTGGGACCCACCGTAATGTTTGTCAAGAATCCACTCCGTCCATCCATTTTGTGAGCTACTTTTAGGAGATTAGACCAAAATTGAACAGGATCAAAGACTCAAGTGGGTTGTATTAAAGAAAAAGGTATTTAGGAAAATTCCTACCATTGAAACCTCTCTGATTCGACAATGATGTTTACATGTCATCCATACCATTCATAACTTCATTCCTACTGGAATGAACTGAAAACACAAATATTAGCATGATTCAAAACTTCAATGGCCTCACGAATATTTCGACTGTCGACATTTAGTTATCACGCATTTTCAGCCCACCTGAGCATTGGATATGGTTCATCTTTGACCTCATGTCCTAAAATCAATTCACAAAATGGATGGACAGTGAAGATTTCTCACAAACATCACAGTGGCCCCACCTGCGTTCCCAGCGTGCAGGAGTCCGCAACCAAACGGAAAGAGATTGGCTACTCCCCCGGCCACCGTGGTCAGTGCTTTGTTAGCCCCTCCAAGATGTATGTGTTTCATCCATTCCGTTCATCCATTTTTACAGATCATTCTAGTGCTTCACCTCGAAAATTAAAGGGATATAAATCTCAGGTGGACCACACCATAGGAAAACAATAATTATTGAATATGCACCATTAAAATCCTCCTAAGGCCCACTGTATTGTTTATTTGACATCCAATCTTTTTATTAGGTCATACAAGCCCAGATGAAGGGAAAAAAGAAAGATCGGCTTGATCCAAAACTTTTATGGCCCCCAAAAGGTTTTTAATGGTCGACGCTCATTCAACACTTTCCTATAATGTTGCCCACTTGAGATTTTGATATACCTAATTTTTTGTCCTATATCATGAAATGATATGAAAAAATAGATGGATGGCATGAGTGAAACACATACATCATAGTAGGGCCCACAGAGGCCGGTGGCAATGGGAGTAGCCAATCCACTCCTGTCTTCTGCCAAGACAAGCGGCGAGTTGTACGCGGATGCGAATTATGTACTACCCCCGCCCGTCCCTAGCTCCGAATGAGCAGTTCTATGGGTGGGCCCACCATGATGTATCTGTACATCCAAACTGTCAATCCATTTTCTCAGATTATTTTAAGGCATGAACACAAAAATGAGGTAGATCCAAAGCTCAAGTGAACCACACCAAATAATAATCTTGGTTGCATTAAAATGCACAAAGCATTAAATAATGACATCCATCGTTGAAACCTTTCTAAGGGCCATTGTGATGTTGGTTTTACCATCCAACCTATTCATTAGGTCATGTAGACGTGGATGAGCTGAAAACACAAATATCAGCTTGATCGGAACTTCTCCAGCTCTCAAGAAGTTTTTAACGGTGAATGTTCAATCCCGACATTATGGTCCAATTAATCATTGGAACTAGTTCTTTTATTGGATCACGCCTTAAATTATCTGAAAAAGTTGATAGACGGTGTGGATCAAACACATAAATTATGGTGAGGCATAAAGAAGTTTCACAAGTTAAAGATTGATTTTGTATTGCACAAACAATTTAAAAGAAAAAATTTCCATAGTAACTTGAAAAGGAGTACTTTTAGAAATAAAAAAAAAAAATTGCTTAATGAAAAATCACGGAGCGCATTTCGCGTCACCATTAAGCCAGACTCCTATCACGGAAAGAATTCAATGAAAAATCACTTAACGCTTTCCATCTTCCATGTTAACAACGCATTAACAAACACCATTAAACACGAAAAAAATTTCCCATTCTGCATTAAGTGCAAAAATTCAGCATTAACAAACACGGCCTAAGTATCAATTATTCGTGGGTGTAAAGTCCCTAATAGAATTGGACTATTCGGGATCAAGAGTCTATTATCCTGAAATCACTTCACACATTAAGTTTGGGACTAACATGGGTTATAGCCCTTAGGGCAAGGCTCCTATCCACCTACGATACTACAATACGATTCAACCATTCATTAGTATTCTCTTGTAACATGCCTACTCGTGACATCATATCTATGATAACATGCTTAGTGTGGTAATTTGTTATGCCTATGTCTGTGATAGCTTTCGTGATTAAGGAAGGTCCATGATAAGTCATGCTTACCCTCCGGCATGCAGTATGATTCATGAGCTTGTGTACTCACACCCATGTTCCCTTATGTATTTTCAGGACACTGCCAAACCATGGGGTGTGTGTGTGTGTGTAGACGGATGTCATTCTTATTGCTTTCCTTCTATTTTGAAATTTTGAGCTTGAAAACATGATGTATTTTGGACTTCTTTGATGATGTACTGGTTATGAGATGTTGATGTTTTGCATTTCTTTGTAGATATAGCTCACCTAATATAAAAAATTCATCCACCACTAGTCGGATTTGGAGTTTGAAAATTTGGTGAGCTCGTTCGGCAAGTCTGGTGCATGGCGAGGTAGTTGGAGTAACTTGGGATTGGTGCTCGGGAAGTTGTAGAGCCCGACCACCAATTTCGGGGATCAACGGGTTTGTCATCTGTTATCTTGAAATCAATACACTGACCCATTGCATATTTCTTGCTCCCAACATCTTCTGTTTAGAATATCTTCTCTAAATGTTCGCAAAGTTCTTTCATTTAAGTTTGATGACAATAGACATCGTAGTTGTCATATGCCATCACTTTTAGCATGTGGTTTCGACATAAATAATTCTTCCTGCCATTTAGATTGCAAAAAAAAAACGTTGTGGATTCATTTTCCTCAAGAAATGGAAATGATTTGATGAAAATAGGCCCGTGGGCCTCAAAGTGTACAGCTATAGGCACAAAAATGGGCATCAAAGTCTATAGACATAGGCTTAAGAATGGGCCTCAATGCATATACCCTTATGCTCAAGAAAGCCCATTGGTCCAAATGACCCATAGATTCGGCCCATATTACACCAAGTCATATCTTTATTAAAAGTTGTTGTTATTCAGGAGTTTTCTAAAAGTTGAAGAGTTTTTATTTTGAAAGTAGATTTCTAGAAAGATATTCTTAGAAAGTTGTTGTCATTTATTAGTTCTCTTTGGAACTAAAGTTTTAGTTTTCCTAAAATATTAATTCTCCTGTTAAATAGAGTATGTTTTAGAATTTCTGAGTCCTTGTATATGGAAAAATTCTATTAAGTCTATAAAAGGGGAAATGGTTTTGGCAATGTAAAGCCTTTCCAAATTTAAGACGAATGAATGGTTTTATTAATTGTGTGACTCTATTAAAATCTTCTAGGTGCGACTCTTAGAAAACTTTAGTGAGACTCTAATGTAAATCATCCAGTCATCTTTCTCTCTTCTATACTCAAACCTTAAACTCATAATTTTCAAACTTTAAGACCTTCATAAACCTGCCCCTATAACCCTCTCTTAAGCCTTCATTCAATCCTTCATTTATCGCATCCAGCAGCCCCTTTTAAGCTCCCATTCCATTCTTCATTTACCATCTCAAGTCGACCCTCTTTTATCCATAATGGTCTTCTTTCGGTGAAAATCAGTAAAGGGCGTTTAGTCCTTATATTAAGAGATTTATTCTAGATCACAAATTTTAAATAATTAGTTTTAGGATTATCAAGTAAAACTCTATTTTATGTTATCATCTCTTAAAATCTTTCCATCAAAAATTTTAATTCAATGATTTTTTTTAAGATAGTTGCCATTTGAGATCGAGACTTTTCGGGGACAGAAATCTATCTTTAACTAAAGAGATAGCATAGAAAAATCATTATGGGAACAGAAATAAAGAAATGAGAGAGAGAGAGAGAGAGAGAGAGAGAGAGAGAGAGTACCGTCACTATTTTAAGAAATCTAATCCTTGATGTACTGGGCCGCAGCTCGTTTATCCCTAGGATACAATAGCTCGTTTATCCCTAGGATACAATAGCTCTCCACGATGATCGATAGCTCATATCAAGTGTACACTTGATCAAAGGCTATGAGCTAAGGTTTTCCTTGATTGATTTGCCCACGTATATAGAGGTGAGAAGGATAAAGAAGATGACTTGAAGAGAGTATGCAGAACAAAAGAGTTTCTTTTTTTTTTTAACAAAAAACGAAACATTTTTTAAATTAAGAGGTAGAGGGAAAAGGCGTGGCCCTGACGAAAAAAAAAAACAACGTGTGGTGATACCAAAAGCAAGCCCGGCCTAGCACACACATGAATGCTCCTAAAGAAACTCTCTTGATTTGCAATACAAATCTTTAGATTAATCACTCAATATAAAGACTTCTCAAGTCCTCTCCCCTCTCCGTATTCGATATGGAACAAGCAACACTCTTAACTAAGAAACAAAACTACAAAGGTTTTTTAATGTTTTTTAATGAAGTTGGCCAACTTCAATGGTGGGCATCCCCTCTATATTGTTCTCTATGGTGTGGCCCACTTGAGTTTTTGATCGGTCTAAAGTTTAGTAAGGGCATTCTAACATAAGCTGGTGCAAGTGAATGTCACGGCCACGTCAAGGTGGGCCTCCCAGAGCTTCTTGTTGGACGGACTCTGTTGTAGAAAATCTGCATCCATGTAGATTGTAGGCAACGAAATTGAGTTCCGACGTCAATGGGACATCTGGTCTGATCAAGTTATCAAAACTAGAGTTCTGTTTGATCTTGTCTTGTTCAAGCCTTCCAACTTAGGAGCTGATCCATTGCGTCACGAGACATAGGAATTACCGCGAGTCCGTATACACACAGCAGGCCTGGATTACGTACACGAGATCAGACCCTTTATTGATCAGTAGGTCCAGGGAATGTACCATGCACGTACAGTCACACGCATTGTACATTATACACAGACTGGAATCCTCTTAAAACACCACATAGAACACTCAAGCTACGTAGGGCTGTACATGTAAAATCCACTCCTTCCATCGTGCGCCTCTGAGCCGCTAATCCTTGAGGACAAAACTCAGCTAGATCCACTACTCAGCTGGGCTACATCACAGGGAACACTGGGAATGAAATCCTAACCATACATTTGTATGTGAGGGCAACCAAGTTGTTTATCTTTCATCAAAACTGTTCATCAGGTGTGATACACCAGGATAAAGGCAGATTTAAAAAAAAAAAAATCAGTTTCATCCAAAACCCAGGCCGGCCACCGCACGTGTGCACTTAAAGGGGCTAGGAGCAATTTTACATTGTTCCCATTGGTCTGGCCTGTATGAGTTTTTTATTGGGCTGACTTTTACTATTAGGTAAACATAATGCTTTTCATCCAATGGATGGAGTGGATTTTACAGATACAACATGGTGAGCCCCACAAAGCTTGGTGTTCTACGCACGGAATACACGGTTTTCAGTTTTTGTGAGTGAGGATATTATTTCAATAATGCAGATTGTTGGGCTGGACCATGCCTTGGAAATATCTTACAATGGAAGGTGTGAACTGACAATGGGTGTACTAACAAGCTAACAGGAAAAAAAATCATTGTCATTTTCATTTGAACATGGTTCTTTTTTTAACTGTTTATTTTCAGGCCACAAATGGAAATGTACAATCCTACTAAGGATATTAATGGGATATGGTCCATCCACGATGCAAGGCAACAAACGGGTAGTTTAGAGTGCAGAACCATGGGTCCCACTTGTCAAAATGGGCCGGGCTCCCTGCAAAGACTAGAGTTGAGGTCCTTGAGGATCCTTTAATTTAGAAAAGAGAGAAGACTCGGGCTGAGGATCTTTTAATTAAGGAACGATAGAGAACTTCAGTTCACAAGTTCTAGAACGAGAAATGGGCCGGAGGGACATCAACAGGCATGATGAGCATCAGCTCAGTCCCACCTGATAATTCCTGGCCCAAGCCCAAGTTTGGGCCACGATGCAATTTCTACTTAGTAATAACATTTCTTTACCCAAATCCCAGTTACGTGCAATTTCCACCAAACAGAAGCAATGACATTCTACTGTAATGGGCCAGCCAGGGCCAATTCCAATTTTGGCCCTTTACTCAATTTCTCCCATTTGGCCCATTTTACAATTTCTAGTAGTATTTGAATAGTGGAAAAGGAAATACACACACGCACGCACGCACGCACTTTTTCTTATTAATAACTGTTCACTTTTTTTTATAGCAAAGAAAATAATGAATTCTACCGAGTAAACATGATAATCAATGTCTCAGGCACAAGATGCGAAGGAGGTTTTTTCTTTTTTATTTCTTTTTCTCGTGAGTAGTTTTGTTTCAGGGATGGGCCTGTTCGTTTTTCCGTTTACCCCAGTAAATGTAGATAAATGAAAGTAAATAAGAAATCAGTATTTGCAAGCCGCTCATGATGTTGACAGACACGTGTTCAGAGATACTCTGATGTTAAAACCGAGGAATGGCTATAAAATTCGTGGGCATGTAAGATCCATGCAGTTTATCTATTTTAAGAATTCATTTTAGGCATCAACTCAAAAACGAGGCAGATCCAAAGCACCAGGGGACTACAATATAAGGAACAAGTGGAATTGTGGGCCTATCATTGAAAACTGATCGGGGGCCACTAGTTTTGGATCAGGCTGATATTTGTGTGTTTCCTTCATTCATGTTTGTGTAACCTTATGGACAAATTGCATGATAGATAATGTACATCTCTGTGGGTCGTGAGCTGCATTTCAAATTCCATCACATTATCCTCTTGTTTTTTGTGGTATGGTCCACTTGAGAAGTTAATTTGCTTCATTTTTAATTTTTAATTTTATTTCTCATACCACCAATTTTGGGTCAGGCCGATATTTGCGTGTTCCCTTTTTATATATGCTTGTGTCACCTTACGGATGGATTGCATTCATATGGGCTATGAACCACATTTCATATTCCAATGGTGAATGTCATTACCCTCTTGTTTCCTGTGGTGTGGTTCAATTGAGAAGTTAATCTGCCTCTTATTCTTTTTCTTTATCTTGCCCTAAAATAAAATGGTAAAATGGTTGAACGGCCTCAATCAGGCACATGTATCATAGTGAGCATCACAAATTTAAAAAGGATGCAATCACTTTTGTTGATTACATCCTTGTATCACGATTTTAAAGGCATATTTTTTATATATAAAAAAATGTTTTTCTCTTTTTCTAATGCTACGTAAAAGTTATAATTACTTATTTACTTTTCATTTACCTTTCAAATGAAAATTCAAAAGGGCATACGGCATTCATGTTTTATTATAGCTCTTGAAATCCGTGGAAATCTATAATGACATGCTCATTATATTATTTATTTTCTTTTGTTTTCCCAACGTGGAAACAACCCTGAGTACCATACGTATACCTAACAGACGACTTTCAAGCCAGTCCAGGCAAACGAACCTGGTGAACCCACAACCTGCCCCGATTTCTAATCATGCATGAACATTTAAACCAGCCAACAGGAATTAGATTCTAGGAGCAAATTGGGTTCATGACAGGCTAAGGGCCCAATGGTCTAGCCCAACTGGTTCACACCCATGTGGGTCAGGCTAGCCCTCAAGCTACCACAATTTGAACCTGGATCTTTCTAGGCTTACGGTCAAAAAATCCAACATGCCATGTGAAGACATGTTCCAGTGTTGTAGCATGCATGTTGTTTCCCCTTTATGTACCATGCATTTATTTTATGTGCAAACCACCGCACTTAAATGTACCTCTCGAGTACCTTTTTTGAACGGAATCTGTATATATTTTGAAACCAAACGACCCTATAATAGAAATATTTTATTCTAATAATCTTCTTTGATCGTTCCTTTTCCAGTATAGTGATCTTTTTTGGAAAGGAAAGGAGCAAGCATTATGACAATGATAAGATGCTTTATTTACAAATAATGTTATTAGAAGATATCAGATTCCAATCTTAAAAGCCGCCGGTTTGGTCTTTTTGGCGGTCCAACTAGTTGACCATGAAAATACTTTTTTCATAGCAATGATATTTCCATCCAAAATCACTTAAATTTAAGGGTGGCAATGGGCCGGTAGCCCACCCGACACGGCTTTCAGCTAGAGTTGGACCCACTAGATTGGCCTTTGGGCTGCTATTGCCCAATAAATTTTTGGTTGGCTTGGGCTCATATCATTTTAGCCTGACCTGACCTAACCCATCCCAACTCAAAACTTTTTATATTCTACAAATATGCCACTTAATCCTTAGGCAACCATCTCCCTTGAATGCAGACGTTGGTTTCATTCCTTTAAAATATTTTATTTTTTTTTAACATTAGTCGTCCACTTGATAAACAAATGGATTAGAAATATTCAAGGTGAAAATAGAGATTTTATCAATTTTCAAGTCGGTTAAGCCTAAGTATTTTTTGGGTTGAGCTAGGACCTGCTATGCTAGGCCATGCTGGGTTTGGGCGAGGCTTGGGCCTTTCATCTTAAGTCTTTGTCAAGGCCAAAGCGTAGCCTAACCTAGCCCAAACCCAGACTATTGGAACTCACATTAGGAATTTCTTTTGTAAAAGGACTTTCACAGCTTGATTGCACTGTAATGTACTGAAAACATTGCATTTTATCATTTTCTCATATAAATGTTTGCATTTTATCATTTTATCAGTTTATGTTAAGGTTGAGCTCTGTAGCCCTACGCCTCCATGATGTGTGTCCCACATCTGAATCGTGCATCCCGTGAGTCCAGCCGCATTAAGCCTATGACTATAGACAAAAAGGCTAAAAAGATCCATTTGAGGCTTGCCTATTTTTCTAAAAATATTTTGAAAATAAGAATAAGGGCAAATGGGTCTTTTCAATCCATCCATGGTCATATGTCTATTTAGAAAAATATATATAGTGAAGGTCTTCCGTGGAAAAATAGTGAATTTAGAAAGTTTTGATTGGTAAAAACACTTAATTTAAATTATTTTTTATTTTATTTTATTTTTCAAAATAAAGCCCCAAAAGGATGGGAAGTATATTTCATGAAAACGAACCTTTACAGAGCATTCAGGCCAAGGCCAGGTGAGCAAGCCCAGACCAAGACCCATTGTAAAAGGGGGAAATATGCACATGGAACTATATACTAGGATTGGGCGGAAAAACGATGGGTCTCGCGAACAGCGCCGAGACCCACCTTATCTAGAAGAATCGAGCCTCTAATTGTCGAGGGAGCTCGGACACATGATAGGCTAGGAAGGAAAGCTGAAGCTCAAACCCCAATCAGGCCATCCCATCCATCGGGCCGTCACCTTCCCTGAGCACATGACTAAATTAGAATGACCCAGAGGACCTTAGCTTATCAATTCTCTTCAACCAGGAATTCCAGCGCCAACTCGAATCAGACGAGTCGTTGAGAAGAGCGACCACAGTTTTCCAATCAGATTTGACCTCCACCTGCCAGATGCCAAACTCCAAGCAGAGAGCAAGACCATTGTAGATAGCCCTGAGTTCTACTCTTGTGTTAGAACCTGGACCGTAGCCCACTGAGAAAGCGAAGAAAAGCTCCTCGTCATAACGTCTGCAAACGCCACCTCCCCCTGACATCCCAGAGTTCCCCAAGGTATAGAGCCATCGACATTAAGCTTTGCCCACCCCCTATATAGCCTAATCCATTTAACAACGGAAAAGGAGGGAGGAGTAGTGGGAGGAGCGATGATGCCCAACCTCCCGATCCACCGCTGGAGGATACGAAAGCCTTTCTCGCCCTTCAACTCCAATAAAATCATGTAAGAAAGCCTTCACTTCACCCTGGAAATCACCAATGAGGCAATAGGGGGAGCCCCATCAAACCTGGCCGAATTTCTGGCCAACCAGTGTTGAGAAAAGTCTTAAATATGAAAATTCTTTAGTATGCTCGACCGGTCGTGAGTCAGGTTCGACCGGTCGTGGCCCGCTCGACTCAAAGTCCAACGACCAAAAAGTTTTGTGGTCCGAGGTGCTCGACCGGTCGTGGGCCATGCTCGACTGGTCGTGGGTGATGCTCGACCGGTCGTGCAGTCCTGTCGACCGGTCGTAGGTTACACAGATTTGTTCTGCGATTTTGTTCGAAACTGCAGATTTGAGTCATTTCGCAACTGGGATGCGAAAAGGAAGTTACCTAAACTATAAATATGTGTTCTTAGGACTTTTCTAGGGTATGAGAAAGCTTTCTAAAGGGGTTCCAGAGAAATTTAAGAGTGTAGCAAGTGTGAGATTCGAGGTTGTTCGAATCGGGTAAGTCCTTTCTCTTTGTAATTTATGTTTTTCGTAGTGGAGATCTGTCGCTTTGTGCCGTGGTTTTTTTCTAAAAGGGTTTTCCACGTTAAATCTGGGTGTTCTCTGTGTTCTCTTGTGTGCTTGGTGTCATTGAATTGCTATCCTAAATCTATATCTGTGTGATTCTGCAGGGCAAAATTCCCAACAGTTAGATCTCTCATAAGACAAGATAGGGAGTTAGGCCCCGCAGAAGAGGAACACGACTCGAAGGTTGGTTCAGCCACCACCAATTTGAGAGGCAACCCTCAATGGATGCTAAGGAAGGAAACGCCAAGCTAAAAGCGGAAGAGAAGAATACCCAGACGGCAAATGTTAGACTCCGACTCATGAATAAATGAAATAGAGATACAAAGGCGGGACAAGATCCTTGACCGCTTGGACAACATGGAAATTTCAATGCCAGCTGAACCCTGTTTTTTATGGTCACGTCGATTGAGATAGCATTATTCAGAAGCCTCCACACAAAAATTGAGATCTTGGGTGGCAGTTGGGCATACCAGACCCACTTGGCCTAGCCAAAACAAAGCGACCTATCATGAATGATGGTCCAGGCAACCTAAATTTAAATTATGATATTGCTGCGTGCAGCATGCATTAACTCAATTTGAACGGACTAAATTGTGGAAGTGGAATACACTGGAAGTAAGTCCCGGTTCCAAAATCAGATCTGTAGCGTAGCTCCAGTGACAATTGTTTGTGGAAATAGGACCATTGGATTTTTTTTTCATTTCTAAATTTCTAATAAATGTCCACTAATCCTATTATTCAAATAACCAAATAAGCATAACTATCAGTTCATAATGGGACCATAAATTCACCACTTAAATCCTAATTACTTATAATCTACATATGCAATTTCTGCAAGAGCATTAAGATTTTTCTTAACATAGAGAGAGAGACTGGCAATAGATGGTGAGCAAAGTTGTGAGCTAAATGGGGAGGGAGAAATAGCTTGGGGCTACACTCAAAAAGAGAGAGTCATAGGGAGGAGAGAAGTTTCAAGTTACACGGTTAGACTTTGTGTAACCTATCAAATTATTATTGATACGTGTGTATTTATTCATTAGATTATATTGTGATTTTTTGTATTTTAATTTATATATATGAATGTGATGTATGCACTAAGATATTTAGATTAGCCATCGTAATGAGATGTGGCTAACATTCATTGATTAAAGGCTAGGTTCACTTCTCTCGCACAGTGTAGCCTAATCTACATGGTATGCATAACAATAATGCTGTATATTAAAATGCATGTACATATGAGATATGCCTCCATCGGAGTTCATGAGACAATCAAGATAAGATCTTATATGAATTAATACAACCGACTTCATAACCGGTCAGATTATGTAACCCTATTTATTTCAGCATAGATGAATTATAGGTTGATCGAATGAATCTCATGTGATGACCTTGTAGATGACTAATGCTTGATCATATACAATATGTGAATTGAACCACTAGTTGTCAAATCAATTACTTACAAGCAATGTATAGATTCCAATCCAGTCACGGTACAATTGTATACTATAGTCTCATGCGTGACTTATGTGTCCTTATCCATTATGTTACATGGTAAGGTTATGATAGATATTATTTAGTATACAGTCTCAAGGGAATGCACACAGTTTCGGCAAAATTAGAAGCATACTAAGAAGTAATCAAATTAAGATCAGATAACATAAAAAGAAGAGAGAAAGATGGTAGGTGATCACACAATGATAATGATGCACAGGAGACTTATTTAAGACGTTGAATCAAATGTTTTTGTGAACTGATTTTTAAAAATTATTTATATATTATTTATTACATTAATAATTTCAATGAATTTTGATCAACCAAGTTTCCAAAGATAAAATTTATTTGAATCTCAATAGTAAATAATATTGCATCATGATAAGAGCAGCAGGATTTGTGCACATGCACATATGGAAATAAACATGCCCTGTTAAGTATGATCAAACTAATGATATAGGATAAGTCATTGGAGATGGATTATTATAATCTTAGAGGTCTGCACATCGGATTTGCCTGATTCAAGGTGTAGATTAAGTTTTCTAGTTAAGAGGAAGTGTGATAATTCAATGCACTTCATTGCAACCATAACATAAGAAATATTAAAGTTATTCTCCAATTAAATTTTATGTAAAAGGGAGGTTTATAAATATAAATGTAAGATTTGGGTTTGAAATATCTTTTTCTGTAATTTGCTTAAGCTTTAGTCGTAAAAATAATAATAATAATAATAATCACTCCCTCTTAGGAAACTCATGTAGAGTTGGTCACAAACACTTTCAAGGCAAATATAGACCAAAGAAGGCCCAATCAGAAGTGAAAACTATGTAAACCTTTAGAACCTTAAATCAGCTGCATCTTGCAAATTCGGATGAGTTTTTTGATATATTATATATGATTTGGAGGTAGGAGAACTTACTTAAGACAACCAACTCCACTGTGTTGGGTTGCCTATACTAGATTTGGGAGATTTCATCGGATCGATGTCAAAAGTCCCATTTATTTTCTTTTTTACTATAAATAATAAATTTTAGTTGAGTATAATTTTTAATCCTTTGAGTCGTAGAAGTCATGCCTAACATCAAAAGGGCTTTAAAAAGTTAGGAGAATAATATGGTTGGACCAAATTGGACACTTATTATTTTTGGCCAAAAACCATGAAGTCTAGTAAGAATAAAGGCCGTCTATAAATAGTAAGTTTACTATTTATAGTAAGTTACGTTTTTAGGGTGTTTGAGTTGGAGTCTAAGGCTAAAACTCTATTTTAGGTTTGAGCTCATTATCTAAAGGGTTGTAATTTCATTTTTTATCATTAATCAAATTATTTTAAATTTATTAGGAAGTTTTGTACTTTTATCCCTCGTGGATTCGAGAAAGCTTTATAAGGAGTCCAAATAGCTATGTGGATTCGAAGTAGTTATTCCTTGATGAAGACGGTGATTAACTTCATCACGTCCCTTCCAGCACCTAAAACTTAATAGCATGTATAGTCCTTTCCTCCCTTGTTTATTGAAAATCAACATTCGGGCTTTCTTCCATCTCACTGCATGCTTCTATACATTGAGGAAAACGATCATGATTACGTGTTGGAAATGGAAAATTTAAAATCGATGTGTTCTACGGTACTTTTGCTTGCTTATATACGAAAGAGAAAATGAATTGGTCTCACTGCATGACTCAACACTACTTTTCAGCACGGAGGTCATGGGTTTAAATACTCGTGTGGTGTGTGTGGATGGGTGTGTAAAAGTTTGAGTGAGAGAGAGAGAGAGAGAGAGAGAGAGAGAGAGAGAGAGAGAGACTAAGAGAGAGGGATATACACATGGGAAGGAAAAGGATACTGATTACTCGAGCAAAATCGACACCATTCACATGGAGCATGCAAAGTCAAAGCCGTCCATTGATAAGCATACACTTCTAAAATTTCCTAAATACCCCTAATGTATATTAGAAGTCCCTTATAATGGCCTTTTTAGCTCTCAATGTTGCTACTCAGTGTTATATAAGGTAGAGGTGATTTTTTATAAAGTTATGAAATTTCTAGCCATCCGTGGTTTAAGCAGGGCCCACAGCATCTTTAGGGATATATATAGATATTCCACCAATGTTCTATATTATTATTGACCAAAATTGAAGGGTTAAAATCAACGCAAGAATATTTCAATTCTTATATGTTTTTTAAATGAAATGGTTGGGTCCCAAACACCCCTACCTTAACACCCTCTCTACTTTAGCCATTGATAAATAACAAAATACAAGTGTCAACCACGTGGTGAGTGGATGTAACTGATTTTTTCACAAGGTAGTTCCAGTCATCAGGCCACCCTAATAGACATGTTGGATGTCCCACTCACCTTTCATATATATGCGACATCCAATCCATCCAGTAGGTTAGCCCGATCATGAGGATCATCATGTGAAAAAATCAGCCATGTCCTCTCATCGAGTGGACCTTATTCGTATTTCGCACGCTTTCTATTGATGGTTGGACAATGGATTTTTTTAATGGTGTGGCCTACCTGTGTGTGTGTGTGTGTGTGTGAGAGAGAGAGAGAGAGAGAGAGAGAGAGAGAGAGCATTGGGACAATCTTGTCTTGCGGCGGTCTAAACATTGTCCCCTCTCATAGAAAAGAAGTTTTGACCACAACTTCGATTTGAAATCCAAAGCAATCCATCTCTACTTTATACCTTTTTTCCCAAATGGCCGACTCTGGACTAAGAACGCGTTTAAACTTCTACTTTTACACTCATCATTCACATACAAATCTTATAATAGAAAGCTTTCAAGTGTAAACTCACTTTTCGAACTTACCTGCCGACAGACTCTCCATGCGTACAATTAGTAGAATTGGGGAAGGAAATAAACAAAAATCAAAGTAACATATTCAAACTTTAAATACTAACCGCCCATTCTCTGCCCTTTTCTCCTTGGCGTGGATTGCTGGTATATTTGTTTCTTATCCATCTATTTGCAATAGCTTTTGGAAGGTCCACCCATCATGAGAGCCACAAGCTTCAATGATCTAGTTCACCAAGTCATGGGCCCACATGTACAAATTCCATATACAATATGAACTTTTGGTATTGTCATTAACAAAGAACTCAAGACTTCCAAGGCTTTTATACAGATAACCTGCAGAGAAATAATTACACGGTGATAGTGGTCGCATCGACTCCATCAGGACACTCGGACAGTATTCAATCGATTCTGACCGTCCATTAGATTTAACATACATTTCATGGGCTGCCAGGCAAAATCACTCTCACCAGATGGTTTGGTCCGTTATGATAAATGGTCCACTTCTCTTAGAACACTATAAGTTAAGGTCTCCTGGTTGAACTGGGAGACTTGGACAGCGCAATTGCTGTACCTGGAAATTCCTTCCTTCTATCTCCGGGCTTCCATTCACAAATCACGCCAATCACACCTCTATGACCATCTGATCAACAGCCAATAAAATGGGTGGTCAAGATTATTTGAACCAGGGATTTCATTGCCTTGAAAGTAGAACGTGGATTTCCTTTCTCGCCAATCGACATCCAAAAAAGTTAGGGTCAGGAAATATCAACTCCATAGAAATGTTGAAGTGGTATGGATCCCTTGATTATTAGTTTTGACTTGGAGGGCCAAGGTTTTAACGGCATGTTTTTCCACCATTGGCCGACATGTAGAAACGATTCCATCGGATCTACCTTGCACTGACCAAAGTAAGGAACTTACATATGAACAGATGGCTTTTGCATGTATACATACAGCTGCAGATACATTTCTTGCACCGTACTGTAAACGGCTTTGACCACTGGGTTTTGATAGGATAGGGTGCTCCGTATCATAGTCAGGTTACAATCCGTGTAGTAGCTATGATATGGGGGCCGGGCACCGTATCCTATCAAAGCCCAGAGCGGTCAAAGCAGCTTACAATATGTTACAAGATAAGAGTTAGAGAATCTTGGGATCTTGGTTGGATTGAGGGTCATGTTCTAAGATAACATATATAAACCTTTGATTCAGTAACAACCATGGCTGACGGTGGCTGCTATGAAAAATTTTAATGGCTCATTCGTCAGTGTAGTTTGAAATCCCATGGAATTGGGTGGATTTTAGTTCACACAGAATCGGGTGGAATTGAAATCATAGCGTTGTGATAGGTCAAAGGACCTATTTTAAGAGAATTAGTTATCTCCAATCCCAATCCCTCAAACTCTTTGGCACCAAAAGACCATTAAAAAAAAAAAGGTAAATCTCCACAAAACTCTTTAGGGACTATTTGATTTTTCAATTTCTTATGAAATGCAAAGTGAATGAGTCGTCATTATCATTTTCAAGTATTTATTTAAATAGAAATTATTTAGATTTTGTTTCTGATCGAAGCTGGGACTTCTAGATAGCATGCTCTTTAAGTTTTGGGGTTAAAAAATGAGAATGATTTGATGTTTTGAAACTGCGGCTCAACAGCTTCTTGTTTTCGGATCCAGTGGGATGAAATAATATTTTAATTTTAAATCTGGTGGTCTGGATTGAGGTTGAAAAAAACAAAAAAATTGTGGCTTGTATATCGAGAATCAAAAACACTGGTAAAATAAGTGGGCAAAGTAAATTGTAATCGTTACATTTTCATGTTACCATGATTTTCGGGTGAAACAATCAACGTAACAAAATTATCATTATTAAGTGATGTCACTACATAATTTAAATAGTAAATAATTATTACCTACTTACAAACATTTACTGGTGTAATTAGAAAACCAAACAGGCCCTTAATTCCATGATACCAAATGAACCCTAAGAAATCTTTATGATTTGGTAATCCTACAGTTAACTCATGAAATGGCGATCAAAGAGAGTCCATGTGGCATGTCTAAAAGAAAAGAGCTGAACCATCAAAGAGGGAATTCTTCCAATCTTAGAGATTTTTTTGCTATCCCCCATCCACGATGGGCCCATCAAATAAATAACTCAATAATTGAGACACACCCCAAACCCAACAACTCTAGTCGCATCCTTTAACTATAGGGCAGCAACAGTTAGTTCCACCTATCTTGCCAATCAAGACTCCTGGATGTGTCTCCTCATTAGGGCTCATATTTTAAGATGGTATGATGATTTGAACCATCCATGTTCTTGTTACTACCATAAATAAGCTACGATCTCATGAACATGTTTTTACTATTATCCTTTACTTTGAATTTTTGAATTGAGTGATCAGATGCCATTAAATGTTTATTTTTCAATGCTTGGAATTCATCTCAAACATTTATCATTTGGCTTATTTCTTATGGTAGCCCTTATAGCAAAGAACTGAGAACATGAAAGGTTCAGCTCATTGGACCATCTCGGGATATGGCCCCAATGAGACAACACGTGTCAAGATCCTCAATCTCGAGAGACTGACTCTTCATTGCAAACTCAACATTCTTAAGTAGTTTTCCACTTAGGGCCTGTTTGGGGTCACGGAAGTGGGAATATGGATTTGCTTGAAGTCTGTTGTTTTATAATCAAGCCACAAATTCATAAATTTTAAAAGACGCAATGCTTCGTAATTAGAAAGAAACAACTGTTGGAGTTATTTGGCAAATTCATTGTAAGGATTTGTTGAACCAAAGGTAATGGATTCTTAAATTCATTTATTCGTTAACTCCATCAAAGCAAATCCCTAATCCCAAATAGGCCCTCAGAGGAGGAGAAAAACTTTGATACTTTGATAGAGTGGTAGAGTATGATGAAAGAAGCAGAAACAATGAGAAATTACTAGGAAATTGCGAACGTGGCTCAAGTTCAATTCCTCAGATTACAATTCTCAGCTTAGATGCACCATGCGCCAAAAGTTGAGATATTTGAATATTTGCTCGTGGACATTTATTCAATGATCAAAAATGAAAATTATCAAACAGTCCTATTTCTTTATTTTAAATGACGCGAGGGTATCCCGACCTTATTTCGAAGCAAAATTATTTCCTGCGAATGCGTGTAATCATTCATTCGCAAACCACATGAATTGGGTAATCCAAGGAAGAAAAATCAAACTGGCATATGTGGAGAGCACACCTACTACGGTTGCCGTTGTCCCAAACCTCATGCGGGTAAACAGTCCTATTTCATCCGGATTTAGGACTGCTCCTTAGCAAGAATGACAGTTTCTGTGTGCCTCTGAACTCTGGCATTGTATCAAATCTCTCCATCTACACTGGGCAGAGGGAGAGTACTACCCATGCCTGACTTTTGACGGGTGAAGGCATGTAACCGGTCTTTTCCGGTTACAACTCAAGGCGCAATCCCACGGTGGAATTGGAAACCTACCCCATCCCGTAGCTGTCTCAAGGGCGCCGTATCCGATCAAAAGTCAAAACCCGAATGCATTCAGCTGAAGGTGAACCCTTTCAAAGCAATGTTTCAAAGCTCACATTACATTCCACTCCACAAATCAATGGTCAGGATCATCCGCCCACTGAAAATAGTGCACAAAGGATCATCCTCCCACTGATAATTGTGTGTGTGTGTGTGTGTGTGTGTGTATATATATATATATATATATATATATATATGGTCAGGGTATTAGACGTGCGCACAAACTCAAAACAATAAATAGAAATAGAATCAAGACTAACGAGTAACGTGCATATCTCGTTTATACTGAAATTCAGTGTAATGTCATGCCAATGGTCAGCGATCAAAATCGAAGCATCTCCAACCTTCGTATCTGAAGTCTCGTTCTAATTTCTAACCGTCGATCACGTTTTTCAATTGACTGCTTCGTTAATTCATTTCCATTTCAAGTTTTGTATGTGTTTGTGTTGTGGGGCCCACCATTTAACGGTAGCTCCATAGGCTTTCCACGTCAGAATTTCCCGGCGAGTCATCAGATGATGGCGAATCCATCCTCGGCGGGCTGACGAGCATGCCCTCCGCCATGTCCACCAGTAGATTAGGCATGTCGAACAGGGCCTCCTCGTCCAGGAATTCTCCCCCGGGAGCCGGCTGGCTGGGCGCCGCTCCCTCATCTCCCGCCGGCTGCCGGAGAACCGGCTTGTCGTCAGTTTCCGGCTTCGGGAGCATCGAAGCGGCGGCGGAGGCCGCCGCTACGCGGATGTCGGACGGTGAGACGGAGGTCGGGGAAGGATGGGAGCGAGCGGAGTCCGGGAAGTTGAGAACGGCGTCAGCGCCTTTGAGGGCAAGCGCAGCCACGTCATAAGCCGTGGCCGCCATCTCGGGCGTTGGATATGTGCCGAGCCATATGCGTGTGGTCTTACGCGGCTCCCGGATTTCAGACACCCATTTCCCGCTCCGGCAACGGATGCCCCGATAGACGGGGTGTTTCCCATCTCCGACGGTGGGTGCCAGGATCGGCGGCGGGAGCGGAGGTGGTTTCTTGCGCGACGGGCCTTCGTCTTCGCACGTGGAAGGTAGCTGGTCTCCCTGGCGCAGGTAAGAGGGCGGGTCGTCGGCTCTTGGCACGTGAGAAGGTGGCCGTGTAACGTCCGTTGAAGCTGGGTCTACTTGGCGCAGATGACTGGTTGGGACCGTTGGTAGTTGGTCTCCTTGCTGCACGCGAGGTGGGTCTGCCATGTGACGAAGACAGACGAGGGAGAGAGAGCGAGAGAGTTAGTGTGGAGGGAGGGGATTTGATTTGATTTAGTATTTAAGGGAAGGGAAAACCGTGGGGTTTTCGCGGATGGTGGTCACACACGCATTGCGCGCAGTTGCCACGTCTGCATAGAGCTGGTACCAGAACACGTGCAGTCGTTGTGTCGTGTTTCTATTAATACACTGATTCTTAGTGGGTTTAAGGGACGCGGATTAGCTACTGAACACGGCAGTAGCAGTATCGCTACTGAAGTGACGTCATCACATTCTGTGGGACCCATCATGATGTATGTGTTGTATCGACACCGTCCATCCATTTTGAAAGATCATTTTATTGTATTATCCAAAGAATGATATAGATCCAAAACTAAAGTGGACCCCACCACAGAAAACAGTGGGGATTGAACGCCTACCATTAAAACCTCTTTGGGCCATAGGAGTTTTCGATCCAGTTAATATTTATTTTTTCTCTTATTCCATGTCTGTATTAACTTATAAACATGTTGGATCTCAAATAAACATCATGGTAGGTCCCTAAGAAGGTTTCAACGGTAGGCGTCACTGTTCCCACTCTTTTCTGTGGTGGGGTCCACTTGAACTTTGCATCTGCCTCGTTATTTGTCTCATGCTCTAAAATGATCTCTCCAAATGGATGGATGGTGTGGATACAAGACATACATCATAGTGGGGCCCAAAGAACGTGGTGACGTTACTTCAGTAGCGAGACTCGCTACTATCGGGTGCAGTAGCTAATCCGCGTCCGGGTTTAACAGCTATTAAAGTTAGTAACTGCGAACACGTGGACCATGTTTATTAATTCAAACCGTTCATTAGATGAAGTTTTGCTAAGGCCATGGGCAGGGAGAGTGCAGTTCATGCACACGCCATTAGATGTGCTAGCTGGTATCTGATCATGAGATCCAATCCGTCCATCACATGTGTCCCACCATGTAGACCATCTATCCTGGAAACCAGTCCAGCCTGATGGTCATGTGGGCCACAATGTTAGAAATAGGCTGATGGCTTAGATAAGGCAGTTCATGTACACGCCATCAGATGTGCTAGCTGGTATCTGATCAGGGGATCCAAGCCGTCCATCACGTGTTTCCTAGTATGTAGACAGGTAATCCTGGACATTAATCCAGACCGCTGGTCATGTGGACGACAATGTAAGAAATAGGCGGACGGCTTAGAACAACTTTACGAAAGCTTTTTCCATCCGCCAATTTCTTTTGTAAATTATTGACCAGGTGTTGAGCCGGTGGACCTGATGCTTGTGCCCAAGCACCAAAACAGCGGCGCCCACCAGATCAAGAGTTGGATCAGCCCCCGTGTGCCGTGCTGACATTTGCGGTGGCGTGTAGACGGACGCGGATTGCATACGGACACTGCCGTAGCCAGGCTGTCCATCCATTTTTCTAGCTAAGATCTAAATCTAAGGTGTACCACACCACAGGAAATATTTGCGATTGAATACCCACCATTGAAAACCTTTTAAGGCCACAAAGTTTTAGAACAAGCTAATATGTGTTTTTCACTTCATCCAGGTCCGTGTGACCTCATGAGCAGTTAGATGTCAAATAAATATTACAGTGAACCCCGATAAGTTTTTACTGGTGGTCATTTAACAATCACTGTTTTTCTGTGGTGTGGTCCACCTGAGATTTGGATCTGACTATTTTTTTTCTCCTAAAATAATTATGCAAATGGATGAATGGTCCAGTGAGCACTGTCCGGTGGCGAGTGGGTACTGGCAGTGTCAGTAACTCAGTATGCAATCGGCGTCACGTGTAGATGAGATGCCTTGTACACACGTGCGGGCTTAGCAAACTTTCATATAAGGCTTGCGCCATAAAACTCCTGCATTAAAACATCCTAACCGTTCGATATTGGTCGAAATTCCGTGGTTGGAGCCACCCGCACGATTATAGCATGATGCGGACCACTCATCCTGTGGAACCCATCTAAGACGGGCTGTCGGCTAAAAGCTATATTCCAATTAAACAATAATAACCATTCCACGGAGAACTGTCCTTTGAAATGGGACCATTGTCGGTGGATTACTGATTGTGGGCCCACTTTGATGTTTGTGTCTTATATCCATGCCACCCATCTCTTTTGCCAGATCATTTTAGGTCATGGAGTAAGAAATACGGCAGATCCAAATCTTAGGTGGACCACACCACAGTAAACAGTGATGATTAAACACCAACCATTAAAAACTTCTTTAAGTCCCTTTAAAAACTGCTGATAACGTTATGAAGACCTTAATGAAAGTAAAATACAAATATCAACTTAACTCAAAACTCTTGTAATCCACGGGAAGTTATTAATGACCAATCACCAATGTTTCCCCTGATGTAGCCCACCAGAGAATTGGATCTAAAACGAGCTGGTAAAATAGATGGGGTGAATATAAGACACATAAGCGGCGTAGTTTGCAAAAGGGAGCAGAGCCAGCTCTATCTGACGTCGGTAGAGTCGCAAGAACAACTTTCAAATATGCTCTGGGGCTTTATCTCCAGACAGTGTGTTTGGTGAGACCCGTGGCCATACCTAATCAGCCTCTCCCTTTGAAATTAAGTTACTTAATTTGAAAAATATTTGGCCATTTAAAAGTGAAATACTGCCTTCTTTTTTCTCTATTCATCCATTTTGAGAAAATTGATAGTTGATCAGATTATAAGCGGTGACCATTCCATTTCAAGCTATGGCTAATCCATGGATGAATCATCTATAAATATATATCATGCTGATATCATATATGTTTATGCTCAATCGTCTATGACCACAACACTGTCTGCACCGTTCCTTTGGTGGGGTGGATCATGGATTGACTATCGCCCATGATTTTCCCCAGTCAAGCAATACTCAATATTCAATCAGTAGCCTGAAAATGAAAGGTTCCAAAGAGAGAATAAAAGGTCAACATTCAGTGGGACGCTCTGATCTAATGGTCAGGGTCATCTGATAATAGAAATTTTAGACTTTGGTCAATTCACGTTGGGGCCTCCAAATGGATAGTCCGTGCTGAGTGACCTCATGCCCGTAGGCCCAATCAGGCACATGTGACAACAAATGATTACGGATTGTTGTCCTTTTTTCTTTTTCGTTTTTTTTTTTTTACCCACAACACCACAGTCTAGGCTATAGTCTATAAGCAGGGCATGTGATTTCTTCATGTACTTGTGATGCCATTGGATCAAGAAATGATACAGAAGCTTTTTGGGCTTCCAATATCAATAAGTTGATTGGCTCTCTTGTATCTTTCAAAAGAGAAAATGATCTCTAAGAGTTGTTTTATAGATCTGAAAAGAGGAGAGAGAGAGAGAGAGAGAGAGAGAGAGAGAGAGAGAGATTCTAATTATAAGATACCTAATGAAACTGTAATTGAAATCGAGATCTTATTCAGAGAAAAAATATATATATTAAATATTTAGAGTTTCTTTTTATATCTTATACAGGTGATCGGTTTACAAGGACTTTGATTGGGAATTATTTGTTTGTCTTTCTCCAAGGAAGAAGTGAAACATGATCAACTTGAATTCGGAACGGCTATTCAATTTCTCAATGAAACACACGATTTGTTATCTCACATTTGCTTTTTATGAAAAAATGACCAGTTGAAATAGAGGTTTCTTTTAACAACAAGAATGATATAAGACAACTATTCAATCAAATCCCATCTCTTCTCAAAAAATAAGTGGGATGTTTTTTAAAAAATTATGGTCAATTTCAAATGTGACAATTTTGCAAAGATCTCTTCATTAGTTGAGGGAAGAATGAGTGCGTACGGATCAAATTTTTTGAGGAATGTAGTCAGAGAGAATTGAATTTGGTTACATAATATGTGGTTGGTAAACAAGGATTGGTTTTTTAACAAGGAACCAAAGATCCTCTAGATTTCATTAGTAATTAGGATTCGAAATATCAAGCATTGATCAATGCAACAGAGATTCAGCAACCGAAAAAATTTTATTCTCTGGATTCCTTCCTTTCTTTAAATGACTGGAAGTAGAGTGAAAAACAAATCCATTTCTGAAATGCCTTTCTAAGTATTCCTCAATGTTCCGCTATTCACATAAATTGAGAAGCAAAGGAACAATCATCAGCTTCTATAAAAATTTAGAAAAAAAAAAAAAAAAATTTAAGAATTTCTTGAATTAGCCTACACCACCTGCAGTAGGTATGTGTGGCCCACCATGCTACTCAAAGTAGCAAACTCACAAGTCTCAAGTGGACAACACCACAGGAAACAGCAGCGATAATGGTGCCTATCGTTGAAACCTTGGTAGGGCCCACCATGATGTTTATTTGTTATCCAACCTGTTCATAAGGTCACCTATACCTAGATGAAGCGAAAACAAAAATATCAGCTTCATCCAAAACTTCCGTGGCCCTACGAAATTTTCAACGGTAGCTATTTAATCCCCATTATGTGGTCAACTTGAGCCTTAGATCTGCCTCATTTTTTAGCTTCTACCCTTAAATAATATGAAAAAATGGATGGACGGTGTGGGTAAAATCCATACATCACGATGGCCCCTCAAGAGCCCCAGCCTGTACCAGGCCCGGGACAGGCGGGGTAGTACCCAATCTTCGTCCCTAGTGGGAGGCTTCACAACATTATTGCTGCAATGCAGGTACCAAAACAAGAGCTGATAAAGATTCAAACCCAGAAGTGGGCCATGTGATCATAACATCCCTGCCATTGCTCGTACGAAATCTTAAGTGTCACCATCGTTTTCGCATTAATGTATATGTACCCTTGCTATAGCATCCAATGGAAATCTTTAACGTTGTTTAGGCCCGTTTGTCCTATTCAGCAACGGTGGGATATTGATGCTGGCAACTGAAACAACAAACTCCGTGGGTATCTTTATGGGTTATGGACTCTGTTGTGGACCTCATTGTTGTGGTTCGGATAAGATGTGGGGGTTTGTGGTGTTGGCGTCTCCATCTCCATTCCTTAAACCTGATGGAACCGGACAAAGCGGTATCCAGTCTTTCATCTGTTTTTTAAGGATCCATCCATGGAAAATGTACTATTTTTATGTGGTATAAGGTGTCTGATTTCATTTATCGTTTGTATAGATTTCAGTTTTTTATCTCGCTTTTTCAGCCAATGGGTGGTTTTCCTGGAACTTTCAAGTATAGAGATTGGTTTTAATTGGATGTTTTGTTGTTTCTAATCACTGTGATCAACTCAGCTGTTTGATTCTTGAAGTAATACAGTAAAAATGCGGATGAATATTTGAAGATGATTCGAGCAATTTTTTAGAATGTACCATTTTGGAAGAAAATTGGGATTTAATTCTTCGACATTGGCGATGTTTTTTTTTCCTTCTCGGAGACCAAACGAGCAGAAGATCCCAGATCGTTGTGAAATGTTTCGTATTGAAATTTTGAAATCGCCCAAAACCAACATTTAATTGAATATTTCAGTGGTGTGACCTCTGTTTAGAGCTTACTGAGTTTGGAGCAGCACAGAAGTTGATAGTCATCAGTTATGGGGTGTGCAGAAAATGAAAGCAGAATGAGTGAGTTGTCCATTTTCCACTTCTCCACCACCAAAATAATATTTTGGTTGCTTGAAATCTAATGAAATGTGATTTTGGTGGAAAAACACCCATTTTTTAGAGGGACTTCCATACATACCCTAAGACACTTGGCGCTTGCAACACATTACATCTACAGCATAAGAACTCCATATCCTTGCCCCTCTAGATTCCAAAACAAGAACTGAACTTCCAAAATTGTATCAGAATGCTATTTGTAATAGGCCTGTACTAAATAGATCGCGGATCATTACAAAACAGTTTTTGAATTTTCAACCGTGTCACACATTATCTATTGAATTTCCCCCAATCCCACCCATTACAAAAAAAAAAAAAAAAAGAGAGAGAGAGAGATCTTTCTCACTACTATCAGTGATCACGATCTGCATAGTATTCATGCTATATCAAACCACAGTGACCATACCCTGCTTCCTAAACCAGTTCAGAGTTTTATAATCTCTTTCGCTATCTCATTTGTACTTCTCTAGCATGTATAGAGTCGGAGTTTTGGGCTACAGGTCCACGCTGCTCTTGGTTACTTACACTGCCCGATGATCGCTCTTGGTTAGGCAGTAGCCACTGATAAGAGCGGTCACTTGCAACCTCGGGAGTCTCCAAGGATTGAAGAGTCGTGTTGGAAATGGGAGATATCATGTGTTTGTCTTCAAAAGAATCCTGTAATGACAATCGACAAACAGGACAAGTCGATTGTTTTTGAAGCCATGTGTCTATGCATGTGAGATGAAAATTGTGACCGCATGTCGGCATAATTCGCAATATTTCTCTATCTTCATACTCGCCTAAGCATATCGAACACCTGTAGAAGAGGGAAAAAAAGAAGAAGAATAATTAATACCAGAAATGCATACATGGTACAGCTACTGTTTCTTCCTTTTCAATCCATGGTTTCAGTTTCAGAAAGTTATGAGGGAGGATCCAGAGGTAATCTGGACCTTTCATCCATTGGGCCTAGCATGGATGATCCTAGCCACTGATTCTAGGAATCCTGATGATTGGAAATGGTAGTTTAGGAAAAAGTACAACTGATGTTCACCATTGAAATGGAAAAAATCTTCCAACCGAAGCCTAGGATAATCTAATTGGTGTGACTTAAGTTTTGAATATTAATTCCAGAAGTAAAATTTGGAAAACATGAACAAAAAAAAGGGAGGATTCTGACTCAGTTTTAAACTCACCCATGAGGAAAAATTAAATAGAGATCAATCCACATACATAAACCTTGTACACTCATATGGAAGTATGTACATGCTGCATGTCTCATCTGCCATTTAATGTGTGTGGGTGTTGGGTGTGTGCACCTAAACATGAACAAAAACAATTGACAGTTTAAAAGGATTTCCAAAGGTCCATTCAACGTGCATAGCGGGTTTGTTTGATAAGTGAACAAGCATGATTTTTGGTTTTGTAGATTATTCACACAGTGTGGCTGACTTGATGCCCAGCTCAGAAATACCAGACACGTGCCTGGTTCACACTGATGAAATGGTGGAACACATGGCTCATTTAATTTGAACTTCAATGAGATAATTTTAGCCTAACTACATAGAGCCACCAAAAAACCCAACCATTTCTCATGGAATGTCATATAACCAGAGATAAACAGAATAATATCAAACAACAAAGGAAAACAAACAAAATAAAGAAACATCACAGAAAGGGAGAAAGAAAAGCGAGGATATGGCAACACTTACTGTGCGTCTTCTCTTGAAGGGAAAGCCTCTCTGTCAAACTTCATTGTGGGCAATGCAGCAACATCTACTGGTTCGATGCCATTGATCACATGCTCTGGCTGTAAACCAAAGAACTTGAAAGATCATTCGATAAGCAAGGAAATCAGATTAATAGATGAAAGGGATTATGAAGAGCTGTTTTTCATTCACGACAGCATTGAACAAGAAAGAACTTAAGATAGAAAGGATTTTGCAATTAAGAATTTCATTTTGACAAGGAACAAGATAGTGACTTGAAAACATGCTAGTTGACTGAATAACAGTTTTGGCAGACATAAGAATGCAGATGGAACTGTGCATCCAATGCCAGGAATGAGAATTTGATAGCAATGCGTACAGGCTATAATCATAATACTCTTATTTTGGGGCATAATTTGTGGAAACGAGCACTGACAACATAACGCCATCCCCATTTTGCAGGATGTGCCAAACGGCTCTGCCTCTGCAACATGCGTCCAAGCCAGGCAGTGTTTTCTGTCCCATTCTCATTTTGGGGTACATCCAAACAGGCCCCAAGGCTGCCTCTACACTTGGGTACAAGACAAGCATACACAATTGGGGAACAAGCATGCAGAAATGACTCGTGATTAGTATAATTCACAGTACACAACATTCGGACTAACCATATTATGTTGTCAACAGTAAAAACAATTAATAAAAGAACTCAATATATCATAAACATGTTATCCAAGATGCGCAATCACTTGAAGAATATGTATAAAGAACCCCGCAAGAACTTCCACTAACCATTCACACAACATTCTTGAGCATTACAAGCAGAGGAGATCTCATCTCTCTCACACAACATCAAAGTTTCAGAACTAATTTCAGTGGAATGAACCAATAATGCATGCTTATGATCACTTTACCAATCAAATATTGGAAATCGTGATCTCTGCCAAACAATGGGCAGGGGAATTAGCCCAAAACATGGTGGACCGCACCAACGCCGTGGATGCACATCTGGCCAATTTGTGGGGAACTAGAACATTTGGGTAGCGAAGAAATTTCGAAGATGGGAAGGCCATCTTCTCATGTTAATGGTCACCCTCATTCTTGTAAATCTTGGGTTAGAAGCATCCGGACGCGTTTACACCAAAATAAAATATTTCTTGTTTTGGGTTTTCTTTTCTGTACAACTCCAAAAGGACATTCAGCTTAAATTGAAGCTCAGCAACTGACATATCCAATTGAAATTCTATCTGCGGTAACTCCAAAACGCGCCCTACGATCGTTTCAGAGAGAACAAGATCTCAGTCCAAGAGCAATGCAGGCCATTGAAAAGTCAAACATGATAAGCACGTCGCCACAATTCAGGCAATTTATCTATTTCTCTCTGTTTTCTGGTTTAATTCTTCGACGAAAATGTAATTCCCACGAAACACAATAAGGTAGGTATGATTTTTTCATGACACCAGCGAGCGAAACAGATCTAACACATGCAAAACGATAAAATGTCAAATGGACAGGATATGTTTAACAAGGAATTCCCATCGATGGACTCAGATGAATAGATCCAAGTAGATCAGTTCAGTTGAAATTTATAAGACGAAGAGGTGTATACAGAGGACTGAATTTCCAGCTACTCACCTCAAATCGCAGCTCTGTCTCGAAGGCGGGTGTCGCGGCCCTCGAATCGACAGAGCGGATCCTTCCACAGATGAGCCTCGTGCAGATGAAGATGATGAACGTGACGCTCATCGCGAAGCCGATCACGGTCGTGATCAGATTCATCCCCGAACCGAACATGGCTGCCTGCCTACCTACCCACCAGAGGAATTCCGGTTTTCACGAAACCCAGTCATGAATATATCTGTCTAGATGAATCGGAAACGGCTTTTGGCTCGAATCCCGACGCTATGGTTGATGAATGATGGAGGTATGTGGGTGGATGGATGGATGGATGGATGAGGGATGGAAGAGGCTGCTCGTCTGCTTGCGTTTGGATCATATTCAAGGGTCACTATCTGATGGGGCCCACCCCTCATGGCTGCCGCTTCGGACTGTTTGGATGGGCTTTGGAATCTTGCGCGCTTCCCGGCAGGTTTGAAGTAAAAGCAAGGAAGTTTATGCTTTCGCAGGTTGTGACGTTCCGCACGTATACATTCAGATATTATGCACGTGCCGTACATGTTACTCGATTTGAACCATCCAGATCGTGGGACCCAGTATAGACAGCTCATCAGCGCAAGATCACGATGATGGATGTGCTGATCGTCTCCCTATATTTAGAAATCTCATGGATGGTTCATCTGAGGTTGAGATCCTTCAATCAATCTTCATTTGAGTGGACGACCTATCTACAGATGGTCCCATGATTTGGACGGGTGTAGTTGGAGTTAGGTGTATGCCACTTCCACAATTCCTAATGCACGTGTATGAACCATCGGACTCTCCAGAGTATCAAATTACTCCCCATAGAAGAACATGAGAAGAATCTGCTGTTGTGTAGGGCTGCAATATGGTCAGACGCCAATATGGAGTCAGTCGTTTGTTACATTTCGGGGCCCACTGGCAAAGTCTAATCAGATTGAAATCTGACCGTATTTTTCTCCATTTGGGTGCCTCCTCTTTCTTTTTAATGAGTTGGCTCTACATCTCTCGCGACATAGGATCCAGCGTGTGTGGCCGTCCTCTGGGGACCACAGGCTGACTGGTCCGATTATCAGAACCGTCAATATTATGACTCTATGCTATACATGCCACGTTAAGAAAACTTAAACTGAATGGATGATTCTGACCATCGCTATCTATGGATGAATTTAAACAATCAAAATTGAATACTTTCATTTTAAATGGCTGTCATTTGACTGCAAAAATATAGGTATTTAAATAGGGATCGTGAAATATTTATTTATGGTAGTAACGAGAATATGGACGGTTCATATTATCAGACCCTCTCAGTATGTGGGACACATGCTGGATCCTAAGTCGCGAAAGTGGCAAAAAGTCTCCTTTCGGATAAGATCCAACAGTAGCAACGCTGTCTCATTGCCCCGCTATAGGGTATAGATAATAACAAGGTCGATTCAGAAGAACCGGAATGCGGTAGAGCCATCTCTCTATGTTACAGGCGATGTTTCAATCGGGAGTGTCCATCAGGTGGGACTCATAACGTAGGGCCTACGTTTTGAAAATCAAGTCTATCTGACAATCTAATGCACTAATTTTCATCATTTTCAGGCATTTAATTTCGATAGTCGATCGTTTTCCTTTGCTAGCATCACTCTGAATTCCTACTTTTAGAAGGTTAGGATCATCAGACCTATGTGTAGTTTGAACCATCTTCCATCCATACTAAGTTCCGCTAGATGGACAGTCCTGATTGATGCATCAACCTGCCATACGTAGTTTGGAGTCATGGATCTACTATATTCAGGTTCCACCAGCTCTGCTGCAAGTCTCCCATTGTATTGGGAATGTCCTAAAGACGGGAGAATCTTTCGAGTTAGATATGCAAGGAAAAAGGTGCTTGGCGTGGTTGGACCCGGTGCGCGTTGGGTGTAATTTGATAAACTGTGGCAACACACGCTTACACGGACAGATGGCATCTATCGAAGATCCCATACGCAAAGAATATTGGGTCCCATTTTGTAAGGAGAGTATCCTAAAAAACAAAGTGATCGGACAAATCTCAATCATTTTACTTCAATTTTTACTACCGCCCCATTCTCTCTATAACAGTCTATTTTATTGCCACCGGATGCCCAAGTTCGTATTTTGATCAAAATCCTCCATATACGGTGGGCCCCACAGTGTTTATTGCCTAGGTTGAAACAAATGCGCGCACCGTAGTTTAGCACAGGTGGTTCGACACGTAATTTCCACGTAAACGACTATCCTAGCTATTTTTATTTCCAGGAAAGAGAAATCCCCGTATTTTGATTTCTTGTCCTGCTCTCTTGGGTAGGAGTGAGGGCTAAACGTATGGCATCACATTCCCTCTCTGGGAACACTTCACGTGTCCTTTGTTTTTCTTTTTCTTTTTCTTTTTTGCAAGCTCATAATCAACTTTTGTACATGGTAGACCAGAAAGCATCAAAAACTGTATACTACAGGAGGGAAATGTCCAATGATCGGAATGAAAATAAAAATAAATAAATGCACGGATGATTCTATTGTGTGAACGTCTTTGAAGGGTAATAAATCCACAGGCTGCATGCTACAGGTGTATTCAGACTATTTCTAAACTTGTTATACTTGCTTACACACCTCATTACAGATACGTCCAAATTTGAAAGAGATGCAAGAAAATTCTCAAGAAAAGAGATACAAAATAAGCTTGAATTCAATTTCATGGCTTCCATATTTTCATCGTGCAATCTTCTCCATATGTCACAACCAAATTCCTGTGAGGGTGATGGGTGATGCCAATCGCATCCTTCTCATGGACCTGCGAAAAAGAAAGCCAACAGCAGAAAGACAGGATGATGACTTTAGCAACTTATCAAACCCTGAATAGAAACCGGTACTAATCATGGGGAACAAAGCTGTTAAATCTGCAACAAAACAAGCTAATGGCACACAGAAGACACGTAGAGAGAGAGAGAGAGGTTAGGTTCAACCATATTTGGAAAAATGATTGAGAAGGGCAAGACTTGTACTTATTTGGATCCATAGTTCTTCCCATGATCCATCCGTATCCAACCAGATTTAGCAGGGTATTGAAAGACCAGGCGACACCAAATTGGTTCTTTGCAGACATGCAGGAATGAGATAATCAGGTTGAAGTTCCACTTCTTTGAAGTGGAAATAAGGGAGGGGGCCTTGAGAAAAGATTAAGAATCTTTCTCTTCTTTTCGTGGAGGATTCGCAAAACACAGTCATTAGTAGAGGATTAGCAAAACACAATCACGCCAGCATCGCTGTACCATGCAGAACCTTGAAGACTTTCAACAACTCAGGGGTGGCAATGGGCTGGGATAGCAAGTCAGGGTTCCTAGCCCCAGCACATTACAGCTCACGCTTGGGTGTGTGATAGAGACCCATGGGTTCAATGTGGGCCAGATTTCAAGGGCTGATTATTAAAAAGGTCAGGCCCAGACCTACATTCTGCAAGTTTTCTAAGCCCCAACACAGATCCAAGAGCAGGCCCATCTATGATGCTGATGTATGGTTCCAGCTTGCAATCAAAGCACCAATTACTAAACAGGCCAGGCCCACACCTGATTAATAATTAGGTTAAGCTTGGCCGTACCATGGCCTCCTACTTAATAGTGGATGAAGTTAGAGCTAACTATAACAGATAGGAGGCATTTCAACTCATTCAACAAGCTAGAAAAGAATCAGTCAAGACTCTTGACAAATACGAAATTATGACCCAATTATTGCAATTTCAAAACCTTATGCACCACAAGTTCGCCAGGACCACCTACCTTGATTACATGCTCAAGAGCACCGGATTGGTGGCTGTAGCAATGCAAATAACTGCATAGTAGTAAATAAACCTGTCAGGATTTGACACGCAAGATGGAAAACTTCTAAAAAAAAAGGGACTACAATTAGCCAGTACTTGTCTTCAGCAATGCAGTAAATCCATTCTCCTTTTGGGGAAATACAAGCTGCAACATAATCTCCACCTTCTCTCCTACCAGTGGAGAAGCTCTTTACGACCTACAACCAGAAGCAATCAGGAAACCATTATAATCAAGCAACCACAAGAGCATTGATCAACCAAATGCAATGCCTCATGACTGATGTGATACAGCAATATATACAGCAATATATATATATATATATATATATATATATATATATATTGAGAACAGAAAATGAGGAGCCAGTGCAATAAACAGTAAAGAAATCAGATACTGATCAAAGGAAAATAGTAAGGAAATCAAACTACATCTATGAGCAAACCACTGGAATATTCAACATTTAAATAGAGCAAAGTCACAAATTATTGCATTTTAACAAACATCGATAAAGTCCAACCAAATGTCACATGAAAAGCAAGTAAAGTTTGACTTGTTCAAGTCCGCTGAGAACACAATTACCTGCCCTTGAAGCGTCATGAGGTATATCGTTGATGATTTGTTACATACTATTATGTGGTCTGTATTTTTCGGGAACAGATGGACAGAATTCACAGATGCATCAGCTCCCTGATAATCCAAAGAGAAAAATGTCTTCAATAAGGTTTCAGGATCAACAAATCTGTCCCAACCACATTGAAATAGAACAGTGGATGGACAAAAAATAGAGGCAGCCAAATGTGAAGAAAGATGTGTTAAAATCTAACAAATACCCTTAAATTTGGTGGTGGTTTAAATGTCTGTAAACAGTCTGTAGTCTTCGTATCCCAGACCTGCACCAAGTAACGAATTTGAGCACAGATGCAAATTGTGTAGGGTAATGCAAGAATACCGTATTAGATATATAGATGACAAGAAAGTTAAAGGAGGTCATAACATAACCAACCTTTACAGTGCAATCACTGGAAGCAGTAATAACACGATTTCCATCATTTGTAAAGATTGCATCATTCACATATGACGTGTGGCCGCGGAACTCTTTCAACATCTTCCCAGACTTGAGGCCATGGATTCTGACATTAATGATCATCAAACACTTAGAGATCAAATAAATTCCTAGCTTAGATATCCTGCTGAATAATAAATGTTGTGAGTCGTATTGATGGCAGATAGAAAAGGAATGATCAAGTCAACTGCTGTAAAACTTCCATATTTTATTATATAAATAATAAACATCCTCTAGGAAAATCAATGAAGAGCAATAGAAAAGAATAAAGGGAAAATGCGATTATGGGAACAAACAATGGCAGATAATAATAAGATATTATTCCAGAACAAGATTGTTAGACTTAGATCTGATAAGGATACTGTCAAATTAGTTGAGTCACACCCAAGAAATTGTACTCTTGACATATCACTGACTTCCATCCCCGTGTGTTCGATGGTGGAGCTTATGATTGGTTGGAATGGTGGCATTTCAGACCAACAAGAGGCAAAGTGATCTGGAAATCTCCCAATCATGATCATGTGAGGCATATGGAAACAGTGCAACAGGAGAATTTTATATTATCGCAATTCCCTTCACATCAAGCGAAGGTCAAAATGAAGTTTATGCGGTGGAGATATGATATCATTGCTAAGGAATTCAAGAGTATGGTTGCATCTAATATGGAGAGAAGTATGAGTCTTTTCTTTCAAAACTACCTGAGTCCTGATGAGCAATGTTTTCAGTATCAGTATTGGCGAATGTATCGTACCTTGGGATATGGAAACATATCGGGTATCTCATGAGAAATATCAGATGTATCGCGTAATGTATTGCTGTTTTTGAGAAACAATGGGGAACATTGGGAAATTGGTTGAATTTTTCAAAGAAACTTCAAGGAATGTTATAAAACAAAAAAATTTAAAAAAAAAGACATCATTACACACTTAGAACTTAAAAGACCAAAAAAAATCAAGACACAAAATAAGTTTTCTTTGTATAGAGTACTAAACTATGCGCCGTTAGATGGAAGTGATGCAACTGCGTTAAAAATCAATTCATATAAAATAATAAATAAAGAAATCAGTAATATGTCTATAATTTGTATCACTTATTAGAATATTCAATGTACTAAATATATCCAACAATATATGGTGCATTTATTATTATTTATATTTTTAAATTATTTTTTATAATGTTTTAAAAAATTGATTAACTTTTAAAAAAATAAACAAGTATGGTCGATGTTCAGATCAGTAATACACACATAAACACAAATATTATGCATACAAAACATCTTATCAATCTAATTATTTTTAATTAATTTTCAACATTTTTAATTAAGAATTCTTTTTTTAAAATATTAAGAAGTTCCTTCAATCTGTAGATCGGCCTCCAAGCACTCTAATGTGATTTTTTTCGAACTCCAATTGCAAGTTAAATGGGTGAAATTGAGAAAATTTTGGATTTCCCCAAGGTCGAAACCTTGATTGAGCATGCAAAATCATGAATTATGAACTTCATTCCCATGATTATTCCAAGGAATTAAGTTTTAAAAAAAAAAATTGTTCAAATCACAAAAACTCACCAATTTGGATCCAATACCAAACACACTTCAATTTTGATTCCAACAGCCAAATCCCCTTTCCTCTCCAAACAATCAAAAAGGAATGGTCTTTTTTTTTTTTAATGATAATGAGTGGTCAAATTTTCCTTAGGAATGTAATTAAAAAATATATATATGGAATTTTTGGCGATTTTTCCAATTTTCTCACAAAGACAACTAACACACTTATGGCATCATCGATACATTATGATACATAGCAATACATTGCGATACATACCGATCAATGTTATCAAATGGCATACATGATCCCATGTGACCCAAGGGGGTGGTGCGCTTATCTGATGGCACAGCCCTGGGCACCATAAACTTTTTTTTTTTTTTTGAAAAATTAAAAAAGAAGGAAAAATGATATATATATATATATATATATATATATATATATATATATATATATATATATATATATATATATATATATATATATATATATATATATAATGTAGAAAGACTACAAGTGTAGGGAATTGTTTTTATAGTTTTATTAGAGTATTGGACCATAACAAATTAACTAACTACTCAAATGAATGCATATATTAAAACATGTGTAAAAAAACAACATATAAATTTTATTGATGTCATTTTAAGAAAAAATGATAGTGTGAGAGAGAGAGAGTTAAGAGAATAGAGAGACTAAGAGAGAGAGAGTAATAGAGTAATAGACTGTGTGGAAGTATGTGTGCATGTGTTAAATAAAAAAGAGAGAGAGAAAGAGTAATAGAGTCATGAAAATAAGGGGGTGAGAGTGACCATCTATAGGCTAAAAGTAAGAGAATGAAGCAAAAAATAAGTCTCAATAGTCAAAAATCTAACCTTCAGGAGGTTATGCCATCACATACTCGCAAAAGCGATAACCACATAAGTATGTCTTATGCAGTCGCATTCTTTGCTGTGCGACCGATAAGCCCCAATGGCACAGTAACTGCATATGCCACCATGGCATATGCGGTCCACTCGTCCCAAATGGCATATGCAATGGCCTAAGCGCTTATGCGATTACATATGACAATACTTACAGCAATACATTATGATACATTGCGATATACCAACTGATACTAGGAAGTTTCCCAACTAAACCCAGTAATATATCGCTGCTGTGCGATACCGTTCATATTGGCCAAAATACTGCAATCATTACTGACAAGAATATTGAACAGCAATTTCCTGTCTGAGTGGTGGAAATTGAATGAAGTTGGAAGATCCCTTTGAACTCTAGCATCTCAAGTACTGGTGTGTTTCACGATTGTAGAGGTATCATTTCTTTGGTGATGGAGGGAATTGAGATTCTAATCCGTTGAAATTATTGGCCGTTAAAGTCAGGTATCTCATCGTTTCAAGATTTTTTGTCTGACTGTTGGTACTGAAAGGGGATTCAAAGACGCTATTGCATGGTTGGCCAGTTGGTGCCAGGCCCCTTGGAAGCAAGCTTTTCTTGTCAATGAAATTGGGAATAGTGTCAATTCCCTACCTACTATCTCACGGGGGCTAGATTCACTTGAACCAATGGCCGTTGCTGCCCCATCCAATCTAGGCTCGACAGATTCCTCTTGTCCGTTGAATGGATGGAGATGTTCCCGATGGCTTCCCAAATGGCCCTTCCTAGAACTACCTCAGACCATTGCCCGATTCTCCTGTCAATGGACAACCAGAGTTGGGGTCCAAAACCGTTTACATTCAACTATTCCTGGATTGCTATCCCTGGGTTTTCTCAACTGATTGAAGAGTGATGACCGTCTTTCCAGCCTGAAGGTTTCGCTGGCCATAAACTGTTATGCAAGCTCAGATTACTGAGGGCGCTCGCCAAGCAGGAATCGGAGTTGAACGATCTTTTCGCTGAGCTCCAACGTATTGATTTGGAGGTGGAAGATTCATTGCTGCCTTCAGATTATCTAGGGAAGCGCATTCAGATAATTCAAAATATAGCAGCCAGGGCATTGGAAGATGAGACTTCGTGGAAACTGAAATCTAGAGCGAAGTGGATTTCTGAAGGAGAAAAGAACACCAAATATTTCTACAAAATAGCCAATATGAGGGCTCGGGCAAAAGCTATTCATTCAATCACTGTCAATGGCATCCAAACTGAGGAAAAATCAGAGATCATCGAGCTAGCCATCAACCACTTCAGTTCTCTCCTCTCTTCAGATGGGTGGGATAGACCGGGCCTCGATCATATTCAATTCAAGTCCCTTGAAGCAGAAGAAGCTAACTCTCTGGAGTCTCCTTTTACTGAGGAAGAAATTAAGTCTGCTATGGATTTTCTTGGAAGGGATAAATCCCCTGGCCCTGATGGGTTCCCCATGGCCTTTTTCCAATCTTTTTGGGAAACAATAAAGTGGGACGTGATGGAGTTCATGGCCGAATTTCATGAAAGAGGGAGGCTCTCGAAAGGGTTGGGAGCTTCTTTCATTGCATTAATCCCAAAGATGGCAGGTGCTAGCTCTTTTTCAAATTACAGACCCATCAGTCTTATTGGAGGCCCTTACAAAATCCTTGTCAAGGTTCTCTCTTCCCGGCTAGCCAAAGTAATGGGGAAGCTCATCTCTATTAACCAAAGCGATTTCATCAGAGGCAGACAAATTGTCGATTGTGCATTAATTGCCAACAAAGTGCTCCATTCCTATCACGTTTCCGGTAAGAAGAGTGTATTCTGTAAGTTAGATATCGAAAAAGCATATGATCATGTGGACTGGGGTTTTCTTCATTATCTTATGGGTCGGATGGGATTTGGTTCTAAATGGAGAAATTGGATCGCAGCCTGCATTGGCTCAGCTCATTTCTCTATTCTCCTCAATGTTACTCCATTCGGCTTCTTCAAGAGTTCTAGGGTGCTCAAGCAGGGTGACCCCCTATCTCCCCTCCTTTTCCTTCTGATTGGGGAGGCTCTTTCTCAGATGTTGTCTAAAGGTCAGGCGGAAAATATCATTAGGCATTCTCATGCTTGGAATGTCAACGCCCATAACCCACATTCAGTTTGCCGATAATATTCTAATCATCTCTGAGGCTAATCAGATGTATATCGACAATCTCAATACAGCTCTTCGATGTTTTGAAGCTGTTTCAGGCATGAGAGTCAATATGGCCAAATCCAAGCTTTATGGAGTAAATTTATCTGAAGAGGAGTTAGCTAGCTACGATATGTCATTGGGGTGTTCTTCAGGTTCTTTTACCTCTTCCTTAGTTGGGCTTCCCCTTCTCATCGGCCCTCCTCCTAAATCGATATGGGACAGGATAGTGGACAAGATTCATAAGGCTCTCGTGAGGTGGAAATGCAGGTACCTCTCGATAGGTGGTCGTATGATGCTTATCAAGGCAGCCCTATCTAGTCTCCCTATATATCTAATGTCTATGTACCGATGCCCCTCGTCTGTGATTGCGGCTATTGACAAATTGAGACATGATTTTCTTTGGTGTGGGACAGACAACCAAAGAAAGTTTCACTTGCTCCATTGGAACGAGGTTTGCAAACATTACAAAGAGAGAGGCACGAACATAAAAAATTTTAAGTTCATGAACCAAGCCTTGTTAGGAAAATGGATTTGGCGTTTGGGGACTGAAGGGGACTCGCTATGGATTTCCATCGTCAAAGGTAAATATGGGCAATCGCCTCGTGGCTGGTGGACCAGCGATACTTCTGTTTACAGAGCCTCTCCTCTATGGAAGGGAATCATTCGAATGAAGGAGGAAATGCTCAAACTCATCTCTTATGATCTCGGAAACGACAAGTCAATTCGCTTTTGGGAAGACCGGTGGATTGGAGAAACTCCCCTTAAATTTCGCTACCCTAATATCTATCGTTTGACTCCAGCTAGGAATGTTTTGGTGGCAGACTGTTACTCTTTTTCTAATGCCAAAGTGGTTTGGAATGTTACATGCCTCAGAAACCTCAACGACTGGGAAATTCCAGAGTATACTGATCTCCTTCATGAGATTTCCATGCCATGCCAGACCCAGCTACTCAGGATACTCTCTCTTGGCCCAGCAACAAGTCCAGCGTTTTTTCGATCCACTCTTTTTACTCTCACCATGTTTCCTCTGGTCCTCCTGCCTCAGCTGCCCCTTTTATATGGAAGTATGCGGTCCCCCCTAAATGCATCTGTTTCAGCTGGCTCGTTAGCAAGAACAGAATTCTGACAATTGATAATCTCAAGAAAAGGGGTATGAACATCGTCAGCATTTGCCTCTGTTGTATGAAAGCAGAGGAAACGGTGGATCATCTCTTGCTTCATTGTACGTTCATCAACTAGATTTGGTCGGAATTTCTATCTCAGTTCAACATTTGCAGGTGTAACCCGATCTCAGCTCACTCACAATTGTTCTCTTGGCATGGGGTTAGAATGAGTAAAGCTAGAAGAAGCATCTGAAGGATGGTGATCCTGGCAATTTGGTGGTCAGTTTGGGAGGAGAGGAATAACAGATGCTTCAACGGCATATCGTCTTCGGTCAAAGATGTCTGGCTTAGGGCTAAAAATCTAATTTTCGAATGGGCAGGCAATGTAAAAGGGCTGTCTCAGGACAATCTTTTGTTTCTTGGTTGTTAGGTTCTCTGCTGCCTCAGCAGGGTCCTTTTCTTTTTTCTTTCATTTTAATATAATCCTTAGTTATCCGTAAATTAAAAAATTTAAAAAAAATTCCCTACCTACTATCTTTAGGAACGTGACAGAGTGGTGATTTCCCTAAAAGATGTTTTAGCCAAAGGGGATGTTAAGATCCATGCTTTAGATTAGATCCAACTATCATTGCCTTGATTGATAATCATTTCTTTTCATTAAAACTTTGTATTATCTAATTCAAAAAAAATAAAATTTAAAAAAATAATTAAAAAAAAAATAACTCTAGCGTGTCACTATTGAGGTTCTATCCTCATAAGACCTCAATTACTCAGTGAAAACTGCAATTTGGAACACCGTACGAAAATGATTGAATGGTTAACTGATTAACACATCCTTTAAACAAGATCTTTTATATTTGTCAACACTAGGGAGTCGAGAATAACTTCTGCACTTTGACTGATATCCTCTTTCTACCAATAAGAAATCAGAAAATACCAAAGGATACTTACATGGACCAATGATGCCTACAAAGAGAAGCACCATCTCAGCGACATATAAAAGTTAGCGAGTTAAAATGAGGGATACTCCAAACCATTGTTCGGAGTATCCCCGATATTATCGATAATATCCATGATATCATTCATATCTCCAGTTCGGTAATACCAATAACACTAGTAGTATCCGAAATTCCGGGCATTGGCGATATATCGCTAAGTATTGCCAATGTACCACCAATATTTTCGACTATGGAATCGCCAACACCAAGTGTCGCTTGTATCACCAATATTTTTCACTATGTAAATTCCAGATGTCGCTTGTATCGCTGAATGTATCAATGATATTTAGATAAAATCACCAATGTATCGAAGTCACCAAAAATTTGTTTACTAAAAAAAAACCATTTCAATTTTTTTTATGGGTACATGGTTGTATGATGAAATGCATGTTTGTATGGATGGATGGATGGATGTGTGTGTGTGTATGCACGCATGCATGGACGGATGGATGGATCATGCATATGTGTTTGTATGTATGTGCATGCATGGATGGATGGATGGATCCACCATTTTCCCCATGTTTCCCAAATGCTTCCCTAAATCAACGATATATGCTTTTAGGCCCTATTAAAGGGAAACTTATTATTTGACTCCTAAATATGCAAATGTACGTCTTTTTTGCTATTATTTTATTCTAAAATATGCAAATATGTGTATTTTAGCATCTCCTAAAGTAACAATGAAACATTCCACTCCCTGAGTCAGCGTTGCATGCTTTTAGACCCCCATTAAAGAGAAACTTATTATGTATGTGTTTATTTGTTTTTCTTTTTTTGCAATTATTTGAGTTGTAAATGTGCAAATATGTGTATTTTAGCATCTCTTGAAGTTTCATTGAGAAATTCCACCATTTCCTCATGTTTCCCCAATGTTTTTCTCAGTCAGTAATATACTTCCAAATATCAGCGATATCGATACATGATTCTGTATCCCCAGCTAGCAATACATGTAATGATACCGATACTACGAACATTGCTCCAAACCTACTGCAGAGTTATCCTTTTCATTGGTCATTATTAAACCTCTGCTTATTGGGTTGCAAATTACATCCATGCATCCAATTTAGGCCAAAATTTTCAACCTAAATAGTGCTCTAACATCAGGAAGGTCATTCCACCCTAAAATAAGCTTTCTTCAAATTGGTATAATCATCAAAGGATAAGATGGAAGTTTCATATACATAGACCTAATAGGATGGAAGTTCCAAATATTTCTCAATAGATAGACAAGTGTCCAGAAAAATAAATAAAACACACACGTACACACACGCACGCACAGAGACGTAGGATCAATCAAAACAATACAACTTTTACAGACAGAAGCAACACACATGAAATGGTTTAAGTTAGACATGTGGCCCAAAAATGAAAGAAAGATGGAGAAGCCCAGAAATTCTGAAATGAGTACAAAAGAAATATGTGAAATTATCATCATAGTCCAAAGTTAGCTAAGAGCAATAGAGAAACATTGGTAGTTATAGATAAAAGAGACGTGAATTTGTTCGGCAGAAAATAGTTAAGAGCAACTGTAATTTCAACACAAAGGCTGACAATTTATTATTATAGGTTCTGAAATGCCCTTGATTTTAAGAAAACCTTGCAGTACTGTCAAAGGATGTACTTAGTAGCTGGCTTCCATCTCGAGAGAATACAATACTAGTGACACCCTGTGAATGCGCACGCTCAAGCCGCCGCAAGCACTGTCCTGTCCTTAAGCGCCAAACCTGAAAAGTTATCTAGATATTATCATCCCAACATGTACCGATGTATAAGCAGTAAAACCAACCCATCGAATTCATAAGTGATACATCCATGACCATGTAAGATCTCAATCAAAGGATGCATCCACATCCAAACCCAAGTGGATCGAGAAAGAAGTTCCCTGTAAGCCATTTAACTTAAGAAAAGACTTTGTAAATTACCTACTCACCTTAATCTTTCCATCCTGTGATCCAGATGCAAGCATCTCTGAATCTCTACTAAAATCGACACAGAGGACAGCATCATCATGCATCATAAAAGCATCCTGCAAAGTTCCTGGTGTGTAAGTCCACACAACAAGTTTGAATCCCACGAACCTAAAACAAACAAGATGAGAAGCTAGCCAAGACCACTATTTTTTAATTGGAACAAGCGAGTGTTTGGAACAAGACACTGCAAATCGCACTGAGTACCAAAATATCTGCAAACATCCCACTGAGTACCAAAATATCTGCAAAAAAGATTGCTAAAGAGAGTATAGGTATTAACAATAGTTGCTTAAGTATTTAATCGGCTTCGACTAGAATCAATGGTACCACCATATTTCCAAATATGCAGTCTTTGGTGAACAGCTTATAGCCAGATTTCTATAATTGGACCTCACAAAAACAACAAGCATTGATCTGCAGCTGATTACTATGCATAGAAATGTCAACCAATACAAAGCTAGAATCATCACCATCATCTAAGCCTTGTCCCAACTAATTGGGGCTGGCTACATGGACCCTATTCCGCCGTGCCACTCTATCAAGGTCCATATCCTTAGTTAAACCACACTTCATCAAATCTTTTCTTACTACCTCCACCTATGTCCTTTCAGGCCTTCCCCTTGCCCTTTGTTAACAATTTGATCAATAGACCTCGACATGACCCAAACTTATCCAAACAATTTGAAAAGGCAATTCCACAACCTATTTCCAAACAAACAATGAATAAAAAGGTGTTCCAATGTTTCCTCATCATGATAATGCATTCCACAAACATTAGGAAGAATCATCTCTCTTGTGAAGGTTGTCCACTGTTAGCACCTTATAACATCCCACAAGCCAAGCTAAAACCACTACCTTTGGAGGAGCACCATACCGCCACGCATATGCTGATTGACTAACCCCTTCTCTTCTATCATTGCAACTAAGATTATTGAATAGGTATTTCACCAAGAATATACCAGGTTTTTCTTTTAACCATACCAACGAGTCCCCTTCTTATAACACATAACACAGCTTGGAAAGCAGAACTAACAAATTAACCATTTCCTGAAATTCTTCATCATCTAAATTCCCCCTACAAGGCCAGATCCCAAAGAATTTCCTCGCCTTGCATACTAAAATACCTTTCAACTAATAAATTATCCTCTAAAGAAATCATCGCCAAACGAGGGAAAAGCACACTCAAATTTTACTCTCTCACCAAGGTGTCCCGTATCGGTATTGGTTGGCGTAACGGTGCCCTCCGAAACCGATACGGATACGAGGGCGTAATGGCGATACGGGGGCGTAACGGCGCAAATTATTTTTTTTTTTTGCCAAAAAAATATGGATTAAATCCGGAATATTCTAAGCATTACAAATATGCATTCATTTGTAAATTGGAACATGTTTATGGTGGTGTAACGGTCCACTCTTTGGTGAGAAGTTGTATCGGACTGTCTAATTAATTTTTAACCAGGTAACTTAAATTTGACTACAAAATTCATATAATTAATTTTCTAAATATGTAATTTATATACTTAACAACTTGATATCATTTCTCTCAATAGTTCTTTAAAAAAATGAAATTAAATTTAGGTAGATAGCGTTGTGAATTTGGAGCCGACTTGGAGGACCAATCTATGCTCTAAATCAGCCTCAAATTCATGCCATTTATTGTCATATTCCACTTATAAATTGGTGGACATTTATTGGATAGTGAATCATAAAAAAAAAAAAAAAAAATCAAAAGGCCCTATTTTAAAAAATAAAAGTCCACATATTACCAATTAAAACTATTCAAACAATTTGATTTTGGCATTGTGAGTTAGCAATTACAGTCCATAATTTAATTGCTAAATTTTAAGTTAATATGTCTCCTGTACAAATTTTTAAGGCTTGAATTAGGCGGGACTCGGATTGTGAAGTGCAGCACACGTGTCAAAGTTTTTTGGGCCCCACCCGTGATGAATGTGTTATATCCACACCGTCCATCCATTTTGCCAAATAATTTTAGGACATGAGCCCAATAATGAGACACATCCAAAGCTCAGGTGGACTGCACCATAAGAAACAATAATAATTAAACGTTCAACTTTAAAATTTTATCGATGGCTAGAAAAGTTTTAGATCAACTGACATGTGTGTTTTCCCTTCATCCACGTCAGTGTGACCCAATTAATAGGTTAGATTGAAAATAAATATTATAATGGGCCTTAAGAAATTTTTAATGGTGAGCATTCTATAACCACTATTTCCTATGGTGTGGTCCACCTGAGATTTGGATATTACTAATTTTTTGGATCCTGACCTAAAATGACATGGCAAAATGGATGGATGACATGGATAAAATATATACATCATGGTGGGGCCCACTTGAGTCTGATCAAATTGGATGGAAAATAAACGTTACCGTGCGCCCTACGAATTGTTTAACCGTGAAAATCATTATCTCCGCTGTTATTTTTGGTGTGGTTTAGATGATCTCTGGATATAATTCATTTTTTGGGTGGTGCTCTAAAATGATCTCTGAAATAGATGAACGGTGTAGATGTAATAAATACATCACTATGGGGGCAATATAACTTTGATCTCCTTTGAACCGTTCGTACAACTCGGAACTCAAGGAGTGTCAGCGCTCGTCTTAGCGTGACACATACCTACAGCGACTATTGCTGCAAATAAAAAATTAAAAAAGAGGGAGAGGGAAACCGAAAAGAAAAAAGAGGGAAAGAAGAGAAGAAAAAAGAGGGAAAGAGGGAGAGAGAGAGAGAGAGAGAGAGAGAGAGAGAGAGAAGAAGAGGAAGAAGGCTGCGAAGAAGAAGAAGAGGAGGAAGAAGGCCGCAGCCACAGCTGCCCGAGAAGAAGAAGAAGAAGAAGAAGAAGAAAGAGAAGAAGAAAGAGAAGAAGAAGAAGAAAAGAAAGGGAAAAAGGTAAGGTTTTTTTTTTTGTTTTTTGTTTTTTTTTTCTTTCAAGACCCGTAACAGCTGTTACGGGTCCGTAACGGCCATTACGGTCACAAAATTTCATAACAGCCGTTTCGACCCCATATCGTGTAACGGGTCCCACCGTTACCGTTACGTATCAGCCGTTACAGTCGATACGTAACCGATTTGGGATACCATGTCTCCCACCCATATAACCTCCCAAAACCTAAATCTTCTTACCATTACCCAAGGAAAAACCTATCCCTTCCTATATTTTATTTTTTAACATCGCAACCAACTTCCAGAGAGACGAACCCTATACAACAATGAGGACCAAGTCCACCTACTCCATTCTTCCACCCCATATTTCCTATCAACCACCACCACTCTCCATAGACTATGAAACTATCCTCTTCCACCCCCAAATCTCCAAACCCATTTGCCTAACAATGTGAGATTCAGTACCTCCAATTTCCTAAGACCGGCTCCACCCCATTTTCTCATTCTATGCCCAAGTCATACTATGAACATTGTTACATACGAGGTGAAAGCGTGCAATGGATGCGGAAATGGTTACTCATTATCAAAATAGGACATGGGAACTCAACAATCTACCAATCAATAAGCATGTTATTGGTTGTTTGTAGGTGTAATGTGTACACCATCAATTTTCACACTGATGGTACAGTAGAACGTTTGAAGGCTCACTTCGTTGCAAAGGGATATACTCGGGACCATTTGTGTTGATTATACTGAAACCTTCTCTCATATTGCCAAGTTGAACTCTATTCATGTTATCCTCTCCATCCATGGTCATTAATCATGGTTAGCCTCTCTTCCAACTAAACATCAAACATTACCTCTTCATGGTGATCTCGCAGAGGAGGTCTTATATGAAACAACCACCTAAGTTTATTGCTCTAAGGGCATCAGGCAAGGTGTGTAAACTTAACAAGATGATTTATGGGCTAAAGTAATCACCAAATAAATGGTTTGACAAATTTGGTAAAGTTGCATTAAACTATGGTTTTTTTCAAATTTATGTTGATCATTCCGTCTTTGTCTGAAAAGGCACCTCAGGCCTTATTGTGGTAGTGGTGTATGTTAATAATATTGTTGTTACAGGAAGTAACAATAAGGGAATTAAGGAGCTTAAGGAGTATCTTCATATGAATTTGCTCACCAAAAAAAAAAAAAAATTTCTTAATCATCTTCGATACTTTCTTGGTATAGAAGTTTCCAGATCCAAATAAGGAATTAATCTATCTCAATGGAACTATGTTCTGGATCTACTCGCAGAAACAGGTGTTCTTGGTACTAAGCCAGTTAATACACCAATGAAGCCGAATCACAAACTAGTTGGTGATCAAGGTGATATACTTAAAAACCCAGGGAGGTAAAAGATTGATTGGGAAACTCATCTATTTAACCATCACTTGACTAGCCATATTTTATGTTGTGAGTTTGGTGAACAAGTTTATGAGCTCTCCAAGTGTACCTCACATAGATATCTTAAAGAAGCATCAGGACAGAATTCTATATAGATAAATCAATCATCTTCAAATCATAGGGTACTCTAATATAAATAGGGCATGTTCTTTAACAGATAGATGGTCTTATAGTTGTCTTACTGAATCTCCGCTTTGGTTTAATTTATATGCAGCAATCACACAAAACTCCACGGGTGCATCTACACTTCATCCACCCAGCTCTAATTCTAAAAGCAATATCCTTCTCAATCCTTCCATTGTCATGAATGATCAACCCAAGATATTGACAACAGTCATTTTGGGGTACTTCTTGGTTAGGAATCTTAATTATTTCCTCGTTTCCACTCCTATATTTGCTAAAGTTGCATTCCATATACTCTGTTTTAGTCCGATTTATTTTAAAACTTTTATGTTCTAAAGCATCCCTCCATAGTTCTAACTTTACAGTTCCCCATCTCACCAATCAAAACTATGTTATTCACAAACAACATACACGACAGCATTTATTCCTGTGAATGCTTCTTTAACTCATTCATGACTAATGCAAAATGATAATGGCTCAATGTTAATTCTTGATGTGAGCCTATAGTAATTGGAAACTCGCTTGTCTCTAATAGTGGTCATCACATTTGTTATTGCTTCCTCGTACATATCCTTAATCATGTCATACATCCTCTAGTGATTCCTTTCTTTCCCAACACCCACCAGATTATCTCTTTAGGGATCCTATCGTATGCTTTTTCTAATCAATAAAGAATAAAGACTATAGAGATCCTTCCTCCCCTCCAACTTTCCTCATATTTATCCATCAATTGTCATAAGAAAATAGCCTCAATGTTTGCCCTTCCTGGCATAAATCCAAATTGATTTCATCATACTTTTGTATCATGCCTTAATTCTTTGCTCAATCACTCTCTCCTAAAGTTTCATAGTATGACTCATAAGTTCAATCCCATAACAGTTAGCGGCTCAATTTATCTCCTTTATTCTTTAAATGGGAACCACAGTACCTTTCCTCCATTCATCTAGCATTTTCTTCAATCTGATAATCTTATTGAATAACTTTGTTAACCAAAATAAACCAATAGCTCTCATGCACTTTCACAGGTCATTTCATGTCTACATCTTTCTCAAAACTTCTTTCACCTTTTTGTGCTTTTTTTTTTTTTCGAAGATTAAAGCTTCTTTCACTTCAAATATCATAATCCTACGAAAGGATCTAGTTTCCAGCCTCATTTGAATTTATGATTCCTTCTATTCCTAAGCTCTTAGAGTGATAATCATTTAACAAGTTTTGGAGGTGGCTTCTCCACCTTTCACTGAACTCATTGGGTCCTTTAACCAATAGCATCTGACCAACACTCTTAGTGAACCTAACATGATCTAGTTCCCTGCCCTTTCTCCCCCTAATCTTTGCAGTTCAAAAACATTTTCTCACCTTCTCTTGAATTTAATTAAGGTAGAATATGGTGAGAAAAGCAAACAATTTCTTATTAACATGGCAAAAGGTAAAGAAAATATACTCAAAGGGGCCAGGAAAATGTTTTAGAACAGAAACATACATGAAAGATTCATAAACAGTTAATCCGATAGTGATTGAAAGCTTTCAATATACTAGATAGAACAACTTGGGTGAGGTGCATGACCATAATGATTAAGGTCCAGTGCTCAAGAAACAAAACTGACAACGGCTCAAATACACTATCAGCAAAATTAGTATGATTAACAGATAGTACTTCAAAGCATTATTACAAAAACCAATCAGTATCACAATCCTCTAGAATGATACATGAATCCTCGAACTGCACCTCTCCTGCTTTCAATTCCAGGTGCTTCGGAACACACACACACACACACACACACAAAAAAAAACCTTATTTTTCTCCCTCTGATTTTCATTCAGTGAAATTGTCATCTGCCAAGAAGAATATTTGAATTCATCACCTTCCATGCAGACAATGCCATCTCTTTGCTGGCATCTTAAACATGCACCTTCAAAGTGTGACAAACTTTTTTAAACCCATCCCTTTTTTTTAAGGAAAAACAAGCATTTTCTCATAATTGACATAAAAAAGGGTTAAAAAAGCCACTCGAAGGACCAGTAAAAGGTTTTGGAACAACCAAAAATACATGAATCCACTTCTGACTAACAAACTTTTGGATGTCCTACAATAATTAAAAGGTTTCAAGAGACTAGATAGAATGACTTATGGGGCCCAAGACCATGACCAAGAAGCATAACGCCAACAAGGCTGACAATGAAAATCCAGCTACTCAAGAAACACACCCAGCACAAAGACTCAAATAACTTTATCATTGATACATTCATGTCTGGCAGTCTATCATGGTACGTCCGTATGACTGACAGGTAGTACTTCAAGGCATTAGTATCAAATCTAATCGTTGTCACTAGTACTCTATGAAGATACATGAATACTCTAAATGCACCACTCCCGCTTGCAATTCTAGGTGCTTCTAGAAACAAAACAGCTTATTTTCTATTTCTCATTTTTCACTCAGATCTCTGTCCTCCAAGAAGACGTCACATTTGATGCCACAACTCTGTTGGCATCAAGGATTGCATGGAAACATTAAACAGTGTGACAAAAAACATAATTTAACCCAAACCATATGGTTGCACAGATATTCCTTGATTTGCCAATTCAACAACAATTCAGTTCTCTATAAGCAATAGAAGCCATGGAGATATTAGGAGACGGTTCTTCTAAGAACATACATATTATTGAATGCTTATCCAGAAAAAATATGGGCATATCACTACTGTTCGAAATAGCTACAAATACCTTACAAGGAGAAACCAGAATAGCAGCAACCATTCCTACAATATTCTACCAACAATAAATCCACATGTTGCATGACTTCTATCCACAACAATCTCATCATTTCACAAAATACTGTGCACTTGTTCTGCAAATAATGGTCTAAGCATCACAAGCCCATGCACATAATCCTTTAGAAAAGTTTTAGGAGATTCATGTTAGTGGAAGTTCTAGTTTTATAAAGATAGGTGTAATGTTTTATGGAGACGAGCCCCTACAATGAAAATTGGTAAAGAAATAACAGGTAGATGTAAAACCAACTAGGATATGACAAGCTTAAAAGAACTCACGTCAGCCTGGTACTGAAGATCCTTCTTGAGCTTCCCACTTATGTAGTCCCAAACCTAGCATTGCTCCAAAGTAAGAGAGCATGCAATGAACCCAATACAACCGCAAGAATAATAAGCATATTTTCAGTCAACTGTACCTCAATAAATCCATCAACTGAGCACGAAACGAGGTACTGACCATCCGGTGAGAAACGAGCACATTCTGGGTGGCTCTTTTTTCCAAACTGCAAAGAGCCATGTCAAACGAAACATGTGAAGAAGATAAATTTTCCAAAGGCTGAAGTATGCTTAAGCATGCTCATTGTATATATGAAATATTTATTTTGACATTCTTTAGAAAAGATCATCCAAAGCACCGCATAGCAAGATCATTTTTAATCGATAAAAAATGTATTAAAATGCAAAGCCCAAAAAAGGCAAAGTGCATAGCCCCCCCCCCCCCCCCCCCACAAAAGCTTAGATTACCAAATTCCAACAGTAACCATGCCATTCCATGCCAAATTCCTCTACCCACGAACTCCTCAAGGACAAGAGCCAAAGAAGAAACTCCGCACACTCTTTCAGTCACCTGGCTCAAATTTTCACATTTACAGTTCTGTTATTTCTTTCCTTCCAAATGGACCAGATCATTGTTCAAAGGCATAAATTCCACAACTGCAATTAGTGAAGTGAAATTGTAAGGGCACATGGATCCCATGTTCCCAGGCCTTAAAATCAAGCATTAGACGGGGATGATCATCGTCATCTGAGCCTTCATCAATTTGGGGTCAGCTTTTAAACAGTAGATGGGCAATAGTTTTATGATTGGCTGCCCACTGGACATCAAGCTTCCTCTTTTACCTAGACTCTGGAAGGGGCCACTAGGGCCGCCAATAGATCAGGTTCGGGTTGGTTACAGTGTTTGAGTTGTCGGTATCGCTACAAGTTTCGCTGGACAGAGATAAAGATATAATATCGTTATCGCCGATAATCGGAAATGCAGGAAAAAAGGGGAAAACATGAAGAAAATGGTGGAATTTTTCAGTGAAACTTCAGGACATGCATGAAGACACATATTTACATATTCATGAATGAAAATATTGCAAAAAAATGCATTACATAAAAAGTTTTCATTTAATGGGACACAAAAAGCATGCGATGCCATAAAAAATCACTTTAATAGCAACCAAAATGAGTTTATATATTACAAATGCAGCTGGCATACAGTAATTAAGACATGTAAAAGTGAATGAACTCAAAGATGCTAAATCAATGATGGATTGGATTATCCAATTAGTGTGGTTTTTGCATGATAGAGATGTACGTCACAAATCCACTCTTACCATCTATTTTAAAAGGCCACAATAGGACAATGTTCTAAAAGTTAAGCAGATCCAAAAATCTGGTGGTGGGCCATACAAGTGTTTTTAATGGTGGGCATTTAATCACCACTGTTTCCCTTAGTGTGGTCCACCTGAGATGCAAATCTGTCTCATTTTGGACTCATGCCTTAAAATTATCTATCAAAATAAATGGACGACATTGATAAAATATTTATCATTATGATGCCCCTACAGAACATCGACCCATCAATCCAAAGATAAAAACAAGTGACACATGAGTACCGTCTAAATCAGTATACTTATTGTATTGAGTCAACTGTGTGGGGCCCATTGTGATTTATGTATTTTATCCACCCCATCCATCCATTTTACAAGATAATTTTAAGGCTTTATCCCAAAGATGAAGCATATCCATGGGTTGGATGACATGATATTTGTTCTTTTCCATTCATAAAGGTTCACGTGGCCTTATCAATGGGTTGGATGACAAATAAACATTACAAAAACATTAACATGGGCTTGAAGAAGTTTTTAATGGTGGAGGTTTAACCACCACTCTTTCTTAAAATATGGCCCAGCTTAGATTTCTATCTGCTTCATTTTTGGGCTAGCGTCGTATAATGATATGGAAAAACCTATGGCCGGCATGGATAAAAAATAAATACATCAAGGTGGGCCCTGCCGTGAGAGTCGCACCATCGTTTGTAAAGCATAGTTGCACCGAGTTCACGAGAGCTTTCCACTTGGCTCGTGTACCAGGTAGATGGGTGCATTGACGTTATCAAGTTTTGTAGGTCCCATCATGAGGTATGTGTTATATCCAAACCATCCATTTATTTTATGAGCTCGTATTAAGGCTTCATCCGAAAAATAAGACAGATATAAAGATCAAGTGGACCACACCGCAAAAAGTAGAGGGGGATTGAACGTATACCATTGAAACCCTTTGGGGGGTCACAAAAGTTTTGGATCAATATTATATTTGTTTTTCCTCTTAATCCAGGTATTTTTGACCTTATGAACAGATTGGATTGAAAATAAACTTTACGGTGGGCCCTACGAATGTTTTAACGGTGAAAATCATTACCCACTACTATATCTGGTGTGGCCCATTTGAGCTTTGGATATGATTTATTTTTTAACTCTGCTCTAAAATCATCTTGAAAAATGGATGAACGGTATGGATGTAATAAATACATCATTTTGGGGCCCATTTAAATTTGATCTCCTTTGAACCGTTCGTACAACTCGGAGCTGGAGGAGCGTCAGCGCTCTTCATCGCATGACACGTACCACGCTGGTGTATACACCAGTCAATCTCTTCCCTTTCGTCTCATCTTCTCCGAAAAAACCTCAATGGTTTTTTCCGCATAGAAAAAAATCCCAAATATCTTTCCCAAAACTTCTCTGCTTTTCAAATCCCCTTCAACCTCGCCGAAAATCCCAAATATCTTTCCCGAAACTTCTCTTTTTTTCAAATCCCAACCCAAATCCCCTTCAACCTCTCCGAAATTGGGTTTTTTTGAAATCTATTCTTTTCAAAGAAAAAAAAAGGGTGATTGGCCCACCAAATCCATCCGAAAGCCACTCCCGCAGGCAGATTTGAGAAAAAAATGGTAAGAGATTTTTTTTTTTCTGTATCTATTTTGTTTTTTTGAAATAATATTGATAACTATTTTTTTCCGATGAAGTCAAAAATATTGTCAATATTTCGTCGACATTAGGAAGAGAAACAAATTTTTGGTGTTTCGGTATCGCCGGTCCAGCGACACCGATAATATCGGCGATATTATCGATTTTTCGTCGACAATGGAAACACTGGTTGGATACTGGTGTACCCATATCCTAACACAAGTAAGGGGTATCGGATTCAGGCCCTACTAGGTATGGATCCTGAATCAATTCTTCTTCGAGAGAGTGAAAAATTCATTAAAAGAAAATAAGGAATATTAAGGAATAGGGAACAAATTCCCCATGCAAAGAGAACAACAGCTAACTCCCTCTTTAGATAGGGTGTCGGCAACATCATTTGCCCCTCAACTGACATGGACAAATGAAATGTTTATCCTACACTGTGATGACCACTAATTCCCCAAACTTTTGATACAACCAAACAAATGTCAGCACTATCACACAATTGAACATGCAAGCACTGTCAGTTTATGCTTGTTCCCCAATTTTTTCCGTCTTTTAAAACATTGCACAGCAGCAGCATGAATCCAAGCAACAATTCTCACATTAGTCAACAGAACTATTGCATTCTATGGCAAAATAGGAGCATGCAGTTGCACCATTTCACATTCTTGGAGAAAATGCTAAAAGGCGTAAAAGGAGACGAATATTACTAGTATGTTACCTTGATAGTGTGCCCAAGAGTGGTCGGGTACATTTCATCTTCATCTTGCTTCATTGCAGCTGTTCCTCGAAAGAGGTCAAACTGTGTGCCTGGGGGCAGCAATCCTGGAAAAACCCAAAATTGAGATGCGTCAGAAAAATGGATGAATTCACATTAATCATTCAAACATCGTGAAATGCTAGTCCAAAGAGTGATCAAGGAATTGTAACCTTGGTGCTGCTGCCACTTCAGAGCCTGACCAATCAGAGCCATTAAACGTGATGGTGGCACCACTGTAACTTCAGCGGCCAGAGCTGGAACATTCCAAGGAGAAAGTTTTGGTGACAATGCAAATAACTGGAAGACGTCACATAAGGAAATGACATATATGAATGTTACCAATATGCCTACTTGATGATAAATCCAGCAGATGTAACAAATAAATCAACCTTGAGGTTCAACACCCATATAAACTCACAAATGTAAAATTACAATTATCGACATACGCAGATAAAAAATTCAGATTAATGATCAAATAAGCAGATATTAATTTTTTTTAAAAATGTTTTGTATTGAAATTGGATTCCAGATTTTCTGTTTCACCATCTAGGTCAGCGTAACCAGCTTATCCAGCATTTTTGAAAACAAGAAGAGACTTGTATTCCGAAAAGAGAAAAACAACTCAAGCAGGGAACTCTAAATTTTTATGACTTTAGCCTCAGGCCTTAACATCTTAAGACTGGTTGCATACAGTTCATTTACAATCATCCATTTGATTACTCATTATATAAAAATGTAGCACTACTGGGAAGATTGAGCCTTGGGTCAGCAAAGGACACAAAACACAGAAACAACTGATTTCCCTCATTAGGGAACAACACCCGGAGCAACAACAGCAACAGCTTGGAAGATATACTTCACATAACAATCTGAAAGTTATGTAGGTAAAGAGTTTTAGCCATAACCATCTGAAAGATAAATAGAAAAAAGGTTCTAGCAATAACCATCTGGCAAGTGGCAACTGACATCATCTATTGCCAGTATTCTAAATAAAGAAACAATGCTCCGCAAAAGAAAAGAATACAGCCATGGAGAGAAGTTGCAACAAAACAAGAATCAACATTTTTAAAGATGAAATGTCAAAGATAATATTTCATTGCTGAGTAATCAATACCACAGATGATGATTGCAGAGAGAAAAATTGAGAACATAGTGAAATAGAGAAATGAACCTTGAGCAATCTGTGCACGTCGCTTCTCCTTGGATGCTTCTTGATACGCCTGTCATGCGGCTTGCAAGCGTTAACAAAGCCTTACAAACATTATTAGCAATATGTAGTACTACACATCTTGAGTGACTCTTATCAATTTCTGCAAGCACGCAAGGTAGAGCACATTGAACAGTAATGAAACCTCATTTCTCCTGTACAAAACTCAGGGAAAATACTACATTATATCACGGAGATCTTGGTGGCAAAAATTATACCAGAAAACACTTCAATATAGAATTACATAGCATGATATATTAACTATAATGGTAGGTTTGAAATAGACATTGTGAAATGAAAATTAAAGCATCAGGCACTAGCAAGTTTAAAAGAACATCACAAGCCCATGCTTTCCTTGATAAAGATCAGGCATTTGGACCCAAAAGCAACCAAAATAGGCTTTCATGTTCAAAATATATATATTTAAGGGGCTGCTTGGTGCCATATTCCCCTATCATCACAATAGCCACATCTACCGCAGTTTCTCCAAATCACATATTGGAGTTACTGCAGTATTTCACAGGAAGTAACACCAACCCTGCAACATATTACAATTTGGCCTCAACCTACATGTTCTTTCGTTGTGGCACATAGGGGGTGGGGCAATACCACAGTATTCCACTTATGCCCCAAACAGCTCCTAAAGTAAACATCCAATAAGAAAAGCACAGAAGAAGCAAAAGAAAGTTTTTTTTCTTAGAGAGAGAGAGAGAGAGAGATGAGAAGCAAAATAGAGTTGGAAAACAAACACAAAAATGTGTACATGAAGAGCTAAATAATACATGATACATGTCTAGTCAAGACCAACGGGCAGAATCCTTCAAAAATGAAAATTGAAAACCAACAAGCAAACCTCGTGCGGGTCAAAGTACGTTCGAACTAGGAGATGTTCAAGACGCAAATATCTCTCAGGCTGCTCCTGTTTCATGACGCCCATTGCCTGAGTCTGTCTTAAAATAGAACGTGCAGTATCCAATTCTCGAAGCTCGATCATTTCTAAAACTATCTGTAAAACAGAAATTGAATACGAAAAATGCTTATAAACACATGCTACTTTGAATAAACGTGCTAGAAGAAGCCCTCCTAAACAAAATATTTATGAAACAGATGCCACGGATTGAAGATGAATGATGAAATCAAAGTAGAAAATAAGCAAAAAAGTAGTAGTCACGAAAATTATTCTTGAGAATCTTCCACGGGTTAATTCCTTTCTATATTTATAAATTTGTTAGTTTTCCCAGAGAGAGAAAAAAAAAAGTGGGAAGTTCAGCATAATGAAAAGGTTAGCATGCTTGTTATCTCATTGAATTCAAGGAATTCAAGGAGGCGATAACAGCTTGCTTCAAGCCCTTGATTGAACAAGAAAAGCACTATGGACTTCAATCCATTGTCTCCGGAGTTCCTAAGAATGACGTGTTTGAAGCAAGTGTAGCGACTGAAGAGGAATCCACTATTGGCTTGCTTGATGAATGCATGATCAACAACTTGATCAAAAGAAACACCAATGAAAATGGATGATCAACCATCAAATGAGACAGTCGAGAAGAGTGTAGGATTAACAAGTATGGATGATTTGATAATCGAAGAAATAGATAATTTCATGATCACCATGGTGCCATCTCAATGTCAATCAAGGCCCACAAATCAAAAGCCGACCATGGTGAAAGGACCACAATCGGCATCTAGAACATGTAGGACCACCAAGATACCAAAAAAAAAAAGGCAACGTATTTTGACATCATATTATGCACAAGCTGCCAGTCAGGCATATAGATGTCCACCATCAATTGTCAGCAAAATCGAAGAAGACGTGCTACAAACGAAGGTCTTTCTTTGTAGGAAATTATGACCACCAATATAAACTTGAGGATGAGTTTCTTCAAAGCTAGGTAGAATTGATGCAACCAAATGGCAACCCAAGCAAATTGATCAAGATTTGAAGAATCCGCCCATATCCCACAAGTGTGCACAAGAAAAGGCCCACTTTCCTTTTTTAGCTTATCTCTAATTTCTTTTTCTTTCATATCTCTATGTTAGGAAATAAGTAATCTTAGATTTCTCTTGTTCAAGGACTTTCTTATTTTATAGATTCTATGTTAGGAAATAAGCATTGTTAGATTTTCTTGTTTAAAGATTTTTCCTGTTTTCGAGATCTTGGCTAGCTAGGAATCCTAATTTTAGATTCCACAGATTATGTTGAAGATTGTAAGCACTCATTATAAATAAAGCTCTTAGGCCTATGGAATAAGACAGTTGAATGGTTTTCTTTTTGAGTAAATTCTCTTGTTTCTCTACAATAGTTGTTGAAGGAGCAAGTGGTCTCTAGTATAAGACTAGAGGATTGTTGAGCTTGCTCACAATCATTGCATTCCTTTCTTTTGTGATTTAAATTTCCATCTGGTACATTGAATCTCATCGCAATTAGTTTCTTCCATGATCTAGTTGCATTACACATCATAATAAAAAGTGGAGTTTGTACTCTCAACAGAGACCATTCTCAGTTTCTCACCATTTACAGTATTGGGTATTTTGATCAGTTTCTTAAATCCAATGTGGTTGCAATAAATTTGCTAGTAGGTTAGTAACTTAGCTCGAGATAAATCAGCAAGTGCTTTCAAACAATGCCTTAAAACCCAGACCGAAACCCAGACCATTTTTTTGCGGGCAGTCTGGTTCGGCCACCAGTCCAAGTAGTCAGACCTGTTGTGGCCCATTTTGGACTCGAAATCTGCTTCATCTCATAAAATTAAACAAAAGAAAAGAAAAAACAAAAATAATAAAAATAATAAATAAATAAATAAATAAGCACAGAATCAATTAATCTGCTGTTAGCCTAGTGGTTAGAGTGTTTATTTTCAAGTAGTGGGTTCAAAAATCCTTAACTGATGTCGTTGTTTATATATATATATATATATATAGGGAAATCATACTATGAGGTCAGCCTCATAGGAACTTCCCATGAGGTTGAGCTGTGTGGGCCCCACAATGATGTGTGTCAAACATCTACCCATCAACCAGATGCACCATTCCATGGTGGGCCACAGGCTAAAAAATCAAGTCAATCCATGACTTGGGTGGGCCACACCACATACAACAGTTAAGAGGGGTTACCCTCCCATTAAAACATTCATAATCATTTCTTGGGCCCATTGAGATGTGATTCACAAATCCAGCTCATCCATTGTGTGTGTTCCACTTGGATAAGGGGCAGACCAAGTTTCAGCCACATCCAAAACTCAGGTGGGCCCCACCAAGTGCTTTTATATATTTTAGGCATGTCTTCACATGGTTTTAGACGGTATGGCCCACCTGAAGTCCATACATGCTGATTTTTGGGATATCCTATAACCTAAAGGGGACCTGTCAAATGCACGGTTTTGATTTTGGACACGCGTCACGGTGGGGCCCACACAGCTCGACCTCATGGGAAGTTCCCACGAGGTCGACCTTATAGTACCATTTCACATATATATATATAATCCACTTAACTCTCCAGGTTTTAAGGTGACCCAACCAGTTTCGGTGATCAATTCCATTCCAAACCAGTCCAACCAAACACTGCTTCAAATAGATAAGAAGAATAACCAAAAGAAACTAGGGTAATAATGTAAGTACCTGCTCATACAAGTCCTCCAACTTCTTCCTAGGTAGCTTAAGTTGTGCCACTTGAGGCAATATAACATCCCATCTTCCACTATTGATATCTGCAACAAATGTTTCAAGGCTATCCACAGTATTCAAAGATACCTGACACTCGCTTTGCAATATCTGGAATGTTTGGTGCAAAGAATTTTCTTTGCAAAACTGGAGCACAATCTTAATGACACTGCAAGAAAGAAAAGAAGGTATTAAATCCACTTTTCTTACCTTCCCAAAGTTTAAACACATTTATGGAAGATAAAAACCTAAGATCAACATTGCAATATATTAAGAATTTGAGGTAATATGATGACACATCCAACATTTTCTTTATATTTAAGACAGAAGTAAACATTGAGCAAACAATGATATAAGGGTTCTAATGAACCATAAAATAATTCATCATAGATATCATAGCCATACAGAATTGCCCTGGCATAATGCAATTCAAATCAACAAAATAACTGCCCCTCTCAGTGAATATCTAAATCCCCAAGCACCAGAGCTTACAACTTGGTATGCCTCCAGAAGTACCTTAAGAACCAAGGGTAGGCAGGATGCTTTCCTGCCAAATTAATACTTGAAACAAATGAACTTGTCATTCCAAGGTGGAAAATTGGCAATCACCCATTTGTGTCACACCAATACTCTGTAACCTCAAAACAAAGTAACCCTGGCCCATCTACATATTCAATCAAATGCCAATTTGGGATACACGTAAGGACTACCTCAAGTACCTTCAATGGTTGATAACTTAGAAGTTCGAACATATGAACGAACAATTATTCACAATTAGTCAGGAAGGAGAATGGTGGTGCAAAGACAATGGTGCATATTGTCAGCAAAAACACACTAGCGTCACTCGCATAGGTATAGTGGGTGGGTTAGCTTTCGCTAGCCAAAGGCCACGTGGCGTCACTCGCATAGGTATAGTGGGTGGGTTAGCTTTCGCTAGCCAAAGGCCACGTGGGGATGACTTGCCCAAGACTCCAATGTTAGTTTTCCACCATTCAGCAAATGGTGATAACTCTAAGACTCTCTAACTGTGCCCATGGCATAGTTGTACGGCAATCCAAAAAATTGCTGACCCATCTATGAATGGAGCATAATTGAAAATTTCACTCAAAAGACAATATAAACAGTCTTTCCCTTGAGATTTGGTCCACTCCCTATTTTTATTTTTTATTTTTTGAGAATTAACGATATTGCATTAAAAAGAAGCAAAACTACAAGAAAAGAGAGAGAAAAACGGAAACCAAAGAAAAGGCTACGCTGAGATAGCGTAACCATTAAGCAACAAGAAAAGCAAAATCCACTCCCCTTAAGGAGGTGTGTATCCGCGGGGATTAGTCTCACTTCAAAAATGAGGTGGGGACACCCTGTGTCTTCAAAAAAAAAAAAAGGAAGCGTCGTACATGGCCCATTCAATCACCTGATTGAGGGCTTTGAAGGAAACTTTCTCCACGGAGGAGTTGTGAAAACATCTATCGTTTCTTTCAAGCCAAACTGACCACCAAATGGCAAGTATGACCATTCTCCAAATCTGCGTTTTTGTCTTCCCTATCCTGATGTTGTGCCAGGCTTTGAGCAACAGATCAACTGACCCTAAGATGCACCATTGGATGTTGAACCTTCTAACGAACATTGTCCATATGGAAGAGATGAAAGGGGCAATGGATTAGAAGGTGGTTGATCGACTCCGCATCCTTCATGCAACATAGACAAATGTTGGGCGGGACCATCCCTCTTTTCCTTAGATTGTCGACAGTCAAAATCCTCTTGTTGGCAACTAACCATGCAAAAGCTAAAATTTGGTTTTCGGGGGGGGGGAAGATCACGGTAAAACGATTTGACTGAAAATCGTGAGGACTTGTCTGTTCTCCATATGATTCTGTTCGCAGCGATGGGGTTAGGATTAGCTCTGTAAATGCATTCCAACAGCTTGGCATAGTCGGAGATCTCCCAGTCTTCAAGATATCTTCTACAGTAGATATCCCAAACCAGCCTTCCTTCTTTTAAGGAGAAACATTCAGCCACAGTGATGTCTGAGTTGGGAGCCAATCTGTATATAGTCGGATAAACGTCTTTGAGGGGTCTGTATCCTACCCAAAGATCCTTCCAGAATCTGATCCTGTTGCCCTTACCGAGCACAAAGCCGACACCTTTAAAGACCTCTTTTTGAAGGTGAATGATGCTCTTCCAGATAGTCGAGGCCTTGTACTTAGACGACGGATTCGTCCACCAGCTCCCGTGCGAACTTCCATATTTACACTTGATAATCGAGTTCCACAGACTGCCATCTTCCGAGCCTAACCTCCAGATCCACTTCCCGAGCAGAGCCCTATTCATGTGCCCGAGATCCTTGATGCCTACTCCACCCTCTTGGTGATGTTTGCATACTTGTTTCCAGTTCATCAGATGAAATCTCTTCGAGTCCTCTTTGCCATGCCATAGGAAGTCACGTCTCAGCTTGTCAATGGCTGACAAAAAGGAGCTTGGACATTTAAATAGAGACATGTAATATACCGGCAAATTTGAGAGGGCAGACTTTATAAGAGTCATGCGACCACCAAGCAAAAGGAAGCGGCATTGCCACTTGGCAAGAAATTTCTCGAATCTGAGAATCACTTTATTCCAAGCCGATTTAGGAGGCGCACCTAACCCCAGCGGAAGACCCACATATGAAGTCGGGAAGGAATCTGCACAGCAACAGAACCGGGCAGTGAAAGCCTGGATTTCTTCTTCATCCAGATTGACCCTGAAAATCTTGGACTTTGCCATGTTGACTCTCAAGCCTGAGACCACTTCGAAGCAGTGAATGGCCGTGCGGAGGTTGTCCATTTTACTAGAAGAGGCCTCTGAGAAGATGAGAATGTCATCAGCAAACTGAACATGCGAAATCTGATCGGGCTTTCCTTCAATGTTGATGCCAGAACGGATGCCTTCTTCCTGCCCTTTGTGAAGCATCCTAGAAAGGGCCTCGGCAACAATAAGAAAGAGAAACAGGGATAAAGGATCCCCCTGCCTGATGCCCCTGTGGCTCTTAAAAAAGCCTTTCAGCGAGCCATTGAGGAGAATAGAGAAGAGAGGGGAGCGAATGCATTCAACAATCCACCTACACCATCTGTCCCTGAAGCCCATCTGCTTCAGCATGTAGAGAAGAAACTCCCAGTTGACGTGATCATACACTTTCTAGACATCCAAACTGCAGAATATGCTTTTACCCATTTACTTTTACTTATCCATTTGGAAGCTATTAATTGCATGGTTAAGATTGATTGATCAATGTGATTTTAGATATATGCTCCATCCATAATGGGACCTACGGTTTGGATGGTCTAGATAGCTGCACATTAGTGCCACATGTCAGGAGTATAAGTGTCCGCCATTTTTTAATGGATGCAAAACTAACATAGGTAGTCTAGCCCTTATCCATAATGCCGTTCCCCCAAACGATGCCCCATATACCTACGTGGCATACACTGGTGTAGTCCTATCTTGCAGGGTTCAATAACGCCATAACCAATGAAAGTCCATGTTCATTTGAAAAAAAAAAAAAACGGATTTTTATTTTTGTCAGCCTTGGGAACAGGGTTGTTTCCAAGGGGATGAATTGTTACGAATCTATGATGACTTAGGATGAATTATCTACGCTTGGGGTTCTATTAGTAAGTCACTGCGATAGGTTTAGCATAGGCAGAATGGGTTATTGGTTTTAATGTAAAGGAGGTTAGCCCCACTCAAACTGGCTCTTTTGGTCAATAAAATCTGTTCTCCTTTCCATTTTTATTTTATTTTTTGGGTTCATATTGCATGCACCCAGCGGGACACCATGAATTAAAACAGCAGGGAATCATCACCATAGTATGGACATTCTGTGACAGCATAAACAGTCATTTAAAGTTCAATGTGCATGAGTTACATAAACAAAGCATGATGTGAAAATCCGCCTCATGTGTTTGTGAAAATGATTCCTCTCAAAATGCGTAGAAACGAGTGTATATGCTAAAAATACGAAATCATACAGTTTCGACTCTGAAATTAGGGAAATTCGAAAAGAAAACGTTAAAAGATGGATAGAAAGAGGGATTTGGGCAGAAGCTTACTCTCGAGCTTCGATTTCTAGGGTAGACATGGTCCTTCTTTGTTGCTTACGGGAAGAGAGGAATCCGTTTGGCGCTCGCAACTTTCCGACTGTCTCTGCAACTCGCTTTCTCCGCCAAAAGAAATTCGAGTAGAAATTGAAAGAGAACAGAGTGGCAGTAAGAGAGACATGGCGCTTAAAAGGGTTGTCGTAGATGGCATGGCGCCCTAGGTTGGAGTTAGCCAGTAAAGTCCCTGTAGAAGGAAGCTCTGTGGGGCCCACTGTGGTGTCCGTGAGGAATCAATTCCGTCCATCAGTTTTTCAAGTGAGAATAAAAGAGGAAGTAATGAATTTTAGGCAGTTCTAAAACTCAGATGTGCCACGCGAGAGGAAGCAGTGGGAATGGAAACGCTGACCGTTGAAACATTCGCGGGGCCAAAAAAGTTTTAGTTCAGGATAAAAATACATGGTTTCAGTTCATCCCAGTGGGAATAACCTTATGAACAGTTTTGATGACATATAAACATCGTGATGGGCTCCGGGAAGGTTTCAACGGTAGACATACATTCTCACTTTTTTTTCCTGTTGTGTGGTCCACCTGTGCCTGGGATCTATCTAATTTTCAAGTTTTTATACTATTGTGAACTTAAGAAACTTATGGACAGAATGGATTTCTCATGAAAATCATGATGGGCCCCACAGAGCTTCTGCCCATAGGAACTTCCTGTCCGCGGGAACACGGGAGATTCGTGGCCGACCTTCTTGGCACTTGCTTTTTTTCACACGTGGTACGAGATCCAAGCCTTTCATTGTGCGGGTCCCACTTGTTGCACCTTGAACCCTGAATAGACTGTCTAGTGTCAAGCAATCCAACCAACCAATAAATAGGCCACCTTATGGATGGTCCAATAATAAAATATTCAAGAGGTCGGTTGCTTTTCATCCTGCATACTTTTTTTCTGGTGGTGATCTAAACATTTCTTAACCGTCGAATGGTTGATGGCTAAGATGTGAAGTTACTGTGGACTGTTGTTTACCAGTGGGGTTGCCGCTAAGAGGGTTTGTGGAGTTTCTCAAATTCACAGCGGTCCATTGAGCTTACATCACTTGAAATTACCACCAATGCCTGAAGCGGATTGTGTGCTGACTAAGCGTATGGAGTAAATTCTGTGGGGCCCATGTATTTTATCCGCTCCGTCCATCCAATTTTACCGGATAATTTTATGGCTTGATCCCAAAAATGAAGTATATCCATAACTCAAAAAAATATTGTGAATTGAACATCTACCATTGAAATTTTCATAAGGGCCACACACATTTTGGATGAAACTGATATTTGTGTTCTGGCAAATAAACACCACTACGGGCTATAAGAAGGTTCCACTCGAACTTTAGATATGCTTCAATTTTAAGCTTAACTCTTAAAATCAACTAGAAAAATAGATAAACGGGTTGGATAAAGTACATACATTCACAGTGGGGCCAATATAGTTTATTCGATACAATAACTTAGTAGGCAATTCCATGTCCAATAGTTTTATCCTAATAACTTTAATATGTTAAGTACATGTGATGGATTTTTTAAAAAAGTTGAGGTGTAAGTAATTTCAAATTTAAAAAATGTGATTATTGTCCTACCTATAATTCATATTTCAATTATAAAAAGCCACCAAATAACTTAGATTTTAACCAAAAACAATGTTGAGCCTATTTTAACAGAAAATCACTCCCCACTTCACTTCCTTAGATCACAGATTTCATGCAAGCCTACCTATAGAAAGCTTCATAGGGCACGCTATGATGTCTTGTGACATCTATTCCATCCATTAATTTCACTAACTAATGTTGGATATAAGTAGGGGTGTAAATCGAATCGAACCGAGTCGGGCTAGCCTCAACTCGACTCGGCTTGAACACTAGCTGACCTCAACTCAAACTCGACTCGGCTCGGTCCTCAAGCTTGACTGGCCAGCTCGGCTCGGCTCGGTTCGATCAGCAACTCGGGCCGAGTTCGGGCCGAGTTTGCCATTGAGGCATTTTCACAAATATCTGAACTGCAACTTCAAAATTCTACCGTTTTACAAACAAAGGCAATGATTTTACAGGTATTTTATCAAAAACCTTCTAAGTAACATAAAAACCAAAAGAGAGAGAGAAAGAAAAAAAAAGGTATTTATTTCATTTACATACCTTGTTTGCCATCAGCCAAACCTTGCTTGCCACTGACCACTTTTTGTTGAGTCATTTTATCAAACAGTTGGTGAGCTACATCAATGGCAAAGTAACGGAGTCACTGAACTGGCTCAATTTGAGTTCGATTCGAGCTGCATTCGATCCGAATCGAGTCGAGTTAAGGCCTGCTCGAAGTCATTTTTAAGCTCAAAAAATCAACTCAACTCGGCTCAGCTCGAACTCAACTTCGAACCGAGTTGGATTGAGCTTTTTTGAGTCGAGTCTAGCGAGCTAACCGAGCTAACTCGGTTCGTGTACACCCCTAGATATAAGTCTAAAAATGAGATATTTGAATCTTAAGTTACACAACAAGAATCATTGAGAGCAGGCATGGAAATTTTAGATCAGGTTGAGATTTGTTTTCCATTGATCCTGATGAGCATAACCTTGTGAACAAGTTAGATGATGAAAAAACATAATGGTTGGCCCATGATCTATGAGCATTATCATTCCTAATGTTCTTGTGGTGTGGCCCACATAATATTTTGATGCACTTTATTTTCAGGTCAGTCCTAAAATGAATCAGAAAATTTGGCAGACAGTGTGGATGTCACATCAACATTGCAACGGGCACCATAGAGCTTTTACCTTCTAGGTACATGGGTTTACAGAAAATTCTCGCCATTCTCTCTCCCTTCCTCCCATCAATCTCTCACCCCCATGTGTCACCCCTTATTCCATCCATTTGTACACTTAGTTTGAATAGTAATATTGGCACAACATATCTTAGGTTTTTTGTGCTAACATAAGGTGGCATACTTTTTGGATGGGGTGGCACATAAAGTCGTCCATCCACATTAATGAATTGTCATGAATGACGTGACCTCACAGGTATTTATTTAGTCTATACTTTTAATGGGAACAAGCATCTTGGTCATTTAAATGAATTACTTTAGAAAGTTACATGAGGTTTTATGATATTTTTATAATAAGACAAATGATAATAATAGGTGGCTAACTATAATTTTTTATGATTACATGTTTGAGTTTAATTTTCTCTAAATAAAGTATTGGTCAAATTGGGAGGGCTAAGCCGAGCTATTCATAATTGTTTCTACACTGAGGATGGGCCTAGCGCTCATGCCAATTTTATTGGGGTTGTTTACACCCATTTTCAGTGCCTTGACATGGTCCAATAGAAAATATTCACATGTTGACATTATGTGTTTGACATACACATATAGAAGTTGTACTCACACCCAAAAAGATGTTTAGTTGATCTTCTTTCAACATTATGTGATATGTTATTAATGTAATGGCACAGACCCTTACGCATGTCAATAAGGGGATGAATCGTTGCATGTCACGTACCCATTTATTAAGCAACATACTTGGCGTAACTATAAAAGACCCTATCGAGAATTAGATCTAATCATGAATTTGGCAATGATATTATTGGTGAGGTCATCTCTCATGGTCATTCAAAAAAGAGAGATCTTCCTAGAGACGTTTCGAAAATCACCAGCATTTGAGAATTTTCTAAATATGATCATGAGATCAAACCATTGTCCAAGCCAATCTAGCCTTGGTTTGAACCTAAGTCGCAATAGAGAGAAACACGTTGGCTCGATCATGATACTCTCCATCCATTGATTGGAATAAAAGAATGGGCGAGAATAAGTTCTCAATGAGTTGCGATCTGATTGAGATCAAGAGTTCGGGAGATTATGATGTGATGAATCCTATCCATCTATCCATTTCAACACTCCAAACCATTATGCAGTGAATGTCGAAAATGCGGGAGGTAGTTTGATATGGATCATCCAAAACTTCAAAGTTAACAATATGGGTCATAAATAAAGACGTTGAGTGGCTGTGATTGATATGGGTCTAGCGCTGGCCTAATTGTCTTCATCTAAAGAATCTTGACATTCTCAAGCCTGATCTTTAGTGAGCCATGAATATCTTAAAAAAGGATCAACCATGAGAAGAAGATTCAAGAAGAAGATGATTCCAAATGTAGCTGGAGTCCTTTCTTTTCAATGCAAGCCGTCAATTCTAGATCAATCAATTAGATTCTTATATCCAGAACTGCGACGTGTGCGCGAATGATTCATAAGCAATAACAAACCAAGTAAGGGATTTCACCGCCTCAACAATTTATAAAAAGAGCACATGGAGATGATCTTGAGGCCCCACATCAAACACATATATATACTTTACATTTATATTTACATAGTTTAATCTAGTTTTAACATAGATAAACACTGCATAGTAGCTCCCACTTCAGTACCTTAGGAGTAGAAGTAAATATCATTAACTTCAAGCTATAGGATCATGTTTGACTAACTTTCGATTTGGTTTATCATACCGATCCGACCATATCCTGTTAACCACCCGCATCGATCACTTGTTTCAATAAACGAATTAGGTATTTATCTTTTGTTTTGTTTTCATTTATTTATCTGATTGATTATTACTATGTCGATCGCAACGGACCATACATTTTAAAATATTAATAAAATTGACATTGGTTAGCCTTATTTTGTTTATCTGTATGTTCTTATTTATTTGAAAGGCATACAAACCTAAAGATTACCGAGGAAAAAAAAAGTCATTAAATCCCTGGACTCGCGTGTATTATCACAAGGCAAAAAGAACTCATTCAGAAAGACTAATCCCTACCTTTTCACAAATCGCCTAAATGAAACACAAACTGATGGTTTAGTGGATATCCCGATCCAATATCCAATCTATCCATCTCGATTGGCACGGGGGATATCCTTAGAAACCGGAACCGTCTAAACATACAGATAGTTCACATTAGAACCGCGGTTCGCTGATTCAAGCATATAATTGTGGTTCTTAAATATTGGAACCGCAATTCATTTTTTTACATTATTTACCTCGATTTTTTAATAGAAATGGGGTCATTTTTGTCATTATCGTGACAATATAATCTCAATTGTCTTTAATAAATCCAAATCTCTCAAGTCGTTACTCTCTCTCTCTCTCATGTCTCTTGGTCCCCCCCCCCCCCCCCCCTCTCGTTTTTATGATTCTGAAATCAAACTTTGGATACACTCTACTTTTTTATCGTCGGCATGTCAATTTTGTAAGATGATCAATATGGATGAGGATGGGTACAAGGGATTGAAGTCAATGTTGGTGGAGAATTCAATGTTAGCTCATTTCTTTTATTTTTTGAACAATTAAAATAATGAAATTGATATACATTTAAATATTAATTAGTACATGGTAGGATGGATTGTTTTTGTGACTTTATGAGGCTATGTTTTTAAATGAATAGATTAAATGTTGGCATATTATTTATTTTTTATTTCCACAAATGTGTATGTGTACACTCCATGCCTGCTCCAAACTTTTGGAACTTCTAAAATTTGGCGCTCCACCACTCCGCTTCTGGTCACTTATGGGACACTGACAATTCAATCAAAACATTTGAGTCAAGTAAACTCTAGCATGCCAACACTTCTTACCTTCACACAAACAATCAATCTCGGCCCTCGCTTTATGCATGTGGCCTTGTTTGATATAATTGGCAGCAATATGGGCATCCATTGTAAGATTCCTATCAGGTGGGCCACACATGATCGTCGGTTCAGATATGACTGTTGGATTATTTAGATTGAGTGATTCAGTCGGCCCCACTACAGTTGTGATCAATGTATATAGGTTTGGGGTGGGACGCTTGAACCGCAGTTCTTATACTTGGTTATTAAGCCAGATATAAAAACCTACAGTGTGGAGACCCTAGAGAGAGATGTCTTGGTTTCCTCAACAACACAAGCGAGAAAATCCTAATCCCTTTGAAGGTTCTCCTAAAGGTGTAAGGTGAGGAAGATCAAGATTCCTGTTAGCAAGATCGAAATATAAGGATGTCTTCCCAATCAAGTATGCTTTTAGGTTATGGTTTTGAATCTCCATTATTTATGCATAGACGATCCGTCAATTCCGCAATACAGGTATAACATTTAGTATCAGAGCATCTATGCATTGAGCTTGGAGTTTTTTATCTGCAAGATTGGATCTCTTCATAACCAGAGAGCATCGTCGGAACCCAAAAGAGATTGTAATCCGACAATAACTTGACAGGATGAATGAGACTATAAGGGCGGCTATAGCAGTCAGACCTTACATAGGGCGCAACTCTGTTTCTAGCACTTACAACCATGGGTTCAGAGAGTTAAAACCACATCGTTTTCGACAGTCGTGGCCATTAGATCCGATTGTGGTGGTGAGTACTTTCGAAAGTATGACAAATTTGGGCGTAATCCAAGGCCATTTACTAGATACCTACAAGATTGTGACATCTTTACCCGGTATACCATGTCTGGTACTCTAGAGCAGAATGGTGTAGTGGAAAGGCGTAATCGCACCCTAAAGGACATGGTGCGGTATATAATTAATAATTCAACGTTGCTATAATTTTTATGGGGTGATGCGTTAAAAACAGCTATGCATATCCTTAATAGAGTCTCAAGTAAGGACATAGTGAAAACTCCATATGAATTGTGGAAAGGTCGAAAGGTTAGTTTACGATACTTTCATGTATGAGGTTGTCCTACAGAAGCCAAATCGTATAACTCACATGAAAGAAAGCTTGACCTTAGAACGGTTAGTTGCTTATTTATTGGATACCTAGAAAGATCCAAATGATTCAAATTATATTGTCTATCATATTCCATGAAAGTCATTGAGACTGCGAATGTTAGGTTTATTGAGAATACTAAAGATAGTGGGAGAACGAACTTAAGAAACACTGTGTTTGAGGAAGAACAGATTGTGATTCTTACCACAATCATTCAAAGTAGTGTGGTTATCCGTTCAGTAGCAGACCCTGAGATCACTATGAATGACCATGTAAAGCCGCAAATACAGCCCACTAATGAGGAAACAAAAAACCCAATTAAGAATAATGAGCCTTTAAGAAGATCATATAAAGAGAAAGAAGATCTGCGATTCTAGACGATTATATCGTCTATCTGCAAAGAGCATGACTTTGACATTGGGGCTGAAAAGAATTCCATATCTTTTTCGCAAGTCGAACAAAGTGTAAATTCTTCTCATTGGTTTGATGTCATTAAGGATGAATTAAAATTCATGAAGGACAACAAAGTCTGAGACCTTGTTGAATTGCCTAAAGGGATTAGGCCGATTGGTTGTAAGTGGGTATTCAAAACCAAACGAGACTCTAAGGGCAATATTAAAATGTATAAAGCCAGACTAGTTGCAAAGGGTTTAGTCAGCGTGAGGGCATAAACTTTAAGGAGAATTTTTCAACTGTATCCAAGAAAGACTCCTTTAGGATCATTATGGTTCTTGTGGCTCATATAGATTTAGAACTACATCAAATGGACATGAAAACAACATTTTTCAATGGAAACCTAAGTGAGAATGTATATATGTTGTAACCAGAAGGTTTCAAAGCCAATGACTCAGAACATCTGGTCTGTAAGCTCAAGAAATCCATTTATAGGTTAAAACAGGCATCACGACAGTGGTACATAAAGTTTCATGAAGTTGTTTCTTCATATGGTTTTATTGAAAACACTGCGGATAAGTGTATATACGTAAAAATTAGTGGGAGTAAGTTTATTATTTTAGTCTTGTAAGTTGACGACATTTTATTGGCCAGTAGTGATATTTAATTGTTGCGTGAGACTAAGAAATTTCTATCCTAAAATTTTGAAATGAAAGATCTTGGTGATGCATCATTTATCATCGGCATTCAAATTAGTCAGGACAGATCGTGTGGATTGCTTGACTTATCGCGTAGGACCTATATTGATAGGGTTCTCAAAAGGTTTAACATATAAGGTTGTACTTCTAGTTAAGCACCTATTGTAAAAGGTGACATGTTTGACCAATTTCAGTGTCCTAAGAACGACCTAGAGAAGGACAAGATGAAAGATATTCCGTATGCGTCAGCAGTAAAGAGCATCATGTATGCTCAGGTATGTACGCGTTCGGATATTGCTTTTGTGGTTGGAACGTTGGGCAGGTACCTTAGCAATCCAATAATGAATCATTGGATAGCTGTTAAGAAAGTATTGCGCTACCTGTAAAGGACAAATGACTTCACACTCACGTACAAAAGATCCAATTGTTTGGAACTGGTTAGATACATAGATGCAGATTTTGTGGGTTGTCTCGACAGCAAGAAGTCTACCTTGTGCTATGTATTCATGATGGGTGGAGGATCCGTATCATGGAATAGCGTAAAATAGTTGATTACGACATCTTCTACCGTGGAAGCATAGTATGTAGCTTGTCATGAAGCCACGAGTTAGACGATCTGGCTTCAGAGTTTTTTTTCTAGTTTACGGGTTGTGCAGATGATCCCGAAACCATTGAAAATTCATTATGATAGTTCGGTTGCAGTTAACTTCTCCAACAACAACAAGCATTCATAAGGTCAAAGCATATTGACATTAAGTATCTTATTGTGAAGGAGAGAGTTCCGAATCATCAGATATCTGTAGAACTCATTAGCACGAGGCAGATGATAGCGGATCCTCTCACTAAAGGTCTTCTTATTATGCTCTTTAAGGAATATTTGACGTCCATGTGAGTTGTAGATCTCAACGATGTATTTCAGCAGTGAAAGTTTTTTAGTTTTGATCCAATTATATACAGACATTTCAGATATCTCTTTTATATGTATTGATGATTTCGTTATTTAATTTATATCTTACTTCTCTTTCAGTATGCACTTTCAGTTTTGAGTAAGTAAGAAATTGGTTTGTGTCTTGGCGACACGTTTAGATGGACTACTTGAAGATATGTACGTGTGATCACATTAAATGTGCAATCTTCATACCACACCCTATATATTTGATCCATGTTGTTGAGGCTATTGCTATTCGTGACCGTGTTTCGTCGCACTTCGAAATGTATAAATATTGTGTTGACTACTACGATTCAATATATGTAATCTTGATGGACCAGATCTGACAAGCGTTGCTTATAGTTATTCAACGGTATTGTTTTAAAATTCAACAGGGCACCCATTAGGAACTTTTAAAAGCAAATACATTTTTCAAAATTATTTTCACAATTAAAATAAAATCTTTTGTTTTCCTTCAGAGGTTAGTGTAGCTCAAGTGGGATAATGTAAGACTCTCATCAGGCGGGCCACACATGATCATCAATTCAAATATGATTGTTGGATTATCTAGATTGAGCGATTCAGTGGGCCCCACTACAATTGTTATAATTTTATATAGGTTTGGGGCGGGACGCTTGAACCGCGGTTCTCATACTCGATTATTAAGTAAAATATGAAAACCTATGGTGTGGAGATCCTAGAGGGAGAAGTGTGATGGGTAAGCTTCTAGCCATCTTTCCTATAAATAGATGTCTTGGTCCCCTCACCAACACAAGCGAAAAGACTCTAGTTCTATTGAAGGTTCTCATAAAGGTGTAAGGTACGGAAGATCAAGATTTCTGTTAGCAAGATCGAGATATCAGGATGTCTTCTCAATCAGGTACACTTTTAGGTTATGATTTTTAATCTCCATTGTTGATGCATAAACGATCCATCAATTCCAGGTATAACATCCATTACCAATGATAGAGAACTCTTCTAGAGATTAGGTACCAGTCGCACATATGAAATTATACATGTGAATTGTGTGATACCATCAAACATATTAATTTTAACATCTTCAATCTCTATAATTTTACATATAATATATTCAACCATATTGACTGTGTTGTCATCACATAATCAATGTGTAAAATGCATCAAATCTAAAATCCATCAGTGGTTCTAATTCTCTTGTGAAATCGCAAATGACAACACTTTCCATCATTGAATAAATTACATTTCTTAAATAGATTTTCATGGAACCCTTTAAATTTAATGTTTAGTGATGTGAATGAGATTTGAATTTTTTTAACTTTCCTACATGGCCTAATTTTTTAAAAACGGTAAGTAGCCATTCTTTTTGTAATTGTAATACTTTTTTTCTTTAAACTCTTTTAACTTAAATTTTGTCGGATAGTAGTACCTCTTTTAATATATCTTTCTCTAATCATCATAACATCACGAGAAGTGTTATGAGAAGATCCGAGCCCATTATTCCGAGCCAACCCAGCGCCATTACGTTTGAGGCACGACCCATTTAATCTGATCTCAGCGTCAACACAACGACACGAGCCTTAGAGCAAGGTTCAGCTCGGAGGGGGGTCACATCCGATCGGATAACAGATTATTCGTCAACCACGATTACCCTTGGCCGACTGCATAAGCTGGGACTTGACGGGTCGGGTCGGATGCCGAGACTATAGTTGGACAGGCTGATCCGAGTCGACAATCAGAGACGCATACCCCGTTCGCTAAACATGGAAACTGCCACGACCAAACGTGACCGATAACTTCGCTCGCAGATACGTATAATCCGCCGAATACGCTATACGAATCGATAGATTGCAGACGATATCTCCACGATCCGGGAATCCCCCTGATCGTGTCGAGATTATCGGATCCGGACCATTCCACAGGCAAGTATAAATGGCATACAGCGCCATATCTACAGGTACGCAAAATCGAGCTCTCCTCTACTCTCTACCTAGACCCCGATTCCCTTGTCCTGGCTTAGGCATTGGAGGGTCCCCCGGCTTAGCCAAGGTCACCTTTGCCTGTTTTCTTGGTGCAGGTTTAAGGGACAATACGTAGAGGGCGACGTGGATGGGAGGGCCGACCAGATTTTGTTATCAACATTTTTTGGCGCCGTCTGTGGGAATCTGAAACTAGAAGTCAGGTTCTCATTTTTTCGAGCAATGGCGAGGAAGAAGAAAGTTGCAGCGGTGCAGCCGCAACCTAATGAGCAGACTCGGTCGTCGTCACCGCTTCATGCCGAGTCGGCACCAGAGCCTTCCCAGCGTCCGCGCAATCGGTCGAGTAAGTACCATGCCATGCAGAACGAGATCCAGGTTCTGCGTGACGAGATAAACCGAATGAAACAGCAGAGAGAGCTAGAGCTACGACCAGCTCAAGAACAACCCGTTCTCGAGACGGTGGGGTTGTTCATGGAGACTCACTCTATACCGAGGAGTGCGAGACATGAAGCCCCCCAACACTCGGGGGTGCCACATTCAAGTCAAAATCATCCTGCGGTACGGGCCGAGGTATCCGAGCGAAACGCCACCACTTGGGCTCCAACAACCGTTCATTCAGCCACATCCGCCCTGCTGCCCACAAACCTACATCATCAGTTAGAACGGAGGAGAGAAAGGAGAACACCGGAGTTCGAGCATACCCCAGAGGTCATTGCGAAAAATAGGGATCCATGAGAAGTACGATTTGCGAAGTTGAAAGATAACTTCCTGACATTGGAGAAAAGGTAAGAGCAATCGACAGTTCCAGCCACGATCCAGGCGATGATGGAAGAGACCGAGCCTCCCTTCACCCCAGCCATCATGGCCGAAGTGATGCCACAGAGGTTTCAGATGCCTCCCGTCATCCAGTATTCAAGATCGGGGGACCCATCCGAACACTTGGAGTCCTACCGATCGTGGATGCAGATCCAGACTGTAACAGATGCAATGATGTGTAAGGGGTTTTCTATCATTCTCATAGTATTCGTTCGGATTTAGTATCACTAGCTCAAACCCAATTTCGTAGGCTCTTTCGCGGAACTGAGTCGACTATTCCTTACGCAGTTTATAAGCGGTAAGAGAAGTCGGAAACTCAACACTCACCTGCTCACCATCAAGCAGGCCCCGAAAGAGTCATTGAAGGATTACATCGCTCACTTTAACGAAGAAGTGTTACATGTCGAGGACTATGATGATAAGATAGCCCTCACGACCATTCTGAGCGGACTAAAAGAAGGAAAGTTCGCATTCTCCATTGGAAAGAGTCCGCCAAAGACGTTAGCAAATTTCATGGCGAAAGCCCAGTAGTATACTAACGCTGAGGAGTTCACTAACGCTCGGAAAGACACGCAAGTATCCGACTCAGCCAATAAAGGGAAGAGACCTCAGCACGAAGACTCCCAGCTGACTAGCAAAGGGGCGGATGACCGCGCTTCCCGCGATCGTTGACCAAGCCGCAGGTCGAAAGAAAAATTTCGTTCCTATACCCCACTCACTATATCCACCGAACAGATTTTACTGGATATCCAAGGAGACAGATTACTTAATTGGCCGGTCTGAATGAGGGCTGACCCAGAGCACCAGGATAAGAGAAAATTCTGTTGTTTCCACCGGGACCATGGTCACAACACGGATAATTGTGTGGATCTGAAAGACGAGATTGAGTATCTCATCCGCAAGGGACACCTACATCGTTACACCAAAAAAAGAAGTCCGCTCGGAGAGAGGAACGACCGCGAGAACAGTCAAACAACCCCCCAGAGTAGCCCGTCGAAATTCGCACCATCTTCGGGGGTTCGGCTGAGGGAGGAGATTCAAACAGGGCTCGAAAAGTCCATTCATGGAGATCCAAGCCGGAACACCACGTTCACCTGGCGAAACGTTCCAGCAAGGAACTCTGGGTCACTTCGTGTAGCTTGACCTTCACGAAAGATGATGCACGCGGGATTCAGCATCCGCACGATGACGCGCTAGTGGTAATCATGACCATAGAAAATCACAAAGTGTACCGCATTTTGGTCGACACCAGGAGTTCAGCTGATGTTATGTATTCTTAGGCATTCAAAAAGATGAAAATTCCACGGTCCAGGCTCCGACCCATGAAGACTCCCTTGCACGGCTTTACCGGAGAGAGAGTCATCTCTGAAGGAGCTATCTCCCTCCCAGTAACAGCCGGAGAAGGGTAACATCAAGTCACACTTTTGGTGGACTTTTTAGTTGTCAATGTTCCATCAGTTCACAACGTGATCCTGGGCCGACCCTCCCTCAATGCAATGAAAGCGGTCGTCTCAACTTATCATCTGATGATGAAGTTCCCAGCTGAAGGTGGGATTGGTTATCTCCGAGGCGATTAACGCGAGGCCCGGAGATGTTATGCAATAGCCGTGAGAAAAGGAGCTGCCAAAAAAATGCTCGTGGTGGACGTCTTGGATCCTCAATGACCGACAAAAAACTCCTCCGTTGAAGATCTGATGAAAGTACCGCTCGATGAATCAGACCCGAGCAAAACTATTCAACTTGGATCATCGCAAAATCCTGAACGGAGGAACAAGTTATTGGCCTTCTTGAAGCAACACGGAGACATCTTCGCATGGTCACACGCAGATATGCCGGGGATCTCACCCGATGTGCTGGTCCACAGGTTGAATGTGGACCCAAACCACCGGCTAGTTAAGCAAAAAAGAAGACCGTTTGATGCCGAACGATATGAAGCCATTGCCGAGGAGGTCTCAGTCCTGCTCGATGCGGGTTTCATAGAAGAAGTGTACTATCCTGATTGGATAGCAAATTTGTGCTCGTCAGGAAGTCCAACAGAAAGTGGCGGGTCTGTGTAGACTATTCTGATCTAAATAAGGTGTGTCCCAAAGATGGCTTCTCGTTACCTCGGATCGACCAACTAGTGGACAGCACGGCCGGAATGAGTTACTATCGTTCCTGGACGCTTATTCCGGGTACAACCAGATCGCTATGCATCCCCCAGATAGGCAGAAGACTACCTTTGTCACGGACAGAGGGCTCTACTGTTACAGGGTCATGCCATTTGACCTGAAAAACGTTGGGGCAACATATCAGAGGCTGGTGAATCAGATGTTTGCCAGGAAGATTGGGTGCACCATGGAAGTATACGTGGACGACATGCTAATAAAAAGTACCCAAGCCTCCAACCACCTTGCCGACCTCGGAGAAACATTCAGCGTCCTTCGAGAATATCAGATGAAATTGAATCCCGCTAAGTGTGCGTTCGGAGTTGAGTCAGGGAAGTTTCTTGGCTTTTAAGTCAGTCAGCGAGGTATCGAGGCCAATCCCGATAAGATCAAGGCCCTCCTCGACATGAACTCGCCTCAGACTCTTAAGGAGATACAGTGTTTCACGGGAAGAGTTGCCGCCCTCGGATGCTTCATATCTAGGGCTACAGATAAATATCTTCCCTTCTTCCAGCAGCTAAAGGGCCATAAGAAGGCAGAGTGGACGCCAGAGTGTGAGCATGTCTTCCAGCAAATAAAACAGTACTTAGGTTCACCGCCTCTACTATCCAAGCCAGAAGAAGGGGAGCCTTTGTTCCTCTACCTCGTAGTCTCGACTTCAGCTGTTAGTTCGACTCTGATCAGAGAGGTCGGAAGCAAGCAGTACCCCGTGTACTACATAAGCAAAGCCATGGTACCAGCTGAAACAAGGTACCAGTCCTTGAAAAAATTGGCGCTCGGCCTCGTCGTCTCAGCTAGAAGACTGCGGCCATACTTCCAGGTCCACTCCATATTTGTGCTAACAGACTCTCCTCTGAGGTAGGTCCTCCAGAGACCTGAAGTGTCGGGTGGGATGACCAAGTGGGCCGAAGAGTTCGGAGAGTTTGACATTCAATTTCGCCCCAGAACGGCACTCAAGGGTCAAGCCGTAGCCGATTTTATCACCGAGTTCATAACTCCGGATGAAGAGCAAGTCAATAAAGAAGTCGAAATGACACTAGTCCCTTTGAACAACCAAGAGGCAGCATCGGACCCGGGGTAGGTCTTTTATGTTGATGGGTCTTCCAATATTAAAGGAGTAGGAGCCAGTGTTGTCCTAGTTACACCTGATTCAGCGACAATCTAATACGCAATCGGACTCGGGTTTAAAGCTTCAAACAACGAGGCCGAGTACGAAGCGTTGTTAGCTGGGTTCAGGCTAGCAGCGAGCCTAGGTGTCCAGACCTTGCAAGTTCATTGCGACTTACAGCTGGTAGTGAACCACATCTCTTTAGAATATGAAGCTAAAGAAGTTAGAATGATCGCCTACCTCGAAGAAGCAAGAAAATTGATAGAGAGATTTTGGAGTTGCACCATCCGGCAGATCCCCAGAGCCGAGAACTCATGGGCCGATGCCTTAGCAAGACTCACCTCATCCTCAGAGGGAAAGATCCCGCGTTTTGTTCCGGTCGAGTTCATTGAACACCCGAGTATCAGCCAGTCGAAAAAAGTCAATCCCGTCCAGTCCATTCCTAGTTAGATGGACCCAATCTTCAATTATCTGTCATCCGGCGAAATTCCCTTGGACAAACTAGAGGCGAGATGACTTAGGGTCAGAGCGGCCCGATACGCTATATTGGACGGAGTGCTATACAAGAAGGGGCATTTTCAGCCTTACCTTAGATGTCTCCGATCGGACGAGGCCGACTATGTGATTCGGGAGATTCACGAGGGAATCTGCGGGAACCATTCTAGCAGTCGCGCCTTGGCCATGAAGATACTTTGTCAAGGGTATCTCTGGCCGACTTTCAAGCAAGACTCCAAGGACTTTGTTCAGAAGTGTGACAAGTGTCAGCGTTTTGCTGCCGTGCCGAGGCAACCGGCAGAAGAAATGACCCCCATGAGTGGGCCGTGGCCGTTCGTCCAATGGGGAATCGACATCATTGGTCCCTTGTCCACTGGGAAGGGACAAGTCAAGTTCGCTATAGTTACCGTCGACTACTTCACTAAGTGGGCCGAGTTCGAGCCAATTGTAAAGATCACTGAGCAAAAAGTGATCGACTTTGTGTTAAAAAATATCGTCTGCCGGTTTGGAATCCCAAGAACCATCGTTCTGATAACGGTCGCCAATTCGATAATGACAAGTTTTGTAGCATGTGTCAAGGACTTGGCATTATGAATGCCTACTCATCGCCTCGGCATCCACAATCGAACGGACAGGTAGAGGCAGTTAATAAGATCATCAAGCACCATCTCAAGATAAAGCTGAAAAAAATAAAGAAAAATTGGGCCAAGGAGCTCCCCTTCGTCCTCTGGGCTTACAGGACCACAGCCCAGACTTCGACGGGTGAAATCCCATTTTTGTTATCCTATGGCTCGGAGGCAATGATGTCAGTAGAAATTGGACTCCCTACGGCACGGGTTAGGAGCTTCGAAGAAAATCAGAACTCTGAGAAGATCGCTGCTAATATGGATTTGCTCGAAGAACTCAGAGAGGTTTCCAAGCTCTGAACGGCGGCTCGGCACCAGCAGGTAGCGCGCTTCTATAATTCAAAGGTTAAAGTCAGGCACTTCCAACCAGGAGACTTAGTCCTCCGACAGGTCTTCCAGAACATGGCTGAGCTGGGAGTAGGAGCGCTCAGACCCAATTGGGAAGGCCCATATCATGTGGTCAGATCTGTCAAACCAGGGTCGTATTACCTAGAAGACCTCGAAGGCCATCATCTCCCTTACCCTTGGAACGCCGAGCACTTGAAGATCTACTACCCATGAGGAACTAGCGTTTAAGGCTCATAATAAAATGTACGCCTCCGAGTGGCTAGCTTTTAAGGCTCTTAATAAAAGATCAATTTTACTTTGGATGCATGCCCGATTATCTTATCAACACAAGCACGAATTGAATAGCTCGATCCTTTAAGGGATCAGAGCCTAATTTGACGAAAAATCGATAAGGCATCCCCTCGAGGGAAAAAGCCTAATAATAGCCTGACCATTTATTGAAGCGTTCGGCTCGACATACAGAAGAATGAAGGGTTCTCGCTAGACAGGCGACGAGCCGAGTATCCTAAGGGATCGGACCCAACTAAGACTTGGGCCGAGGGAGTTCGGAGAACCAACCCTAGGAACCGACTAAACGACAATAAAGGGAACACAATATTAAAGAAACATTTTTCATTAAATTCTCACGGAGTGGCAAAAAATACATTGATAGAGATACATTGGCAGTTTCTAAAAAATAAAATAAAAATAAAAATGATAGAATGTTTTCATGCTGGAGGAGGAGCTTGGGCGTCGGGGGCTTGGTCCGAGCGGGCGACTTCAACAGGGGCGTCCTCAGACAGGAGAGTCAAGATCGAGGTCTGGGTATAAACCCAGAACCACTTCGAGACAAGCATCGAACCCGCGGTTGTAGAACATCGCAACTTCCGCATCCCTCTCCTTTGATGTCTTGAAACCTTCAACCGCGGCGGCAACCGCTGCGGCCAGAGAGGCCTCGTCCTTGGCCCGCTGGGCCTCCACGGCCTGATTCATGGCTCGGGTCCTTTCTTCAGCCGTCTCGGCCTTAGCGCGTTTTATGGCTTCAGCGAGCTAAGTGGTCTCCATGGCCAAAGAGTCCGCGTGAGCCCTGGCGCGAGTCAGCTCAGCGGTCGCTGCATCGCCACTTGCCTTAAAATTATCCGCCTTATCCTGCAAATGCAGCTCCCTGGCTTCTAAGTCGATGACGACTCCTTGCAGTCGGCTCACCCTGGCTCTCTCGCCTGAAAGCTGTTGGCGCAGTTTGGTCTGCTCAGACCTCAAGGTCGCTGTTTCAACCTGGAGAGTTTCCAACTCTACCTCCCTCCTCCTGTGCTCCCGCACTCTCTCCCGAATCGAAAGCAGCATCGGGACGGCCTGAACAGGAAACAAAGGTCAGAATCTACAAAATATATACAATGATATGAAAGAAAGGGAGAATCCTCTCAGAAATATACCATGTAGCACACGGAGGCGAAGTCATTCAGAAAGTCACCCTCCAACTGCTCAAGATTCCGAGCAATATCCTCCTCCTTAGCATGTTTGGTAGCCCACGGAGCCAAGCACGCCATATGATAGCCCGGCTCGAACCTCTCACCGCTCTTGCCCGCCTTGGGCGAGGCCACAGCCCCCTCGACCCCCACCCTGCTGCCGGCCAAGTTTTAACCCTTGGCCCGGACATCTCTCTCGACCTCGGGAGGGGAAGTCATATTATCGGCCATTCTAATGGCCTCCTCCCACTTGGAGGAAGAAGGGACAACGATGGGGGCCTCGGGGGTTGCGGCAGGCGCCTCCTCGGTGGGGGGAACGGCGGTGGCAGGGGCATGAGGAGCAACAGAGCTCGGAACGACTGGGGTGCCGGCCATAATCTTTCGGACGAGCCCTGGAGGAGGAGGTACCACCGGGCACAAGACTATCGAGGGAGCCTCGGCAGTACTAAGGCGTGCCGGAGTCAGCATCATAGAGGAAGAGCCGACTGGTTTCGGTGCTGGGGTTGTTGGGGTCGGCGCGGCGGAAGATTTCCCCACGAGGGGGGGAGCCAGTTTCTTACGAGTGATCTTCACTCGGGGGGCTTCCTTCAGCAACTCTGCCGCTGTCGGAGCTGCTTTTCTCTTTCGAGCCCCGGACGCCTCGGCCATGCTTGCGAAAGAGAAGATTGTGTCAGCTACTAAATAACTGAAGAAAAGTCCATCGAAGAGATCAGGGCAGCTTACTGAGGGATGTGAGCAAAGGCTGGGATTTGCAGAGCCTGGACCAGTGGAGGTTGGCCGCGGTGATCAGATCAGCCCAGGAGCGAAGCGTCTCCGATCGCGCTCTGGCCTTTGCAATACGATTTTTTTGGTCCGAGTTGAGGAGCGGTAACCCCTTTTAGAAAGCTGCAAAAGGAAGAAGAAATTTTACTTCGACTGAAACAGGTGAAAACTAAAGCAGCAACCCGGATGTAAAATGAAGTCCGACCTGGTTTCGTAAAATGGGTCGGAACCCGAGCCGTTGAGGTCCTAAGCTCAGCCGCCGGTGCCTCCCATTTACCTGCCGTCCAGAACTACTTGTTCTTCCAGTCCTTATTGGACGACGGCAGGTGCATCACCAATCCTGACCCCTTGCTCCCCCGAGTCACAAAATAGTACCATGGATCGTTGCTATCATGCTTGACCAGGTACAGGCTCAGCAGCTCCTCTGGGGTCAGTTCGGAGTTTCCAACTTGCCTCCAAATAATGTAGGCAGAGATCATCACCCTCCAGGCATTCGGAGTAAACTGCCCGGGGGCCAATCCAAGATAGGTCGCAACCTTCCTGATGAAGGGGTGTAGTGGAAGATGACTATTTTTTCCTTGGCAGGAGCGTCAGCAACGTCCAAAGGACCGGGAGCCCTTATCTGAACGGAGTTAGGGATTTGGAACTCCAAATGAATCCACTCCATCTGAGATTCTGACATGACAGAACCTCGTAAAACTACCTCTGCGGTGCGTAAACTCACGGGCATTTCAGTAGTGGTAGTGGTCTCGACTCGGAGGGCTCAGGGGGCTCAGGTGGCTGTCTTTTTTCTGAGCTGCTTGGTCTTAAAACCCAACATTTTTTACCTCCGAGGCGGGGGGTATGGGAGAGTGGTCTCGAAAGGGCCTTCGGAAGACCCACTCCCACTTTCAGTACTCCCCGGCTCGAAGTCATCGGCATATTCGCGGACCATCTCGAGGTCGGAAGACATGGCAGAAAGAAGGGTGAAAATCGACGGGACTCACCAGGTGATTGCCGAAAATCGTCTTCTACCGGGAACTTCAAATTTGGCCAGAATTGCTTCGTCGAAAATCGTCTTCTCCGTTGTGCTCTTCTAATTCAGAATATAAAGTGACAAACGAGAATTTGGGGCACCTTATATAGGCAGCAAAGAGATTCTGCATTAATGTCGAGCCTTAATGGCAGCAGCCAAATCGACACGAGCCGATCTCCGAGTACACATGGCCGCGTCGCATTGGAGGGATATCGAACCAATCGTACGGCTCTGACATCGGGCAGCGTACCTCGATATGCGAAGCGACGCCCAAGCACTCGGAGCCGTCAGGTTCACGTCTCCTCAGGCCTGTGTGGCAACCTCTCATAGGCTGGGAGGAGATTCAGGATCGTAACCGTCGCCACGCGTTAACTAAGGCGACCAGTGCACATGCAATTCGAGACTCGTCATCATTGCGATAAGAGCGGGAGATTTCCTACATAAATACTCTCTGAGCCTGCAAGCAAACTTGAAGAGTGGGGGCTTCTGCTATGGGAAGATTCGAGCTCATTATTCCGATTCGACCCATCGTCATTACGTCTGAGGCACGACTCATTTAATCTGATCTCAGCGTCAACACAACGACACGAATCTTAGAGCAAGGTTCAGCTCGGAGGGGGGTCACATCCGATCGGATAACAGATTATTCGTCAACCACGATATACCCTTGGCCGACCGCATAAGCTCGGACTTGACGGGTCGGGTCGGATGCCGAGATTATAGTCGGACAGGCTGAGCCGAGTTGACGATCAAAGGCGCATACCCCGTTCACTAAACATGAAAACTTCCACGACCAAACGTAGCCGATAACTTCACTCGCAGATACGCATAATCATTCGGATACGCTACACGAATTGATAGATTGCGGACGATATCTCCACGATCCGGGAATCTCCCTGATCGTGCCGAGATTATCGGATCTGGACCATTCCACATGCAAGTATAAATGACACATAGCGCCATATCTACAGGTACGTAAAATCGAGCTCTCATCTACTCTCTACCTAGACCCCGATTCCCTTTTCCTGACTTAGGCATTGGAGGGTCCCCCGGCTTAGCCAGAGTCACCTTTGCCTGTTTTCTTGGTGCAGGTTTCGGGGATAATATGTAGAGAACGACGTGGAGGGAGGGCCAACCAGATTTTGTCATCAACAAGAAGCATTATGAGAAGATCATTTACGTGTTACATGACTCTTCAATAAATATGTGGGCATGAACTGATTCAATATTTAGATTTAGATTGTTGTTGAAATTTATAATCAAATTATTACACAAATCTAACAACAAATAGAGCATAAATGCAACTTTTTTTTCATCATGAATTTATACAGAAAAACACCTTCACATAATTAATACAGGCAAAATAAAAGAAACAAAACAAAATCTAAAAAGCACAGAGAAGAATCAGAGACAATAATCACAAATATTTATACAATTTTACAATACACCTATAGCAACATGGTAATGAAATGTAGCCTTTTGTTTCATTGATACAAAGAGAAATCAAAAGTACAATATTTACCTTTTGAAACCATCTTCTACCACATAAGGATTATCTTATCAAAGAATCATAGTAAGAATTACCCTTTCTTTACATATTAGGGCTGTTTGGTGAGCCGAGCTAGCCCGATCAGCTTCTACGCCTGGTCCACCTCAGGCCAGGCTTGGGCTAGAGTATCAGGCCTGAGGGCAGGGTTTGGGCTTAAAAGCCAAGCCCATTTTTCAATTGGGCTGATCTCCGTTTTAATTGTCCAAAGCCTGTTAGTCTGGCCTGGCCTATACTTTTTTTAAAAGTCCGCAAAAAATAAAAAATAAAATCTTCTCCAACCAAAAGATGAGAAGAAGTTGATTCCTTTCTCTTTTTGAATTAGTTTTGGAAGACGGCTAGAAGCTGTAGAGATTTTACGCTGAAAAGAAGGATTGCCGATAAGTCTCCAAACATACTTGTTCCTATTTTAGGCATGCTTAAACCTGAAAGATTTTAAACTAAGGGCGATGAATTTGTGCCCGAGTGATGGTTGCTGGGTATCCTTTTGACCTTTTAAGACACACACACACACACTCTCATGCCTTTGTGGGATTTCACCACCCATGGATACTTGAACCCTTGGCCAGGTGTTGAAACTCCTAAGAGCCTACCACCGGAGCAGGAGTAAGTATCCATGGTTGCTGGATTCGCTATCAATGAATATCGAATATCTGATGACTAATATTACTGATAATATTGTATGTGAAAAGGGATTGGGAAACTGCTCGTTAAAATTTCCAAAAATATTGGAGTTTCGGGATTGGGCTGGGCTCAAGCTAGACTCTTTTGGTTCGTCATTGACCCAGGTCGGATTTGGACTTAAGTTGAACAATACTGGCTGAGCTTGGACAGCTTGGCGGAAGTGGATTGGCTGGTGTACCACACCACCGAACCTGGCTAGTGCGAGCTCCGAGTTTAACGTCAAAGGAAATCAAAGTTACATAGGCCTTCCAATGATCTATTTATTATATCCACACCGTTCATCCATTTGGCAAGATCATTTTAGCTTATGATTCCAAAAACGAGTCATATCCAAGCTCAAGTAAACCACACCACAAATATCAGTGGGATAATGATTCTCACCATCAAAACATTCATGGGCCCACCAAAACGTTTATTTTCCATCCAATCTGTTCACAAGGTCACACCGACCTGGATGAAGAGGAAATACAAATATCATATTAATCTAAAACTTACGTGATCCCCAAAAGTGTTTCGATGGTAGAAGTTTAATCCCCCACTGCTTTTTACAATATGGTCCACTTGATATTTGGATATGCCTCTTATTTTTTTGTCTCCAGCCTTACGACAGGGTCACAAATTGGATGGACGGTTTACATATAATACATATCTCATGATGGGACCCATAAAACTTGATGACGTCAACACACCAGCCAATCCTCATCCTAGCTTGGCCCAGCCTTAATCCTGCCGGTCGACACCCCTATCTGCTACCTTTTTATAAACATGGCAGTAACGTCTCTTTCTAATCTGCTGCCTTCTTATAAATAATGTGACAATGTAGAGCAATTTCTTTATTATTATTATTTTTTTAAAAAAAAAATAAGTTTCACACGTAAGTAATGGCGGAGACTCTTATCTCGTGGAATCACTTGCCGTCTCAGAATGCTCTACTTCTGGATTGGTTGACGCGGGGTCCGCCTTCTAGAGTAAAAGCATATCATACAAACCTTCTGGAAGAGCAGGTAGTGCATGTCTCTTCGCCTTCCTGGAACTGACGTTAGCCAATTTATATGTTGGACCTTGTCACCTTCGCTTCACGTGCTTATAAATAGTTATAATCATTCGGCTATCAGATAATGCTCGGTGCAGCGATTGCACGGTACCATTTGGATTTTCAATTCTTATAAATCCAAACCGTTGATCTTATGGCTCAATGTAAGTTATCCATGTTCTACAAAAATCTTCTAACATGGATACACCCCAAGCCCTTGAATATGCAAGCAAAAAGTGAGTGCAGCAACGGTCCCAATCGACTGGCAAATGACAAATATTTATAACCGTTCTCTCAGATCAGAACGTTCTACCACACCTGTTTTAAAACAACCAAGCTCTGCGGGTCACCATGTGATATTTGTGAAATCTAATCTGTCTATCGTTTTGATGAGTATGATGATTTTCACCGTACATATAAAATATCAGCATAATAATTATAAAAAAAAAACCACAGCAACCGAATAGTACCAACATAGACCTAGAACCTCTGAGTTCATGCCTTGGATCAAGCTGATTTTTATATAGTCCCTTAGTCATGGTGAGTTACACCTAACGAACGGGTTTGATTGAAGATACATGCGACGGTGGCCCCACATTCAAACCTATGATTAGCATTTCATCTGCTTTGTTTACTGTGGTATGGCGCACCACAGAAGTAGATGTGGCTGATTTTTGTCTTAGTGACCAGCATTCTAACGGCACACCTGATGGACGGAGTGGATTTTAGGTATAAAACATGATGGGCCCACAAGACCAAGGTGTTTTACACTTTGCGTAAATAGGTGATGTTTTACATAGGCGTTGGCGTATGGTTCATCCAATGCGAGTGGCATCAGTACTGTATACACCACGGGGCCGAGCGTTTAAGACATGCGGGAAGCAGTCTCCACCTATCGCACCTACGGCAGCATGGTGACAAAAGCTTCATCAGCGGTGTGTCAATAGTAATAATAATAAAAGTCTGCCGCCTACCCGTCGCGCTGTAAAACCGTGGGGGTCAATCGACAGTCCACATAACGCATGGTTCTACAAATGGTGAATCTGGACCGTCCATCTACATAGAGGCACTATATTTTTGGAAAAAGTGCGTTCGATATATCGAAAAATAAAATTATTTCATTTCACTAGGATGAATCATGTCAAAGTATACACTGTCTTTAAAGCGTGATTTGCCCCCTTATCAATTGCTAATGGGTTACGGACGAATTGCTTCCAGGATAGGATAAGCTTGTCTAGATTTGGCGTGCAAAAATCACGATGGGTCCACTAAAGAATAATTCAACGCAGCAAATCGTCTGACACAATCAAATAGTGGATGTGTTTTAATAATATTCTAAAATGAGACGCCATCTAGAGAATCTATTGGAAAGGGGGAAGTTTGTATTTGAGATGATGAAATTTGGACCGGAATGGTCCAGTTTATATAAGCACCAGGGGAGTGGAACGCTGCTAGGTTACCATTAATGATTCAGAACGTTTGAAAAACATTTCTAACCGTTAATCATTAATTTTAGTCATTTTTGGTCATCGAATTGGAAGGTCTGACCGTTGGATCATTATAGCCTGTCCATTTTCGGACCATTATGGCTTTTAAGGCAGCTAGCTGTTTTCAAAAATGACTGACCATTCCAGATTAATAATCCGACCGTTTTCAATCACCTACAAAGCCCTGTCTCATTTTAGATCCATCGCACCTAGGCTCATACCAAACTGCTCACACCGTCTCGCAACGATTTTCTTAAGGTCGCGAGAGAGCGACCACTCTGCGACACGATGCGTATATGCTAAGTGCGCCAACTAGCGCTACTACAACAACATTGCCCACGCCTGAGCGCATGTGTTTCAGTGATACGCACTAGAACACGCAACCCGATCGTCTCAATATTCAAAGCTCCGAGTAAGAATACTATACACACATCTACATATAAATCCAAAATCTTCTCCTATCATTTCTGATGTGGGACAAAAGCACACACCGTACTTTTCCATTTGAAATTTTAGAAAATCATTTTGACGGCAAAATCTCAACATTTTGAGATATTTGAAATTTTGAATTATTTTTTCAAAAAATCACAAAATTCAACATATATTGGGCCAACCAGAAAAGATTTAGTCAAACTTTGAAATAGAAGACAATTGTTCAACCAAGAGTAGCACGACAACAATAGTGAAATTCAAGACAGAGTTTGTCACATGGTATTAAAAGGGATTAGGTGGGATGGAATTATATTTGGTTCGGTGTGAATTTTGTCTGTCATTTGGGAAGGACAAAAATGGTTGAAATTATGTGGGATGGAATTGGATTTGGCCCCTTCAATTTTGAAAACTATATGTAGCCCCACGTTGATGCATTTATTTTATCTATGACATATATCTTTACCTACTCTTTACAAATGACATTTTAGTTATATATGTGTACAAATGATTGACATCCCTTGTAAATTTTGGTTACTTGATTATGATTCCATAGTCCATTAAACAAAATTTTGCTTAATCTAGTGTTTTTCGCCTAGAATTTATTCCAAACATGGGAATTAGTTGACCCAAATTAATACCACGGTATTTCCATACATGCAATTACTGTGCAATAAGAGTTTTAATATCATCTAATATAATTAGATAGCATTTAATCCCATGAATCAAACAAACCACTAATAGATAGGTCATATTTGACTTTTATATGTCACAATTTGATTGGTCATTGGTCATGTGCTGCCAGACAGGTCACATGCCATGTTTGAAAGATGCCTAGCATGGACATGATAGTTGAACGTGGTCCAATCAAATCCCATTAGGTCACTACTCATCCCAGCTCCAGAAGAGCTAGGGCTCTGGGTGCCACTTGATGTATGAATTTTATCTACACCATATCCATGCATTTTGTTATATCACTTCAGGTTACGGTCCAAAAATAAGGTAGATCTAAGGTTTAAGTAGACCACACCACAGAAAGCAAAGTTGCTAATGAAGCCTATCATTGAAACTGTCATAGGGCCCACCGTGATGTTTATTTACCATCCAATCTGTTTATAAGGTCATTGAGACTTGGATGAAAAGAAAACACAAATATCAACTTGATCCAAAACTTCAGTGGCACCCAAGAGGTTTTCAACTGTAAGAGTTTAATCCCCATTTCGTGGTCCACTTGAACTTTGAATCTGCCTCATTTTTAGGCCCATAACATAAAATAACATTGTAAAATGCATGGACGGTGTGGATTGAATCTATACATCATGGTGGCCTTCAGAGCCTTGGCCTTGAGTACCCAATCCGTCCCCAATGAATAAGAATGCTTTTATATTAACAATAAGCTAAAGATAGAGAAACTTTGGCCAATTTTTTCACAACCATACATTTGTGTCAATTAATTGCGGCTTGCTTGACTAATGGAAAATTTTGATAAGAATTCTATGTAACGGTAGCCTCTTCGATGGGTGGCTTGGACATATATATCACTTATCTACCTGGCATATATGGTGGCGTGTGCGCTTGTACATGCGTGTGGAGTTTGCAAAGCTCTACTCAGCCAATAACATGTGAGATTTAAAATGGACCAAGTCTAGACTGGCATCGACCTGAATTGGACCCACATTTGAGGTCCGCTAAATGGATCTAGGATTCTATCGACTCCAATTCGGCCAATGAAAAGATGCATTCATTGCTCGCTCAATATCATTCAGCAAGTATGGAAGCGCATCTTAAAAAGATGAGGACTGGGTACTACCTTGGCTTTGTATGAGCTCAGCACAAGTAGGGGGTATGAAGGGCTCGCTGCGATGTAGAGGGTTTATCTACGAATCTATCAATTTTGTGGTATGATTTTAAGTTATAAGTTAAAAAGTCAGGTAGATCAAAAAATAAGTACTCCACACCATGGGAAGCAGTTGTGGTAATTGCGTCCACTTTCGAAACTGTCTCAGCGTCAATTATAATATTTATTTTTCATCAAATTTGTTCATAATGTCACGCAAGCTTGAATAAAGGGAAAACCCAAACATATGCTTAATCCAAAATTCCTGTGGCCCTTATGTAATTTTCAACTGTTAAGTGTTTGATCCCCACCATGTGACTAAGAAATTTTCATTAGTAGGTGTTTAATCCCTATTATGTGGTCTACTCGAGCCTTGGATCTAACTCAATTTTGAACATGTACTGTAAAATGATATCATAAAATAGATGAACAGTATGGATAAAAACAATACATGTCTGTGGCCTGCCTGATCTAAACTCAGGACAGGCGGGGCAGTACCCAATCAGCGAATTAACTGCTGACAGGTTGAGTAGGGAGGATTGGACTGACGTCATCAAGTTCTGTGGGCCCATATATGTTTTATATCCACACCATCCATTCATTTGGAAAGAACATTTTAGAGCATGAACCAAAGAATGAGTGAGATCCAAAGCTCCAGTAGACCCCACCACAGAGAGCAGTAGAGATAGTGACGCCCACCCTTAAAATTTTCCAAGGGCTACAAAAGTTCTTAATCACGCTGATATTTGTGTTTTCCCTTCTTTCATATATGTGTTAACTCATGAGCAAGTTAGATCCCAATTAAATATAATGATGGGCCTTGGTAAGGTTTCAACGGTAGGCATCACTCTCCCCACTATTTTCTGTGGTGGGGTCCACTACAACTTTGGATCTGCATTGTTCTTTGCGTCATGTCCTAAAATGATTTCTCCTAATGAATGGACAGTGGGATACAATACATAAATCATCGTGGTGCTCGCATAACTTAGTAGCGAGGTTACTTCAATAGCAAGTCTCGCTACTCAACCCGTCCGGAGCTAATCCACGTCCCTTAAAATATTGGAATAAAAATCAAGCGTACTGATTGGCTACATGTAACAGGACATCACTCACCGTCTCACGCCCGTACGTTGAACGTGTCGGTAGTTGACAAAATTCGAGAATACTTGTAAGGAGAACTTTCAACTGGGAACGTGTGGGTGGGCCAGCGCTTGAAAGTGGCACCGATAGGATGACCGTGACTATCCAACCGTTGCTACTTTTATAAGGTGAATGTGGAAAATGCTGGTAAATTTTTTATTTATTATTATTTTTTTTTGGCTATTTCCTTGTAACCGCACACTTGTACTCCATCATGCTTTCAAAAGCATGGTAATCACCATGCGTTCTAGCTGTGGTGCCATGCAAGGAGTGCATGTAAATTTCAAGCGGTGAGATTTTTGGGGCACCATACACCACGACTCGTCCCGATCAATAACTCAGGTCTGACACATCACAAGAACAATATACAGTATGTTTACATCGTTTATTTTTGTGGCCCACCTAAAATTTGGAAGCTTTGGAGCTTTGTTGTGTACCTTAAATTAATGTCGGTCAGGCGCACTTTTAAAATGAGTATGACAGATGGACAAAATACCTAATTAGTGGGTTGGATGACATGTAGACAACATGGAGGACCCCATCTCGAATTTTCTATGGTGGGTGTCGCCTCCCTGTTGTCCCACGTTGTTCCCGCCGCTGGTGTTGCCTGAAAGATAGGGGTGTTCATGGGCCGAGCTCGGCCTTGAATCAGAATTTTGAAGAGGGTGGTACCAAAATAGTTCAGAATCCGGGCTGAGACTTACACCAGGCCTGGCCTGTTGATCTGATGGGCTGTAGTAGGCCTAACATGGAAGCCGGTTGCCTGGTGACAGCAACATCACCGGTATCCCTGACTACCGAACTCTGTGGGGTCTACAATCATGTATGTGTTTATCTATGCTGCCTATCTGTTTTGCCAACTCATTTTCGGGCATAGGCTCAAAATTGAAGCATATCCAAATCTCAAGTGGACAACAACATATAAAACAGCTGTTGAAACCTAACAAGGGGTAACCTTGATGTTTATCTGCCATCCAACATACTTAGAGAGTCACACAGACCTGGATGATGGAGAATTCGATATCAGTTTGGTCAAAAACTTTAATCAACCTTAAGAAGTTTTAAATGCTAGGAGTCCAGTCCCTTTCCTGTAGTGCGGTCCACTTTAATCTGAGATATGCTAATTTTGAGCTCATCTTCCAAAATCAGCTAACCAAATAGGTGAACGGCATGGATAAAAACATATCATGGTGGGCCCACAAAATCCGGTCCGGTCAACATGGATATCCATGACGTTAGGGTCACCACGCAGTTGGCTTCCACCTAACATTGGGTGCATCTGATGAATGGTTCGATGGAACTGACACATCATGGTGGGGCAGCGGATTGCTTCCCAACCTGGTCCGACAATAAGCTGTCCGACGAGAGTTCCTGTGGGGCCCACCTTGATGTATCTGTTTATCCAAGCTGTCCATCTATTTTCTCATATCATTTTAAGATCTGAGCCTAAAAATCAACCAGATCCAGTGGACCACACCAGAGATAACTCTTGCATTTAATGCAACCCAAGCCCACTATTTGGTGTGGTTCACTTGAGCATTGGATCTGCTTATTTTTGAGTCCTTCCTTGAAATCATATGATAAAATGGAGGGACGGGTTAGATAAACAGCTACATCACGGTGGGGCCCTACAAAAGCTCTCGTCAGACCGTTTATCAGCCGGACCCGGGTTCTGACGCAATCTGCTTCCCGCGATGGGCCCATACAACTCGTCTTAAGTGTGATAATTCACATGCGATCATTCTTCGTAAATCAAAATACTTATATTTACCGGGCCTGCCACTTTTTAAAGTTCCCAACACAGCGTTTCATGTGAACTTTCCTTGAAACGCTTTCTTCTCCACTAGTGTATGGCGCGTGTAGGACACCAGAGCCGCCCAAAAGGGACGAGATTGGGTATTACTCCCGTCGGGACCTAGCTATAGACGGACGGTCCAGACGGGGGCTCTACCCGGCCCACCATAATGTATATGTTTGATCATGGCCTCTGTTATGGAAAAGATTCAAACCTCTCCAAATCCTAAGAGCCACGGTGCGCTTATTCGGTGGGACGCACGATAAGTAGTCTGAATGGATATTACCGCCGAAGGAACTCTCGGTTCGATCTCAGTTGCAGTCCTCATCCGAGGCAAAGTAAAACTCAAGTCAAAAGCTATAGGCAGGTCTGACCAAAAGTGACTAAGAAGGCCACCTGCATCTGTTGCAGAAAAATTCAACCTCAACCGGACATATCCACCGACCCACCCCAGAAGCTCAGTTCAGACCGGTGCTCGGCATGGATTTGCGATATGATCCACATTTAATAAAACAACATAAGACCTGTCCACATTAATCAGGGCCTCTTCGACCAGAAATTTCAAGCCGAGGCCAAGGATGCTCCATGCACTCAAATAAGAAATCAGCTGAAGCAGACATGGCCGATTACCTCGCTCACAGATATGCACGATGTGCTACATGATCTTTGAATTACGGACGATATCTCCATGATCCAAACATTCCACTGATTGAGTAAATCGTGCTGAGATTAACGGACCCAGTTCATTCAATGGTTAGGTATACATACAAGGAAAACTTTATTGCTATAGGTACGTAACATCTACACTCTCTCTCTACTCTTTAACTTAAATCCACATTCTCTTCACCTGACTTAGGCATCGGAGGGTCCCTTGGCTTAGCAAGGGTCTCCTTTGCTAACCCTTTGTACAGGACCAAGGTTCCTTGGAAGTATGTCATGCGGAGTGGAGGATGATACAAATTTTGTCATTAACAACCTCCATCTATTTTGACATATCATTTGATGGCACGAGCCCTCGTATCAAGGGCTCAAGTGGACAATATCGCGGAGGAATTGATCTCCTGTTGAAATCTTTTTAGGCCTACTGTGATATTTATTTGCCATCCAACCATTTCACTAGGCCTCCTAAACTTGGAAGAAATGAAAAAATAAATATTAACTTGATCCAAAACTCTTGTAACCCCTTGAAAGTTTTCAAGGGTAGCCTTTAAAACCCTAATGCTTCCTATGGTATGGTCCACTTAAGCCCTTAATCTATCTACTTTCAAGGGCTCATGCACTAAAATGATATGTTAAAATAGGTAAAATGAATCTATATCTCTGATCAATCTCCTTTAACCATTCATTTATTTTATACGTGTACGGCTTACACCTCGAAGAGACTACCTAATTTTGTAGACAATGAATCTACATAATGGGACGCATATGATGAGTGGCTTGGATGCTGCGTTACTGTCCCACAATGCCCGTTGTGAAACGGGGGTGCCAAAATTTTGTATGGGTTCGATTCTCAATCCTAACCACTCCTTTTAATAGTTATAACCTTCGCGGAAAAGTCAGAACGATTTTTGAAATGCAGTTCTATCCGTTCCATGTACACTATCTAATCTCTTTATCATTTAATATTTAATTTAAAGTTTTAAGTGGGCATTGTTGGATACAGTGCCGATTTCTTGAACCAGGACGCGGATTGCCGACACGGATTGCGCACACGGATTGCCTGCCGACGCCGCGGCAGCGGAGGCGGATTGCCCACTGGTAAGGTGCTCTGTAGGCCCACTTGATGTAATGTCTGCCACATCCATTTTTTTTGTGGGATACAAAAGCTCTGGGTGAAGCTGATATTTGTGTTTTCCCTTTATTCCATATGACTTGATCATTAGGTTGGATGGCAAATAAACACGTGATCTAGCAAGTTTTTAATGGTGGGCTATCAATCACCCATTTTTTCTTGTGGTGTGGTCCACTTAAGATTTGGATCTACTTTAATTTGGGCCTCTACCCGAAACTGAACTAAAAAGGTAAATGGACGGCATGGATAAAGCATATACATCATGGTGGGGCCCATAGAGCATCCCGTGATGACCACCTCTCAATTTATTGCAGATTGCCTGCTAATGCTGAGAGGAGTGAGGTGGTCACTGGACAATGCTGTGTGGGTTCCACCATCATATGTGTTTTATTCATGCTGTCTATTTATTTTTTCAGACCATTTTAAGGCATGAGCCCAAAAATAAAACGGATTCAAACCTTAAGTAGACCATGCCATAGAAAATAGCGGTAATTGAATGCCTACCATTAAAAACTTATTAAGAACAATGTAATAGTTATTTGCCCCTCCATTTGATTAATTAGGTAACACAAATGGAACCAAGGAAAACACAAATTTCAGCTGAACTGCGGTGTATAATCCACTCAGTGGATAACTTCTAACTTATATAAGTTCTTGTGAAATCTAATCCTCTTGATAGGTTGGCTAGCTCCACCATGAGGATTGCCTCGTGCAAGATTTAACCCTATCCGCTCATCAAGCGAGCCACATTATGGGAAACAATGTATGATGATTGATAAATAATAAAACACAAGTGCAGTCCTCATTTCGACACTACCGTATTTGTGTGTGTGTGCGTGCGTGCGTGCATATAAGTGTAGTCCACTTGATAAATGGATAAGGATTATTTTTGGATGGAGTATTTCTCATGGTGCAGCGCCGTATTCCACATAACTTATGGTCCAACTAGACTTGATACCTTCTCTATTAGGACTGCGAGCTTTTGCAATTGGTAAGGTATGGACTATTCTATATGTAAAATCACATTATTTAATCAGGTTAAACCTTGATTTTAGGGCTCAAATTAAAAACTAATTAGGCATACAACTCAAATGAGGCACACGACATTGAACAATAGAAATGAGACGGCAACCATAAGTGTGGGCTTGAGCTCATTATTGTGTGCATCTTTCATCAAAATTGTTAATAAAATATAACTTATTATGTAAAAAATATTTGCACACGGTCAATGCAAGTAAAACAAAATCATATAAGAAAATAATCAAATAAAAACTTCAAAACCAAAGAAAAACAAAATATAAGAAATACAAAGGTATACATAATTAGCCAATAACATTACATGGACCACATAATTTTATTCTTCGCTCAAACCGAAAAAATCTATAATACGAGGCTTATCTTTCTCTCACTTTTTTTTTTTTCTCACTATTTCATCTTATACGGAATCCTCACTTATAAATTTTTTGAAAGAATAATTATAACTTCTTTCTACCTATGTTCCCTTTATATAGACCACGCCATTAGGGAGATTATATATATATATATATATCCTAAGAGAATTAGACTTCAATATATACATGCATACATGTGTGAAATACGCATGCAAGAGTGGATACACCCACTTCAACATAACCCACTAGGATTAAAAGAACATAAAAAAATCAAACGATGGAGAGTTTAAATGAGCCATGTTAGGATTGTACCATGGACAACCAATATTTATGTCTTGGACCTGGCTTATTATAAATTGATTCATTCATTTATCTCAATAACAAGTGTGGAACTTTAATAACATTTGAAATTAAGGGAAGACATGGAAACTCAAAAACCGTCCATACGAGATTTAACAAGGGAAGTTCATAATTTAAAGATTCAACATCATAAATTAGCAGATGGATGAAAGTAAGATGTTCTTACATGGCAAGTCTTGTGGGAAAGAAACGATGAGTGTAAGATGTTCTTACATGGCAAGTCTTGTGGGAAAGAAACGATGAGTGCAGAAGTTCACATACAACTAGTGCGTGATCATTTCTTATTTATCTACGAAAGATATGTTTGTGTACGAGGAGAACTATGATAATATATAAAAATTTTCATTGACATTACTTTTGTGTTGTATGGATGGGATAAGAAATTTCAGCACAGTCATGATTATCCTCATGCATAGTCAAGTTTTCACACACTAGATACATGATACATGATGATTGTTATCTCATAAATATAAGACTTTTACTTATTTTACAAGCAAAATCATTAAAAATGAAATCCATGCTTCAATGGTAATAAGTGTGAACTATTGACTAATTCTTCACTATTTCCTTTCAATTTCATAAAAGTTTTAGTGCATAAAAAAAAAAGAAAAATTATATCCAAGGAGCTTTATAACATACATGCTCCTAATGCACATGCATGAACCTTCTATCCCGTGGTAATCATTGGGTTTGGATCTTATCTTACCCTAACTAAACCCATTGGGTTTGGATCCTCCGTAACTTATTTTGACCTATACCCTAGCTAAGCCCATTGGGTTTGAATCCCCTGTAACTTATTTTGACTTGGATTATGTCCAGACCGGACCCCTGTTCAATGGGTGACGTAGGGCTAAATTGGGAAACGGATTGGCTACTCCCCCTCCCACCGGCCTCTGGCTGATGGTCGGTGTGCTGTGGGCCCCACCATGATGTATGTGTTCATCCATTCCGTTCATCCATTTTTACATATCGTTTTAGGCTTTCATTCCAAAAATGAGATGGATTAAAATTTCAGGTGTACCACACCACAGGAAAATAATAATAATTAGATATCCACCATTAAATCCTCCTAAGGTCCACTGTATTGTTTATTTGACATCCAGTCTGTTTATTAGGTCATAAAAACTCAGATGAAGGGAAAAAACAAATATCAGCTTGATCCAAAACTTTTATGGCCCCAAAAACTTTTTAATGGTCGATGTTCATTTAACACTTTTTCATGTACTCTGATGTACTTGAAATTGGGATCTGCCTCATTTTTGGTATAACACCATAAAATGATCTAGAAAATAATATTGACGGCATGGATGAAACACATACATCATGATGGGGCCCACAGAGCACCGACCACAGCCATTGGGTGGTGGCAGGGGGAGTAGCTATTCCGTTTCCGATGTTTACTAAAAGGAGCCATCCAAACAAGTGGACGGAGTTGATACAACACAAACTCACGGTAGGCCCCACAGAGCATGGGGTTACATGGAATTGCTGGGGCACAGGGAAGTTGCGTCCGACGGGGTGCACCAAAAGTAGTGGACCAATCGAACAAGATTTCAGATTGCAATTACCACCACTTCACATGGGCCGTATGTCCAAACAAACCATAATCAGAAAATTCCCAATTCGCATTCCTACCTACTTTAATCATCCTCTCTCTTCCCTTCCCATTCCAACGCATCACAAACATCTCTCTCTGTAGAGCAACTCTTATGGCATCTGCTTCTCCCCTGGAATTCACCACACACCAATCTTCCATTTCGAAAAGATTCAACATACTCCTCCCTCCGTCTTCACCGTCCAAGAAGATCAGACGACGATCTGTGGCTTTCGCCGCTATTAACGGCACCGCGCACCGCAAAATTGCCGAATGTCTGAGAATCGCCTACCAAGGGGCCCCCGGTGCATACAGCGAATTCGCTGCGAAAACTGCCTTCCCCGATTGCACGACCGTCTCCTGTAGGGGCTATGCCGATGCGATCATGGCGGTTGAGTCTGGCCAGGCCGATCGAGCCGTCCTTCCCGTCGAGAACACCATGGGCGGGAACACTGTCCGGAATTACGATCTTCTGCTACGCCACGACCTGCAAATTGTACAGGAGATAAATCTCTTCGTCCATTACTGCCTCCTGGCGATGCCTGGCGTGAGGAAGGGGGAGCTGAAGCGGGTGATCAGCCATCCGATGGCGCTGGCCCACTGCGGCCGGCACCTGGCCCAGCTCGGACTCGACTGGGAGCCAGTCGAGGACACGGCTGGCGCGGTCGAGCTGCTTTCATCCCGTCGGATGCTCGACACCGCCGCAATTGCCAGCTCACGTGCCGCTCTCCTATACGGATTAGACGTCTTAGCCCAGGGCTTGCAGGATGAGTCGTGGAACGTGACCCGGTTCTTGATCTTGTCGAAGGAACCGAAACTGCCCCGGACGAGCCCGCTAGGGCTTAAAACGAGTATGGTCGTCGCCCACCATGGGGCTACGCTGACAATCCTTCTGAAGGTCCTCTCTGCTTTCTCTTCTCGCAACATCAATCTCACCAAGCTGGAAATGAATCCATCTGTTGACGACGATACACCTATCATGATACTGGATGTCCATGGAAGAGGATCTCTTAAGGAGTTTCCGAACGTCTTCTACGTCGATTTTGAGGGCTCAATGGACGATCAGAAGGTAAAGGATGCCATAGCTGAGGTTTCTGACTTGCCTGTGTTTGTTCGAATCTTGGGCTCCTATATTGCTGATTCTAATATCTATGATCTTCATTAATCATTTCTACTGCTGCATATTTTTTTCATTTCCGTTTTCTGTAGATTTTCGTCTTTGTGTAATAAGATTTGGTATTCGACAGTACTGTAATGTTGTAATGTTTTATTCCAATAGAACAGTCGTGTTGTGTGATTGTATATTTCGTGGTGTGAAGATAGTAGACTTCTACAATCTGTGGGTTAGATCTTTGAAAGTTAAAATATAGCTATGTTGATTATGTAGCGATTGGTTGCACTAAATATCATGATGTTTTATTATTAATCAGTATAATTTGGTTAAAATTATTAGAATGTTTCCTGAAATTTGGCGCAAGCAAACACTTCCTTACATAATCAAATTGACATGAAAAATGAGCAGTCACTATAAAGCGTTAGAAGGTGAGTTATTAGACTTGCAACCCGTATGACGAAATGTTAGCACTTAACCAAACTTGAAACATATTCTTCTTGCTGTTGGGAAAATGATAACTGTATAAAACAGGGAAACCAAATACAACAAGGGGTCATTTGGGAGCAGGTAATCGGTGGTAATTGATGCGTTTGAGAGTTTATTTGATGTGAATTGGAATCTAACTCACATCTCAAATCAAATACTCCCCAGACCCATTTTTCAAAATCACCACAAAACGATGTAATTCCATATCATATGGATTCCAATTGCCACTGATTACCACCAATTCGCAAGTCGCAGTTCTCTCTCTCTCTCTCTCTCTCTCTCTCTCTCTCTCTCTATACCAATGCATTCCAAATACAGGCTGCCAAACACATTCACATGGATCCATGTGGATTCCAACTATAGGCTGCCAAACACAACTAGTGATTCCAATTCACATAGATTCTATGGTACTTGGCAATGCATATCAAATACGTGCTCTCAAATGACCCCTGAGAGGAAGACAATGAGGTTTATAAACGATAGATACAAGGATTGGAACTGAGTTCAGTGCAATCTGATATGGATTTTTGCTATTCAAAGAGGAAACCGTAGGCATTCTAATGTTCCCTTCAAGTTCTCTATGGACTAATGGTAGATATAGCATATCTAATGATCAAACCATGGTTTTTGAAGATGGGGCAAACTATTGGGAGTGGTGGGAATGAAATTTCATAATGAGACTTTGAGTGAGCTTGTAAGTAGCATAATTGTCACGAAATGATATTTGCCTAGGAAATTGGCTGCATGCTTCCTGAATTACGACACGGTGGAAATAGAAATAACACTTAGCAGTTGCATTATCAAGCTGCAAGATGTTGGATCATTGGCCATGAGGCCCTCTTGATCCAGACACTTGTGGTGGAGACTAGGGTAATCCCTACAACAATCTGCTAATACAGTTTTTTGAAATCGTTTTTAGCATATTATTAATGTTATAAATGATATTTATTTTGTAAAATCTGTTTTCAACCATTCAAATCAAATGTTAATGTGGATTAGTGTTTCCAGAGCATGAGGGGGGCATTTCTCTTTGGGGGTATTGAAGATCTGACTGTTAGGAAGAAAAGGCGATTAGCAACCTCATTACAATACATAGGAACAACACAAGAAAAACACAAGAAAATCACAAGAAAGAAAAACCAAGAAAATCCTACTATCAGAAACAGCAAACCTTCAACCGATTCCCAGCCTTGCGTCACTTCTCTCATCTTTTGGACGCTGATCAATGGTCCTGAATCCTGAAATGACTTTACTGAGGGAGTTGGTCAATTCAAATAACCCTTAGTAGAGACAAAAGCATTATACATGACTGAAACATGAATTCCGATCAGTCCAACCCCTCCTTTATCGTTTGCACTTAGCATATGCATTTGGTCTCACAAATCATGGACAATACACATGGCATGTAATATGTATACAGTGATCAGAGCCATCCATCACATGGGCTCTACCATGCATTCTCTATTGACAGAAAAATCCCTTTGGTTGGATGATCCTAACTATTCAAATAATGAATTTTTGCCAATTGCAGTTTCTTTGTCCTTTCCATATACATCTGTACATCCCCAATTGAGCCCATATATCTAAGTTGGCTTTCAACTACTATATCATCATACACCTAGCTCGATGGATTCTCTATTGACAGAAAAATTCCTTTGGTTGGATGATCCTAACTATTAAACAATGAATTTGTGCCAATTGCAGTTTCTTTTGTCCTTTTCATATACATCTGTACCTCACCAATTGATCCCATATATCTAAGCTGGTCATCAACCACTCTATCATCATTCACCTAGCTTGATGGAATCTCTATTGACGGAAAAATCCCTTTGCTTTGATGATCCTAACTATTTAAACAATGAAATTTTGCCAACTGCAGTTTCTTTTGTCCTTTCCATATACATCTGCACATCATCAATTGAGCCCATATATCTAAATTGGCTATCAACCACTCTATCATCACATACCTAGCTTGCATGTACCAACTCCGAAACATTCATCTGTGGGGCCTTAATGTGGATGCCTCGGATCCAGAAAATACACTGAGTGTCCAGAACTAAGGACCTTTAAGAATCACAAATGGATGATCACAAAAAAGTCCAACTGTCTAATCAATGATCAACATTCAATAGGCAAAATCCTTCAACTTGTGGCTAGGAACATATGATGACATCTGAGGTGCAACCCATGTTAGTGCCCAGTAGATGTTGGTTCAGATCTCATACATACATGCCATGCCATGAGTGAGCAGTAAGGAGCTGACCTTTCCCATAACCATAATTGTTCTGAGGCGCTGCACAACATGAGCAAACGAGATTAATGAACGAGGTGTGAATTTTGACAATGGTGGCTACCAAACATTACAATGATGTAATCGCTAATTACCATTAACCAAACCAATCCCATACCAACTAAAAATTCTCTTAATTGGCCACTTTGAATATAAGTACTTTAAAACCATTGCCCTACCATTTCAAACCCATGGACAGAAGAGCAAAAGAAGAACTCTGAACCAAATTGGGTGTGTGTTGAACTTACTACATATGCCTTCAGTTGGAACGGCCATTGCACTCAACTCAGCTGCTTTCCATATTGAGCTAACATGCCATTTCCAGCCGGTTTGAACTTTCTCTACGAATGAATTTGGAGTTGCATTTCGACAGTTTCCAACCAACATCCTATTTAAAAACGGAAGATGGTGCTGTTAAAATAGAGCTAAATGTGGGTTTTCATTCTTCCGAACCAGTCCTGAGACAGCCCCAATCATAACACCAGTAGAACCAGGGTGTCCCAAAACGGTTACGTATTGGCCATTACGGCCGATACGTAACGGTAACGGTGGTACCCGTTACGCGATACGGGGCCGTATCGGCCGAGTCCCGTTTTTGTACACGTAACGGCCGTTACGGTCCCGTTACGGGCGTAACGGCCGTTACTGACCCGTAACGGCTGCTACGGGCTTGAAAAAAAAAAAAAAAAAAAAAAAAAACCCTTACCTTTTTTCTGTCTTTTCCTTTTCTTCTCCTTCTTCTTCTTCTTCTTCTTCTTATTCTTCTTCCTCTTCTCGGCCTGCTGCGGCCCTGCAGCCGCGGCTGCGGCTGCGGCTGCAGCCTCCTCCTCCTCCTTTTTCTCCTCTCTCTCTCTCTCTCTCTCTCTCTCTCTCTCTATCTGTTCTTTCCCTCTTTCCCTCTTTTTTTCTTCTTTTCTTTCCCTCTTTTTTATTTTTGGTTTCCCCCTCTTTTTTTTTTTTATTTTTTTTATTTTTACAGGCGTAAGCTGCCGTAGGTACGTGTCACGCGCTGAGACGAGCGCTGACACTCCTCGAGCTCTGAGTTGTACGAACGGTTCAAAGGAGATCAAAGTTATACGGGCCCCACAGTGATGTATTTATTATATCTACACCGTTCATCTATTTTTAAATATTATTTTAGAGCATTAGCTAAAAAATGAAGCGTATCCAAAGATCGTCTGGACCACACCAAAAATAGCAGCGATATGATGATTTTTACCGTTAAACAATTCGTAGGCCCACCGTAACATTTATTTTCCATCCCATTTGTTCATAAAGTCAAAAAGACATGAATGGAGAGGAAAAACAAATTTCATATTGATCTAAATTTCTATGATCCCAAAAAAGTTTTCAATGGTAGACGTTCAATCCCCTACTACTTTTTGCAGTGTGGTCCACTTGATAATTAGATCTGTATTATTTTTTCGTGTGAAGCCTTAAGACAATCTCTTCAAATGAATGGACGGTTTAGATATAACACATTCATCATGGATGGGGCCCAAAAATCTTTAACTTGTGTGCTACACTTTCCTATCCAAGTCTCACCTAATTTGGGCCCTTAAAAAATTGTATAGGAGACATATATTAATTTAAAATTTACCAATTAAATTATAAACTGCAATTGCTAACTCACAATGCCAAAATCAAATTATTTGAATAATTTTAATTATTATTTTGTATAATTTTAATTATTATTTTGTATACTTTTATTTTTTAAAATAGGGTCTTTTGATTTTTTTTCATGATTCACTGTCCAATAAATGTCCACCAATACATAAGTGGAATAATGAGAATAAATTGCATGAATTTGAGGCTAATTTGGAGCATATATTGGTCCTATAAGTCAGCCCGAAATTGGCAACGCTATCTACCTGAATTTAATTTCATTTTTTTAAAGAACTATTGAGAGAAAGATATTAAATTGTTAAGTATATAAATTAGATATTTAGAAAATTAAGTATATAAATTTTATAGTCAAATTCAGGTTACTTGATTCAAAAATTAATCGGACAGTCCGATACCGCTTTTCACCAAAGAGTGGACCGTTACACCACCATAAACATGTTCCAATTTATAAATGAATGCATATTTGGAATGCTTAGAATATTCTGGATTTAATCCATATTTTTTTAGCAAAAAAAAAAATTTACGCCGTTACGCCCCCGTATCCGTATCGGTTTTGGAAGTCACCGTTATGCTAACCGATACCGATACGGGACACCTTGAGTAGAACAACACCCAAACACAGACAAGAACCAACTCCAACAAGAAAGCCAATACTTAAATGCAGAATCAAAGATATACCCAAATCTCCAAATTAATAACTCATCTCCCCTATGCTACCATCTCCCACTGCCATGACCACCCCACACCCAGACCAAGAAACAGAGCACACTAGCAAACACAGCAAGGGGAATATGTGTTCTTTAGGAATCGCAGTTACAAGGAATGGAATATAATCTGATGCTTTTTATTTATTTATTTATTTATTGTCATCATCATTGCCTTGTTCTGGCTGTTTGGGGGCTGGCTTTACTGATCCTGTTTTGCCAACATTCAATCAAATTTCAAAGAAAAATTCTCATGATATCTTGGAAAAAGTTCGATGACCGGCTGCTCACCTGAAATCAAAACCCTGCTCACCTGAATATAATCTGATGCTTTTTATTTATTTATTTATTTATTGTCATCATCATTGCCTTGTTCTGGCTGTTTGGGGGCTGGCTTTACTGATCCTGTTTTGCCAACATTCAATCAAATTTCAAAGAAAAATTCTCATGATATCTTGGAAAAAGTTCGATGACCGGCTGCTCACCTGAAATCAAAACCCTCCTCCCTTGTATGAGATAGGGCTGGCTGATAATGATGATCTTTTCTATGGAAAAAAGACATCCTTGTTAGTTGAATGTTCATGTCAAGCTCTATAGACAACAAACAGATAGCAGATTTTTGAAGACGTGGCAAACCATTGAGACAGAAATGGAACTTCAGAAATCTAATTAGGCAGTGACAACCTTATGGAGCTTTTACATGAGTAGCAGGATTGTGATTAATCAGCTGTTGTTATTAATGGGGAGAGAATTAGTTTTTTACAGAAGAATTTGGATTTGCAGCCACTAAACTTCAAAGGCATACAAATCATTGGCAGTTGCAACTGTAGTTCTCAAACTTGGTGACATGAGTAGCTGAGTCGCTGTGAAACTTGCTGATGAGTTGGATTTGAATCTGACTTGGCAAGGTTTGTCGAGTCAACTTCCCAACTTGGTCATGCCTAGTCACTCACTGATTGAAATGTTTTTTTAATTAAAAAAAAAAAGTCAACACTGTTAGCAACAGCAACCGTTAGTGCCAACTTGCCATGCTTTGGATGATTTTACTTATTTTTGTATAGAATCTCTTATGATTACCTTAAAAAGTTCTCAACTTAGTTATTATTTATTTCAAGTCAATTCGAGTCATCTGTTTGAGTCAACCTGACCCGTCTGCATATCACGTCGAGGCAGATTTTCCAGTCGAATTCACTGCTTACATACGTATCCATGTGCTAGCTATCAATTAGATGGGTAAGATTTTTTTTTTTTTTTTTAATTTTTATTTTTTATCAGTGACTTTAGAGAGCTGATTCATACGCAGTATTTTTTTTCACAATTTGGACAAATCTGAATTGGTATGTACAAATGCCACATGTAAGGATGATGAGCGATCACTGTTTTAAAGAAAATGGTGGTCAATAATCACAAGAGTGGTCCATTTAAAATGGTGGTCAATAATCACAAGAGTGGTCCATTTCTACAGCCACTTCTCCATCCATTTCTCCCACATCTTGCAAACTGCTTCCACTCTTTCCATGCAAACATGTGGTATGTAAACTGCTTCTTCTCTTTCGACATGAACATATGGTATGTATTGGCTTTTCTTTCTTCTTCTTCTTCTTCTTCTTCTTCTTTTTTTTTTTTTTTTTTTTTTGTATCACAGATGGACCATGAACCAAAAATATCTCACGTCGTAGATCCTAACCCTTAACCCTTAATTGGTAGCTATCAAATACTCGCTATTGGAGAAAAATATGACAAAGGTTGAGTTTCAATTAGGAAGAAATGAAGAAATTTCTATGGCTTTGATCTTCTGGTCTAGGAGTTTTTTTAAGTACACGGAGCATTTATGACCCGGCCCACAATATTAATGGTTTGAATAACTACGGTTCAATCCAGATCCAATTCCATATGTTGTTTTATTGATAACTAAGAGCTTGTTTGGATATTTGGAAGCCTGGGAAAGCAAACATTGTTTCCTTGGAAATCTTAGTTTCAGGAAATCGTGGAAAAGGAGACTTTGTTTTTAATTTGTCTTTAAATAAAAAATTTCCTAGAAAATTTGAGGCATATTTTCAAATTTAAAATCTTGAGAAAATTTTCCAAATATTTATTGGCATGTGTTGGATTGACATGTGATACATATGGGACACTTGAAGATAGATGATGGCACATGTGGATGCTTGAGCTTAATAAAGTCACGCGCGGGCACATGAGGAGTTATGGAAGTTGTATGGTGTCACATATGACACCATCCATCTTATTCTCATGGGCACGTGTGATCATGTGTTCCACCCTGTGGACATTGATTGTTGACCTCGACATTGTTAGAGGATCCAAAGTGGATTCTTTGCTTCTCTGATATTGCAATAAATTAAGGAGAGGCCTCCTAAGTTGGAGGATAGTCATTGATACTACAATCGGTCTACTTCAAGAATGATCTAAATTGTTCGTAGTTTAGATTTTTGTTAGAAGTATAATGAGTTCGTGTATGGTCTTGGATGAATGTAATGAGTTTGGATGAACAAAGAAAAGGTTTGATTATGTTGCGCTCTTTGTAGAAGCCCATCACTTTGTACATGCAGGCCATAAGTGAAGATGGACGGTGACACATGTGGCATAGGGTCACATGTGTGGTACAATAGAATATTAATGCTGGAACATTCGCACATGTGATGATTAGAGATGGGCCATGGCACATGTGCTCTACTCTTGGGGAATTCATTCTCCTCCAACAGTGGGAAAATGTCTTTAGGATGGAGGTGGGAAAACAAAATTGTTGATTTTCGACCTAAAAGAGAAAATGAGACCTTATTTATTGGGAAACGTTGTTTCCTTTACATTACATCAATCCAAGCACGCCCCCAAAGAGAAATCATCTGATGGGTTGAGCGGACATAAACCATATTTTGCACCTGCATTTGGACTCATAGTCATCCATGTAACCTATCTAGAACCCCTGCTAGGTCCTGTCCACTCTTCATAGGCTGCTTTAAAACAAATCATATCAACTAGATGATCCAAACCTTACAGTCAGTGGCATGCAGAAATGGATGAACAAGATCCCTTCATAGAATATGGTTCCAATTAATGATGTTTAGAACCATATGGCTGCCGATATTTTTGCGCAGCAGTGGAAGAAGAGTAGACTGAACCTTATGGATGGTCCAAATAGACGTAGACACCAAGGAGTCCACATAGATGATTTCTATGCGCTGAGCGCACTAAAATCAGATATCCTAAGATGCATTACTCGTAACTTCCTTTACAAAGAAGGACAGATCCCTAAGACCTGGGACGAGCAGGTTCATTGTAGGATACGACGCTTCACTATCAGTGTAAATTTCGTTCGGGCCACACACCATCCATCCAAGAAAATGCGACCTTTGCTCTCGAGCCAAACTGGTCACATCACTGTCGGCAGAAAAAGCCTCCACGCCCACAATATTCTCTGGCCGCTTTTCACGTGACCTTGAAAAGTCCAAAAGAGCTCCCCCACAGATTGGGGCGCCACCCAAGTTACATGTAGAAGAGAAAATCTTTTACCAAATTTCTCGTGCGAGATGAAGCTATGAGATAAGGAAATGAATGAAAAGATAGTCCACCGTCTCCACATACTTCTGATATATATGATGAATGCCTGTTTGTGATACGCATCCCTCTCTTTCTAAGAGTATCTAAGTATCTCGTTTTCGGCCGTCAACCTTGTGAGCAAAGGACATGGGGTGGGCATACTATACTTTAGTTAATGGAGAGGGCAAGGATAAGCATGCTGTCTCACTACCACATAAATCTGGCCGAGAACTCACCTGAACTATCGTCCTTCCAAACCAATCATCCGTCTCTTAAGGCACAATTTATGCCTATGGATGAGGCTTATCATTCAGGCAAACTCTTCCGTCTCTTCCCTAGTCAGATTCCCATGGAACAGAAAATCCAGGACCACATGGCATTTTCACCCACAGCCAACTCAACATGAGAAATGGTGCAATCTCTCTTTCAACGCTAAACTGAGCAAATCCAAGAGGTTGTTTGGATGCTTGTGAATTTGTTGTAAACACTTTCTCTTGAAAAGCAGTTTGGCTTTTGAGTGGTAATTTATTTATAGGCAAATAGATTGTGTTTGGGTAAATTATGAAGTGTTTACAATGTATAAAATAGGTATCCACACCATATGGAGTTTGGGTGGTGAATCCCATAAAAATCCGCGAATCATGTAAAACTGATTTGATCTTTTTGGGGCCCTAGGAGATCATCAAAGCATGCACATGATGGATAAGATTGAATGTCCTCCACGCATTACAGTGGGCCGCAGATGTAATCTAAAGCTTTTAATGGTCAATGTCTCATCTTCTTCTCTTAATAGTCCATTCGATGATAGAAAAAAGGACATTTGAGAGCATAGGGGAAGCACATGATAGAGAGATTGGATATATGGTACATATTAGGTGGGGCCCCACACATTATGAGTGTGCATCAACCATTGTGTTATATTTGTATAATGTCTTTTTAGCTATAAATATTTTATATATAATATGAAATATGACTTTTTATTGGGTTTTAGATGACAGCTAAAAGTTGTAATGCGTTTATGCTCTTTACAAGCTGTTACAAGCGAATCCATGCATCCGAACAACTCATGTAGTTCAACTTTAGAATTTTGCAAGCATCCAAAGAACCCCTAAAGATGGCTAAAGAGATAGAGTCATCGTCTGCCCAACTAATATTTTACCTTTTCAAATTGATTTTAATCCAAAGGTAATTTAGAACAAGAGGTGTAACAAAATTTGATGCATCCGTGAATCCTAAATATTGGCCAAACATTTTATAATGCCAAGTTAGCCTCAAGTGCGCATTTGGATGTTCTTGATTTCATCGCCACCCAATTTTCATGCAGGATAAGGTATCCATATGAGTGCATATGACTTGGGCATGTGTACCCTGTTTGGCCCATGTGTTGAGATGGTCTAATTAGTGTTGTTTAGGTTTTGGATGCTAAAGGTGTGTTTGAATCATAAGTTACTTTCCATGAGCTACTTATACCCCAAGAAGCTTATCATGGTTTATGCTTAATGAGCATGTAAGCATATAAGCACCTCACTGAAAAAGCGAGTTGCATTGTTGAAACACCTGGTCTGATAATGTCATGACAATGGGGCTCACCTTAATGCATGTGTTATATATCTACTCTGTGCATCCGTTTTTTCTAGCTCATTTAAGGGTATTGGCCAAAAAATGAACTAGATCCAAATCTCCAGTGGTCCACACCACACAAAAATGTAGTCAATGAATGCCCACCATTGAAAAATTTCTAGGGTCCACCATAATGTTCATTTGCCATCCAACCTGTTGATAAGGTCACATAGACTATAGACTAGGATGAAGTGAAAACATGAACAACAGCTTGATCCAAAACTTATGTGGCTCTCAACAGGTTTTTAATGGTAGGCATTAAATCATCATGTTTCTTATGGTGTGGTCCACTTGAGATTTAGATATGCTTCAATTCTGGGCATACACTGTAAAATGATTGACAAAACCGATGGATGGCATGGATATACAACACATACATTAAGGTGGGTCAAAGGTCACATCTTGACCGAACTTCCTTTTTTTTTTTAACACACGCACACACACCCCCACACACTCACACCACACGCACACACACCCCACACACGCACACCATGGGATTTCACCACCATGGGTATTCGAACCCTTGACCCGGTGTTGAAACTCCAAGGAGTCTACCACCCGGGTAAGAGTAAGGACCCCATCTTGGCCGAACATGCGTACACCATGACTTGGCCTAATTTGCACCCTCCCCTAATTTGCTCCCTTTGCTCTTGCTGGACGTGGATTGTTGGCCTAATCTGCTCTCTCTCCTTTTGCTGGATGTGGATGGCTGGGTGAACCACCACATGCTTAGCGCTCACCATGATGATTTTTAGAAATTTATGCCGTCCATTCATTTTACCAAATCATTGCAGGAGATGGGACAAAAAATGAGGCAGATCGAAAGTGTGAGCTACCTTGAAGGAAACAATGGACATTGAACAACCACCATTGAAATCCTATGCTATCAAAACGGGTAATGATGTCATTCCCAACCCCATAAGATCATATGAAGGAATTGAAGGACAAGCGTATATTTTTAAAAAATAAATGTGGGCCTTACAACTATTTTGACTATGGAGGTTCAATACCATTGTTTCAGGTAGTGTGGTGCACTAGAGTAATCGATCTACTTCATATATAGGCCCACAGCCTAAAATGAGTTGATGAAAATGGTGGACAGGGTGGATTTCTCAAAAACATTATGGTGGTACACTAGTTTTTTGAGCTCCTCCATTTTAACACTTTTTCAAGCTGTATGGTCCATTTGCGCTTTGGATTTTCATTATACGTGGACACATCAATTAAAATGAGTTGGCAAAATTGGTGGACGGAGTGGATTTTTCAGAAACATCATGGTGGGTTACATAATAAAGGGCGTGGTTTCAACAGTGGGCATTCAATAGCACTATTGCAATTCGTGCGGCCCATATTAGATTATACAATCTGTAATTAAGATCACTGATTTGTAATTAGATCCTAGTTGGTGGATAATTAGATTTATACAACTAATATGAGATTTTGCTCATATACATCTCAATAAGAAAGCTTCTTCACTATCAATAAAATATAGAAAAAATCTCCACTTTATAGCCCGCTGAAGCATTGGATCTACCTTAACTATATTTGTACAAACTCTTTAAAATAAGATGAATAAAATGATTGACCAAGTGGATTTTTAAGAAATATCATAGGGTGGATTTCCCAACATTGCACCTTCAATATCTTGTAGAGCACCAGGCTGAGGTTGCAGCGCATGGGCATGGCTTATGGAAACTATGGTTTAAGTTACATCGGTAAGTTGAAAAACTATATGAAGCTTAAGAAAATAAGTTACTTTGTATTATAAAGTCACTTAAATAAGTTTAATAACCAAACTAATTTAAGTTTAAAAAGTTACTTATTGGGTGGTATCAAATGAACCCCATGTTATCTACGCCTTTGTGAAAAAACTTTCAACTATATGATAAAATGATTCTAACTACTCATCATCATCAATATTCTTTAAACCCTTACCCATATAATTCGTGTTGATTCCACCTTGTCATGAGCCAAATGTAAGAATCTTATAAGGTGGGCTTTATTGATCAACGATCCAGATTAACCTATAGGTTGGATAGTGTGATTAGGTATACCAGTGGGCCCCACTAAGTTGTAATTAGGGGTGTACATGAGTCGATCCGAGTCAAATTAGGCTCAACTCGGCCCGACCCGGTTACCAGTCACACATAGCCCAAACCCGGCCCGGCCCGGTCATTGAGCTAACATGTCCAGCCCGAATTCGACCCGATCAGAAATCGAGCAAATTCGGGCCTGCTCCATTTACAAAGGGACGGACGGTTTTCTTACTTCTCTGTCTCAAATGATTAGGATAAAAAATTATGATATATATATATATATATATATATAAAACGGCCGAGTCGGGTCAGGTTGAGTCAGGTTTCAGATTGAGTTGGGCTGAACTGGGACATGTTTGAACTCGGTCCGAACTCAGTTTTGGGCTGAAGAAAATGACCCGTCTTGGTCCAAACTCAGTTCCAAGTCGGATTGAGTTGAGTGAGTTAACCAGGCTAGCCCGATTTATGTACAACTCTAGTTGTAATACATTCAGAAATTTGTATAAGGGGTGAAGTGCTAGCTGCAACTGTAATACGTACATAGTATCTTAGAGGACCTGGGATTACAAATTCGTGTGGAGCCTTTCAGGGAGAGAAGTTTTAATAGGTTTCAAACTTCTCTACCCTTTATAGTTTAAATCAAAGTTGAGTTCCCAATCTAACACCACCAACAGAAGTTTAAGTCCATTACATCTTCTCTAAGAGGTGTAAGGAAAGGAAGATCTGAGCGGTTCGATTTCACAGCAATGGTGACACACATAGGTAACTCATCTTATTCATCAGTCATTTGGATCCAATGCACAATAGATCCTACGACTATTCCACATCTAAATCTTACACGATATCCTTAGAGCTTGTTTGGATAGTAAATTGCTTAAAATAAGTTACTTATACCCTAAGTTACTTATCTTAGTTTCTACTTATTAAAAAGATAAGTATATTTGACAAAAAACATACTTATCAGCTTCTCCTCTCTTTTATCTCTCATAATGTCTCTTTTCAGCAACTTAATGAAAAATAACAAAGCTAAGAAAAATTAACTAAAGTGACTATATACTCTCAAATAAAATCATTACTTATAATTACTCATAAAACAAACTTACTTATCTGAAATAAGTCACTTATTTACTACTGTAAGTAAAAAAAAGTAACTTATTTGGTAGTATCCGAGCAGGCCCTTAGTTAAATGTCCAAATGTTGGATTGCTAAAGAAGTTGCAATGAAAGTTCAATGCTGGCTATTAACATGAAGCCAACTTCCTTTTTTGGTGATTGTGAGTCTAGGAATTGAAGGGGAGTGCAAAACTCACACTAGAGAGTTGGATGATTCTAATCTTTGTTCGGTGTAAATGAGTGCATGACCTCAGGGAAAAAATAAAAATAAAAATTCAATGGTATATTGAGCAGCAAAATTTGAAGGTCCTCCAAGACTAAACCATAGTTCATTTATGGCATCATCATCTGATTAATGGGCTGGCCTAGCCTGTGGGCTTTGGCCTTGGCATGTCTTGAGCTGGACTGGGCTAGAGTATCAAGCCCAAGAGCCACGATTAGACTTAAAATTAAGCCCACTTGCAAACCGGACTTGGACGATGTATAACAGCCAGCTGGTGTCCGGCATTGGCCCATTAGGTTTGTAAGGGAATTAACAAAAAAAAAAAAACATAATGTAAAATCAACCCTGACCATCAGGTGATTCACACCATGTAAGACCTTGAGCCCAAAAATCATTCCCATTTGTAATTCAAGTGGACCACATGATTAAAAATAATGCACACGGCAATACTCACCCTCCAAACTGTTTGTCTTAGTTTGCCCCTCCTGAATCACCTATGGACCTTATTTTTGTGCCCATGACTAAATTTTGGTGTGGCATCTAATGATTGGACTGGATTTCATATAATCAGCATGATTTGCCCAGTAAAAATCAAAGCAGACATCTCCCTTCCAACTCATTTATTTGGTGTGGCCAACGTGAATCTTAGGTCAGTGGGATTTTTTTTATTTTTATTTTTATTTTTTATTTTTTATTTTTAATTTTTTTTACCTTAGGCCTGACATGAGATTACACATCTAATTGGGAGTGGATTTCAAATACACATTAAGGTGGGCCTATCAAAAATCAAGGATGGTGACCTTCCCTACTTGTTTGAAGAAAAAAAAAGAAGACAAAAATAAAAATAAAAATCAAAAGACATGCTCGCATCTTAAAAATTATATTTTACACGTTTGGTTTTTACAAGGCCCACCATGATGTGTATGTGAAATACACTTTGACCATTAGATGTGTAATCCCAATTAGGCATTATCACAAAAAATATGCTAACCTGTTATGTTATTCATGCCGGCCACCCCAAAGGAAATAGTTGGAGAGCTAGGTATGTCTAGCCTTGATTTTTACAGGGTCCACCGTGATGACTATATGAAATCTACACCAAAATTTTATGTACAAGGTTCAAAATTCAGGCTCATGGGTGATTTAGGTGGGCCACAGCAAGGGAAACAATTTATAGGGTGAGCAATTTCCTTCCAATCATTTGCTGAATCATAAATGAGCCGATATTTAGGCCTTGGGCCTAAAACGGTGCAACACACCTTGTGTTGGGGTCGGATATTAGGTACAACCCCGTGTCATTTTAAGGTGTAAGCCAAAAAAACAGAAAAAAAAAAAAGAGGCAGAAGCAGGGCTCAAGTAGGCCATACCACAAGAAGCACCAGTAATAATGATCGCCTCACCATTGGAACCTTCTTAAGGCTCACTATGATCTTTATTTGCTATTTAACCTGTTTGTGAGGCCCCGGACAAATATCAACTTGACTCAAATTTTCTGAGCCCTCAAGACAATTTCGTTGGTAGGCATTTATTCTTCATCCAGTGGTCCACTTGAGCCTTGGATCTGCCCCACTTTGAGTTTACAACCTAAATGATATGGCAAAATGGATGGACAGTGTAAATAAAACCCATACATTACCACGGCCGCCTAGAGCCCTTGCCATGCCGAGTTTGGGAGAGTATTACCCAATCATCGTTTATGTCACCCGAGATGGACTCATTTGTTTGGAAGTGGATTGTGTACTGAGTCTTACCTAGGCTGTCCATCTATATTTCCAAATCATTTTAGGAAACGAGCCCAAAATTGAAGCTTATCCAAAGCTCAAATGGACCACATCACAAGAAATAGCAGGGATGATGATGTCCACGGTTGAAACTTTCTTAGGGCCCACATTAATGTTTATTTGTCATTCAACCTGTTCATAAGGTTCATAAGGTCACGTACATAAATACGGTTTAGGTGGATCCTTCACCGCGGTAGGTAGATCCCTAATTGTTGGGCCCTTGGGTGCAGTTTGGGTGGATCCATGTGGGGTCCACTCTGATGTATGTGCCTTACATCTAGGCCATCCACACTGTCCATCCATTTTACAAGCCCATTTTATACATGATCTAAAAATGAAGCAAATCTAAATCTTGGGTGATCTATATCACATAAACTGTAGTGATTGAATCCTCATCATTAAAAGCTTCATGGGGCCCACTGGAATGTTGATTTGCCATAGGGTTATAAAGACGGATGAAGGGACCACACAAATATCAGCTTGATCCAAACTTTCGTGGCCATGAGAAGTTTTTTATTGTCAATTACTACCATTTCTTGTATTATGGTCCACCTAAGATTTGGATCTACTTCATTTTTCAGATAGTGCCCTGAAATGTTTTTTTTTTTTTCTCTTTCTAATGGATGGACACGGTGGCTGTAAGAAACATACATTACGGTGGTCCCAAGGGTCAGAGATCCCACCCACCTTCGTGGATCCGGCAATCTACTGAAGCGGCACCCCACTGGACATATGCGTCTTATCCCTTCTATACATCTATTTTTATAAATCATTTCAGGGTAGGGGTAATGAAGCCCATCATTTAAACGTTACTAGGTTCTAAAGTGATAGTTATTTGTAACACAAATATCAGCTTCATACAAAATATCTTTGGGCCCCAGAAGTTTTCAAGGTATATATTATCAATTCACACATTTTCTCGTGGCCTAGTCCACTTGAGCTTTTGGTATTTATAAATTTTTAGACCATGCCTTAAAATGATATGAGAAAAATGAATTTACGTGTGAATATGACACATACATCACAGTGGCCCTACTGAGTTTACTTTAAGTTAGTCGGTAGCGGATTTTGATCTAGAGCTTCTATGCCCCCACTTGAGCTTTGGATATGGCTCAATTCTAGGTTTATCCCTTAAAAATGAGCTGTTAAAATGGATATGCAGCGTGGATAAGACACATACATCTGCAGCGCTCTTTAATTGCCATGGATTGGATTAGCTATTACTTGGGTAACACGTTTTTGAGTGTTAACGTGGGGCTGTATTGATTTATTTTTATTTTTGATATCCAATGTTCATTTATTTTTACATCTCATTTTAGGTGGATATTGCAAAACCTAAGGGAAGATTTAAATCTCCCGTGGACCACTGGAAAAGTGACGAATAATAAATAAAAACTTTTTGTGGCCTAAAAAAGTTTTGAATCATGATCTTCTTAATTTAATAAACTTGTTGGATGGAAAATAAACATTAAGAAAGCTGAACCACGCCCTTTAGGAATTTTAATGATGAGGCACTCAATCACCACCGTTTCCTGTAGTGTAGTGCACATGAGATATGTATCTGGTTAATTTCCAGGGCCATATTCTAAAATGGAATGTAGAAGCAGATAGACAGCGTGGATATACAACACATGATCAAGGGGAGCAACCGCTAAGGCTGAGTTTGGATGTTTTTTTAAGTTGTAAGTAATGAAAGTTGTAGGTAAATTATATTGGGATCCAAGTTGTAACTTATCCATCGGTAACTAATTTTTATGGTTGGATAATCTGTAAATTAGTTATAAATAATATATTGTATATTCATACCAACTTAAATTTAAAGTATAGAATCGTATAAAAATCAAATTGACACTGCTATAATTTTAAAATCAAAATAATATTTGTTATTCTACGTGTCTTTAGGACCCAATCATTGGGCATAAAGTCAAATGAACATTATAATTGGCCCTGTGAAGGTTTTAATCATATGAACATATGATAGTTATCATTTTCCTATGATGTGGTCCACCTAAGATAGATATATGTCTCAATTTCCTCATTTTGGGATCATGAGTTAGAAAAGTTTTTGGATCAAGATGACATATGTGTGATCTCTTCATCCAGGTCTTTGTTATCTTATCCATGTGTTCAATGGCAAATTAATATTCCCGTGGACCTCATGAAGTTTTTAATGATAAGGATTTAGTTACGATTGTTTCTTGTGGTGTGGCTCACTAGAGATTTGGATTAGCTTCATTTTTTGGATAATATCCTAAAATGAGCATTCAATACAGATAGATGGTGTGGATGTAAGGAAAGTACATCACGGTGGGCCCCGTAGTCAAGGATGCGAAATCACCCCTTGCCAAATAGCGTCCGTTCCGCATAGACACAAAAGGAAAAAAAGGAAAACAAACAATGGTCACGGGATTACAGGAAGAGGATTGCATACCGAGTAACTCATTACCCTTAGTGTACTGAGTAAACTGTATGGGGTCCACTATTATTTATTTATTTTATCCACTCTGTTAATCCATGTTAACAGATAAATTTAGGCTTGACCCCAAAACAAAGTAAATTAAAATCTCAAGTCGACCACACCACAGAAACAGTTTAATTGAACCTCTACCATTGAAAATTTTTTGGAGGCCAAAGAAGTTTTGGATCAAGTTGATATTTGTGGTTTCTTTTCATCCATGTCTTTGTAATCTTATGAATAAGTTGGATGACTAAAAAAAATTACTTTAGACCCTTGGAAGGTTTCAACGGTGGAAATCATTATTCCACATGGTGTCTTGTGTAATGGTCCACTTGAGCTTTGGATTTACTTCAATTTTGGGATCAACCCCTAAAGTTAGGGGTAAAAATGGATGGACGGTGTGGATAAACTACATAAACTCACAGTGGGCCTAATCAGTTTACTCGGTACGATAAAAGCATACTGAGTAACTCAGTACGCAATCCGATTTCGGGATTACATTGCTAGATAGAGCTGGGCATTTTATACCTGAACTGGTGGATCCGGCCCTATCAGACCCGATCCAACCCGATTCGAACAGAACCAATGGTCAGGATCGGGTAGTGTAATTCAGATCCGAATTCTTTTCGGATTGAATTTAGATAAGCCCTGTTCCAATCCAACCCGATCCGATTGGATTCAATTCGGACTGACCCGATCCGGACCGTATATATTTAGTGTGTGTGTGTGTGTGTGTGTGTGTGTGTGTGTGTACACACACACATACTTTTATCGCCTTCGGCGTCAAAAAAATTCCGCCCAATCCCGTCAACTCTATCCCTCTCTATCTCTCTATACGTGTGATTCTCTCTCTAGCTCTCTATTTCTATTGAAGAAGAAGGCAAGAAGAAGTTTTTGGCTAAAATGAGGTTGGATGGACTGTGTCAGGCAAACGCAACAAATTCCATTAATAGCATCACCCCACCTCCCATCTAGGGCAACTCATGGGCACTGCTCGCCAAAGAGAGAGTAAAGAGAGTAGATGAGAGAGATTGCATGGAGATATAAGCAAGTGAAGTTCGTTTTTTCTCTGTCGAGGCGACTTAGCAGGTGAAGCGAGATAGTCGTGGTTTGTCGATTTGAGATGAGAGCCCAAAAGAGAGGGGTTGAATTTCTCTGCTGGAGAGAGATATACATGAGGTATGTTTTATATCTAAACTGTTCGTCCATTTGGGGAGCTCATTTTAAGGCTTTGGATTTGCATCAATTTTAGGTTCAACCACTAAAATGATATGAAAAAACGAATGGACGGCGTGGATAAATCACGCGCATTTAGGGTAGGCCCCAACAGAGTTTACTCAGTATAATATGACGATTTGTTGGTGTACCACACAATGATATATAGCTAGCTGGAATCAGATTGGTTACTCAGTAGGCTCTTATCGTACTGAGTAAACTTTGTTGGGCCCACCGTGAATACATGTAGTTTATCCACGCTGTCTGTCTGTTTTTTCATATCATTTTAGGGGTTGATACTAAAATTTAAATATATCAAAAGCTCAAGTGAACTATACCATGAGAAACAGTAGAAGTATTGATTTCCACCATTGAAATATTCCTAAGGCCCATTGCAGTGTTTATTTGTCATCCAACCAGTTAATAAGATCATAAAAACTTGGATGAAAGGAAAAAAAATATAAAGTTAATTTAAAACTTTCATGGCCGAACTTTTTAATGGTAGATGTTCAATTCACACTTTTTCATGCAACGTGTTCCTCTTGAGTTTTTAATACCCTTCATTTTTTGGCTGAACTCTTAAAATTATCTTGTAAAATTCATGAATGACAGTAGGGTCCACAGGGTTTACCCAGCACGCAGTACGCTTCCAAAGCTAGCTGTAGGTACTTGTCGTGCCAGTACGGACGCAGATTTACTGCAAAAGAAAGTTTCTGCGCTGGAAACCCACGTGGGACCTACTGCGATGTTTGTGCGAAATCCTTCCCGTTCACATGTTTTGTGAGTACATTTCAGTACATGAGGTTAAAAATGAACCGTATCCAATGCGCAAAGGGGCTGAAAAGGTAATAATTGAAAGTACACGGTTGAAATATTCGTGGGCCATAAACGTTTTAAATCATCCTAATATTTGTTTTTTCGGTCCATCCCAGTAGGAAACGTTATTAACGGTATGGATGTATTGTGAACATCACCGTCGAACCTAAGAAGTTTCAACAGTAGAAATTCACGTAACCACCTTTTCCTTTAATACGGCCCACTTAAGTTTTGGATCCTGCTCACTTTTGGTCGCATGGTCTAAAATGATCTCAAAAAACGGATGAACGGAGTGGATTCCTGTAAAACATCACGGTGAGCCCCACCTACGATTCCACCACAGTAACTTTTTGCAAAAGGCTTCCGCAGGAAATCCAACCTGCTTATCGTGCCGTATACGTCATGACCGCCCCGCTGCACTCTCGAGCACCGAGTTGTACGAACGGCTCAAATTCTATTCACATTACGTAGGCTCACAATAACGTATTTATTGTATCCATATCGTTCATTTATTTTTTGTATTCATATCTAAAAACTCAAATGGACCACACCGAGAATAGCAGCGAGGAAAATGATTCTCACCGTTGAAAAATTCGATCCTTGTTCAATCCGATCCGACCCGACCAAGTCGGACTCAATTCGGCCATGCCAAGCACGTAACGGATCTGTTCGGATAAGGCGTTTTGGACTCGGTGCCGGATCCGAACGGATTCGGATAAGTCCAGTTAACTTTCGGACTCGACCGTTTTAGATTAAATCCGATCCGACTCGGTCCGACGTTATGCTAGAGAAGGAGACGCTGAGAGAGAGAGATATAGCACCTTTACACAAGTTACAGGCATCCAAACGGCCCCTTAAGGTGTTACCGGATAACACCTGATCCGTTCCCACTCAGTCTTCCGCTACCACTCTTATCGCTTACTCATCTCTCCCTCATCTTCCAAGCTTCAACACAGGATCTCTCATATTCCAAGCTTCAACCCACGCCCCGATTTCTCTCTCCCATCTTCCAAGCTCTGGAATCTTTCTCTCTCTCTGTCATCTCTTCCTAACTTTCTCTGGTCATCGCCTCCGGCTAAACCGCCGGATTTTCACCGGGATCCGTCCCAAATCCTACGCCATTCTCGCCTTATAGCGAGCTTAATCAGGTCCGCCTCTCTCTCTCTCTCCCATCCCACCCGAGAAACACTCGGGATTGTGGCTATTATAAAAATTTCGGGCTGAGCTCGGGCTGGACTATTTTGGTCCGTAACGGGCCTTATGGTAGGTCGGCACGTGTGCCGCATGTATGCGTGCGGCTGCGTAAGCCTCTTATCGCATGTGATCCCATTGAATTTCAATTACTGGTATGATCAGTATATTCATCTTCATCGTCGTTTCGAATTTTGTCTGCCTAAGCTCTATGTTCTGATTTCTGCAGCCATCATCTGTGTTTAGAGAATTTGTTTTCTTTCTTTTGATTTTGCTTCATTCTGCGATTTTTCTCTTCACTTTTTCTGATGATTTGATTGCTTATACTTGAGGGTCTATTCAACTACGTAAAGAATTTCTTGATTTCTTGATTCAATTACGTGGGCCTATTCCACTGTTACTGTCTGTACATGGTCAAGTTGGCAGTTGGAGATTCGTGGTCCACAAGGGTAAGCAATTTGCAGTCGCTTTCCAATTCCCAAAGGGTTGAGAAGACTAATTGCTGCCTGTAGTTTTCAGTCTACCATGTTTTTCTATCTATGGAAGCAGTCACAGTTCATCCAGACCTTGATTTGTTGAAGTTGCCACCTGGAGGGATTATGCATTACATATCTTATCGATAGGAAAATAGTAACTTTTTTATTTGTGGCCTACATATAGAGGCTTACGAACAGAAATGCAATAATTGTCCACATTTGGGGAATGGCACACCAATGGTCTGGATTACTGAAACATGGTCTCCCGTTGTAAGAATTGAAAATTCATGTAGGCTGTGTAAGTATGCAGTTTTCATATTGTATGAGTCCGTATATCTAAGTATTTATTAAGCACTTTGGTCTGTATCCATACAGGTGCTCCCACAACTATCCATGTTATTCATCTACTTTTCTTACCATGACTGGTTGTAATCTACCAAAATTCCTCCAATCAACGGTTCAGATCATCCAATCAGGGCAAAATGCCCCATTCATGGAAGGGGCTGAATGCAGTAGATGAACAGTGTCGATCTTGAATACATGGATATAGAGTGGTTGAGACATTTGCATCTAGCACCTGATGACGCTGTCAGTCTGGCTTCTTTTATGTATGGTTGAACCTGTTGCATTAGTTGTATCATCCACTGGCTGGGGATTATTGAAGTTGTTACCTCGTCTCTGTTTCCTTTCTATCAGATCAAGAGAATGTAGGTATTTAGTTCCACAAGAGATGGTCTCAACTCTTGCAGGCAAGTTGTTTGATAAAAATTCTAAGTTGAGTCAGACATACTTTTTTTTTTGTTCAGAGTTACAGATTCTAGAAATGTAGTGTTTGGAGATCAGACTGAAATCTAAGTGAGTATGATCAGGCCTTGGTCCTCTACAAGTTGGGGCCATGGTTCATCAGACTGAAATCCTTTGCCACCTAAATTTTCTGCTTTTGGCTGGCTAGTATGCAAAAAGAAAATCTTAACTCTCGATAACCTCAGGAGAAGAGGCATGATGTTACCAAACATTTGCCTATGCTGCATGCGGGATGAGGAATCTGTTAACCACTTGCTTCTCCACTGCTCTTTCATTTCAGAAATCTAGTCGGATTTTCTCCCCCGGTTTAACATGAGTTGGTGTTTTCCTAACTCGGTTGATCTCCTGCTTCTTCAGTGGAATGGGGTCGCGTGTGGCAAGACTAATACTAGAATTTGGAGGATGTCTATCCTAGCGATTTGGTGGTCCGTGTGGGAAGAAGGGAACGGTAGATGCTTCGGAGACTATTCCAACTCTGCAAAGAAGGTTTTGTCTAGGGCCAAGCGTAGTATTATTGAGTGGGCCTCCATTGATGATAATCTGAAAGACTGTGATCTGAGGTTCCTGGGGATGTAGTGTTTCTCTTTTGGTCCTTTCGTTCCGTTTTTTTTTTTTTTTGGTTTTTCCTGTTTCTGCTGTCTGCCATCTCGGCAGGCCTTTGTTTTCTTTTTGTTTTCTTCTTTCCTTTTCTTTTTCAATGATAAGAGTTATCTTTCCAAAAAAAAAATCTATGCCTTGATCTTGTGGATGTTCCGTGCCCATAGAAGACCATTGGATTGAGAGATCTAAGCCTTCAGTCGATGGCCTAGATATTAGAATTATACAGTGTGGGGAAAAGAACAGCAGGGGCGCACTCCAACGGAAAAAGATAGAAGATTGGATTGGTTAGGATCTTACGATCTTGGATAATTTTTGGGGCGTCCATGGTGGAGCCCATCAGACAAATGTTCTAGGTAATTAGATCCATGAACCAACTTGTTCAAACTCAATCCAATCCCTAAAGATTCTATACATATTGGCTGAGGATTATATATAATTCTCAGAATCTCAATATCACAAATTACCTGCACTTTTGTTTGTGCTGACATTCCATACAGGTGGCCTGCCATCCAGTTTGCCAGGCCATTCATCTAGTGGGCCCCAAGTGGATGTGCAGTGCAGCAAAAGAAAAAAAGAAAAAAAAAGAAAAAGAAAGAAGAAGAAGAAGAAGAAGAAGAAGAAGAAGAAGAAGAAAAGATCAGACAAACCTAGCCTAATTGTCCTGCAAATGGATGGTTGAAAAAATATAACTGACTGTTCATATCTGATGTAAAAAGGTCCATCCATCAAGTGGTTGGGATTGTTCAATGAACCACATGCTTGGTCTGTTTCCCATTGATAATGGGACCCTCCAGATGAGGGATTTGGATGTCTGAAAGGTGGGCCTCACATTTAAGGAATGCTGGTGAGAAAAAAAATTGACAATTTAGGCTAAGGATTGTATACCTTTCAATTAAAAAAAATAAATTGAATTGGCAGTTACTGTTAGTTGATCTGTTAATTTTCTGATTTATGTAATTGCAAAAGATCTTTTATTTTTATTATTTTTTATTGTTGGTCTTTGTCAAGTGTTCCCATGTATAATATAGAATAGGTCCCTTCTCTTTCCTTCTAATTATTTCAACTGGACTTCTTCAGATAAGGATTTCATTATTTCCATTAACATATGTGCTATTTGCTTATTAAAATAGTAAAAAAATGTGTTATTTGCTTATCATTAGTAAGTTGATTTTTTTGAGTAATAACAAACACACTATTAGCTAAATCAAGTAAAATTGATATACATATGGTCAAAGCAAATCGATGTTAACTTCCATCACCGCTCCGGCTCTTCCGAAAACCCGCGAGAAATTAATGGGAAGCCAGCCTTCCGGGAATCCTTTGACATTAATTATGAAGTCGTGACTAGAAACAATGGCGGCAAGAGGGCTGGATTGGGGAAGGGAGGTGATCAATGATCATTCTGTCTTGGAATGTGTGGGAGATGGGGAGCAGAGTCAAGCAAACCAAGATTAGGAAAGTTTGTAAAAGAGCGAAGGTCGACATCCTCGTATTTCAGGAATCCAAGCTTCAGGACTTTCCTCCAGGCACATTAGACTCTGTATGGGCTATTGAAAATAAGGATTTCATTGCTGTTGATGCAGTGGGTACTACAGGGGGAATTAGTCTCGCTTGGAACATGGATAAATGGAGAAAGCTCGATTATCTGCCTGGGTTTTTTACTTTGTCTGTTTTGCTATGTGATGTTTCAACTGGCTTCCAGTGGGTGATGACCACGGTCTATGGTTCGTGCAAAAGAGATATGCATAGCCAGTTATGGGAAGAGCTTGATGGGGTTAGACAGAAATGGAGCTTTCCTTGGTGCGTAGGAGGGGACTTCAACGTAGTGTGCTTCTCGTATGAGAAGTCCAAGGGAGCAAAAATCTCTAAAAGCATGGTCTCTTTTTCTGATTGGATTAATCGACATCAGTTGTTGGATTTGCCATTGGGAGGGGCCAGATTTACTCGGACGAATGGTCAAGCGGATGCCATTATGTCGAGTCTTGACAGATTTTTAATTTCAACTGATTGGGCTGATAGATTTCTGCTAGCGATTTAGCGAGGTCTGCTTGGGGCCATTTCCAATCATTGGCCTATTGTGGTTGAAGTTCTGGAAGAGAATTGGGGTCCTAGGCCCTTTAGATTTGAGGCAGCCTTGTTAGAGGTGGATGGACAGCTGGTGGCAGACTGGTGGGGTTCATTTTCTGTGGACGGATACGCAGGATTCAGGCTTGTTAGGAAGCTCAAATTGCTTAAGGAAAGAATGAGACTGGAAAAAGGATTTTATTGAGGCGAGAGAGGCTGAATTTGACAAAATAGTTGAAGAAATTCATGTTTTCTATCTGTCAGAAGAGTGTGGAGCTTTATCAGAGGAAGATGGTGAAAATAAACAACCTATCTCTCATATATGCTCAGTAGGCTAAGGAAGAAGAGATTAGGTGGACGCAAAGATCAAGGGCCATTTGGTTAAAGGAGGGCGACGTGAACACTTGCTACTTTCATAGCGTAGCTAGTGCTCGGGCCTGCAGCAATAGGATATCTAGTCTGTTCATTAATGGCAGCCATACCTCAAACATGGTTGTTATTGCTATTGCTAACTCTATTACATCCTCTTTCCAGAATCTTCTGACTGCTGAAAAATGGGGGAGGCCGAGGCTAGATAATATCCAGTTTGAGAATATTCTAGAGGATGAAGCTTCCTTGCTTGATAGACCCATTTTGGAGGAGGAGGTTGTCTCGGCTTTGAGTGCGATGTGTGGGGATAAGGCTCCAGGCCCCAACAGATTTCGTATTCTCTTCTTTCAGAAAATTCGGCATATTGTTAGAAACGATGTTATGGATTTCATCTCTAACTTTGCTGATAGGGGTCGCTTGTCGTCCGAGATGGGGGCACCTTCATTGTCCTATTTCTGAAGGTGGAAGGGGCGGAGCAAATTAAAGACTTCAGGCCAATTAGTCTCATTGGAGTACCTTATAAAATCCTGGCAGATAGATTCAAGAGTGTGCTCCCTAGAGTTGTATAGGAAAATCAAGGCGCTTTTGTTGCAGGAAGATAAATTTCGGACAGTGCGTTAGTGGATCATGAATGTATTAACTTCAGGTACAAAGAGAATATAAGTGGGCTTGTGTGCAATTTGGATATAGAAAAGGCATATGACCATGTTGATTGGGATTTTTTTTTTTTGCATTATATGCTACTCAGGATTGGTTGTAGCCAGAAGTGGAGAGATTGGATTAGGGATTGTGTTCAATCTCCCCCTTTTTTTTTTGTCATTCTAAACGGATCGTCTAAGGGGCATTTTAAGTCCCCAAGTGGGCAGAGGCAGGGGAATCCTTTATCTCCTTATTTATTTGTGGTTATTGGTGAAGCATTGAGTGCTATGCTTCGCAGATGTGCAGAGTTTGGCTTGTTTTGGGGCTTCGATGTTGCTGGAAACAGTCCTCAGATTACTCATCTCCAGTATGTGGACGGCACATTACTATTCTGTGAGGCGGAGGCTAAGGCTGTTGATAATTTACGTAAGTTGACAGTTTGCTTTGAAGCAACTTTGGGTCTTAAAGTTAATGTGGCAAAATTGAAGCTTTTGGGCATTCTTGTAGGGGAGGAGGAGCTAAAGTCTCTCACCGGCATTTTTGGTTGTAAAATCAGATCTTTTCCCTCTACCTATCTCGGTTTGCATCTTTGTATTGGTAAACCCACTTCTCATCTTTGGGATTGGGTGATTGAGAGAATTGAAAGGAAGTTCGCTTGTTGGCAATGTCACTATCTTTTGCTAGGGGGCCACTTAACTCTCATAAAGACTACTTTTTCCAACATGCCCTTATACTTTTTATCTTTGTTCCAGTGCCCGAAGTCGGTCTTGGCAAGGCTTAAGAAGATAAGACGGGACTTTCTTTGGAAGGGTGCTAGTGAAGGCAGGAAATTTCATATACTCAAATGGAATGAGGTATGCAAACAAGATTGAGGAAGGTGTTCACACCCCAAGTATAGGGTTGTGATGTAGTAATAATCTCGGTAAGACCGAGGTCGAATCCACAGGGACAGAACCTTGTACATATTCTGAAAGTAACCAGAACTAGAACTAGAAGAAGATGTAATCTAAATTAGAAAGAATCAAGTGAGTAATGGTGAATTATTAATCAAAACTTGGAAAATTCAAAGGTAGGAAACTAGGGTGCCAAGGATCCACTTGTAAAGATTAGGGAGATCTATGCTTAATTCATAAACACAATTGGAATCAGAGTCCCATCGTCATCCAATTGGAAGATAATTCATTAAAATCCAAATCTGAACTTCTTTTGATTTAGTTTTCAATAGAAGATAGGTATGATAATTAGAATTGATTCCATCACAAAAACATGCCCATGAGACAAAGTAAACAACAGAATTTAGTCAATGCATAACCAATCTAAGGGAGTTATGAATGTTAGGAAGGATTCCATCATCCAACCATGTCCAGGAGATGATGGTGAACAACAAGGTTCCCAAATTCACAAACCCTATAATGAAAAGAACATATTCAAAGTTATCACAGATCTATTGTAATTTAAGTCACAATAAACCATTAAAAACTGAAAGCATTCCTTAATATCAAACTATAATCAAAGAGAGTTCAATATAAATCAAAGCATAGAAAACACCCCATCACGCTACAAGCTTCACCTCTTAGCCCTAGCTAAGAGGTTTAGCCTATCATCAACATGGTGGACTAAAATCTCTTAAGGAAAGATACAAACAGAACTTAGAAGGAAAGAAAGGGAGAAAGAGGAAGAAGGAAGAAGCCGCCAGCCATCCTCCTCTTCTTTTCTCTCTCTCTTGCTCGTTTCCCACGTTGCTCGTGTCCCAGAATACTTCTCTCTCTTTCTTTCTCCCTTTTTATAGACAAAGTAGGGCAGTGGAGAGGAATACATGTCGGTCGTGTGCATAAGCTTACGTAACATGGTTTTAGAAATCGCCTGTGAATTGGCGTTTTGCGTAAGCTTGCTCGCGCACAAGAGCATATACTCGCTTTTGATTCAATCTTGCATCTGGCTGCACGGAGATGATCCACACACATTGATGTATTTGTGAGTCTCTGATCCACAAAATAGACCGTTCAGATTCACAAATGTGGCCCATTAAGAGGGAATGAATTTCTTGTTTAATCCAAGAAGAGACTTGATCGAATCATGGCAGATTTTTGGTCGTGGAGTTTTTCTTTGATCTGATGTTTGGAGATGGCTTGGATGGGTCACAGGGAGCTTGTGGGCCACCGAAATCTGATACTTAGACGTGGTTTTCGCAAGATGATTCCTCGCAGAACCGTGGCTTATGCTGTTGTCCGGGAATCCCAAAACTTCCGCCGTAAGAGGTTTCCTACCGGCTTTTTTTTCTCTCTCTTTTTGCATCACGAGGTTGGTTGGACATGTCCTGGTCCCTATTCGGACGGTCTTGCTTTCATTCAGACAGCCCTCTTTGATCTCCTTGCACAACTTGAAATCGTTTTGGTTTCTTGGTGTCGTCCGCGGATGGACGATTGCGGACGGATTTTGGTTTGGGTTGCTTGATCGATTTGGCATGAAATTGTTAGGGTTTGGACGGTTTTGACTTGTCTACACGATTGACGATTTGGATTGGACAGATGATTACGCATGGTGGGCCACCATTGTCCTCAAACGGACGGTGCCTGTTTAATTTGCAGTCGGCGGAAGTTTTTTTAAAAAAGAAACTCGTCTTTTCTTTGGAGATTGCGGGTCATCACGGTCAAACTGTGTTGGCTGTTCTGGTGTGACGGAGGTACATGCGCACTTTCTGCACGCGCACATTGGAATGTGGGGTCCCCATGTATGTTCTGAGAGATCTGCTCCGTCCCTTTCTTTTGTCATCTTGTTTCAGGAGTTGGGATCAAGTTTGAAGCATATCTAGAGATCAGGTGGGCCCTAAATTAGTGTTTTATGAGTTGATCTATCTGTTAGGCCACTTCCACAAGGATCCAATGGCTGAAATTTGATGTGTACGGTTAATTTATGGTCCTCAGGCCATATATAAAGTTTTGAGCCGAACGGATTGTGAGAACCCTGTGATCTTATATTTTGGACACTTTTCAGGCCTTTTAAACGTGAATGACTTGATTTTCTTGGATCTCTGGTGTGTAAATTCTTCGATCTCTGTCCCCTGGGGTCCGTCCCTTGCCTCGGTGACTTCAGAGCGTTAAATCCATGCTTTTAGTATCCTTTTTCAGTCCAGGCTCCTAAATTCACCTTGCAATACAAACACGATTAAAATAGGACGTTAAACAGTATTATGTTCATAAAATCAGTGATAACTGGGGTCTAATATGCAATATTTGACCCTCAACAGAAGGCGGGGCAGGCATTAAACTTTTGGGGACTATGAATACAATGTTGCTCGAAAAATGGATTTGGAGGTTCGATGCGGAAGAAGGCAAGATGTGGAGGGAGTTAGTTGTTGCCAGGTATGGTACTCAGATAAGTGGATGGTTTGTTGAGACTTCCTCTCTATATCGGGCTTCAACGATTAGGAAGTCGGTGATGGCTACTGAGAACCTTATCAGGGGGTATCTCCTTTGCCCCTGGGAAGGGGGTCCGCATTCATTTTTGGGTGGACGTGTGGTGCGGTGATCATGCATTGCAAGCGCTTTTCCCTAGGATTGCTCGCCTTGCTCTTGATCGCTTTGTCGTTGTGGCAGATTGTTTTTTAGTTATCGAGGGTTCAGTGGTTTGGGCTCCTCCTTGCCGCAAGGACTTATTGGATGCTGAAATTGGCGAATTCGTTGGCTTGCTCCAGATTCTTAGCAACGTGAATATTGACATTTCGAAGGAAGATGAAATGGTTTGGAATGGTTGTCCTTCAAGGAACTTTTCTGTTAAATCTCTCTTCCGCTTGATTTTAAACCCTCTACAACGATTTCCTATTCGTCCATTTCAGCACTAGTTTTATGGGGCTCCTCCCTGGGTTGCAGTCTTCGTGTTGTTGGTTTGTTGAAAGAGGACCCTTATCCTTGATAATTTACAGAGAAGAGCTATGATTCTCTCTAGTATTTGTTTGTTGTGCATGAATAGTGGGGAGTCGATCGATCACCTTTTTATTCACTGTCCTTTTGTTGGAAAGGTGCGAAGCCATTTCCTATCACTATTCCATGTGCATTGGGTGATGTCGGCCATGGTGGAAGATCTCCTATGGGCTTGGCACGATGGCGGGGTTGGTAAACGTGGTCAAGCAGCCTGGAAATTGCTCATTATGGCTATGTTTTGGGTTATTTGGGGAATGAGAAATGGGTTTTTGATAATATTCTAGCTAGGGTAGTGGAGGCTATAGCTAAAGTTAAGGCTTCCATAGAGGGTTAGATTCGTTTTGTTTAGCTCTCTGGGGTCTCTTCCCTTAGTGTAGTTATGGTTTTTTGTTTTTTTCCTTGCTTTTGTTGGGTGTTGTATTCTTTGTTCACTTCTCGTGAGGTTGCTTAATAAAGTGGCTGTTACTTAAAAAAGAAAAGAAAAAGCACATTGATGTCCATCTTCCTAAAATACTACCAATAGAAATCAGGTCTGCAATATGAAATCAGTTCTCACAGAAGGGTGTCAAGACAATTGTCACCGAGATGATTACACGAGTATCTTCTCTATGGGATAGTTTAAATCCTTTATTTTTCATTGTCTCTGAATGTTATTTATTTATTTATTTATTTTATCAAGGGTGATAAGGTGTTTGACATCTTTGACAACATGTAACATCCACAAGCACTCTAATGCTGCTATTTTTGCATCCTTAGAACAAAATTATGATCTTGCTACACCAATGGACCATTCCCAATGTAGCACTTTACACTTGGAAAGCCAAGACCCTTTTTCCAAAGGCTTTTATTTTCCTATAGTCACAAGAACAATTCTTATTGATCAAGAAAAGAAGACAGTTGTTTGGCATTACTTCTTCTCATGTCTTTCTCTGGATCTATTTTTCAGTCTTGCTTCACAACTGCAACTTTCTTTTTGATGCATTCTTCAAGGGAAAATATACTTTATTTTTGATGTACAAGTATCGTATTTATGGTGTTAAATACTTTCCATGATTTAGGTTGAGTTAAGCTATGGACCTCACCCTTTTCAAGCGTGACATTGATGAGCTTATAAATGAGTTCTCTGAGGTATTAGTCTTGTTTCTCTCTCTCTCTCTCTCTCTCTCTCTCTCTCTCTCTCTCTCTCTCTCTCTCTCTCTTCTGCACGCGTGCGTCTGCATTTTTTCGTACGTGTGTGGTTCCACAGTAACCTTTAACATTTCATTCAAATTTCAGGATGGATTGACAACTTTGGCTGATATGAAGAGAGTATGGCTGTCTCGGAAGTTCTCCTTTATTTATGAGGCCAAGCCAGCTTACAATTTGGCCTTCTTCATGCAGTCATTGTATGCCCATTCAATCAGTATGTTCTTATAATTCTTTATTAAATGTTTCTTCATTTCCTTTTTCTTTTTTATTTTCCCTTGTAAATGGTAATTTTATGACTAGTGAGAAACGCACATTGAAAGAGGATAGAAATTTTCTTTACAAGTAGATGTCCTAGCCATGCCCTCCCATAGAAAGTTTCTGTCACCTTACTTGCCTTGTGAAGAACATGACAAAAGAACCCTTTATGAGGTTAATCATGTCTCATTGATAGTCCCCGCATATCTCTGACCCTGATTTTCCTCAAGTCCATGGAAGTACTTTGAATGAGTTCCTTTCATGTTTAACTTATCTGAGAAATAACTAAAAGCCAATGTTATTGGAAAAGACCAATTTACCAACCCTCCTAATGTCATGAACCTCACACCAATACCAAAGCATCTTGGATTACCTGATGAACTTCCACTGGAATGGAATTTAAGAACACCTTCCAGTGGTTATTGCCACATTATTTTCGTCTTTGGTTTCTTATTCTTCCTCCAGTGATGGTACAAGCATGATCAAGGGCCAATGCATGTAATGTGTAGGCCAGCAGCATGGGCCCCACATGAGGATTTGGAGACCCTGTTATCTACTTTTCAATCATGTTACCTTATCTTTTATTTCTTAGATGAACTTTAATTCTTAGTTGGAGATTAGTTAGGATTAAATTAACACTCTTGATGAAGATAGCATAAACCTCTATAAATAAATAATGTGCAATTTTTCTAAAAAGTTAATGAATTGGTTTTGAGTTTCCTAGTCTAGAGGTGTTCCTTAGTTTTCCAGCTCCAGTATTGAAGGAGCCTGATTTGATGCTGATCGAGAAACTCACGTATTGTTCGTGTTTGTGCCTTGCCGATCCCTACTATTTGAGCCACTCACAGGGTGTTTGAGGACCAAATTATTCTGTTGAATTCATTGGCATACCTTTCTCTTTCTGGCTGTCTGTATGTGTCGCCAACAACCTGAATGGGCTTCAAGCGACCAACCTCCATTTCTCAGAAAACATCTTGTATGCTTTGCTCAATAAGCCCTTCTTGTCTTAGCCCGTAATAATGGTGATCTTGTTTCTTTTTGTTGGTTTCAGTGTAAAAGCGTCTCTCTCTAGAATTTCTCTTATTTCTCCCATTCCATGTTTTCCACTTTCCTTTTGTTTGGGAGGCAAAAGTAGCCTTCCCTGTTCTTAATGGTTGTCCATTTCTCAGGTTTTCCATCTTCAGTATCCCTCTTGCTCAGCAGCCACTTTGATGCCTTAAGGTTTTCTCATGGAAATGATTTACAGGCATGCAAGCCCTATCTATAGTAAGAAGGAAGCTTCAAAATGACTATAAACAAGGCACTTTACATCTTTCTTAGTTTGAAAGATGAGATTTCCTTCATCCAATAGGCTTGTCTTGGTTATATTAAGATCTAGATAGGTTGCATGCTATAATCAGTCTCTCCTTGTCATTCTCATGTACTCTGACACGTGACTTTCCTTTTGGAGTAAAAATATTATTCATCTTGTCTCCTATTGTTGTGATCTATTTTCTCTTAAATTCATCTGTGTTTCATCCTTTATTTATAGCAGTTATATCTGTATGTCTCATGAAAGATCACACACTTGTATTGAACATGATGTGTACAGATGACACTAGAGCACTACTTGAGTGCTGCTTTAAAGCAATTTTGGGTATGGACCCACCTTCTCTCAATGTTAACTTATAGTTTCCCATCCCCTTTTACATGTACATCCAAAATGTTTGTTTTATTTCATACATCCTCTCTATAGCAAGCTTTTTCAACTAATAGCGATTTGACTTTGTAAGCCTTCTACACTTGAGGCTACTTTCCAGTTGGAAACAAACCATTTGGCTGGAACTTGGTGTATTGGCAACAGAGTCATACTTCCAATGTTTCTGCTGCCATATTATTAAGGAGACTAACATCTAATGAATAGGATGTGATCTCTTAGTTTTATTTTCTCATTGGAAGATGTTTCTGATCATTAATGTAAAAGTTAGAAGCATTGATCCAATGGTTTAGAAAGAAAGATCCAAGCTTTAAAGCTTTATGTAATGAAAGAACTATCTGGGTTATGCAGGTCACATGGTTTCTACTGGTTCCCTGTCGCAAAGATTGGGCGGGCTATATTGTCTTTATTGCCTTTATGAGACTCAGCCATTCAAGCCTCCTTTCAAGATTTATTTGTCTCTTGGTATGGTTTCTGTTTTACATCATGACACTTGCGTCTGGATAACACATCATCGTCATGAGTTTTTTTGTATTTGTATTTGTTTTTGTTGTTCTTTTAGAAACAAAAACAAAGCTAACACTTGTTGTGAGCTGTTTTTTTCATGCAGATTGTTAGTGTATTCCATGTTATCTCAAAAATGGTTTCATCAATTCTATTTCTTACATCAGAAGTCCAAAAACATACTTCTATACCTCTTTAAGATTAGGTGGTAAGTATGTTTAGCTACTGTATAATACTCCATGTATTAACACATTATTGAGCATCATTAAGATGGACATTAATATTTCTTGTGGTTAAACTTTCTTCCATTCTATCATAGCAAATCTAGTTCAAATGGTCTTAGATTCCTTGGCATGTTATGACAAGGATGTACTTCATGAATTTGGAAATATATTGAAATAAATATATGGATAAACATTTGGTGCTAAACTCAATACGAGATGCTAATTCAACTGGGCTTCACCAATGTGTTTGGGCCTCAAAATTAAAAACCTGCTTATCCTCTACTGGATCACTGTTTTAAACTTTTGAAGGCTATTTCAACCATTTGGAAATCCCGGGGAATTGAATTAATTTCAGCAAAAGACATCCACCTTTTATTGGTGCAATTTGGTAAACAAGAACTGGAGCTGTACATGAGCAAAGTTAGCTCGGTAACTCGCTCGACTCGGCTTGAAAAAGCTCGACTTGACTTCGATCGAAACTCTGTTCGAACTGAGTCGAGCATTTTTTTGGGAGCTCGGAATATTTCGAGTCGAGTCCGAGCTGGACCTAGCTCGACTCGGCTCGACTTGGTATTGAGCTCGACTCAGCTCGGACTCGACTTGAATCAAGTTTTAAGTGAATATATAAGGGTTTAAAAAAAAACCTCATTCACCCGACCCTACTCGCCCAACCCAGCAACCCTAACCCATTTCTCCCTCCCTTTCGCCCAAATCGCCCAACCCTAACCCATTTCTCTCTCCTATTCGCCCAAATCGGCCGTCCATTCGCCCAATACGCTCGTCGTTCTCCACCACCCAACATTCTTTCTTCCAGCGTCTGTCTGGACGATCTCTTCTTCCAAAGTGAGTCCTCTCCTCTACTCTCTCCATTTTTTTCGGCAAGTAGCGTCTATCCAAGTAGCAAAACACATCCGAAAACTCAGCTCAAACTCAGCTTAAACTCAGCTCGGACTGGACCGATCTACTGGCTGAGCTGAGCATGAGCTGCTGTTCCAAGCTCGAAGGCCGAGCTGAGCCGAGCACGAGCTGAGACTCGAGCTGTCCGAGTCGAGCACGAGCTGGGCAAAGCTCGGCTCGGCTCGACTCGTGTACACCTCTAACAAGAACCATATTAGGTGGAGTTATGATTTATCATTTCACTGCAAATTGTGAAACTTGTAAATAGTCCACAAAAACATATTTGCATGATATTTAGAGATTTTCTTCTTTCAAGCATATATAATGTCAAATATGCTGGGTTGACATAAGGGATTTTTCATGTTAGCTTACTTCTTTCAGCTCTCTCTCTCAATTATTTCTGCTGTTTCAAACAGGAGAATCGAGTAAGTTAAGAAACATTGTTATTGATGCAAAACAAAATGGTATCGGAGTTCTACCTGTTCTAGTCAAAAGGATGCTAGAAAGAAACATGTTTCTGTTTGGGTCTGTTGATATAGATGACAGTTCAGTGACTGAGAGAGTTGATGAAATCACAAAGCTACAGAATGCACGTATCCAATTCGCTTATAAAACGTATCTTCCCAACTCAATACATTTTCTTTTTTATTTCACTTGAGTCAGTTTTGCTTCTTATAATATTTGTACTAAGCTTTCAACTGTGATTGTTTCCCTTTGATCAAACAGGTTATTTGCAAATACCCGGATTGATGAGCGTCTGCAAATGGATCTTGTAAGTTGTGTCCTGTCCTAAGTAGTTATGAAAATAACCTGATTTTTACATATAGGAGAAGGATTCAGAAACCAAGAAAAGCAGATGCCAATTGAGGCAATCATGATTGGTTACCACTACTTGGTCCTTCCCCACCCCACCTCCCACATAGAAAGAACAGAGAAGCTGACACAATGCACATGGTGCATCTAAAAGTGCCTATTGGGACACTGTTTAGAATCCGATGTCTCATTCCTCATTTTTTTAACATGGCGGGTAGTCTTCGGGGTGATTTAAAATGCCAAATTATGACTTTATTACATATAAAGGAATTCTATTCTTATAGGAAAACTCTTGTGCGACTACTAGTAGGCACGCTCTGTGAGGGGAGGGACTTTAAGTGCATGAGATCCACCCTGTCTATCGGGTACAACACCCCTTTAGCTCTTGATCTCAAATCAGGCTGATTCAACACTTAGGTGGGGCCACCCCAAAGGTAATAATGCCTATAAGTTCACGTGTTATGGACCACCTTATTTTTGGAATAGCATGGTTTTTGGTGAATGCTTTCATCCTGTCGAGGCAAGTTAGATGAATGGATTGGATGAAATATGTACAGCACTGTGGGCCCTGCACAAAACCAGCTGTGGGCATTCCATACCAACTCTTTCCTATGGTGTGGCCTAACCTAAGTTTTGGTTTGTCAGGATTTTGGGTTCCAATCTGAACGAGAGGCAGTGTGGCTGATAAACGGGTTGGATCTAATGAAAGTTCAACCCACGTGGTGGTAGCTATGCTCCTCGCGTACCTATTGGTGGTCAGGCTAGCGCAGCTCATCCTTATATGCATGTCACTGTTCACCAATGTTACATGTAGCACACGTGTAAACAGGAGTACAGAACACAATATACAAGATCTGGGCCACTCATTGGGCAGGTCCCTCCATGGATGTCACCTGATCCAAAAATCAGAGGGCTGGATTATCCTAATTGTTGGATTTGAGGAACCATATGAAAGCATAAAAAAGTTGATGGAAGGTCCATATGCAATGCTTATTCTGCTGTCAGGAATGTTAAAGTGATATGATATTTGGACCAGATCACATGAGATGGGCAACTGGATGAGCACCTTTGGTATCGTACACAAGTACACCCTTCAGTGCCTTCACCCACGCCCCGTATATAATGTTGGTGGATGTGCCAGTAAGATTAGTGCCCCATACAGTTATGACGGTTAAGGATGTCAAGATTTGATGTTAATGGATCTCCCAAACAAGATCCTAGCTTACACCAAAGATGGGTACTCGGGCAGTATGACTAGGTTAACACACTTGTACAGACTTGTAAAGAAACTAGACAGACCTTGATCTTTTACAGCGCCCCAGATATCAATGAAGGAGACTTCTCAACTGCAAAGACTGCTTCAAGAGACATCTAAATAAACATCATTCTACTCAAACAATAAAAAGGCAGGATTACAGCCAGTGTTTTAAATAGCTACGCTATGTAGCGTGTAGCTTATGCTACGTAGTGTAGCATTGCCTTAACGCTATGTAACACATGAAAATAGCTTAAGTTGCATGTAGCCCACGGTACATCATAATTTGCATACTCTACACACTATGTAGCTCACATGATGTTTTCAATGATTTGTTACATTTTTCCATTTCCAATAAAAATTGGTTAAACTTTTTAATGCTTTCAGTAAAATAATCTAAATAACAATATTAAATCAGTTTCATTGCTCTTTCTTTGCCTTTATACTTAATCATTTCCCTTTCCTATTACTTTAGGTTGCATTTTATTGCACCAAATATCAAGAAATTTTGTTAAATTTCATTATTAATCAGTCTAATCCGGTATAGAATATCATGACATTGGTGCAACCAAGCACCTTGATTAAAAATCCAGAAGTTGTGTGTAGCTTAAGCTACACACTATGTAGCTTACACTACACACTATGTAGCTTACGCCTCACGCTTCAAAGGGGTGAACGCTATGCTACACGCTATTCGCTATTTAAAACACTGATTACAGCTACTTGAGTGCTCAAATGATAAAAAGACTGAACACAGTTGCTCCTTGGTAACCGTTGGACAAATTTCACAACTGTTCTCATGGCTAGTAGGCTTGTAAATGCCAAGTTTCTAGCAGTTTTTGGGTCATTGGTGTTACCAGCAAAAGTATATTTTGGTGCTTTTCCCTACTTCTTTGCAATACTTTCCTACTATCTAGGGCATCTTTTCCTGGCATGTAGCTAACTTTCATATACTCATCTGTCAGGGTGAAGAACTGGACTTGAAAGAACTAGAGAAAATGTCCACAGAATATGCAAAAGCTAAGGAACTAGCTGTCCAAGGTACCTTCCATTTTCTCCTTTCCTTCTCTGGTGAATACCAATGTAACAAGAGTGTTGCGCAAACATATCATGGTAACACAGAAAGTTCAATCAATGGGCACTTGTGCATACTCACCATACATGTGTTGTAGATTTGGGCATTTTATCAGGCTGGCACCATCATATGTGGATCCCAAATCATGTCAGTCCACCCATCAGTTGGGGGATGTTGCACTTGTTTAAAAGAATGATTAAAGTTTAGCCAACGGTCCACATTTGAAATTCATGGCCTACCAGATAATTGGCCCATAGGTCTAAAACTTGGTGCTTGTCTCAAAAAGTGGCCGAGTCAACTGAGGGTGATTTCGAGCCGAGTCACTTGGAAACTCGCTTGTAGGCTTGACCTGATCCTGACTTGTTGAGTTGGCTGGCTGACTTAGTCAACTCAACGCAACTTAGACTCTAACCAATGAGTTTTTGCTAAGCACATATGTGTGTGCAGTAAAGCTCATGTACACACCACACGTGCCCACATTGGACGATAGACTGGAGGTTGAATCCATCCATCATAACACCACCATCGTATTGATGCCCTAGCCCAAGGATCAGGTTTATCCACTTGTCAGGTGGGCCACACTTTGCAAAACAAACTTACAGCTCTGAAAAACTTGGCTGAAGTTTTCTAAACTATCCACCTTTTTAAATATTGGGGCCTACATGCTGAGCGGACCAGATTTATTTTTGGGAAAACATGTACAAGGTTGAACCAACCTGATGGATGGATTGGATTTTGCACCTATGTGCTATGCTGGCACATGTGTGGCGTGTACGTGTGCTTTATTGCGGGCACCTTTGCGCTTAGCAAAGCTCCTAATCAATTCAACTGGTTTGATGATGGGTCAACTGTTTTGTTGATAAAAGTTAAGACATAATGGTGGAGATCCGGTGTGCCACCAACAACAGTGCCCACATTGTGTCTAGGCTGTCAACTATATTACTTTTCCTGCTGCTTTTGTTTTTGTGACATCATCTTTATCATTGTATTAAAGAGGCTAGTGCAGTGGTTGGAATCGATGATATAAAGCACATAGCTCAGAACAAGAACTTGATCGGAGATGTAGTAAGGAAGATCTCGGATGAGTGGGATGCTCAAAAGGAAGTGTTCCATCAACAGACAGGAGTAAAGCGTCCCCATGAAGAAGCAGCGACTGATGAATTCGATAGGGAGTTGGAACACCTGTTAACTGATTGCTAGTTGGGAGTTATCCAGAATGTGACCTAAAAATCACCAATGCACTTTGGCCACCTGCATGTTCTTGAAAACAGAGGCTCACCACTGAAGTAAAAGGCAAGCTTTTACTGCCTAATCCAACAAGTTCAAACCTAGTTGACTACATCAGCTCTCTCAGTCCAATGTGCTCGAATTGCTGTTATTGGCTGCAGCCTTCAAGTGTCAGAGATGTGAAGATGTCATCAGCTTCATTTCATCCTGACAGCATGCATGTCCAGCTTTATCTTGCCATAAATTCTTCAGCATCTGTAATCAAGAGCCCGTTTGGATGCCCTTCTGCAAAATGGGGTTTCTGGGTTTTCATGCCCACTGTTTTTGGTTGACTTGATGAGTCGGCTTTTTAATACATATTTTGCTGAGCGGGAGATGAGATGATGTTTGTAAAAGTGCATCCAGGTGCATAATATGACGATATTCAGGTGTCAAATGCCTCTTTTGAGGGTGTGTCCAAATGGGCCTCGAAGGAATGAAGTTGATGGTCCTGTCAATTTATTGGATATTAGTAGCTGTTTTAAGGACAATTATTATTGTCATTATTAATTTTTTTTGAAAGACAATATTGAATTCATTGGAATTTCATCAGACGATGTAATGGGTAATGACACTATTTGCTTGATTAGATAAGTCATTTCTAGACGTGTATTGCGTCCCAAAACTCAATAAACAGAATTGTGGCTTTCAGTTCCACATTTGCATGGCTTGTGGTTTGGTAATCTGGACCGGTTGACCTGACGACACCATTTTTATTTTTATTTTTAATTTTTTTTTTATAATGGATGCTATGGTAATTCCCCCAAATTGGAAGATCCTTGACCCTTCGAACTTCCGCCTAATCTGTTAAGTGCTGACTGTTGCTGACCCTTTTTTCCTCAAACCCTCACGTATGACCCATCAGATCAACACAACAGCCTTGATAACCGACCATGACCTGGACATTTACAGAATTTGGGGCCTTACCATACTGGACAATCACTGTGACTCTGGAAGTCCTATCTGATGTCTGGGGCCTGTTTGTGCTACCATTCATCTTACTTGTGTCCCACATGCGTCACATGTGTGTCCCACATGCGTCACATGTGCCATTGTCCATCTTCAATCCTCAAATATGCCATCTGCCAATGTGCATGTCTTGTGCCATTGTTAACTTTCAAACACCTCACATGTATCACATGTGCGACAATTCAGCTTCAAGTGCTCACATGTGCCATGTATGCCATATATGTCATTATTCATCTCTAAGCATGCCGCTTCTAATCTAGCACGTGCTATGCCATATATGTCACTATTCATCTCTAAGCATTCCACTTCTAATCTGGCACGTGCTAGTGACTACAAAAAAATCTAAGAAATTTTATTTTTTAAAGATTTAATTTTATTTTTATTTTTTATTGCCTAACAACAAACTTGAATTCTATGAAAAGAAAAGCAAATTAAGGAAACGATTATTTCCTTTCCCATATTTTTTTTGAAAATAAGGATTTCCAAGATAAACTATTTCCATTCCAATACTTTTCATGAATCCAAACAGGCCCTCGGATTATTGGTTTGATGAGTTGATCTTCACCCGCTTAGAAATTTAAAAACATCCTATTGGTTTGATGAGTTGATCTTCACCGGCTTAGAAAATTAAAAACATCCTATTGGTCTATTTCCACAAATGACCGTACACAATCAGCGGTTAGGATCGATCAACTAATCTGATCTTTTCAGGTGAAACTGGTGCACTAGCATGATGGTGCCCACTATCTTGTGTGCATGTCCACAAATTTGGTTGGTCAGGATAACTTCATAAACAATCAAATCATACTCGCATGGTGCAGCCCACTGATTTGTGCATGTCTTTTCATTCTGCTGGTTACCATGTGATTAGGCTATCGACAATGTGATGCACGAGTTAGATGGCCTAATCATGAATCCCCATGGTGGGGCCTATGTTTTATATACGTGTTAGGGGTCTGGGCCATTCATCAAGTTGGTTCACTAGATTAGGGTAATCCCTGATTTTTGGCATGTGCCATGCGCTACTTGATGAATGGCTTAGATCCAAGCCATCCAAATGGTGTACTCGCATGGTGGGGCCTATTGTTTTATTCATAACATAGGCTCACATTATTAGTATAATCCCTGATTTTTGGCATATGGCATGCGATTAACTTTTTTTTTTTTTTTTTTCAGGCATCCCCTATTTGCTACAAATAGAAAATTTTTATTTGTTGCAATCAATTAAACTAAATCATCATGACATAAGAAAATATAAATCTACTGTTTGTAACAAATAAAGGATCCAACTTCTTTATATTCAAATGTAGAAGTTGTAATGTTTTTACGGCCTGCAAAACCTTTGTAGGCAGTTTCAGGCATCCAAACCCTTGCAATCCCATTACCTATAATTCCTTTACAACTTAATATTTTACGAGGCACCCAAACAACTTAGGTAAATTGTTTCATTTTGTCATATTTCCACTGCTTATGCTCCTCAACATTCCCAGAATGGTTACATCACTTGAAAGCTTTTGGCCACCTCACCCAACTGACACCTCTCCCTTTACCCTTTCGGAACACATCAATGAATGTTTCGGCTTAATTATTTTATTTCCTCTCTTCTTCCAAATCAACTAAAACCATGATAGAATGGTAAGTTGCCGAAAGATTTTTTGCCTTTTGTCCCAGGAAAATTCTTCTATCACAAAAGAACCCCCCCCCCCCCCCCCCCCGCCCCCCGACCTTACAACTCTTTGAGGATCCTAAGGTTGCTTACAAATGAAGATTCTTCTTTATATAGACTTAAGAAAATTTTAGACACTTTAAATAGTTAGGATGACATGATATGTGATAATCATGTAATGGCTAAGAATATTGTAGAAAGTTTTTAAATTATTAATATTTTTACAACAATCTATTAAAAAATTTACTTTTTTACACAATTTTACTATATTATACATACACAACCTGAGCGTACAAGTAATACCAAAAAAGGCAGAGCGACTTGAGAGCCTCTTGTGAATGACTTGTCTATTATAATATCTCCCACCTATTGCATCAATCGTCTCATTGATCACTTGTTGATGAATTTCCATCAGTTCCTTGGAGTTTTACAGCATGTCATTATGTCCTTGTAATCTTTGGTAAGCTGCAAGGCTGATATTATTCCAACCTCAACCTTCACTTTAGCACCATAGTTACCAGGCTTGGTTGCCTCTCATCCATGATGCTAATCACTGCAAGGTAGGGTGGTAGGGCTGATATTATCCCAGCCTTAATCTTCCTGTCCATCACGCAGGATCCAACTTTGAAGTGGGCCTCCATCATGCACAGCACATGTTGGATGTGGCCATTCATCATAAAAGGCCAACTTTTGATGTAGAATGTCCATTAGGTGTGTCCACGTTGATGTGAGTCATCGATCATGTGGGGCCCACCATCAATGTTAATTGTCCCATCCTATGAGGTCCACTTTCAATGTCCACTGCTCATCACATGGAACTCACCTTTGATGTGGACCATCCATTGTGTCGGCCCAACCTTTAGAGTGGGCCATCCATTATGGATGATATAGGCATTCATTATAGGGCACCTTTAATGTGGATCATCCATCATGTAGAGCCTACTTTGAAGGTGGGCTGTCCATCAACATGTGAGGCCTACTTTCAATGTCCCATCATGTGAGCCCCCTTTGATGTGGATCATCCATGGTGTGGGTCCCACCTTCAAGGTGGGTCGTCCTTCATATGAAGCTGGCCTGGGATGCAGGCCATTCATCTTAAGAGGCTGACCTTTGACGTGGTCCTTCCATTATGAGTCACTCATCATATGAGGCTGACCTTTTTTTTTTAAAATAAAAAAATTTAATTTTAAACACATGCACACACACCCCGACACACTCACGCCATAGTGAGATTTCACCACCTATGGATACATGTATCCTTGACCGGGTGTTGAAACTCTTGAGAGTCTACCACTGGAGTAAGAGTAAGGATCCAAATGAGGCTAACCTTCAATGCCCATCGTGCATCATATGGAGCCTACATCATCTAAAGTATGGGCCTCACCTTCGATGTGTACGTCCATAAGTGGAAAGACATGAAAGAGAAAGAGGAGAAGGGAAGAAAAAGAAGAAAAAAAGAATAATGTTTTAACCTCCATTGATGCGCCAACATTGTACTAAACTCTTAGGTATATTTATCCAACATTTAAATAGAATTTGACAAACAAAGAATGAAACAAGGAAGTGCAATATCATACACTTGTGTGTAATTGGACTGAATCCCCTCAGCCATCGGGCCACCTTACGCCCCCAGACAGACGTTCCATACGCTTGCTAGGTAGGCAAGTGTGCTACCTACGAAGGTGCGTGTGGAGCGGCTGCGTGCGTGTTGGGCTGGCAAGTCGCAAACCTCTACGTTTAAAGGTTCGCATTGAAGGGGCCTCCGCACTTCTCACTTTTAGGGTTTTAAGCCCCTTTCTTCATTTCCTTGCAAGGTCTCGTGTTCTGCGGCGTCGAGATCTCTTCCGAATCGAAGGTAACAAAACCACAGTCCAATCTTATTCGATCTTTCTAATTTTCGATAGCTATTTTTCTCAGAGCATTACAGATCTTCTCGTTACCGATCTGCAGAGACCTTCATTGTTAGGTCGACGTTTTTTTTTCTAATTTTTTAATTTTTTTAATTTTTAATTTAAATTTTTTAATATTCTCCCCTCCCTAACCTCTGTCTTGATTTCTGCAGCCATCATCTGTTTATAGAAATCGGTTTCTTTCCTATGATTTTGCTTCGTTCGACGATTTTTCTCTTTCATTTCTGATGGTTTGATTGCTTATGCTTGAATGCTTGAGGAATTATTCAACTACGTACAGATATTCTAGAAAATTCTCGACTTCTCGATGTTTAAGGCATTGAATTTGAGAATCAAGAAGAATCGTGGAGTCGAGAGAATCTTCTCCAAATTTTAGATTTGGGTCTTCTTCTTCTTCATCTTCTTATTTGATTTTGATGCGTGCCTTCCTAGAAGTCTTGTGGAACGTCCAAGTGGTGTATAAGGTGGCCCCCAGCAGTAATTGGACATGCTGAAAAAATCAGGATGGTCTACTCATCAGGAGGGCCACTTGTGTTTTTTGAATGTAGATCCTTTGCAAGTTTTTAAACCATCTATTCTTTTTGTGTAGTGGTGGCCCACCTGATGAGTGGACCAGCCTGGTTTCACGCAGGCCTTGCAACGGGTGGGCTCAGAGTTGGTGCAGGCCTGGATTTTGAACTGGTTGGGCCAGGCCTATCCATGGCCCTGTTCAAAATTTTGACTTCACTTGGTCCAGGTCCAGGTCCAGGTCCAGTCCATTGCCAGCCTTAGGTTAGTTCATCTTAACAATTGGTCTCCTTATGCCCTCTCAGATGCTCCACACGCCTGTCATGTTGGCAATTGGGAAAGATTGATCTTTTCTGGCTTGTCTGTGTTTTGCTTCTTGTGAGTTAAATTGGTGTATGCGAGTTAACAGAGGCAGAAGGTACAAATTGTTTGAGTAATGTCATATAAAAGAAAAAAAAAACTTGAGATGTTTTAAACCAATGTGAGTTATCCCATTCCTGTTAACAATTTATAGTGTAATAGATTGGAGAAGACAGTGCCTATAACTATAGTTCTTAGTGTAGTTCATGCCTCACCATGTTGTGCCATTTTGTTTAATATGGTGTAAAGCAATGATAAAAGGGTGATGGGATCTTAAAAAAAAAAGAAGGGTGATGGGCTACTTTGGTGGTATAAACTATAGTGTCACTAGAGAATGGAGTTTTTTTTTAATATTTTAAATGACATATCGGAAATTTTTTTGAGTGCCATTTAGTTTTTGTGGAGTGCAAAACGGTCAAAAGAGGAAATTACGTAAAATTATATTGGTTGCACTATAATTTGCATTATATTTAGATGAGAAAGATGAGGATGAAATGCTAAAGCTCTCTAGCACCTTGAAGGTGATGAATGGTGCTGCTTTGTGGAAGTGATGAGGATCCAACAGATTCCTACACAATCAAAGATTTGTGGATCTTGAATAATAAATTGAAAATCTACAATCTCTTCCAGTGGCTTACCTAATTGACTATCAGAGAGGAATGTGATGAGATCCACCCCCTGATCCACTGATACAACGGCCCATTGGATGCAATCAAAGAATTGGATCACATGATCAAAGTGAATCGATAGTCAATCAAAGGCCATCACTTTTCTTCTCTTTCCCCTCATCAAGAACATCTTGTAGTAATTCTCAAGGTTAAGACCTCTTTATTAAATAACATGAGATTAAGGGGAAGTTATAGGGTATAAGGATAAAGAATAACAACCTTATCTCTCAAATTTCCTTGCCCGAAATTCAAATGGTTGGGGGTTTGCAGCCCTACCATGCCCCACCCACTAGTGGTTCCATAGAAAACCAATGAAGTTATTTGATTGGATAAGAAGTTGTGCCTCCAGGCCAAGGTATTCCGTAACGGTAATGATGGCCATAATGGCCACTGCCGTTGCCTTTACAATACAGGGTGTAATGGCTGTTACGGGGGTCTCAAAGGCTGTTACGAACTCTATTTTTTTTATTGAAAAAAAATGGAAAACTCGTATCGGCCCTATAATGGACCGTTATGGCCTTTACGGTGGGTGTAACGGTATGTTGCAGAGGTTGTAATGGCCTTTACGGGTCATTTTTTCTGTAACGGCCGTTACGGCTTTTACGACCCTATAACGTGTAACGGTTACTACAGTTACCTTTACGTAATGGCCGTTACGGCACACTGTGTTCTAGGCTGATGTTGAAAAATGGACAATGTCCTAGGTACCTTACATGAGTGCAATAGGTGGCCTTATGTATGCCATGTTGTGTAGTCGACTAGACATTAGTTGTACAAATAGAAATTGTTGGCTATTTCTAGAGTAACCAGGATAATCTTATTTGTAACCCATCAAACATAGGGATTAACATGTATCATATCGTCCATGATCGCTTCTAGATATATATGGATGATATGCAAGTTTTGGTCCAGAACAATTCCGAAACCCCACAAAAATGGATTTAAAACATGTTAAGAAATATTTCTAAATACGTGTCTCCTCAATGAAGGGCTTAAAATAGGTGAATTGAAGCTTCTTGGTGAGACCGACTTGTATAATTGAGCACCGAAACTGATACCTATCTGGCGATATATATCGGTCTCGATAGATACTTCAAACTTAGGTCAAAAAGTATTTTGCTATCTAAGATGGACAAAAGGCGCAATGCTTTCTTATGAAGATACCAACCAAATTGTAAGGGTTTTTTGATGCAGTCTGGGGTATGTATTCTGACATGAGGAAGTCAACTTCATGGTTAATTTTCTGCTATTCGAGAGGGACAAAGATCAACTTCACAGTTCATTTTCTGTTGTTTGAGAGGGACAAAGATCAACTTAATGGTTCATTTTCTGATTTTTGGGAGGGACAAAGCACCCATTTCTTGGTTAAGTAGGAAACAAACATCAATAGCCATATTGTTCATGGAAGATGGGTATAGCTTGTTCTAGAGCAATTTAGGAAGTTGTTTGGGTCTAAAGATTCCTAAGAGGTTGGTGTTATGAACACATGTACCTAAGGATTGATAAAAACCTTTGCCATTTGATCTGGCAAATGATTCTAAACATCATAAGAAATCAAAGCATGTAGAAATCAAGTATCACAATGTTCAAGAGCAAGTAAGAGACAAAAGGGCAGTTCTTAGTTACATTCCCATCAAAGAGATGTTAGCAGATCTCATGACGAGCTAGCTAAAGATCTATTTCAGGTTCATGACATGCAAGAAACAAACATCAATAGCCATTTTTTCTTTCATGGTTTTTTGGGTTCATAGCTTGTTGTAGAGCGATTCAGGAATGTGGTTGGGTCTCAAGATTCTAGAGAGGTTTGTGTTATGAGCACGTGTAGCTAAGGATTGATAAAAAAAACTTTTCCATTTGATATGACAAAGGAATCTAAACATCATAAGAAATCAAAGCATGTAATAATCAAGTATCACAATTTTCAAGATCAAGTAAGACAAAAGGGTAGTTCTTAGTTACATTTCCATCAAAGAGATGTTAGCAGATCTCATGATGAGCATATAGATATAGATCTATTTTAGGTTCATGACAAGCAAGAAACAAACATTAATAGCCATTTTGTTCATGGAACTTGGGTGCATAGCTTATTGTAGAGCGATTTGGGAAGGTGGTTGGGCCTAAAGATTCCTAAGAGGTTTATGTCATGAGCATGTGTAGCTAAGGATTGATAAAAACCTTTGCCATTTGATCTGACCAAGGGATTCTAAACATCATAAGAAATCAAAGCATGTAGAAATCAAGTATCACAATGTTCAAGAGCAAGTAAGATACGAAAGGGTAGTTCTTAGTTATATTCCTATCAAAGAGGTGTTAGCAGATCTCATAACGAATTATATAGCTAGATTTTTTTTTCAAGGTTCATGAGAGGCAATTGAGAGTAAGAAAGTCGTGATTTTCTAGCCTTTTTTCCCCTTCTTTTTGAGAATTTACTTCTATCTTTGCATATACTTTATAAGTATTCATTTATGTTGATCATCTGTGTCATGTGTTGCGCAACTTATTTTTGCTACCAGTTTGGTTTTCCATTGGCATTAGTTTTCTCGATCATGCAATAAGGTCATCTCACTTTGTCAACAGGTTGCTCACCCACTCACCTGGGATGACCAACCCCGATACACAAGCTAAGGTATATTTTGATTTTAGGGTGACATCTACACGGTGGTGTGAACCGTCGTGTCTATGGTAACTACAGGCGATGGTGATTAGAGGAGGCAAATACTGTGACCTTATTCAGTTATGGAAACTGAAGATGAGAATAATTAATAGTCAAAATAATGTAATCGTAATCGATTGTGATATTCCATGATAAAATTATGGCCTGAACTCAGAAGCCGGGTCATGAACTAGTGAGGAGACAATTAATATATCACGAGTGATGACATGTGTATTGCATACCTGCCATACACATTGTATCGTCTACTTTATGGTGTGGGTGAGAAGTGATGTGCGGGGAACTTTTAACTTATATTCAATTTAATCATTTTTTTGAAAGGTAATAGTACCAGTAATTGAACCCTGGGTCAGTCACACACACTACAGTCTCTACCAGCTCATCTAATGAGTGGGACCCTTTAGCAAGTTGTGTATCGATTGAGTGTTGCTCATGATGTTTAAATATCGATTACTAACTGTGTCGTCTGCCCTTGTTACATGTTATGTGGGTGAATCGCTCCATTATGAAAAAATGGGACATACCGGCCTGTATCAATTAATATTGGATTGGATGTTGTATACGAGCACCCAATATAAGATGATCTGGCCATAAAGGGCACATTAATTATTTATTTATTTTTTTTATATATATTTTCAGTAGTTTCTCATTTTTCACTTCTTTCTTCATTTCAACTGTGGAGGAGCTTTACTAAATTTTGGGGATCAAAACACAAGATTTGAATGGGACTTGATGAATCGAAGCAGAATGGGCCATTTTAGGAAATATCCAAAAGAAGGGATACACTTTTGTTTTGTTTTGTTTTTTTTTTTTGTTTTTTTTGTTTTTTTTTTGGTTTTTGTTTTCATTTTCCTTTTGTTTTATTCAATGGGCCCTAATCCACCAAACCATGGTGTATTTGTATTCGATTAGGTCCTATGTGGTTGACTTTTATTGGGTGAAGCTTTCATACAACATTCTCAACAAAGAATGGTCTGATAACACGAATACATGTGAAAAACACAAACATCGATAAATTTTGATGTTTTATATCTTTTATTTTCCGAACATTTTCAAGAATTTTTGTACCCAAACTGAAAAAGATTAAAAAAGAAGGCCGATATGGGCTGTATCAGCCAATATGGTCTGATACGTACTGTATCATATCATTTTTGGGCCTTGCCAATTCCGCTACCGATATGTTTATTGAAAACTTTGTTGTTGTTACTTTAACGGACAATGATGAAGGCCTTGGATATTTCGACCGGACTTTGTTCTATTTGAAAAGTGGTTCCAAATTACACATTTGCATGGGGAAGTTTCTGTGAGGCCATCACAGCTACACTAAGTTCATGGGAATATTAATACCCACTTGTGACAATTATCTGCTGACGATATTGAGTTTTCTGTTTGCTATTTTATGTAAATGACATTTTATCTTCCATTTCCATCGATGTTTGCTTTCTTTGTATCTTTAGTTTGACAATTTTATCTTCTGTTTGTGTCTTTATCATATGTTGAAGGTCCAAGAACAGTTCAACTCACACTGCATTGTCAGCAACAATGAGGCCCATTTTCTGCGGCAACTTTGAGCATGATGCCCGTCAATCCGACCTTGAGCGTCTTTTCGGCAGATATGGGAAAGTCGACAGGATAGATATGAAGTCAGGTAAGTGTCTTTTGCATACAGGTTCTTTCTCGTGGTTGTGATCTCACTGTTGCATGAGAGTGCTGTTCTTCCTTACCCTGCTCACTACTGTTTCTATTATCCATTGGATTATTTTGTCCCTGCCACCAGTACTTTTTTTCGCTTTCCTTTGGTTGTTATAGACTTGAAATTACATGCCTCGGAGGCCATATCATTGGAAACTATCCGCTAACTGTAGCTGATGATCTCTTCCTACTGCGTTTCATCAAGTTTTCGAGCTGTGATAACCCATTGCATGTTCATGTTGACACAATATTGAAAACTGGACATGGGATATTGTGTGGAAATAGAAACCATTTTCTACTATCTGGTAACATACCACAAATTTTAAATGGACTATAATGCCCATTTTGGGGCCTGCTTGTAAGTAGCGACTGAAACTACAATGCTTCTGATGTATCTAGATCTTAATGGTCTTGAATAGATAAACAATTGAGGTATACACAGTCATTCCAACCTTCACGTGTGGACACATCCTACCAAGAAAAGCTGCATATCAAGCTGGGGTGTCCCTCCTCCCATAAAGGTGATAGTTATGGGACTGCATCGATTCTTCATATCAACTGCCACAACATTTTCTGGACTACATAAAACGGTGAAGGCAGTCCTTTTTGGGTCCTTCGAGGGGTCAGGATAAGTTTACGAAAGCAGTCTGTTTTTGAAGTTTAGCCCCCATAATCAACAATTTCTTTGGCGCAGGAATATCTTGGAGCATCCATGCTCCTCCTGGCTGATGGCTCTTGTGCATTACCTTTCCTGCCCGTGCATGTGCTTCTTCATCTTATGTTTTTCAGAAGAGCTGATCTGATCCACAATGGCATCAGCTTACATTCTCCCCGACAGACCATTGCCTTTCATTCCTCATGACCTCTGCCCCATCTTCAATCCGAGACATGTTCCGAGGTAGAACCCATGCCGATCTTGCAGCCAGGCAGGAGAATACATGGAGAAGGCACTTTCTGTTCGATGAACTGCCATGAGGCACCACCTACCTTTGGATTATTGTTCACTGACATCATTTAGTTCAACACACAAGGTCTGTTCCTGATGTTTTTTTTCTGGTCAGTTGGTTTCTGGCTTTCACAGAGATGGTTCAATGTGTTCATTTCTTGACTGGGCTTTTATATGTGTTTTATTGGAGCTATCAATGCCATCTCATGTCGAGGGATCCTTTCACGGCAGGGGTTCTTGACTTTTTTAATAATTTTTTCTCACATAAGAAATGGATTCTCCATCTGTGCTGACTCTTACCATTTATAGGATTTGCTTTTGTCTACATGGATGATGAGAGAGATGCTGAGGATGCAATTCGAGCACTTGACAGGAAAGAATTTGGCAGACATGGCCGCCGGCTTCGCATTGAGTGGAGTAAGGTAGTTCTTTTTCCAATTATACGGGTGCAACTATTTCACACCATTCTAGCTCAGTTTGTCATTGCATCTTATTCAAACTCCCCCTGAGCTCTTTACAGCAACAAGATCGTGGTATTAGAAGACCTGGTGGTTCAAGAAGATCTTCTGCTGATTTGAAACCTTCAAAGACGTTGTTTGTTATTAATTTCGACCCGATCAATACAAGGACGAGGGACTTGGAGAGGCACTTCGAACCATATGGGAAAGTATTGAGTGTGAGGATCAGAAGGAATTTCGCATTCATTCAGTACGACTCGCAGGAGGATGCAACTAAAGCATTGGATGCAACCAACGAGAGGTTTTCCTTCCTTCCTTCCTTCATGCATATGTTAATTCTCGTTTTCCATCCCTCTTCTTATTGCTGTACTTGTATCATTCTCCATGTTGTTTGCACCCTTTTTCAGTGCCAAAAGTATATTTTACGAAATCCCTTTGAGACAACTGAAATCCAGATATATAATGGCATGCATTGCCACTGGAGTTTTCCTATAGTATGAAATGAAGTTGTAATTTACAAAAGAATACCAATATCCTCAATTGGATCTTGTAAGGAACATGGAGCCTCAACAGGATTAAATATGGTTCTTTCTCCATTTGTTACTAATGATATGTCATGTTCTTCCTATGCACCTGCAGTAGGTTGATGGATCGGGTTATTTCGGTAGAGTATGCAGTTCGCGATGATGATGAGAGAAGAAATGGTTACAGCCCTGATAGGAGGGGCCGGGACAGGTCCTCTGAGAGAGGTGGTCGTGACCGTGGGAGATCCCCAAGCCCCTATGGAAGAGCTGCAGAAAGGGCGAGCCCTGATTATGGCCGTGCCCCCAGTCCGTACACCAGGCCTGAACCAAAGGGCAGTCCTGGTTATGGCAGAGCGGAGAGCCCTGCTTATGACAACTACCCCAGGTTAGTATCCCGAGCTTTCCTTTTTCTGTGTTTGTGCCACTGAAGTTCTTGACCTTTAATACCAATGTGCATTGCTTTACCATTTTTACCTGGTAACTGGTGATGCAGTCCTCCCCCAAGGCAGGACAGATCTTGAAGAAGTGCAAAGACTGTCAAGGTTTTGTAAGATCTTTTACTTGGTAATGTTCCCTTACCCCATTGTGGAGCCCAGATAATTTTCTGAGGTGCGCTTGATGTACGACAATTGCGTGGATTTTGCCTCTGAATGGACACATTCCTTTGGGTTTTTGTACACTGCCAGTTTGCAAGGCTGCTTCAATTCTGTCATTCTCTACTTAATTGATTAATCATTGGTCTCTACCTAAATCCTTGATTGTGTTTTGGAAACCCCTCGTCAGGTCATAGACCCATGTCAGGGCTGAAACCAATGTTGGTCGTAAGCACCCTGGGGATTGCAAATTGTAATAGGGCCTGACACAAACTGTATTGAATTGCAAACTGTATAGGATTTCCCTGAAATACAAGGATTTGGTCAGCCGTTGAACCTAGTAGTTTCTGCCCCCGTTCGGTGGGGATTGAAAGACAGTGTGGGCTAGAAATCTGGCTAGATTTTTGATCTATTCGGCCACAGGAAAATGATAGAATTGGGATCCAAAAACAGGTTTGGCATGTTGATCATCTCTACTCTCCTACTTATGGCACTTCATTAGTGGAATTATGGACTGCTGCATTAGTCTAAGTGGGCCCATGGTTCTGCAGTGTTTGATATTGGATGGGAAACACATCAAAAGAATCACCACGACTATAAGAGCCTAACCCTTCAATCAATGGCCGTCAATCTGGCCCGCTATGAACAGAGTACATCAGCCTTCCAGGAAAGAAGGCCAAAGATGGGACAGTTAGGATCTTCCATTTGGGTAGAATATTTGGTGCTTTGCCCATCCAAGTCATGGCACATCAGGTGAAGGGGCTGCATCCCCCAACTATGGGTGCTGCTTGTAGGGACAGATGTGCACCTGTCCTCTACATAATACATGTATTGATGCACAAGTGCTATAGCCATTTGTTTGCATTGCAAGTTAACAATAGCGTTTAAAGTGTGTATTGGAATGTGGTTGGTTTTTATTGTCCAATTGGCATTTAAGAATTTCCGAAACTGTTGTGAACCTTGGTCGGCATGATTAAAAGCTGCAATGCGTTTGTGCTTTCCAACAAGGGATAAGATGAGATGTGAATTGAGTCTTAATGCATAGATCAGTGGTATATGTATTGCGTTTCAAAAATGAAGTTTGGAGTTCGAGTGCTCATTGTAGGTTGTCGGTATTTGTGTGTGAAAAAAAAAGGATGAGATATGAATATGTGACTTCTGACTGTGTTTTGAGACGGGGATAGGAACTTTTGTGCTGTTTTGAGACCAGGATAGGAACTTTTGGGCCTTGCCCCACTCTTAAATTGGGGGATTAGAAACAAAAGCTCTCGCTTAATATAAGTTTTGGTTTTTGGCCTAAAGCCAACAGACGAACTGCAGTAGGAAGAGATGATTAAACCATTTGTGCAAATGCTACCTGACGGGGAAGAAAGTAGGTCCAGGCCAAGCATGATGAGCATGAGTATCAAGGCGTGGGTTTTACGTGTAACAACTAATCTTGGCATAGGTTTGTATGATGGAAGATCCAGGAGGTAGGCTAGAGGTGGCCCAACTTATTTAACATTGTTGGGCTGATTAGTAGATGGCATGTAATTGCTCCTCTGCGCCCCAAGTACTTTTGTCTCCCACATGCTAAGCTGGTTAATGCCTGGGTTCGTCCCTCTTCCTGCCCCCACAGGCCTGGTTGTAAGCACTGGGGCGTGAGAAATGGTAGAAAGCATCCTGATGGATATGTGCCATGAAAAGAAAAAGGTGTCCTCTGAATCTCTTTGCGGGACTGTACTCCATCCGGGGAACACAAAAGTAGGGGCACGTGATGTGTGTGCTTCGGATGCGCTTCTCAAAACTCTTTAACGGTTACCTTATCCTCGACTCGTCTGTATCTGCATCAGTCCGCGTGCAATTATAGATCTACCAAATCTCCGACGGTAGGGACTGTTCCTTTGGTGGGGCCACGTGCAATAGTCGAAATTCACAGAGAGCCGTTCGATTGAAGCTCACAGGTATGTAAATGAGTTGTAATGCCAGCAGGGCACATGGGTTTGAGATCCACGCTGTCCATTTGCTCGGATGATGGGCACGTTTTTCTAGGCATTCACCTGTTGCTGATGATGTTATAGACCACACGGGATTGATTGCGGGCCCAGGGAATCTACTTGGTGGAATCACCGTGATGGACTGATTGGATCCGTTTGCCACGAGTGGCACATCTGGCGGCGTGTACATGAACTGCTTTATACGCGGGTGTGGTCTTAGCAGCCTGCTGAGGGTTATGAGTTGTTGGGTACACGTTTTAGTGGGCGGAAACTTGGCTGCACCCAATTTCTGCAATCTGGTCTGTCATTTGGTGGTCCAATGGATCAATGGCTTCGATCTCCCCTGGTTGTGGGCCATACGTGGAGATTGTGAGAGAAGAAAAACTTTGATACTATGGCAGTGTGTGATGGATGATACCCATGCATTTAGAAATTGCACACGTCACGTAGGGGTAGTCGAACTAAACAGTCCAAATTATGGTACACAGTGTGTGATATATATATATATATATATATATATATATATATATATATATATATATATATATATATATATATCGGGACAAAAAATTAAACAAATTAAGCTTATTCGAATATCTGATTATCCAATAGGACGATTAAAATTGAAAAAATATCCAACGGTTTTACTTCTACTAACAAGTGTCTTCGACCAATCTGATCTTGGGATTGTTACCTGGCAACGGCAGGCTGTACATTCCAGTCAATTTTATCTGAGGTGATATATGTCTTATAGTCTAATAAGTTTTATTTGAGTTAACATCTGCCACATGTACAAATTTATGTTTGAGTTAATATATGCCACATGTATAGGTTTTTTTTTTTTTTTTAGTTAATATATGCCACATTTGCAATTTCTTAGTGTGCCTGCATATCAAACGATATATGTGGCCTGAGTATCAGGCCAAGACAGAGAGACTGCAAAAGTGGCAGTGGGAACCTCTATAGCTGCTAGTTAGGCTCACCTGCACCCTATCTTAGACGTGAGGTCGAGCACTGTCTTCCTCGGGGCTATAACTATTCCGAATTCACGGAACTTCTCTGGACTCCTCACAAAGACTTTTCGAATTCACGAGAAAGAAAGCAAGCAAAATAGAAAATAAACTCTATAAAATTTGAAATTGATTGATAAATGAAATAAACGAGTTCACAACCCTTTAAATAGGGATACAAGGTAATGAGAAAGAAATAAGAAGCAAACTATAACTAAAACTCTTAGAATTCACGACTTACTATAAATAGTAAATATACTATTTATAGACGGTCGCAATGTCTACTAGTGCACAAGGTTTTCGGCCAAAAATATTAAGTGTCCTATTTTGCATCACTGAGGTGTTCTCCTAATTATTCTAAAGCTCTTTTCACGTTAGGCACAACTCTTAAAGCCCAATGGATGAAGAGTTATAATCAAATTAAAACTTATTTTTTATAGTAAAAATGGAATTTAAATAAGGAAATGACCTTCGATCCGAGAGTATTTCACAAATCCGGCTTGCGCAACCCGACGTATTAGGGTTGGGTGGTTAAAGTAGCTCGTTCTACTCCAAAATCATATATTTTATGCCTGATAGCTCATCCCAGATTGTGAGATACGCCCGATACAAGGTCTGACGGTTCGGATCACTTTTTCATTGACCGGGCCATTTCTGATCCATCTTGGCTATGAAACTGTCTGCGACCTGCTCTACATTAGGCATACATGCACATTTTCTCTAGGTGGTTGGTTGTCATTTCTGGAGCCATCCATGATGTAGAAAATCACACAATTAGGACTATATAAAGGTCTTAGCATCGATTGAGAAGAATGAAGAAAAAGACCAAAGAAAAGATTATAGAAGAGAGATAGGCTAAAAGACAAAAATTACTTAAGAAAGTAAGAGAGAGAGGAGAGCGTTTTTACAAATACATTGCAAATTCATTAGCGGGCCCTTATAGAAGAGAGCTTTGTTTCTTAATCCTATTGATATTACAGATCCAAGAAGAAAATATACTAACAATTACTTTTCTAATTTGACTCAATTAAAAGTTACTTAATAACTAAGTATCCTAATTAAAGTATGATTTTGCAATGATTCTCAACCTCCCCCCACCCCCCTTTGTTGTCAATTCCCAGTTGCACCTATCATTCACAAATTTATTTTGAAGAGATTACATTTATTTTTGCTTAGTGCTTTCATGAAAATATCCGCTGCTTGGTCATTTATAGAGATGTGAGTGAACTCTCTCTCTTTGCTTAGTGCTTTCATGAAAATATCCATGTGCTTCTTACCGGCATGAAACATTGGATTTGATTCTAACATAGTCAAGTAAACACTCACTTATGATTGGAAAGGGATAGTTGACTTTGTCTCTAAAGTATCTCAATAGTCGTGTCAACAACACATTTTCACATATAACTAGCATAGTGGTACGATATTCAAGCTCTATAGCAGACACTACAATAGCAAGTTGCTTCTTACTTCCTTGTAAGACACTTTCTGAAATAATATTGAAATAAAAACTTGATGTTGAATGGTGTGAAGATGGTCCCTAACCTAATTCATATCATAATATATAGCTTACAAGCTTTATTGATATATTATACTTATAAGACATATATATTAATGGTCACTTTCACAAATCCTAAGATATGTTTTACTGCATTCATACACGGCTTCTTCTACTCCAACATAAACTGACTTGTGACCCCAACTGGATATACTAAATGTAGGCAAGTAATCGTAAAATATATCGAATTATCTGTGGACAACAATATTGTTGGGTAGCGCCATGAAAAATCAATATTTGGTTGCTTCTTGACTTGTTTTATACATAGATTTCTCATCCATTCATTGGCCTAGTTAGTGTATGCAGAACATATTTTATTCTTATAGATTTGTGAAGTTTACTTTCGTTGTCCTTTGATAATTTGAGATTGGATATAACTGCTTGTGTCTGGGGGAGTATTGTGATCCATGGATCTTAGTACTTAAACAATATAAATCAATAAACATGCCTGTGTTACCTGGATGGACAATCATATGTCAGGAGACTGACTTGGCGTCAAGATGGACAATATCTATTATCGGGCCTAATCCAGTGTGAGCATACCTTCATGCTATCCATGCCAATTAATGAGTATGTCATGGATGATTCCCTAAATAGGGCCTTTGATCACCTACATTTACAGGATCACTTGCAAGTAACTAGTCCATTCTAACTTTGACTGATGAGAACCTCTCGTGATAAGTAACTGATTCATGCGTCTCTAGGTTAGAAAGTGTATTTTTTTTTTTTTTTCTTAAAATATGGTATGATTATGAACGGAGATCTATGGTATCTAATTAGAGTTTGGATTTTTAAAAATTAAATTTTGCTGCATTTTCATAAAAATCCATCAAGCTCTCCATCTTTGGACTACATGTAATTCACTTTAAGTGTTGTCGTAATTGATTTCGACGCTATCAATCTTTTAAAGAATTAAAATTTCTTTTTTATCTTCTTACTTTAATACAAAAAAAAATTACTAAAGGTCTCCTAAATCTTTTATTTTAAAACTTTGAGAGATGAAATTATAGATATTCAAACCCCCCAATAAATGCAGATTGACCTTGGGTAGAAATTCGGATATACCACCACCATTAATATGTGCGCATGAATATACATTAATGATATAAAGTAGAATAACCAAATTATAAAGCAAGTTTTTGGGGGCTTTGCACAAAACCTTAGGATCTAGCCCTTCAGAACAAACTAGAATTATTGAATAACAAAGCAATGAAATAAATCAAAGCATCAATCATACACCACACAAGAAATTTTTATGTGAAAAATTCTCAAAGAGGTAAAAACTACGGGACCTCGTCCAGATCAACAATCCATTATGAAGCATAACATTACAACCGATCACATGCACACCTTGCTATGATCAAACATTCATCACTCACGCAAGAGTGGATAAACAGTAAGAGAAACAAAGAAAACTGAGAGATCTCACTGAATATGAGGACGTAAAAGCGCGGAGATGTTGATTGCACAGTAGATCACCTCCACGAGCATAACCTCCCTTCTACAAGCTTCCTCTCTCTCTCTCTCTCTCTCTCTCTCTCTCTCTCTCACCTATAGCCCTCTTGTGTTTTTCTTATCATACCCGATGCCCTAAAAAACCCTAACGATCCATTTTTATAGTTTTAAGAGACTCCCTTCCACATCCCAGTTGTAAAAGGACTTGCGACATGAAATCCGTGCAAAATTGCGGAATGAATCTGCGTAAACATGACCGGTCATACCGAGTCCTCGATCGGTCGAGAGCCACCTACGACCGGTCGTGGACCACCTACGACCGTCGAGCACCCCGGAGAAATATCGTCCAAACTCGCTGGACTTTGAACCCACGACTGGTCGAACACCAGCCTATGATCGGTCGTACAGGGCTCACGACTGGTCGACGACGAGTCAAAAAAACTCCATCACAAGTAACCACAAAACACAAGATATTTTACATGAAAAAATTCATGCGGGAAAAAACTAAGGCATATCAACATAATTCCACTATAATAAAAACCTTAGTAATACACTAATAATCTTTTTCACTTATAGATGTACCCAATCTCCCATCGTGATGTGCAACCCTTGGAAAAGTCTTCTCAAGTCCTTACAAGTATTGAAAACCCTTTCATCTCATGAAAATCCTCACCCTTGGAGAGAACACTCATAATAATACAAGCCATAATCGTGAGTTAGGCTTAAATAATCTGATTTGCCCAACTCTGCATAACAAGTCTAGTCAAACCGAACATAACCTTTGGTTGGACCGAATCAACTCGAAGCACTTTTCTATCAAACAAAAAATGTACAAAACATCACAATGTGCAACCTATCTTTCCACTAATTTTTGGTCGAACTAAAAATGGACTCGGTTGAACCGAGATAGGAGAATTCTGCATAACAGATTGGCAGAATCCAAGGCATCCATAACAGAAACTTTTTAACTTTTCTGCCACTACAAGAGCGTTGCCTGTAATGATCAATCATTTACATAGACAACACATTTAGTGTTGCCTTTGTACAATACTCCATGAAATTGTTTGCATGAGTGGAAAGAGGAAATAAAACCACTTAAAAGAAAGAATTTTTTAAACTTTGCAAATAAAACTTAAAAGAAAGATTCTTCTACTAATTTGGGATCTGAATCCACTTCCAATATATATCCACTAAATAGAAAATTTCTCTCTATGCCACTGCCTCTCCTAAAAGTTATAAATAAGGTACCTTTAATAGTGAAGGGTACACAGTATTTTTACCCCAAAAACTCTCAATACTTGACTAGACTCTTTCCTAACTTAGCATCGGAGGGTTTCTTGCTCTAGCCAGGATCTTCCTTATTCATTGCTTGTGTAGATAAGCAGGACAAGAAGGGCTAACTGGATTTCTGCATCAATGGTATTTATGTTAAATTTTTTTATTTTTATTTTTTTCCTATTTAGTCTTTGCCATTGGTAGAAATCCTCACCCTACTACGTGGAATTTGACTCGCCACTAGATGCATCATGTGTTGAAAACAGGAAGCAATGGTGGTAAACCATCTTTCTGTCCATTGTGCTATGATGAATCAGGTGCGGTGTTTTATCAATTCTTGGCCAATTTGACTTTCTTGGATAAAGAATAAATATTTGAGCAAAGGTCCATCATGCTCTTCCTCGGGAATAAGGTGTAGAAGTTTTGTAGGACTACCATTTGCATCCCAACGTGCAGAAAGAGAAATGACAAAACTTTTAGTAAGAAAACAGTGACCTTTTGAAAGTTAATTAAGAGCATTGATATCCCTATAAGCAGTTCAATAATACCTGCAAAAGAGTTTCAACCTTTTTCCATCCAAGAGGTGTTAATGGTTGGGGTTGTTCAAGGATCCAAAGATTAGGGGGAAAAAACGTTGCTTTCGGGTACTTAAGTTGACATTGATAAGAATTCTTATATGATTTGGGTTTGGTCTTGGTTGAACCTGTCGATGATGGTATTAGGTTATTAAATTATTTAGAGTTATTTTGTATTTGGATTACTGAAAACATATATGTAAACTCATTAGTTGCTATTAATTTGATGTTGGTTTATAATTAATTATTTATATTTAATAGTTTCTCAAGAGATTTGAAATAGCATCAAATGATTTGTGTAGTGGAGGAATTGGCCACAGATTTTATTAAGTTAGAGTTATACTAATAATTTATATTAAATAAAATCTTTATATGTTATTTGATTCTTATTAAAGAAATTACTACTCCAAACTAACTATAGGCTGCAAGTATACTACAAGTTATTTAAATATAGACAAGTGTTTGCGTAAACCATATCACATCTTAAAGCCAAATAAGACAGGATATAAATACTTTACACCTGTGATTTAATTACGGTAATCGAAATTACAACTTAATGACTTTACATAATCCAAACGACCCTTAATTGAAACTAGGGCGTGTCAATGATTCTCCATCACACAACATGGACCACATGGTCGCCAGCCTAGCTGATGTGGACATTACAAATGCAATTTTAGTATCCGAACAGTTCATATCATCGTCACCACTTGAGAAATGGTGGGGCTAAGATACACGCAGAGGACATTATCTGAAGTCTTGCACGCGTCTGTAGCACGTCAGGTGAGCTAGTGTTTGGCGCTTGCAGATTGCGTGCATGGAATTGAGATTCCTCAATCCCTTCCGACGAACGCCCACTTGCAGTCGCCCATTTGTAACGTCGCGTTGTATATCCAAGGTGTTCGTCAGCCAGACACTTGGGAAGTATGCCTGCCGAGAAATTCTAGCGGGTCCACTAATAAGGTAGACCACATATGTAATTTGATTTTGGACGGTTGGTTATCATTAATTAACTATACATCCTTTCAGGCACGTGTCGCCACTAGGAGAATGGACGGTAATGATTTTTGGTCCGGGGATTCTAATCGTGGGCATTGACTTATAAACATCCGTCATATCTCACAAGCGTACGACGTCGTTGCACGTATGTAAGGGTAGGAGATAAGTAGCGGTAGCGTAACTCGCGTGGGCATACCCACCGGCCACCACTACACGAGCGCCACATCCGGGGTACGTGCACAAGATCTGTATCGTCCTTCACGTGCACTGCCTTATATTTCTGCTGGAACTCCACGATTTGGCCATCAAGCATGGCGCGGAGTGGCTACCACCCCCCCACTAGGACCTGGCTAGAGACGGACGGTCAGATCAGGGGCTCTGTGGGGCTCACCGACCCGAAAAAGGAGGTAGATCGAAGGATAAAGTGGACCACACCACATGAAGTAGTGGGGATTGAACTCCTACCGTTGAAAACTTTATAGGCCCTCCTTAATGTTTATTTGCCATTTGGGGAAAACATAAATATCAGCTACATCCAAAACTTCTGTGGCTTCATGTGGTGTGGTACACTTGAGCCTTTGATCTACCTCCTCTTTTGGTTATGCCGTAAAATGATCTGTCAAAATAGATGGACGGCGTGGATGAAACATTTAGATCAATATAGGCCCCACAGAGTCCCTGAAATGACCGTCCGTCTCTGGCTACGTCCTGGTGGGGGCAGTGCCGAATCTGCGCCCATTAGGACGGGGATCAGGGATGCCCACCGTTAGTTGTCTGTGGGGCCCACTGTGGTGTATATATATGCAATCCAATCTATTCATCCGACGCGCCTCGAGAGGATGAGAGGAAGACGCAAATATTTCACTATTGCAGTACTTGTAGAGGCCACGCCACTTGAATTTAGAGCTTTTAAGCATGATTTTACACTGTTTCTTGTGGTTTGGCCCAGTTGATTTTTGGATCAACCTGATTTCCGTGATCAAGCCCAAATGAAGTATCTTGCATCCGATGGACCAGATGGATCCAACGAAAATATAATCGTTCCCCATGTTAACGGTAATCACATTAGCCTTTTCGTTGGTTCAGCAGGCATCCTTCCATCTCCCTTCCGAACTACGCTACCCTACCATCCTGCTTGCACGTATAGTAGCCACACGTGGGAGTCGGCAGAGTTTGGACCGTTGATCGAGCATCTGATTCGTTTTTTTTATTATTATTTAGATATTCTAATATTATTAGTTTTTTTTTTTTCTAGCAAAAAGCGCGAGTTTTGACTAATTTACGTTGGAAGCCTACAAGCGACTCGCGCGAGTGACATGATGGTGGACCCTGCCGCATACTTGCTATATTGGGGCACCTTAAGAAAATCTTGACCATTCATTAAGTATGGATCAGCGCGACCATGCTTTCTCGAAAATATTACCGGTATGCTAATCAGGTGGGCCACAACTGTACATTGGATGTCGGTTTTCTGTCGTTTTCTCTGACCTTTGATTTTTCTTTTATCAAAAGTGGCTTAAATAATGAGTAGACTGCCCTGATTGTCTTTTATCAGGTCGTATTGAATCTCTACAGAAACAATGGCTCGGATCTCTCACGTGTGTGTAATATTGACAGTGTGTGCAATATCGACAGTAGTGTGGGAAGCTGCTTCACCATCTCACTCGCGTGAATACTCTTTGCAAGAAATACGGACATCTCATGGTTTTTTAATCCATTTGTTACAGGAAAGAACAAAAAGAAGTGCTGTACGCTTGTCGTAAGTGGGCCGGTCGGCAAGCTGTGCTTTCAATGGCCGCGTCCGGGATTGATTCGGGCCCCAAATATTAAACGGGTCCGAATCGAAAAACTTTGATTTTGTTTGTCCTTTGGCCCAACCCATTGAAAAGCCTACCAGGCAATGCCTTGTCTGACATCTTATCACTCTCCCAATCTATAGTTGAACTTTAGACATGATTGATTTTCAATGGCTCACATTCAACTTTAAAAATCAAAGGTGGGGTTCATTACTGACATGCCCAAAAATAATATAAGAAAAGAGATGAACACCCCCTTTGAGGACTTATTGCGATCTATGTATTTTATCCCCTCCTTACTTCTATTTTATCAGAAAATTTTAGAATTAGAGCCCCAAAAATAGCATATCCAAAGCTTAAATATAATGCCCCACAGTAAACAGTTGATTGATGTCTAAACTGTTGAAAAATTCTTAAGTTTTAGATCAAGCCGGGTCTCTGTGATTTTATGAACAGGTTAGATGACCAATAAACAGTACTATGACCCTTAGGAAAGTTTCAATGGTGGAAATCACTGTTCTCATTGGTTTTAGTTGTGTGGTCCAATTGAGCTTTGGATATGCTTTGATTTTGGGCTCAACCCCTGGAATGAGCTGAAAAAACGGATGGATGGCGTGGATAAACCACATGCATTCACAGTAGGTCCAAAAGAGTTTACTCATTATGATAAAAATGTACTGTGTTACTCGGTACCAATCGAATTTCACTATGGTGGGTCAGAATCGTCTGCAGTACCTTGTGTACACCAAGCGTGCAACACTTTAGCTCCGTGGGCCCACCACGTCGTATGTGCGGCATGCACTCTTTCCATCAGGTTCGTCCCTCCATGTCAGACCAAGAGGCCAAAAATAAAACCTATCTACTACCACTTGGGTGGGCCACACCACACCATAAGAAACAATGACAGGGGACGTTGACCATAGGTTTGTTGTGGGCTACCATTGTGTCTGATGAAAGGTTTTTGACATGAATTTACATTGTTCCACCGAAATGTGGTCCAGCTGAGTTTTGGATGGAGCTGATTTTTATGAAGATGTGGTTAACAATAGCCTGCTTACCTGATGTACAGAGTGGACCCCGCAACATGATAGACCAATCAAGCTCAGACGTTTTACGCACTACAATATTTGTTGGCGAGGATTCCGTTCCAACTATACTGGGATATAATCTGGATATATACATCCAAAGATAAATTCAAATTAAGAGAAGAAACTGTTTGTATTTTTGATGACCCACTAAAGTTTTGGATCAAAGTAAAATTTTGATATCAAAGGGTTTTATAAGGTTTTACTTCATGTGAACCGTTCAGATTTTCGAAACTCATCAGGTGGGATAAGTTCTTAAAAAAAGTTTGTATATAATAGGTATGAACTAGTTCATAGGTGAGCTTTTCTTAGTTAGGATCATACGACACACATAAATGGATGGTAAAAGATGCAAGAGGATTAATGGTGTAGATGCAACATACAATTCTCTCTAAATCAGTGGTCAGGATCATCTCGTTGACATAATTCTATGCCATATCATTTCTTAGTTAGGATTGCTACTGCCCACTTTTTGAGCTCGTTTTTCGTAATTGAGACTCACACGCATCTGGCATGAGCCGCTCCATGGGACTGCATGCATAGAAGATAGACCAAACCAATACATGCATTTCTTGAAAGTGACCATCGCATGGTGGCGCATCCACAACATAGGCAGGAAGATAAACGGTTACAATCACCCCATAATCTCTGCCTGTCGGCAGACATGCGTAAGTCGTGCATTTGAAAATTCAAGAGAAAAAAGCACAAAACAATAATGCAGGCGTCGGTGAAGCCTGATTGAGAACCGGCATTTGAACGGATTAGGTGCATTTCTGATTGGCAAAGGACCCACAGAACCCATGAAATCCTTTTTTTTTTTTTTTTCTGAGTTATTGGTCCATTCTGAAAAGGAAAGGAAATTAAATATCATTCCCAGTGAAATTAACATTTCATGGTTTTCCAAAGTTTTTCTTTTTTTCTTTTTTTGAAATTTATGAAAAACAATACTTTTAATTTTCTATTTTTATTAAAAATAAATAAATTTATCTTCGTACTTTTATATCTAAGAAAAGCATTTTCTCTCAGTAAGAGAAAAATAAATATTTTAAATGTTACGTCCAAATGTACCAAGCATCACACATGTGCTAATACGCAAGGTGAGCTGCCTTCATCTTCTCTTGTGCCATGCCACATGTACCACCATTCCATCTTTTCTTGTCACCTCACATGCCAATGTAACACCGTGTGTGTAGAGTCATGCTCACCTGTGCGCCTATGCAGGTGTGCTCCTTTGCACATGTGTTATAGGCATCTAATCTACACTGTTCATGTGACGTAGAATCCTATGAAACTCCAAGAGACAAATTTTCATTCTAATTTAAAATTTTGGTGAGCCATGGTAAAGAGAAATATACATCAAAGAAAGGAATTGTTTTCATTTTTCATGGCACACTGAGGTTTTGGATCAAAGTAAAAATTAAATCATGAGGTGCTGCTTTACATGGACGGTTCAAATTTTAAAGTCACATAACGTATATTAAGTTCTCAAGAAAGTTCACATGAATTTCATACAAACTGGTGCACAGTTGGGCATTCAAATATACATCTTTGAAGCGGCCACATGCATCAAATGTGTAAACGACTGCCTCACAATTCAGCTTAAAGTAACTACCTAAGCTGCACATGCCACATGTTCCACTATTCCTCTTCAAGCATCACTACTTAGAGAATATGTTAATTCGCTACGAATATTTGCCAAACTAGTTTCGATATGGGCAAAAATCTTGTTTAAAAACAACTAAAGAAAACAATGGTTGTACTTCCAAAATAATGTTTTCCAATAAATACTCTTTTCTTTTCTATCCTTGCCCTTAGACGTAAGAGAATGGTTCAATCAATTTGGATTGTCCATCTTTTTTCCCTCACCATGGATGATAGATGATAAAATACACTTAGATTGCATGATTCTATTCATCTGATCAGTGTCTTCGAAAGAAACAGTAGATAAAATAATATTAATCAGCAGTTAATGATCAAAATTCATTACTGAAAGTGAAGAAAGGTGATGGATTATATTATCGGTAAGTGTGTAGTTGTTTTTTTTAAAAAAACATAAGCCATTTGGCCATTTAAATGGACAGTCTTGATTGGCACATTACCCTACCACGAAAAATGGAAACGTAATAATTTTCCTTGTTTTCAGCCTCATTTTACACTCTGTAATAGTACATAACTGCTTTTTGTAAACGGCGGTGATTGATCCTCCACACATGTGGCACTCATGTACCACTATCCAAGCCATCCAAATTGTTAATTAGGTGCATCGTGGATGGATCCTATCAATAAAATCACACAGATTAAGCAATCCTAACCAGCAAATTTATGGCCATCAAATGGATGGATAAAAATGGAATAGTGAGTCCAAATTCCAAGTGAAAAGTCAGATGGTTACTATCAATTTCTAATTGTAACTTCTGGATTATGGACCATCCAATATTGGGTCAGCCATTTGGAGGGATTGGATTGCCTAAAATCATGCCACCATGTGTACAGTTGAGAAGGCGTTGTTGTTTTCTAATAACTAAGGCTGAAAACCACACACACTGATTCTTGTAGGTGCTTCATCTGGCTGTAAAATTGATGGTCAGAGATAAAAACGTCAGCTGGCCAAATATAGATGAAAACCCATCGGTAATGAACAAATTAACCTTATACCATTAAATTATTAAATGAAAAAAAAAAAAAAACAACAACAACAACAGATCAATTAATGATTTTTAGATGCTACCAAATTAGAATTAGAATGCACGACCCTTCCTTCATGTGTATCATAATCCTATATAAAAACAACATAATATGGTTAATTTGCAATAAACACAAGTTGTTATCAGAAAGCTTAAAGAAGTGTCGGCATGTGGTAGAAGTGTCCCATGAACTAATAAGAAAATGATCTAAACGTCATTCATAAAACTCCCAATTTTTGTAAACTTGCTTTTATTTTGGTTTTTTCTCCATTTTATAGGACATTGTTGCCGACAGTGGGATTCATCTCCACGCGGATTAAAGCTATGGATACTCTTGATCTCCCTTTTGGAACCAACCCATTTAATAATTTGGTTTTGATTTCGACCCAAACTCAATCAATGAGTATGTTTGAGTATATATGAGTAAGTTCTGTGTCAAATGCATGTGATTTAGATTAGGACGGACATGGTTGGGCTAGTGACTCTGGCTATTGGTCGATGCTAGGTAGGCCTTACCATGATGTATGTGTTTTATTCCTGCCTTTTCAGATCATTTGAGGGCTCTATAAAAATAAATAAATATGGAAGACCTAAATATCAAGTGGACTACACCTCAGGAAAACATTAGTGATTGAATGTCCACAATTAAAAACCTCCTGAGGCCCACCGTAAGATTTATTTGACATCCAACTTGTTGATTAGGTCATATAGACCAAGATAAAGGGAAAAAACAAATATCAATTTATAGACACTCCATCTAAAATGAGACTAAAATTTTCAGACTTTGAGTGAGCTTCAATGAAATCATTCATGAACAATTCAACAGTAAAAAAATTTAATCCATCAAAAGGATAAAACCGTCGATAGGTAATGAGAACAAACAATGGATTTGATTAGGTTCGCAAATCTAGAACCTAATAAATCATATCTTAATCGATCATCCAAACGGTCTAGAAACCCTGTTTAAACGTTTTAAAGTTGTCTTTGTTTAGGCTATAAAGCATTGCAAATCCAAATGGGTCACATGTTAATGATCTCAAGTGCCTCCCGAAGGTAACTAATATACCAAATCAACAAAATAAAACCCCTGACTCATAGCGAAATGACAATGACGTCATCATCCTATATTCAAACCATGCAGATGTTGAAATTTGAGAATGGGAGAAGTGTCTACTGTCAGCTCATTGCGAGCCAATGGTTTCAATTTATAAATGCAGCACAACAGCTGCCACTCTAGGGGACCAATAATATAGAGGGAGCATGGAGTCTAAGGACAAACAGAGACAAAAGAATAATATGTTAGGGTGGTTCCTACTCTCCAAAGACTTTAGAGATTTTCTTATTGACACTAAGACCCTGCCCAACTCAAGAGGCCAACTCTAGAAAAAGCCAGTAAAGTCAAGAGTATAGTTGGAATAGGGGATATTCGATTATTCGTTTTAAGCAAAAAGGGTGTTTAATCTCTCATTTTCTTTCTCACCTTTTAATTAAGCGCAAATCGCATTCAATTCCACACATTCCTGATATGTTTGCATTATCAATTGACACTTTTATTTTTCCTTCATTTACATCTTTTTTTTTAAAATTTTATTTATTTATTACTTTCACCTATTTGGGGGTCATTTGACTTTGCAAGTAAGGTTAGGATTCTTTTAATTTTTGCATGTTTAGCCTCTTGTGAGTTATATGAAGCATTGTTAGATATATAATGCCAAAATTCAATTGAATTTCCTTAAAAGTTATAAAATCTCTTTAAGTAAAAACCACACGTTATGTAGGCAGAATAGGGTGCCTAACCCATTCCTTTTCTATCACCGGGATCCTTAGAATCAATGGTCGAAGATCAACCACATAAGTTACTTGAGTCATCAAATTTTGCGATTCCCTGACCCATAAGTAATTATATAGTTTCTAGCTAGCTATTGATTCTAAGCTTCATTTGCCTAGTGACGACTCTAAAATTCAAACACATTTTTACATATGAGTCAATTATACACCCCATTAGAGCTGAGCATGGGATGACTAGACTCGTTTAAACCCGACTTAATCCGAATTGAGTGGGTGAGTCGATCCGAATCGAGTAGACTTCATCCAATCCAAACTCAAATTCAGTCGAGTTTGGGTCACCAGTAACTCAACTCGACCTGGAATTTGACTCGGTATTAACTCGACTCGATTTGAAACTTGACTTGTGTGTGTGTGTGTGTGTGTGTGTGTGTAAAACTAAATCTAATGGTTGGAATAATACGAGGTTCGTGGAAGCAACAATTGTTAGAGATGAATTCTGCAAGGGGATATGACAAATCTGATGATGGACATGTAGGAAGATGCAAATGTGGGAGGAATGGTGGTAAATGGATTTGACAGCGAGGCTTAGAGAAAATGAGGCTAATGGTTGTAGAACCGTTATGCCCAAAGAAGATGATTGTGCCATTATCAAAATGAGTTTTTCGCGAGTAAAACACGTATGAAGATGATGGGAGATGGGTTCTCCAAATTAGGTTGTAGCAAGGCATACACCTAGATTTGACTTTTCAGATTTAAAATGCCGTGTAACTGATGGAGAGGCTGCAATTCCTGCAGATGAACCTAGGTTTTGAGCTGTGATTTTAGCTTGCAAATACCCGTCGCACTTGACCCAACTTGGTGCTGACTCGACCCGACTTGATACCTATGACCAGGTCAAACTAGGTCCAAGTTAGTTCGGGCCAGACCTAGACTCAAATTGGGTTAGGCATAATAGATTTGGTATAGAGTTGGGTCAAGTTTGGGTCAGGTCTATTTCTAAATTAGGTCGAGCCAGGTCAGCTCTAACTTGGTCCAACTTGACTCGATGCCCAGCTCTACACCCCATCTACACAATTGAAAGCAGAAGCGAAGGCAACCATTCACGTGGCGGGAGCATTGGCATAGCTTGATCCGAAACTTTTGGCCCTCAAGAAGTTTTTAATGGTGGGCGTTCAATCAACATTGTTTCCTATGATGTGGTCCACTTGAGATTTAGATCTACTTCACTTTTGGGCTCATGCTAGAAAATTACATGGAAAAATAGATGGACGGTGTGGATGGAACACATACATTATGGTGGGGCCCATGGAGCACTGACCAGTGGAAATGTTAGTAGCCAAACTGCATCCAATTAGGATTGGATTAGGTTTAAACTAAAGGCCTAAATGGACCACATGTGTTGAAGCCATTATGATTGAGACAAATCTACGTAGCTTTAACAATGTGTAGAACTTGATAATTAAGAGTGCAAATTATCCTCTAGGCAAGGAAAGACTTAGCTCACCCCTCTTATTAAATGATCAAGATAATCATTGAAGGTAAGGGTGGATATGGCTACGGAGTTGCACAAGAATATTAAAAGAGAGACTATCACTTAGATTACAAAATTAAATTAGGAAAGCTTGTTTATATATACCATCCCATCCCATTAATAGTGGAGCCCATTCTCCCATGGGCCACTAACTGTGGATGCACTCTCCCATGATATCTTTTCATTTTCTTATCATTTTTCAGTAGGCTCACCACTTTCTAGGTGTCCATTCACACATTTCCCATGTTGCAACTATTAAGTCCATCTCATTATTGTCATTCTAAAAATTTATCAGGTGGGTCCATGATCTACTAGTTGCCAAAGGTGGGCCCCACATTGCCTGCTTCCAACATAAACTAATAAGATCTAGGTATAACCTATTTGCCTAGGGGTTGCATCTAAATTGGGTTGGTCTAATTTTTAGTTCTTTATGAAGTGTGGACTTCCTGAATCACAGACTATACATTTTCTTTTCATAGGTCTTGACATTTAGTCAAGTGCCTTAATTACCTAAATTAGATGGGTTTAAGTGATAATTCTAGATGGGTTTAAGTGGTAATTCTAGATAGTATCAAGGTCAAATCAATTTCTAAATAATCCAAAACTGACTCATTTAAAAGTCATGTTCGGAGCGGGTTGGGTGGGGTCAGCTCACTGAAGTTTTAAGCCCAAACCATTAATGATTAGGGTGGTATTTTGTAGCCAGATCTCACCAACTAATTCAAATTTTCCAAATTGATCCATTATCTTGTGCGACCTTGTGACCCTTCGCGGGGACCCCTTACATCCACAGCCTAACAATAAAGCACCTGTTCATTCAAGATTCATTTATGATTGTAATAACTTGTCATGTCTTATATCTCCTTCACTCTCTGCTCATCTAATAAATGAAAGGGGACTTTTGGACAAAGGGAGGCTTAAGTGGCAACATTCTCTCGTCTCATTTTTTTTTTTTTGATTCTCTTTTCTTCTTCTCTCACTTTTTTTTTTTTTTTTTTTCCGTTCTCACTTCAATATGATATTATTGTTATGTAAATGTAAGTATATTGTTGGATCACATAAATATTTACATTTTTTGTATCTTATATTTGTCTTGACCATATATATATATATTGGTTTGGATATATATATATATATATATATCCAATATATATATATATATATATATATATATATTGGATATATATATATATATATATATATATATATATATATTGGTTTGTCTTATATTAATTATGTGTGCATATTTTTTTCATGACACTTAATATATATTTAAGGTAATTAGTCATGGGAAGCTCAACTTTGTTTGATTCAAGTGAATTCTCATATCAATGACCTGCTTGGATATCCCTGAATAAATTACTTTTTAACTTATATTAAATAATTTACTTTTTAAAAAAAAAAGTAAGTTCATTTTGACAAACATTGATGTAAAAATAATTGATGTGCCCAAAACTACTTATCATAATATGTAATTTATTTTAGCTTTTTAACTTGAGACTTTTCTACTTCTCTCACTACGTGTCCAAGCAGGTTGTCTGTCTCACGGTCCATGGTAAAGGAGGCCTCACTTGGTGGATTGTCCACATTAAAGGTGGGGCTCACACAGTAGACAATCCACATAAAAGGTGAGCCCCACATGATGGATGACCCCATAGTAATGTGGGGCCACGTATGGATGGTCAACATTAAAGGTCAGCCCATAATGATAAAAAGCCCACATTCAAAGTGGGCTGATATGATGAATGATCCACTTCAAAGGTAGGGTGGGGCTACATGATGGATGGTCCACAACAAAGGTGGGCTCCACATGATGGGCAGTGGGCATTGAAGTCAGGCCTCACATGATGGAAGGCCTATATTAAGGGGTCCCTACATGATGGATAATACACATCAAAAGTTGGCCCCAAATGATGAATGAACCACATCCAAGGTGAGCCCAGTATGATGGACAACCCACATTGAAGGTAGGGCCCACATGATGGATAGTCCACATCAAAGGAGGGTTCCTGATATAGGTAATTAATAATGGTGGGCCCCACATGATGGATGTCCACATCAAGGTGGGCCCCATGTGATGGATGATCCACATCAAAGGTCGGCCCTAATGATAAGTGGCCTATATCCAAGGCGGGCCCTGCATGATGGACAACCCACATGATGGATGATCCACATTAAAAGTGGGCTCCACATCATGGGCAGTGGATATTGAAGGTGGGCCCCACATTTTATGGACAATAACATTGATGGTGGGCTCCACTTTTTGGATGACCAACATCAAAGGTGGGCCATACATATTGAATGGTGCACATTAAAGGTCGGGCCATAATAATGAATGGCTCACATCCAAGGTGGGCCCCTATGATGGACGACCTACATCAAAGGTGAGGCCCATATAATGAATAGTTCACATCAAAGGTTAGCCCCATATAATGGATGGTGGATGTAAGGGGGACCAAACAAACTTGAGGAATAATTGCTTATGATGTTGAAAACTAAACATGCTTCTTTACTTTTTGACTGATAAGTATGTTCGTTACTAAACATACTTGTGGATAGTATAAGTAAAAACTAATATAAGTTACTTGTGATATAAGTAATTTATTAGAAGTTATAATCCAAACACCCCCTAAATGACTTGGATTTTACACAAGCTTTCCACATTCATACTTGTTGTGCAACAAAGCATCACATGGTTCTTGATGTCTCTTATGTTTTACAATGACTTATACCATACAGCACATCCAAGTTGACTTGGATTTAGCAGTATCAGGTCCAGTTTGATACCTCAATTGTCACGCCCCGAAATTCGAGTACAGAGTATGCACCCTCAAACCTGAGTTTCGAATCATAACTTGTACACAAAATATAATAACTTAATTCATTAATCAATTTAATTAGAGGTGATAATTACATTCAATCTAAGTTCTACCACAACTCCAATCACACATATATAATATTTAGCACCAATCAATCAGACATATATAAATCTTGACGACCCTTAAAATAATATAAATATTAAAAATCATTCATTTATTATATCATCATACTACAAACATGTTTATTCCAGACTAACATTATTTCAATTCGATAAATCTAAACAATTTCTTAAAATCTCAAAATCAATACCAATATGCATTATATGTTGATCAAACTATTATAGCAAATAAATCACATAATCAGAAATAGTCCAATGCCGCCATTTCATCTTCAGATAAGTATGATCATGTTTTATATGGGTCATGTTCAGGTGCGGTAAATCCTTCCAGTTCTTGTGCCACATCATCTACTAATGGCTTCTTTGTACGGTTCTTCCATCCATAAAAAGGTAAGCTGGTCAGGCTTAGTAAAATAACTCAACATGCTTTATAACTATAGCAATTAAAATAACGTAAAAATGTATGTACAATGATATGAATGCATCAGATGAGATAATCATCCATCTGCTTGGGTTGGATGTCGTCAACCCGCATTTACTCGTTGGGTAGGTTTCTACCTTTCGTAGGCTTGGGTATAGCCCACATCTGGTAATACTTTACCAGGATTGACATTTCTTCTGGGGAGGGCCCCTATGATTGACGATGCATTATGTAATGCAATGAATGATAAATGATGTGTGAATGTATCATTTTCATAACCGCCATATATACTTGTCTTAATAAATAAATTCAATGTACAATTATAATTTCATACAATTTGGCACAAATTAGCATATAATTTATCGCATCATACAATATTTTAATAAAACACTCAAATCAGCATAACAACCAATCAAACCATCACAAATAATTTATTTTAATTCCAATGAATTATAAGACACGTTAGGTTACTCACCTGAGTCTGGTAGTATAGAATCCATAAGGTAATTAGGTTGGTTTGAATTTACACATCCTATCAGTTATATCAACAACATTATTATTCATCTAGTTGTTTTATATGGTGGGGCTCACCTTTGATATACATCTTAAGTAGCCAAATCCTAAATGATCAAATAATTAAAATTATATATTTATTAAATTTAATTATTAAGATTTATATTTTCTTTTTAAGATTCTAAAATTGGATGTCAAATAATTAATCAGGGGGCCCACTGGATGATTGGATCATCCAGATTCTTGAAGTCTTCACATATTTTGTCTCTACACATTAGATGAATTATGTGGATCTAACCACATATACATCAATGGCCCATCTCGACTTATACGATAAGTGATATCAATAGTTATGTAAAAATCTTTAAACATTTATAGATTTGATTAGTGTAGCCCATCCGATGGTCAGATCGATCTGAAATTCAAGGCACTGTTATCTTTTGGTGCTTAAGATTAAATAACCCGTTCAGATCTATCTTCACACAATCAGAATACACCCATTAAATTTATTCTTAAAATATTACTTAACTGATCTAAAATTATAAAGTATTACTTTGTTAAAATTATCTCTACACACCTATACAATGATCGTTTGAATGATCAACACCATCCATTGTATGGATCAAGAAGAAATTAACAACATAGTAAAAAATTAAAAAGATTAATTGGAACTTACCTGATCAAGCCCTCATAGAATCTCCTCTCCCGTTTTTCTTTAGGACTTTTTTTTTTCTTATGCAAAAATATCTTCCTGAGATAAGATGAACACATCCTCCCTTATTCTGAATTTGAATTTTTTTATGACACTTGATAAAAAAATTATTATTACCACTCTAAGAATTAATCTATAAACCTTTCCCTCAACTAAGAATATCTCTACTAACTCAACTATTAACTTATTTTTATTTTTTATTTAAAAATAAAATCTTTAAATATTTATTTTAATTTTTTTAATGCACCAAAATTTAGGGTTGTTACACTAGTTCAGCCCGACTATGTTTAGTTGGGGCAATTCAACCTTGACTCAAGAGAGTGTCGGCTCAGCTCAAAGTTGAATAAGCCAATCCAAGTCGTCCTTAGTAAGCATTGTTTTAGAGAGTAGGAGAATTTTTTTAAAAAAATCTTCCTAAACCAGACAAATATTTGAGGTTGGCCTGATTCTACATACTTCTTGGATTGAATCAGATGGTCTGCTCTGGCTCTAGTGTTAAAAGTTGCCAACTCTTTTATCCATGAGGTTGGTGAATGAATAAGTTGATCAATCCGAACTGATGGATTGATGGGCCTCCCTATAAATGGTCTATTTGGGTATTTCCAGAGTTCTATTCCTGGGCCTTATTTTTTCCTGAATCGTTGATATAAAAAAAATTTATTTCTCTATTTGACATTTAAGAACTTCCTATTTGCCTGGATATGGCTCATTCAAGAGTGGTCGTATGATTGCATGGGACAGTTCTATTGCCATCTATTGTCATGTGCACCAATCATTTACTGCTAAGGATGGTACCATTTACTTAAGGACACCAAACGGCCTCTTACTGGGATGAACTAAAAACATAAATTTTAGCCTGATCCAAAACTTATGTAGCCCCACCAATGTTTAAAATGTGGATGTTCCATCCTTATTCTTCCAGTCGTGTGGTCACTTGAGTTTTAGATCCACTTCATTTTTGGGGCCATGCCTTGACATAATCTGGCTTTCGCAAGCAATTGTTTGAGAGACATGATTAAGTAGTGAGGTTTTCTTCACCCTCAATGGTGGTGTGTCAAGGATAAGCCTAGTAGGCTGAAAAACCTGTTTGGGAACATGGATTCGGAACCCTCTAGATTTGGAATCCTCCCATTGTGTTTGGCAATCGGAAATCCAAAAGTAGTTATGCATAACATATTTACAGGGGTTTAAATTTAATTACTAAATTATCTTTAATATCTCTAATTAGCATAAGTATGTAATATTTGACACAATGTTTGTAACAAGCCTGTTAAAATGTATACTTTGCATGAAAATGATAAAATTCCAAGTCTCAAATGGGCCATAAGCACAAGATAACATTCGACGGACTAATTAACGATTCTTAACCGTTGATTTACATGGATAATGTTTGGATGACGTAGATCATTGTATTAAAGTAATTATATTGATGTAATTGATAATCTAATTATTTTGGGATATCATAGATGGGCCATGTGCCTAATAAATTAATAGTCCAGTGACACACATGTTACACATGCAACTCTTGGAACTATTTTAGATGTATTCCAAGCTTCTACGGTGGATTTCCAACCCTTCTTTGAAGGGATTTGAAACTCCATAGATTTTAAACCCTTATGTAGCCCCAAATAAGTTTTCAACGGTAAGTATTCAATCCCTATTGCTTTCTATGGTGGGGTCCACTTGAGCTTTAGAATTACCTAATTTTTTGGCCCATGCCCTAAAATAATCTCGATAAATGAGTGGACGGTGTGGATATAGCCCACACATCATGTTGGGACCTACACAACTTCCCAAACATTGAGTAAAATTGGCATGGACCCAATGTAATTCCATTCTTCCCAGACATGGAGTGGAATTGGCACAGGACCAGATGAATCTCATCCCACCTAATCCCTTCTAATCCCACCACCCAAACTGACCCTTAAGGTGCCAGCAGATTCTTAGACTTGGATCCCTGACTGTGGAACCCACTTTGATAAATGCCCCTTACATCCATGCCATCCATCTGTTTTCACAGATAGTTTTAGGGCATGGTCCAAAAAATAAAACAAGTCCAAATCTTAGATGGGCCACACCGTTTCTTAATGACCACCATTAAAAATTCCTTAGGGGCCACCAAATTCTTTATTTGCCATCCAGCTTGCTGATAAGGTCACAAAGACCTGGATGAAAGGATGGTATAAATATCAGTTTGACCCAAAAATTTTGTGGCCTGTGTGGAGTTTTCCTGCCGTGGTTCATTTAAGATTTGGGACCGCATCATTTTTTGGATCATGCCTTAAACTAAAAGGTTAAAAAAGTGACTGACAAGGATCCTTGCTCTTGCTCGGGTGGTAGACTTGCAGTAGTTGCAACAATCGGTTAAGGGTCGAGTATCCATAGGTGCTGAAATCCTTCCAGCGGTGCACGTATGCACAGCCCATCTCTGAATGCATAAGGCTCACCAATCGAATCATGCCTCGTTGCTACACCACTGACCTAATCTGTTTTCTTTTCCGCATCTATCTATGGTCCTACCAATCAAATCTTACCATGCAACTGAGGGTGGTGAGTTAATCCATACCTAATCCCTGGCTACTTTAAAGTTGGCTTTAATGTTTGTAGATCTCTGACTCCCTGCCTACACGTGATTTCCTGCCTTCCCACCTCTACTTTTTCCACAACCACCTTTACATGCAGCTCAAGTGTCCGGCCACCGAGGGCACAGGACATCCGAACATGTGCATAAGGTATCTCTCACGGGAGTGGATTCAGTTTGGTTGGAGTAGCATCGAGTTCTATCAGGTCATCACATCTTTTCATTTGCTTACCAACACCGTCAAGTGTATACTTAACCTAATAATCTTTTAAAATTTGATGGACCCGGGCCAATGAAATTGTACCATATCACAGTTTGATGGAAGTTAGTATTATCTTACTTAACTGAATCTGCTCCCGTCCTCCATGGTGAAGATAACTCAGATCGGTGCTGGAAATGTTCCATGAGCACCGCCATGATTTTTATATTTTATTGACTTTGTCCTTTCATTTTAGCCGCTCATTTAAGGTATGAGTATAAATAAATAAATAAAATAATAATAGACAAATCTAAAGCTCAAATGGACAACATCACATGAAATAGTGAAATTAAATGCCTATTGCTAAAAACTAATCAAGTTTATATTTGTGTTTTCCCTTCATCCAAGTTTATGCGACTTAGTGGTAAACTAAGAAGAATTTCAATGCTAAGGTCATGGGTTCAAGTCCCCATTGTGGTGTGTGTGGAAACAAAAAGAGTTTATATGACTTTATGCACGGGTTGTCCACTCTCCTTCCTGTGATGTGGTCCACCTTGAGCTTTGGATCTGTGTTAATTTTTTGGCTCATGCCCACCCTAATGGGGAGATGAAGCCGGTGGACCATCAAACTATCCTATATATTTGAGGGACCACTTCCGTGCTACCACATTGATGAAGATTTCAAGCCTTCCTGGATTGGTATATAGTTCTTACCACATTGCAAAAATGTCCATTCTTCAAGTGAACCATGGGCCAAACCGGGTGCTTTTATTTCAAAATAACACCAAAATGTCCATGTCTTTAAGTAGGCTACAGGCCAAAGAAGTGTTTTTATTTCAAAATAATCCCAAAATGTCCATGTCTTCGAGTGGGTCACTTTGATTTCAAAATGACAGGAATCGGGTCAACACAAGTTCTTGTTTTCCTTACTAGGAGCCCCTGCTATCCTAATCTCTGTGGGCCCCACTCTAATGTCTGAAAGACATCCACTGCATCCATCAGTCACGTCACCATCTCATGTTAAGACATGAGTGTAAAAATGAAGCAGATCCACGACTCAAGTTGGCCAGAATACAAGAAACAGCGGGAGTGAATGCTCACCAATAAAATCTTTTTTTGGCCAAAGAAATTTTGGATCAGGTTATTATCTTGTGTTGTCACTTCATCCCCATGGGAATAATCTTACGAATAGGTTGGATGGCATATAAACATCTAGATAGATTTGAATGGTTTGCATTACCATCTTCACTGTTTGACCCACTTAAGTTTTGGATATATTCATTCTTGTATTCTAACATAAGTGGACAAAATTGACAGACAATGCATGTGGACATCGCAATAGGCCTCACAGAGCTTAGGGTTATACACTCTAGCTACATGAAACTCGTGTCCCTCTTGTTGTAATTGGCACGACACAAGTTGGATGCTATCAGCTGTTGATAGAATGTCTTCAATTTGTGTAGAAATAGAGGTTTTTGATTGATCAAACAAGCTGCTCGATTAATTGAGAGAACCTCGGATTAAACAGATTGGCCTCCGTACAATTTTTTATAAGTTTGATCGATCTTTATTGCTCTCTTTTTTGATAATGAGTTCAAAGTTATAACTCAGAAGCCTAAGAAGCTTGGAAGGGAAGGGCTCACAAACCGAGTAAGGCAGCTAGTCTGAAAGGTAGCTCCTTAAGCCGTTCCTCCCCTCTCTTAAAGGCCCCAACAAGCAACGGCCATAGCTAGGGAATTTCATGTGCAAATGGTTGATTCTAAGCGAGCTCGTCTAGCCACAACATCGATTCACTCGCACTAAACTCATTGTAACCCGCAAGAGCAGTAGAGCAAGTGAAAACTCCTATCATACAAGCGACCAACCCATCGATCCTAACCCTTGGAAGCAAAAAAAGCCACGACCCACCCAGGAGGGTTTCAAAACGCATTGAACCTCCCAATCAAATAAATCGTCACATTCGTAATGATTAACTTTACGGAGCCCTATTGCTCGATTAGATAAGATAGGTCCACGCTAGAACTCACTCAAACAACCTTATATTACTATAGAAGCATACACTTCTTCATCCACAACAATTAACTCTTTCGGTCCTGGCTAGCTAGTTCAGAAAATTCAAGCTAACTTTCTAGACACTTTTAAGCATGTTTGATTGGTTAAACATGAAGGCTTAATTGATCGAAGATTGCTCGATCAATGCCTAGATCAATGGTGTGCATGGTTTTGTGTAATAGTGTGATTTATTTTCTATTCCGAGTGTAACATTATATATATATATATATATATATATATATATATATATATATATATATATATATATATATATATAGGTGTCATATGAGATTAGCGTAAAACAAGGAGAGGACAATCATTTCTATGGTTTGGAAAGGACGAAACTAGGGTTTTTATATATATAAGTTGATATAATGTCTTGTACTTACATTTTCATAGTGGATTGCTCGTCACTTTATGTCGTAAGTTTTTTTCCTACAATGGTATGTTGCTTTATTTGCATTTATCTTTCACTTGTTTGATTTAAATTCGGAGTTCACTTTTTTAAATCCGAACAAGTGGTATCAGAGCTATACCTTGGGATTAGAGTTTGAATCCAAGCCAAAATGATGAAGGGATCGAACATGAAATATAAAGCAGAAAAGTTCACCGGAAAAATAACTTTAACTATGGAAGGTGAAAATGAGTTGCCTTTTAGTTTAGCAAGGGCTGTAATAGGCACTCCTTGGTATATCAAAACATCCTACAACTATGAACGATGAAGAGTGAGAAGAATTTGATTAGAGGGTAATTACCTTGATCCAATTATGTTTGGTGGATGATATCCTTTATAACGTCTTTAATCAGAAGACCACCACAGGACTTTAGACAAAATTAGAAAGTTTGTATATGATGAAATCTCTCAGAAATCATCTATATATGAAGAAACAATTCTATAAATTTCTGACTTCTCCACATCTTCCTTATTGGTCGTAAACATAAATGCTTTACTGAAGATGACATCGCCGTTAATGACTACCTTTTAAGAAATTGTATCTCAAAACTTACATCCCTTAACACATTTCTCATACTTGATAAAGATACAATTTTTGACTTTAAGATCTAACTTCGTCCATTGTCCACTTTACACGTGGGCATATGCTAAACACTCACAGATCCTCATCCCTGAGTAATCAACATCCTTGCCTATCTAGACTTCCTCTACAACTTTTAAGTCCAACATTGTATATGGTAACTGATTTATAACATAACATTCCATGTTAACCGCTTTTGCCCATTAGCTTTTAGGTAGCCTCGCATGCACTAACATACTTCTCGTCCTCTTTGATAAAGTTTTGTTCACCCTCTTTGCTTCCTTATTCTGTTGTGGGGTCCCTAGGTTGAGAAGTACCTTGTGATATCCTGTTCCTTGCCGAATTTTCTGAATTTCGCCTCTCTATACTATGTACCATTATCTAACCTGAGACACTTAAGATGTCTCCTGATTTGCTTATTTACTTTCGCCTTCCATTCCTTTAATTTAGAGAATGCCTTAGACCCGCACTTTAAGAAGGAAACACAAACCTTCCTCTAGTAATGTATATGAAGATCACAAAGTATCATGCTCCTCCCTTAAACGGTACTGTCACTGGCTCCTAGATATTGAAATATATGTAATCGAGCACCTTACTGCTAGTTTGTGTAACTGACTTGAACTTTATCCTGCATTGTTTCCCATAAACACAATGCTTATAAAAATTCACATTGCACTCCTTAACTCCCTTCAACAGTTTCCATTTATAAAGCTCCATCATGTCCCTCTCGCACATTTACTCTAACCGAACATACCACAGATTAATGTCATCTATTCCAGATTCCGTAAGTGAGGTGGAAAAAGCCTCAACTATAACCGTGCTCCCAACTAACTTATAAAGATTCACCATCTTATGTCCATTCATTAACACCATTGCACATCGGGTGAACTTGATTACACCACCATATGTGGTGAATAAACATTCATTCATATCTAGAACGCATAAGAATATTAAGTTCTTCTTCAGATCCGAGACATGCCTAACATCACCTAGAGTTCGTATGACTCCATCTAACATCCTTACCTTGATAGTACATATTCCAATGGCTTTCCGTGCATCACTGTTTCCTATCAGAACACTCCCACCATCAAAGGACTCGTAAGTTTCAAACCAAGTCTTATTCGAATACATATGATACAAATATCTCAAATCGAGTATTTATGTATTTGTAAGATGGCTTGTACCTGAGGAGACCAAGAGGAGGTCTCCTTCTGAGTTCTCTTGTGCTATGCTAGCTGATTCGCCCATATTCTTCTTCTTCTTACTTTTCAGGTCTTTCTTTTGTTTCTAGCAGTCTCTCTTGAAGTGCCCATTTATGCCATAATAGAAGCATATGTCCTTGGTCTTTGATTTCGATATAAAATTTTTCTTCCTGGCAGATTGAGATCGCTCCGCGGATCTCCCACGTCCCTAACCCCCTTTCGCGACTAATCCTCTCGCTTGAAAATCCTCATCACCCGATTTCTTTCTCATCTCGTTAGACATAAGAGACATGATAACTTCCTTCATTTTCAAAATACTCTCACAAATAGCAGAGTAGTAATGAGATGATTATATGATGTGAGAAGCGATACTAGAAGTAGTAACACTTCATTTTCATCCTTGATCGTCTTTCCGATTCTTAACAACTCGTTACATATCTTCATAAATGAGTTCATGTGCTCCCGAAAATAGAATAATTCCTTCATCCGTAGCTCATAAAGTTATTTTTTCACAAATAACTTGGTGGTAAGGGACTTCGCCGTGTATAGATCTTTTAGTTTCCTACACATATTTAGGGTTGATTCCTCATTCAGAACGTTGTACATGACTTCATTTGATAGATAAAGATGGATGATGCTTGTAGCATTCTCCTCGAGTTCGCTCTAATTGTCTTCATACATATTTTCCGGTTTAGTCTCCAACAACGCCTTGCTTAACCATTATGATATTAAAATATCCTTAACCTTTTGCTACCACAAACTAAAATTATTCTTCTCATTAAATTTATGGATATCAAATTTCGACCTTGACATTTTCGCTGAATTCCTGAAAATCCTTAACTTATGCTTTTGTACCACTTTGTTGTAATTTCAAGCCCACAACAAATCCAGATCAACCCTATGTATTAGACATTCGAATCTAATACTACAGTCAATCATGCGCTTTGCGGAAGCACATTTATTAAAGATAGAACAATCAAATAAAAATAACCAATAAAAGCAAAACTCAAACACATGATTTTACATGAAAAACTTTTTTAGAAAAAAATCACGGCACAAAATAACAAAGATCTCCATTATAATCAAAATCTTAGAGTTACACCACCCACCTTTCCAGTTACAGAAGCAACACAATCTCCCCTTGCAATGTGCACCCTAGGAAAACTCTGGCCTTTGAGAAAATCCCTTCCCAAGTCCTTATAAGTGTAGAAAACTCTCTCACTTTATAAAAGCATCTCCCTTTGAGAGAAAACATTCATTTATCTAAAGTCTTAATTGCAATTAGGCTAAAATACCTAATTTTCACAAAACCGCGTAACAGAGCCTGTGTCAATTGGTCGGACTGACCACATCGTCGGTCGAATCGACGGTCATTATCAGTTCGACCGGCTTAGACTGGCAAAACCTGCTCTGCTTCTAAGTTTAGACTGAAAAAACATGCACTCTATAGGTCGGACCGACACTCAGTCAGTCCAACCGACAAAGCCTTACTTGAACTTCTTAACCCTATAGAATACAAGACACTCGCACAATAAAACCAATTAGCTATAAGTGATAGATCACTTCTAGTTTAATTATTTTACAAATATATTATTCCCCATATCTGACTCTTGTATCCTTATTACTCTAAACAATATGGCAAGGTCACGATGAAGTAACACTACTTTAGTGTATATTCTTAAGACCATGTGTGGGTTAAGAGTACACTCAGAAAGTAACTAAATCAAGATCGGATCATGGAAATGGGTTAGAAAAAGATCACCAGTGCATGATGACGATGGGTTAAAAAAAGGTATCGGATTGAATGATAGTTTGATTTTACTATAAATTATTTTTTAAAAATAATTATATTATTATTGTAGTAATATTTTTAATAGGTTTTGATTAATCAAATTTATTAAGATAAAATTTATTTGTTATCAAAAGTAAATAAGTATGCACCACGATCGAAGCATTGTAATTTATGCATATACATATATGGAATCAAATATGCTTGACTAAGTGTGATTAAATTAACGATCTAGGACAAGCAATTGGATTTTGGAATGAATAATTTCAGGTTCACTTGTTGATATGGTGCAATGTCATTCATTCAGGGATAATTATAATCTTAAAAATCTCACACTATATCTACTTAACTAGATTATGTATAATGATTTTTATTAATTAAGCGAGAGTATAGTAATTCAATACACTTCATTATCACAATAATTTAAGAGATGCTAGAATTAATCTCAATTTAATAAGTCATTAAAGTGGTGGTCTATAAATATGAGTATAGGACTTTGGTTTGAGGTACTTCTTTCTCATTTCTCTATCTCTAAGTGTAGAGAAATTATTTCATTTGTTGAAATTTTAGTCTACTAAATTTAGGGCTTGTTTTATTTTTTAAATTTTCTATGATATGCAAAGTAAATGAGCTGGAAAATAAATAAGCCATAATTATCATTTCAAGGTATTTGTTTAAATGAAAATTATGTCGCATAAATCAAGAGTTAAATTTATAGGTAAAAAAATTAGATAAAATAAATTATAATCATTATAGTTTCATAATATAAAATTATCATTCTATGATAGTTTTTGGTTTTTTGGGAGCCGACAATGTAGCAAAATCTTCATTGTAATCAAACATAAGCAACAGTCATTGTACAATTATAAAAGTAAATAATCATTACCTATTTATATACCCCTTTATTGAAAAACTAAATAAGCTTTAAAAATCTTATCGAATGTATAGTATCCTCTATTTTTATGGTGGAAAAATCAACATTTCTTATAAGGGCCTGTTTGGGAGCATGGATTTGGAACCCCTTACATTCCAAACTCCCTAGATTTGAAATCCCCTAGATTTGGAATCCTTATATTATGTTTGACACCCTAGATTGGGAACTAATTTTAATACAAAAGGAGCTATACATTGTATATTTATTGGGGTTCGAATTTAATTACTAAATCAAATTTAGTCTTTGTAGTTAGTGAACATATGTAATGTTTGACATAATGGTTGTAGTAAGCCCGTTAAAATATATACTTTGCCCAAAAATGATGAAATTTCAAGTCCCAGATGGGCCCACAAGCACAAGATCATGTCTGAGTGACTAATCGATTTTTAACCGTTGATTTAAATGGACAATGTTTGGACGGTGTTGATCATCATACAACTCTAGGAAGGATTTTAGATGTAACCCAAGCTGTGGATTTCAAACGATTTTTTAAACCCTTAATTATTCCTCCCCCCCCCCCCCCCCCCCTATACAACTCTTGGAAGGATTTTAGATGTAACCCAAGCTGTAGATTTGAAATGATTTTTTAAACCCTTAATTATTTTATGGTGCCAAAACACTGTTGGGATTTGAAACCCCCCCCCCCCCCCCCCATACAACTCTTGGAAGGAATTTAGATGTAACCCAAGCTGTGGATTTGAAATGATTTTTTAAACCCTTAATTATTTTATGGTGCCAAAACACCGTTGGGATTTGAAACACCCCCCCCCCCCCCCCCCCCCCCCCCCCCCCCCGAAATACCCTCAAATGCATTGTGCAAAAGTCCCCTTCCTTATGTTTTTTACTTGTTTTCGCGGCCAATGAATCCCCTGCATCCCCGAGGTAATTTTGTTTTTGAAAATTTGAATTTAGATTTAATAAGCATTCCACTTTAAATACAGTGTAATTTTTTGAAACATAAGATGTGTGGGACGATTTCAGAATCGCATAGAGACAAGGGAAAATACGGTGCTCCATGGGCACAAATCTCCTTTGACAAAGGAAACTTCTGTTTGGTGGATATGATTTGTTGATTTAATTAAGACCATTCAAATTATTATTATTATTATTATTATTAACTATCTACTGAATCCAGACATTATTTAAATCTATGGCTTTTGTACTATGATGGATTGTCTAAAGTGAGGCCAACGGTTACTCGATTTGATCTGGGCCACATCAGCACAGCTGTACACGTATGATCCAACGGACTCAAAGATTCAAATTTCGTCCTCCTAAAAATACTTTTGCAGGATGGGTAATTCGTATACATTCATCCACTTAGTAACTGTGCACGTGGCATTATTTAACTGACTTTAAACTGTGAAGATTGTGGGCCCACATTTAGACAGATCACAAACCAAAATTTACACTGATTTTCTTATTCCCACTTGATAGACGTCTTAAGACAATGTTACAACGAAAAATCAATCAATGGCGAAAAATTGATGAAAATGTCACTCTATCATGTGTACGATAAATTTGATCTTGGGTTTATAGCCCGATTTGGACGGTTTGATTTGAGTTACATGAATTAAATGTACACATTTGCTTAGCGCCAGCGTATGAACTACCACCCTCCATCAGAGTATCAAATAACTCCTCCGAACTCCCGGCTTCGAAGCTGTCCGTACCTGCATGAGTACACGTGGCAGCTCTGTCAGCCGCATGAGACGCTGATCTCTGCGGGACTGCTCCCCAATGCGACAACTGCTTCCGTCCAACTCAGATATATATACACACACCTTCACATTTCAAATAAACTACATCGAGCCGTCCATTATCGTCCACGTGTCAACATTTGAATCGCGTCCATCTCGGTAACGCCAACCTTTAAATAAAAAAAAAATTAAAAAACCCCGCTTCAAACTTGAATGCTGTCCGAACGGTCGGATCTCCAGTGGCCGCTAAATACCATCCGTCCGATCTTCGGAACCTGCTCGACATTTAACTCTGCCCAAAACAGAAGCTTTGTTAGAAAAATCAGAAAAATAAAGGAAAAACGTGATGCAGAGGATCCGCCCGCAGACCTGGCTTTCCATAGAAGGAGAGGATTCTGGTTGCGACTGTCCATTTGAAGGTGCCGTTTTGAATCCCAGCCTTTTATTTTAATTCCCATTTTGTCCTCTTTCTCCCGTTAAATGTCGATCAAGTTTCTGAGATGCCTCATTTCTTCATCTTTTTTTTATTCGATCCGACCGTTGTAACACCGCCTTCTGTAGTTGGTTTTCAGGGGCTTGTGTCTTGCAGAAGAAAAGGAGTTAAAGATCGAGCGTTTTGGTTGCATCTGTAGAAGATGAAGGCTTAAAGGTCGAGCATTTTCTTCGCTGCTTAGTAAAGAGAAAACAGCGCTTGTGAGGCGAAGCTCAAAAGATAAAGGTATGTGAGGTATGTTCGTGTTTTCTCTCTCTTTTTTACCCTTTCCTTTTGTTATTATTTTCTTTTGAGTGAGGCTTGGAATTCTTCAATACACTTGAAAAAGACGAGTCTCTTCTCTTCAAAGCGAAGGTTTTGTTCTGTGGTGCGTGTGAGAGTCTTGAATATTACGATTGAAATATTACTTGGCGACTCAGTCGCTTCTCTTTTACTTCTATTGAGGAAAATAAGCAGAATGGTTGGGGATATTTCTGGAAATAGATTTTATTTATTTATTTATTGTAGTTTTTCGGGTTTGATTTGTTGTAAGAGGGGGAAGATCTAACTTGCGCCGGTTGGTGCTGGCAGGAGGAGGAAAGTCCAACCTTCGACCAGGGTTTTTGCCTTCTAGGTTAAGAGCTGGAGATAACCCGGCGCACTTTAGCCGATCCCGATCTCCCAATTTTCTGTGCTTATTTCTGTTTTGAGGTCCGTTTGGCAGTCCGTCGCGGGACCACCAAATCGTGTACTATGTGCCCCTAGTTAGAGACGTTACCGTGGGCTGATGGCGTGGGAATCGTTCTAAGTAGTGATCTGCGGGCCACCGTCGATTCCTGTTAGGCACGTCGGTCTGGTAGTCTGCGGACTAGGAAAATGAATTATTAAGTCCGCTATTCAGGCCATGCTTATGGATGATTAAAACTGTTCAAGAGGCAGGTCGCACCATAAGTTATTAGATCCGAAAAATAATCCTAGTTATTGCATCCATGGGCTTATGTATATGGTCAACGGCTTACATTCAAACCCATATGTAGAACATTTATAATCCTCATTTTCAGGGCCCACCTCCTGAGATGGGTCTTACAGTGATCTACATCGCCCAGCTGGCGGAGTATGATTTAACTTGAGTAGCCCGAGGACTACCTACCTTTTATTTATCCCTTCCATTTTGAATTGGCGAAGGTTCCGATGGACGCGGTTTGGCTGCTGACCCCAACACCAGCCAGCTAGCTGATGTCAAATCTATGTGGGGCCCACCACGATGATGCATGTATTTTATCCACGCTGTTCATCTATTTTTCCAGGTCATTTTAGGGCATGAACCTAAAGATGAGGCCGATCCAGATTTCAGGTGGACCACACCGTAGCAAACAGTGGAGATTGAACGCCTACTGTTGAAATTTTTTTTGGGCCACGGAAGTTTTGAATCAAGCCGATATTTGTGTTTTTCCCTTCATCATGTCTGTGTGACTTAACAATAGGTTGGATGACAGATAAACATCACAGTGGACTCTAGAAAGTTTTTAGTGGTGGACGTTCAATCAACACTGTTTTACTGTGATGTGATCCACCCGAGATTTGGATCTGCCTCGTTTTTGGGCTCATGCCCTAAAATGAAATGGAAATATTGATGGACCGCATGGATAAAACATATACATCATGGTGGGGCCCACAGAGCTTTGACACAGCTTGCTGGCTGGTGTTGGGATCACTAACCAAACCGCGTCCGGTGGCGATGAGGCACGTAAGACGCCGCATGAGTCGCTATACACGAGTCGAGTCAGCTCGGTCAGCTCGAAGTTGGATTTGGACCGAGTCGAGGTGATTTCTGGAGCTCAAAAAAATTTTCAGATCGAACCTCAACTCGGATGGACTTGGATAGAATCAGCTCAGTTATTTTGATATTGATTCTGCTCGCTGAGCGTTTGATGAAATGACTCAACAAAGTATTATTTCGGGTGTGTACATTCTCCACCGGATCAGTGTGTGGCAAGAAAGGAATGGATTTTTTATACAAATCACTAAAAAAAAAAAAAAAAAAACCTTTATATTATAAGAGTAACTTCATATGTTAATTTTGATGTTGCTCCCCAAGTGTTTTATGAAATACCTGTAAAGTGTTGTTACTGTTTTGAATTCTTTGAAAATTTGAAGATGCATTATATGTGTTGTGTTTGAGAAAATATCATACGGGCTCAAATTCAGCTCGAACCGACCTGAGTTGCTGACCAAACTGAGCCAATTTCAAGCTGGGGTCATCTACTGGCCGAGCCAAGCCGTGCTGTGCCAAGCTCGATTTGACTCGTATACAGCTCCAATCGCATGACTGGCAGCATCTGATGGAGCCCACTAATGAGAAAACAATAAAGCTAACGTCGTTAGTCCGTCCATTAAAGAACACTAAAATGACCATATTAGCCCTAGGTTGAGGATGTTTTAGTCATTTCAACTTCCATCCGGCTAATTAAACCATGTGATATGGTAGGGCATTTATTCTCCCTAATCGATTGTCGGTCCTCACTTCCTTTCTACTTCTGGATAGCAACAGCTTTCTGCAGTTGTATTTGCAAAAGCAGAAACGGTGGGTGCATCTATCAATAAGGTGGGGTTGTATTCCACCCAAAACTCTCTCTTATCTAGTTTTCTAGTTCTCCTGCGCCTGTAAAGCCAATCAAGAGTAGGTCTGGTTTCTTTATTTGCTTACGCGAAACCATACGAACCACGTAGGGCCGTCTGTTTGGTAGTCGAATTTTTGCTGAGGTGGAACTCTATTCACGTTACATCATTTTTATTAAATAAATGAAAGAAATGACATTTCTACCCTGATATTTGCACCCACCTGATCGATAGATGCACCCACAAGTCGACTAACTTACCATGACCAAAATACTACTGGTATGAAAATATTGAAATATCTTGGGTACTCTGGAAGGGTGTGATGGATCATACACTGGCATTTAGAAATTGCAAATGTGGTATGGACAAGTCGACTAACTTACCATGACCAAAATACTACTGGTATGAAAATATTGAAATATCTTGGGTACTCTGGAAGGGTGTGATGGATCATACACTGGCATTTAGAAATTGCAAATGTGGTATGGACAAGTTGAATCAACTGTCCAACTTATGGGTCCCAGTCCAGATGCCTCTGGAACAAAAAATTAAGGTTATTTAATTATCTGAATATTGGATTCCGCATGTACATTCTCTGAGCCCCTATGTATCGTGCATCATAGTACACCAGAGTATCAAATAACTCTCCCAACCCAAATTCATACCGTTAAGAGGAAGTGGTTCCTGCAGAGTTGGGTTATGTGCATTTGGGGTCCACTCTTCGATGATCCAATCCATTGATGTGATAAGCGTGCCTGATCATGGATGGGGTATGGACTGGATTCTTCCTAGCCCTTGAATAATTAGCCTTGTCCTCGTTGAATGTTGACCGTTGCTGTTTTTTGTCTCTCAGCTGTGTATGTGTATGTGTATGCTACATCATCAAATGGTTGTAATTTTAAAATTTGGAAATCTAAGAAGAATCTCCCATCCATGGACCTATCATATCAACGTATTGGATCGTCAAAATGATGGGCCCCACAATTACTAAATTCAAATAGTATGCAAATTATGCATTTGCTGATGAACATGAGCTTTTAATTTCTCGATAGTGAAACTGTGAAAGCAATTGAAAACCGTTACTGTAACCGGCCCCTCTCTCTCTCTCTGTTCCTTACCTTTTATCTCCTTCTGCAATGAGTGCTTCCTCACACGCTTTTGTGGTCTTTTTCTCATGTGTACTTTGATCTTGTTGGTCGGGCCTTGTTTTCATCAAACGTTCTAAATGTGATCTACAAGACTCTCGAAAGGAGTTTCTTGGGTCTTTTGTAAAATATTATCCTCCTGATGGTGATTGTAGCGGCATCATCTTTTTCATTTACATCTTTGCCTTTTCCATGAAAAACAATTTCTGGGTCTTCTGCCTCTTGATTCCTTCCGTCCTCTAACAGCTCTTGTAATCCCCACATCACACCAATGGTCCAAGAATCCGAAGAGATCGTCGACACCCAGTCAGCAGAAGGCTGCTTGTTGCGTGCCCAAGAACTCTTCCCAGCATCCCTCGATAAGGCCAGGTCTGTAAAGGGATTCACCGGCCGATGGAAGATCATAATTTCCAAATTGGAACGGATCCCAGCATGCTTATCTGATCTGTCTAGCCACCCTTGCTTCTCGAAGAATGCTCTGTGTAAGGAGCAGCTGCAGGCTGTATCAAAGACGCTGGTTGAGGTGATTGAATTGGCGGAGCGGTGTGTGGAGGAAAGGTATGGTGGGAAGCTTCAGATGCAGAGCGACTTGGATGCTCTGTCGGCGAAGCTTGATTTGAACTTGAGGGATTGTGGGCTTCTTGTGAAGACAGGGGTGCTTGGAGAGGCCACGTTGCCTTTGGCAGTCATACGGTCTGGGGAAATGGAGGCTTCCCGTTGGAATACACGGGAATTGCTTGCTCGGCTTCAGATCGGGCATGTTGAGGCAAAGCACCGGGCACTGGATAGTCTCATGGATGTGATGAAGGAGGATGAGAAGAATGTGTTTACTGCGTTGGGTCGGAGCCATGTGTCAGCTCTTGTGCAATTACTCTCTGCGACTTCTCTGAGGATTCGGGAGAAGACGGCTTCAGTAATTTGCTTGCTTGCGGAGTCAGGGACTTGTGAGAATTTGCTTGTTTCGGAAGGCATGCTTCCTCCTCTGATTAGGCTGGTCGAATCAGGAAGTGCGGTGGGTAAAGAGAAGGCGACGATTTCGCTCCAGAGGTTGTCTATGGTGACCGAGACGGCCCGTTCTATTGTTGGACATGGTGGAGTCCGCCCACTGATCGAGTTATGTCGGACAGGAGAATCTGTTTCTCAGGCAGCAGCTGCAGGTACTCTGAAGAATTTGTCGGCCGTGCCAGAGGTGAGGCAAACGCTGGTCGAAGAAGGAATCATCCGGGTAACAATCAATCTCCTGGACTGCGGGATCTTGTTGGGTTCTAAAGAGTATGCAGCTGAATGCTTACAGAATCTGACGGCCAGCAATGATAGTCTTAGAAAGGCTGTTGTTTCGGAAGGTGGGATCCGGAGCCTCCTTGCGTATCTAGACGGCCCATTGCCCCAAGAATCTGCTGTTGGGGCGTTGCGGAATCTGGTGGGTTCTGTTTCTGTCGATGGTTTGGTTGCACTCGGCCTTCTTCCCAGTTTGGTTCACGTGCTGAAAGCCGGATCTTTGGGTGCTCAGCAAGCTGCTGCATCTGCTATTTGTAGAATTTGCAGTTCCACAGAAATGAAGAAAATGGTTGGCGAGATTGGATGCATTCCGCTGCTCATTGGTATGCTCCAGGCCAAAACGAATGGGGCGAGGGAGGTCGCTGCTCAAGCAATCTGTAGCCTGTTGAGTGTTCCACACAACAGTAGAGAAGTTAAGAAGGATGAGAAGAGCGTGCCAAGTCTCGTTCAGCTGCTCGACCCAAGTCCTCAGAATATGGCAAAGAAGTACGCTGTGTCTTGCCTCGCTTCTCTTTCCTCAAGCAAGAAATGCAAAAAGCTGATGATTTCCTATGGTGCAATTGGCTACCTCAAGAAACTGGCCGAGATGGATCTCCCTGGTGCAAAAAAGCTGCTCGAAAAGCTGGAACGAGGGAAGCTGCGGAGCTTGTTCAGCAGGAAATAGATAATGCCTGCCACCTCCTTTTGTAAAATGTTGTGTTTTGTTCTCGCAGGACTTGTTTCATTTTCTGTATGAAACAAAGTAGTCGAAGAAAATTTCGAACTCCACTAATGAAAGCTCTTCTGTGTGACATCCCATATGTGATTTTAATCATGTATCTCTTAACTATTCTAATCAATGTCTCTGGATGTGCTTTATATGTGTAAAAGAATGCTTTTCCATGCAATGTATGATATATGATTTCAATCACATTTCTCTAAGTTCTAATCATATATGTAAAAGAAGGGCTAGTAGTTCCATTGTCTACTGTTGCTAGATTGTTTTTGGCAGCGTTTGGACGCACTATTGAAGTGAACTTTGTTTCATTGTCTGTATGAAAAGCAGTCGATGAAAATTTCGAACTCACCACTAATGAAAGCTTTTCTGTGTTATGTCCGATATATGATTTTAATCATGTCTCTTAACTATTCTAATCAATGTTTCTGGATGTGCTTATACGTGTAAAAGAATGCTTTTCCATGCAATGTATGATATATGATTTCAATCATATATCTCTAAGTTCTAATCATATATGTAAAAGAAGGGCCAGTAGTTCCATTGTCTACTGTTGCTAGATTGTTTTTGGCTGTGTTTGGATGCGCTATTGAAGTGAATTGTAATAATTTGTTCCAGTCAGGTGGAAATGAAGTAGTAAATGAGTTCCTTAGTATTCATAATCAAGTTCCCTTGAATTGCTGGTTCACTTATTCCAACTCTTAACTTGAATGAAAAATGAAGGAAATGCAATTTGGTCATTTCCTCTTCAAGGAATCCATTGCTGCAATTCAATTCTATGGTGCATATAAATGCAGCCTTATCTTCCCATGTTGGCAATAATTGTGCTTTAGGGTCTGCTTCACGTTGGATTTGCCACACTTGAGCAGGCTTTACTCTGCACAAATGCAATTAATGGCTTCTTTTTTTTTCCTTCAGTTGTGTTTATATGGAAGAAAGCATCGATATATTGCGATATATTGCATTGAATCTTGCGTCTGCCAAAATTGGGATCAGACTTAATTCCAATTATAGAGGATCTACTACCCAAACAGGGCCTTAACTTTTTACCACATGCATGCTATGCTTGTCCCCTTTCCTGCTATTTTTATTGTTGAAACTCTTTCTTCGCAGGTGAATTTATCTATCCTCTTGCAGTCTGTTTGCCGTGGGAGATGTTGCAGAATGTCGGGGCTTGTGAGATTTCTCTTGCTTTCGATGTGGGGTGGTATCATCGTAGGCTTCTGTGTTCTTTTTGTAAGCTTAGATCCGACGTGGGCTTGTGATATAGTTGAGCTTATCCATCTTCGTCTGATATGCGAGCTTTTCTGCTGTTCTTAGTTTTTGATCCTCTTATTTGTTCAAATGAGGAATTATAATTTTTGCTCTATGTTGTTTTGGCCGTTGATTTCTGCAGCTCGAAGGACATTATTCAAACAAGAATTATTTAATCCTCGACCTGAGTGTATGCATTGTATCAATGTTTCTGGTTTGTATTAGTGTGGCCCGTGATTCCTGGTCTAAACTATTTATATGATGGGTGCTCCAAAAATCCTCAATGACCCCAGGACTTCCAGGTTTGAAGAGCCTAGCTATCTCAATCTTAGGCATCTTTTCTTTTGAGTTGAAAGTGGGCCTTTTCTGCCATTCGTCTCTTAACCATGTATTTTGCAGATTAATGATGCAAGGGCTAGGAGTTGGGATTGTTTTGTTGAGGAGATTTTTGGTCCATACATGGTGGCCCCATTTGGCCTGTAATCTGAATTGCTGAACATTGGGTCCCGCTTTTACAAATAGAACACTCAAGATGCTGCATGTTTGTTGGTATTGAGGATCATATCCCCTCACTGAAACGGACCCATCTGCTCGTTGGGCTCATTTGATTTCTTTAGAAACCAGATCAAACTGTTAGAAATTTCAATTATTTAATAATGGATGATCAGCAAAGATGGACCACACCTAACATTGTCCAAGCAAAACCCATCAGCTAAATACCCATGCCCAGCCTGTCCTGCTTTCTAAGCATCTTGGTCCAGATCAGGCCTTTATGCGTAGCAAACGCATGCCTAGATGAGCATGTGGGTCTTTAATCTGAAGCCCAAATCCAGACAGGGTGGGCTGGGCGAGGTTTGACACCCAGCAAGTTTCACCCTTACTCAACGGTCTCACTGTGAAATCATCCTCGGTATAGATAGTGAGAGTAGAATCTCACCAACTTTACCCCTGCAATGTTTCCCAGGATTTTTGATTCTTTAGGACCAGTTGCCCGCTCCCACGTTTCTTTCTCTTTGCATTTATTTCACATCGACGGGTATTATTAGGGGCCTGTGCGACAATGACTGTGGGGCCATTGTGGTTACTATGTGACATTAGGCCTGGCAATGGGCCCAGCCTGGGCTTGAATTTTGAAGTGGGCACTGTAGTTTTTGGCCTGGGCCTATTCAAAGTTCTAATTTTTAAAGGCTTAAGCATAACTCATTGCCAGCTTTACATGACATTCACTCTATACATTCGTTGCGTTGTTTAAAACTGAAGTAGATTCAAAACTCAAGGAAGTAACTATAGAAAGAAAAGAAGAAAAAAAAAACGAGGTGAAAATAGGTCACCAAGCATTGAAACCATTAGGGGAACCCTTCCCTCTCTTCATGTAGGCTGCACCTATGTGTAGAGATCATTGCAATGGTTGCTGGAATTGTTTGGACCCATTGATATATTCTGGTGTTGATGGAATAAGAAATGCTTATCTCATAAAGGCACAAACAATCAAAGTGTGTTGCTTTTTATTATTATTATTATTTAAACACTTGGGTAGACCACCTATACGATCGATCAAAGTGCATGTGGACAGTACCATAACGACAATGTTGCATGATCAGCTGGAATAATTATTATACTGAGTTATTGTAGCAAATATGTGGTATTTTCACTAGGCGTGCGCACGCCTCATTATTGCGCACTTTATGCTATGAAATTGAAGGAATTATATCATACAACTGAGCTTGGTAAGCCCACACGGTTGTGCACATGTGCAAGCATGGCACAATTGGTCCTAGATCTAATCCGTTCATCAAACAGCACTACTATTTTGATGCACTAAACTGATAGTCAGGTTGATCCACTGGTCAGGTGGGCCACAGTTTTGAAAATATATCTACAGCTCTGAAAAACTTGGTAAATTTTTTCTAACCCATACACCTGATTTCAATAGCGGGGCCCACATGCTGAATTGAATGGATTTATTTTTGGGAAACATTTACAAGGTCAGATGATGCAAGGATGAACATGTTGAGTTCGATCACCATCTTCCTCAAGGATAACTACTCTGAATACGTAGCATCTCGTACTTCTCACAGAGATTTCTTGAGTCCATGATGAAAAGAAATAGAAATAACTATAAAATATGTGAAAGAAATTAACTTGTTGGTAATTGATGTAGTCTCGTAAATTTGGCATGAGCAACCTAGCTATGCGGGGTTAGTTGGCTAAAGTAGCTCGTCTTTCTCTTGAAATCATATATGATACGTCAAGTAACTCATTTCAATTCGCAGAATATGCCTATATAAGGTTCAGATGGTCTCGTTGAAAGTGTCCGCAACCGGCTCTACATCATTAGACCAACCCGTTGGATGGTTTGGATCTCGCACCATGCCATGCTGGCATATTCGCGGTGTGTGATTGTGGTGTAATGTACAGGCGTGTGTGCTCAGAAAAGGCCAGTGAAACTGGCTGAATATGATAATATCACGTGGAATCGCGTGCATGCCTCAAACGAAACCATAGGGTTTAATGAAACAAAGAGAAAAACTTTGGTACTCTGCAGGAGTGTGATGGTTGATACAAGGCACGAAAAAAGAAAAAGAAAAAGAAGAGGTGGCTAAAGTGCTAAGCCACCCTTATTTGAAAGCTCTAAGATAAGTTACCTTATAAGCTACTTATGCCTTAATAGCTTGTCTTAATTTCTACTTATCCACGGTGTGCGTGTGTGGGGTGTGTGTGTGTGTGGCGTGAGTGTGTGGGGGTGTGTGTGTGCGTGTGTTAAAAAAAAAAAAAAAAAGCTTATTTGGTAAACAATTAATTTATTAGCTAAAAATTATAAAAGCATGTTTTGTGTCAACATAAGCACTCAGTGTGGATATAGTGGAGCCAATATTTGTTGTAGATTGCTCATTGTGTAGGCCCCACTTTTTATGTGGGTCATTCATCATGCATGACATATCATGGATGTGTGTCATTTATCTATGGGTCATTCATCATGCATGACATATCTTGGATGTGTGTCATTTATCATTAGGAGTGACCTTTAATGATGTAAGAAATTATACACATTATTTAATAAAATATTTGAGTTTTCTCATTCTCTTTTTATTTATTTTTATTCAAGGTCTTGATTACCTGAAAAATATGGTGATTTTTTTAATCATTCATTTTTTACTCATTACACTTTTTCCTATGTCGGTTAATATCAGAGTGAGGTTTTTACTAGTTCAATGACATCTAGTAATAGTGACATCAACAATCTCGTGAACGATACTTCAGAGAACAATCCTATGACAATGACGACATTTGAAGTTTTCCAACAGGAGATTTAGCAAGCCATGCAAGGACTATAAGTAGTGCTTTACGACCCACTCGTATTTGTAATAATAAGCAACATGAGATCAACAATGGAGTTTGTGGTCACCATGTTCGTGGTCCGACATCAGTGACAAATCGCAAGGCACCACTTAATAATGGTGAATTGCAAGTCACTGCTATAATTGTGAGAAAATTGTTATACATGCCAAAAGAGAATATATATTTACATAGCACAACATCTTTCGAATGAGGTACATCGTGAACCAAATGATACGTGATTTAATAAAAAAATGACAGGAGTAATGAAAATCTCGTGTCGAAGGCTATGGTGGAAAAACTGTTAACTAGAGATAGAAAGGCACACTTTTCCATGCATGATTTGATGGATCAAAGAAGTTTGTGAAACAAATGTAAATGAATGATGTCATGTTTCGTTATAAGAACGAAGTAATATGTGACGAGATTAATATGGAGGTTTGTCACATGTTACTTGATTGATCGTGACATCATGATGTTAATGCCACACATAAAGGTCGGTGGCACAACCTCTCATCACCATGTCAAATTTCATTAAAAATATATTCATAAAGTTACATAGCCTTGGATGGAGGGAAAACACAAATATCAGCTCGATACAAGATTTCCGTGGCACTTGAGAAGTTTTCAACGGTAATAGTTTAATCCAATTGTGTGGTCTTTAATCTGCCTTAGTTTTGGACCTACACCCTCAGTGATATGGATAAATGGATGAACGGTGTGGATAAAACCCAAATATCACGGTGACCACTCAAAGCTCCTACCCGTTCCGGGCTGCAGACAGTTAGGGGTAATATGCAATCCGCGTTCGCATCGGCCCTTAATTAGGGACACCGATTGCGTCCTACCCCTACCCAAACGGTAATCCGTCTGGGTAGGGCTTTGTGGGGTCCACCGTTATGTAAGTGTTTTATCCATGCCTTTTATAGATTTTTCTCGAATCATTTTAAAGTATTATACAGTAGGTGAGGCAGGTCCATGGCTTAAGAGGACCTAAAGTGGGGATTTAACGTCCCCCGTTAAAAACTTCTTGGGAGTAGGAGAAGTTTCCGATTAGGCCGATATTTGTGTTCTCACTTCATCCTCGTCTACATGATCTTATTAATAGGTTGGACGGTAAGAAAACATCACGGTGGCCATTAGAAAATTTTCGATGGTGGGTCTCATTATCACTGCAGCTTTCTTCGGTGTGGCCTACTGGAGCTGTGGACCCACGTCATGTTTAGGATCATAAATTAAATTGATATGAGAAAATCGATGAAAGGCGTGGATAAAACACTTACATCACAGTGGGCCCCACAGAGCCCTGCCCGGACGGCGCAATCCACGTCCCTTAATTAGTAGGTCTCACCTCCTGATTGAAAGAAGCACAATTTCATGTACTCTGGAATTGTATGATATCATCTGCGTTACTCTCAACGTGGAAAGGGTGGGTTCGAGGCGAAGGTACCAAGCAACACCGCCATCGATACTCTTGGAGAGTTTAATACTCCATACAAATGCACCAAAAGTTCACATTCCATACCTTTTACATCCAATTAGGCCAACCAAATTGTGGGAACTGACTACAAGTGGGTTATATTATAAAAATCATATTAAACGGTTAATCCTGTTTGGACGATTGATGGACATCTAGTGACTGTTAGAACTGATAATATTCAAAGGCTTAGATTCGACAGACAAACCTCCGTCAGTGAAAGATTAAATCCGTCCAATCATTCAGAGTTTGGTCATACATAACATAGACAGTGAGACCCACGGTTAGGACTGTTTATTTTGATGTACGCACTTGCCTCTTGTTTAATTTCTATGTGCATGTGTATCAACTATCATACGCTGCCAGAGTATCCGGTAACTCCTTGTCGTACTATCATGACGAGAAATTTGCGACTGTACGACCCATTTATGGCCCATTTATGAGACCAAGCCCACCTTATTTTACCTTGCAAAAATAAGCCCCAGCTATACGGACGCCTTCCCAAAGGTTAAAAATGCCCCTCCTTTTGCTGACACACCCTACTGTCGCTGCTAGCTGCGTCTCCACAGAAAAAACCTAATTTTTTTTTCTTTTTTTCCTCTCCCTAATCCTTCATCCAACCTGTAGATTACTAATTTCTGATCACTTCTCCCCCCATGACTGTCCATTATAGCAGTAAAATCCTTCTTTTACCGCTTTCTTCTTTCCCCTTTATCTGGTTGAGAATACACACCTCAAAGACGTCCTTTTTGACTTTTTTGAGCCTAAGATAGGACGAAATATGGTCCCCCTAGCTAAGAAGCCTCGAATGGTAGGTATATTGAAATCCCTGCTTTCGTTTTATCAACCCCATTCTATATTTTACTATATATGTGCACAGTCCACGACTCCACAATCCATTTTCAATTTTTACAAATATTAAGCTTTCTTTAGGTGGACCCCACTATATATTATACTATATTTGTGCATGGTCCCTAATCAATTTTATTTTTTAAAAATGCTTAATGGTATGGAATGTCCTGATAAATGAGCGAAATCAGGACTCAAATGGCCCACATTGAGAATTGTTTAAATAAAAAATGAAATTAGATGTGAAACTAAACAAAGACCATGAAAGCGACTGAGCACCAACTGAGTTAATAGACCGAGGACTCATTGAGTTATTGATTCATGAGCTTAAATGACTGTGAACCAAGGTAAAATGATCGTGAACTGAGCTAAAATGATCATGAAGTGAGGTAAAATGACCATGAACTGAGCTAAAATGATTGTGAACTGGGCTAAAATGACTTCGAACTTAGTTAAATTGATCGTGAATTGACTTAATTCTAGAAATTCCATGTCATTTCATGGTTAATTTCCTTCACCTCACGGTCGTTTTTAATCATTTCATGTTCATTATGGTCAATTCCCTTCACTTCACGGTCAATTCCATGTATTTCACCATCAATTCGCTTCACTTCACAGTCATTTCCATGTATTTCACTGTTAATTCACCTCACCTCACGGTCATTTGCATGCATTTCACAATCAATTCGCTTCACTTCATGGTCATTTTCATGCATTTCACGATCAACCCCGACGATTCCGTTTCGTTTCACGGTCATTTCCATGCATTTCACGTCAATTCCTTTCATTTCACGGTCATTTCTATGCATTTCACAGTCAATCCCAGCGATTATGTATTTATTCACGATCATTTCCATTCATTTCACGGTCATTCCCGGCGATTTCGCATTGATTCACGGTCATTTCCATGCATTTCACGGTCAATTCGCTTCGCTTCACTTCACAGTCATTTCCATGCATTTCACGGTCATTTTCGACGATTTTGTGTTGATTCACGGTCATTTACATGCATTTCACGGTCAATTCCCTTCACTTCACGGTCATTTCCATGCATTTCACGGTCAATCCCCTTCACTTCACAGTCTTTTCCATGCATTTCACGGTCAATCCCGGCAATTCCGTTTCATTTCACGATCATTTTCATGCATTTCACGGTCAATTCCCTTCACTTCACTGTCAGTTCCATGCATTTCATGGTAATTTCCGGTCATTCCCTTTCACATCATGGTCAATTCCATACTTTTCATGGATAATACCCTTCACACTATGTTCAATTCCACTCATTTCACAGACAATTTCCTTCACCTCACAGACAACTCCATGCATTCACGGTTGATCCCCTTCACTTAACGGTCAACTACAGTCCTTAGACAAATCCACGCATGGTCAAATTCACGACGTTCTCGGCCACAATGCAACATATAACTCTGAAAATTGACCCATATCTTAGTGAAATTGGCCGTGAAGTTGTTGAATGTGACTTATGAGATGACCATTTGACATGAAATTCTTCAAAATGGCCGATGACTGCTTGATATTGACATTTATTTAACTGCCAACCTTGGTATAAATTTACCAAGAACTATATAAAATATACTGATAAATGAGTGAAAGCGGCTCAAAACTTATGAAAATTCACTAATAAGCCTTATACTTTCATTTGGAATTCACCTAAAACTGAGCGCTGACTCAGCACACTCACACCATACTTTATGAATTTTCACTATAATAAGTCAAATTTCACATTATGTGTAGTTAAATACTGAATGTTATTGTTGATTTAATTTTCAATTCATCCTTGCAGATACAAATCCTTACATATGGGATTCGGCGAGTCGGCCCCCACCATCTCATGCAGATGTTCTTTGACATGGTGGTTTAATAGTGTGAAGAGTGGGTTGGAGAAGAACAACACTAGATTAAATATATTTAAGTAGAGCCCATTCTTATTTTTATTACACATTCCATTATTTAGGTTTATAGGAGCCATTTTTCACGCACTTATTAACAGATATATAGGCAACCTTGTATTCAAGATACAGGGGAACTATATAAAATTTACCAAGATGGACTCACCCTAATAATAGGGCTGAAGACTGGTGACCTCTATATACCCAATATCCATTGTTCGAATAAGTCATTAAGAGAAAAATACTTCTATAAATATCTTACCCTAAAGAAACATGTACAGGAGGTGTTCAATAGGATAATTGATAGCAACAAACACGAAGATATCGTGAAGTTAGCCCTAATATTATGCGTAGAGCGGTTTGTTAGGGGTACCGACACGAATATTAAATGCTGTAAAGAGTTTATTGACCTTGTCAACTCGTTGGAAGACTTTAATATCTACCCCTGGAGTAGTTTGGCCTTCCAAATGATAATGGAAGGGATCGAGAGTGCCTTCATGGCATCCCAGGGGCCTCATTTCAATATCACCGGTTGTATATTTCCCCTACAGGTAAGGATTCTTTCCTTGTCTATTTTAATTCATAGTTTATAGCAAATTATATTTATTTAACATCATCTTGTTATTTCATTGTAACAGATATGGGCCGTTGAGAGAGTACCAGCTCTCCAACAATGTATAATTTCATACGTTCCCTTCCAATTTCCACGATTCATACAATATCGGGGATGGAAGGTTGTGAGGTATAAGAAGATTTATGAAATTATAGAGAGTAAAGATGTAAGTGAATTTCTATGAAGCTAAGTGGTCACTCATTTAACTATATATATTTGTGTGTGTGTATCTGTGTGTGTGTGTGCGTGTGTGTGTTTCTGTAGCATGAAAATGAAGATGTTCTCTTACAGGCTGAGAACATTGTTAGCTTAGAGCCTACCACAAAGGAGTTAGAGACGGAGTCCATTCATTTAGCCCGTGATATATTTGATATAAGATGTCAGAAATGTCTTCCTTTATATTGATATTTTATATTTAATTTCACATGTTATATAACTGATGCATACATTGCTTCATTCTGTAAGGCACTAAAGATGAAAATGATGAAGATATGGAGGAGAAATTGGGACAAGGAGAGGGAGAAGAGGGTGGAGAGGGAGAAGAAGGGGGAGAGGAAGATAGTAATGGTGAGGGAGAGGGAGAGGGAGCAAGATTACAACTCACTGGGGAGTTGATGGAGGATAGGGTGGAGCTAGAGGCGCAGAGGCTTCAGTTGAAGAGAGAGAGAGAGGGAAGAGTTGAAACTTTTCGAATGCAGGCTAAAAGAGAGAGAAGAATCGATTGAGAGGGAGAGAGAAGTAGTACTCAATGAGGTTGAACTAATGCTGAAACTGAAAGAAGCTTTGAGGTTAGAGAAGGAGGAGTTGAATGAGAGGGAGGTTTTGAAGAAGGAGAGGGAAATGGTGCTAAGGGAGAAGGAAGAATTGAAGAAGGAGAGGGAAGAGTTGGAGGAGGGTAAAGCGGAGTTGAAGAAGTAGATGGAAGCATTTCGTATAGAGAAGATTCGGTTTTGGAAGAAGGACTTAGAGAATCAGAAAGAAGAGTTTGAGAAAGAGGACGAGGATGCGTTGGGCATTGATATATGTGAGAAATCACTGCATTCCATTCCAATATATACGAGGAGACCAAAGAGGGTACTGAAGCCGTCTGTATACAAGTGTTCTCCATTCATTTTCATCTCTGCCGTGTAAACCACTCCAAGTAATGCTGCCGACAATGAGAAACAGAGAGAATTTCTGACTTCTCCGATACCCATTCAGGCCAAGATCGATCCACTTAGGGTAATATTGCAGGACGAACTCCATGAATTGGAAAGCTGGGCCAACGCAAACAAAGAATTACCCGAATTTCGATGGTTCAAGACCATTTGAGAGAATGATGCTTGGGTTGACAACGTGGTAAGTAAATCATACACATACGTATATGGTTTTATTCAAAATTTGTATATAATAGAGTATAGGTTAATTTTTCTTCTTTATTGATTAGACTATCGACAAGTACGTCGATGTCTTGGAGAGAAGACACCGATCATTTTCTCTATTATATACAAAGGACTACAAGTTCTGTCCCACATTTTTTCTGGTAACTGTATGATTTGGATCATGGTTAATATGTTATTTCATTATATGATATATGTTCTAATTTACTATGTTGTTTGTAATAGCTATGTATCGGCATGCAAATGTCGACATTGCGAATATATCGGGATGTTGACAATGACGAATCGCGTTTATTATTTGAAGGGCTAGAAAAACTCTCTCCGATCAGCATTGTCAATGCGCATGAGGGGCAGAAGGCCATGTGGTAACATAAAGAGATAATGGTGTTGTTACAAGTTGTCAATGCTAGGTATACCCAAATCTATAATTTCGGGATATTGATATCTTATCTTGCCAAACATGGACAGGCATATTTACCAGTCAATCACGCCAACAGTCATTGGTACCTGATGGTCATCCACCCTCGAGACTGAGAATCATTATACTTGACAGTTTATACTCGAGGGCACTCAGTCAATACGGGCAACATATTGATCTGATGAAGGAGGCCTTGCCTATATTATTTTATGCCACTAGAGATAGATCTGTGCTAGAAGGAAATGCTTGGACGGTCACAGAAGATACCTCTATACCAAAGCAGATGAACAGATATGACTGTGGCATTTTTGTTATGAAATATATCGACACTTTGTGCAGCGATCAAATTTTGACAAGGAGAGACTTGCAGCAATTCACTTCCAGCTTTAGGCAGTCAATAGCCTATGATTGCCTGAGTGACCTCAAAATATGATATATTTGTTTTAGACATGAGAGGAATTAGAAAAATTTGTGAAATGTTGTAAACTGTTGTAAATGATATACTGTAAAACATTCATGCTGAAAGGATGTAAATGATGTGTTGTATATTTTATCATAAATTTGAAGAAAATGATGTATTCGTAATATTGATTTGGAAATGAATGGTGAAGATAAAATTTTACAGTAAATGATATCTTTTCTTCACGGTCATTTCGGTGCATATCACGGTCATTCTCGCCTATTTTGTGTTGATTCACGGCCATTTCGGCTCATTTCACGGTCATGCCCCTTCACTTCACGATCATTTCTACGCATTTCGCGGTCCAATCGCCTCACTTCACGGTCAATTCGGCACATATCACGGTCATTCCCACCTATTCTATGTTAATTCATGGTCATTTTTGCGCATTTCACGGTCATGCCCCTTCACTTCACGGTCATTTCGGTGCATTTCACAGTCCAATCACTTCACGGTCATTTTCATGCATATCACGGTCATTCTTACCTATTCCGTGTTGATTCACGGTCCTTTCGGCGCATTTCACGATCATGTCCCTTCACTTTGCGGTCATTTCCATGCATATCACAGTCATTCTCGCCTATTCCATGTTGATTCATGGGCCTTTCAGTGCATTTCATGGTCATGTCCCTTCACTTCACGGTCATTTTCGCGCATTTCGCGGTACAATCGCCTCACTTCATTATCATTTTCATGCATATCATGGCCATTCCCGCCTATTCCGTGTTGATTCACGGTCATTTTGGCGCATTTCACTGTCATGCCCCTTCACTTCACGATCATTTTCGCACATTTCGCGGTACAATCGCCTCACTTCACGGTCATTTTCATGTATATCATGGTCATTCCTGCCTATTGTGTTGATTCACGGTCCTTTCGACACATTTCACGGTCATGCCCCTTCACTTCGCGGTCATTTTCGGGCATTTCGCGGTACAATCGCCCCACTTCACGGTCATTTCCATGCATATATGGTCATTCCCGCCTATTGTTTATATGGGGTCCATTGCACTATTTTGGAGAAATTTGTACCGTCCATCTGTTTTGACTCCTCATTTAAGGCGTTGACTCCAAATTACAGGCAATTCCAGATATCAGGTGGGCCCAGAATCGATGGTTTATAAGCTGATCGGTCAGTTGGAGCACTTTTATAGTGATCCAAGAGCTGAAATTTGAAATGTACGGTTAATTTATGGCCCTTATCTCATGTATAAAGTTTCAAACCGATCAGATGTCGGGAACCATGTGATCTTTCATTCTGGATGCGTTTCAAGCCACTTGAGCTTCAATTTCTTAGTTTTCTCAGATTTCTGACCGTGTATATCCGTCAATCGTGGTCCTCTGAAGTCCGTCCCTTGCCCTGGTGATCATCAGAACGTTAAATCCAAGCTTTTGGCATCCTTTTTCAGTCAACTCTCCTAATCACACCTTGCAACAAAACACGATTAAAATTGGGCATTAAACAATATTATCCTCGTAAATTCAAGTAATAAATGGGGTCTAATATGCACTATTTGACCCTCAACACAACCCTCAACCAGCATTTTGCTAGTCCCGAGCAAATTATGCGAAAAATAAGTTGAGAATTATAGGAGAACTTTCTATGAAATCGAGTGAGATTTTGAAAAAGATACGAGAAATTTAATATTCATGAATGTTAGAATGTAGACTTCATAATCAAGTGTAAAGCATTAATCCATCAATTAGAAAAATTTTAAACATTGAGATCCATGGATGTATAGTGTAATCTCGGCTTATCATCATTAAGAGATCCAATCGTCAATTTCATGATATCATTGGTAACCAACAGGAAAATTCATGACAACCAAATCCTAATCCAAAACTTGCCTCATAGATTAGCCTATTAACTTGTGATTTTTCTGTTTAAAGTAATGCCAAGGAAGGGGAATCAAATCCTCACCTATAGGGAGTAAACCTATGGTGAAGATCGTACACCTGACTCTTTTTCACATATTATTCATGGAGAATTAACTCTACACCTATAGGGAGCAAACCTATGGTGAAGATTAATTATCCAACCTTTCCCATTTTTATACCATGATGGCAAGATATTTCAGGCTGGTTCCTTTCGTGCTTAGTGATTACCAAATTAACCCTTCAATGTCAGACTGAAATCTTAACGTGAAAGCGAGATGTGACATGTGAAATCCTAACGCGATCAATGTTTAAAACTTCTAATCATGGCTTAGCAACTCGATCTTAACTGCAAAATGCCACAGATACGGAATCCAAGAGTCATAAATTATCAAGGATATTAGTCAAAATCACTTCGAATTCATAAAAATTTTCAAATTTTTTTTTTTTCTCACAATTGGCACAATTGTTGCTCAAGACTAAGAAAATACGGATTAGGAAGCCTAATCTCCCACCCCCAACCTAAAATCTACATTGTCCTCAATGTAAAAGATATAAACATGCAATGCACATGGGACAACGAAAGTAAATGAGAAGTGATGGGAAGATAGTACCTGAATAACGAATCAAGAGAGTTTCCAATAGATCACGGCATGGAAGCTTGTCAGCATGAGAGAGAAAGCAGAACAAAAATAACGAAAATAAAATCCTACCTATACCACTTTCGCAGGTGCTCTCGATTGCATTTAGCGTATGCAACAAGCGTTTAAACCCCTAGGTTACCCCTAGTGGACGAGTTGTAGTCTCGTGAGGGTTTGCAGTGATGTTACCCACAAACATTGAATCATCTAACTAGAAAAATGAAATGAAAAGCTGGGTTGCCTCCCAAGAGCACTAAATTTACTGTCTTTAGCCAAACAAATAAAGCAACAATCCTAGACCTATGAAAGCGATAAACCTACATATACCTCCATCCGACTAGGAGATCAGTCCTGGTAAACAGGAGCAATCAGAGGCATGGACATGTCCTCTGAATCAAATGTCTCGACAAATGGCTTAAATCGATGTCCATTTACTTTAAACTCCTTGCCATTGTCGGAATCTTTTATCTCGACGGCCCCATGAGGATAAGTAGTGACAACAATGTAAGGGCCGGTCCAACGAGATCGAAGCTTACCCGGAAAGAGATGTAATCGAGAATCGTACAAAAGGACTTTCTGACCTGGCGTGAATGATTTTCGTAGAATATGTTGATCATGAAACGCTTTCATCCTGTCCTTATAAATTCTCGATTTTTTATATGCATCGTTTCGAATTTCTTCCAGTTCATTTAATTGAAGTTTGCGTAGCGAACCAGCGTTGTCCAGATTGAAATTTAGATTTTTGATCGCCCAGTATGCTTTATGTTCCAATTCCACCGGCAAGTGACAAGCCTTTCCATAGACAAGTCTAAAGGGAGATGTTCCAATAGGAGTTTTAAAAGCAGTACGGTACGCCCATAAGGCGTCGGTCAATCGGATTGACCAGTCCTTACGATCAGGGTTAACTGTTTTCTTTAGGATATGTTTGATTTCCTTATTGGAAATTTCAGCTTGTCCACTTGTCTGTGGATAGTATGGGGTGCTCACCTTATGAGAGATACCGTATTTCTTCATTAAGCTCTCAAATGATCTATTGCAGAAGTGTGAGCCCCCGTCACTAATGACGGCTCAAGGCGTTTCGAACCGCGACAGGATATTTTCTTTCAAAAATTTAATGACCGTGCGATGGTCATTTTTGCGGCACGAAATTGCTTCGACCCATTTAGTGACATAGTCTAAGGCGAGCAAAATATACAGATTTCCAAATGATTGGGGGAATGGTCCCATGAAATCAATGCCCCAACAATCAAATGCTTCTATAATAAGGATGAGATTCAAGGGCATCATATTTTAACGGGACAATGCTCCCAATTTCTGACAACGCTCACAAGCCTTGCAAAACTCATGAGTGTCCCTGAACATAGTGGGCCAGTAGAAGCCATACTGTAAAATCTTGGCCGTGGTCTTTTTAGTAGAAAAGTGACCACCACAGGCCTGTGAGTGACAGAAGGAGATGACACTCTGATGCTCATCGTCTGGTACGCATCTCCTTAAGATTTGGTCTGAGCAATATTTAAATAAATATGGATCGCCCCAGAAAAAGTTACGCACCTTGGTAAAGAATTTCTTCTTATCTTGTGACGTCCAGTGTGTCGGTATGGCACCTGTAGCAAGATAATTAGCAATATCAGCGAATCAAGGTGAATGGGAGACTCTAAATAGTTGTTCATCAGAGAACATGTCATTGATATGGGTCGCCTCAAGGGAATCAAAGGTATTAAGGCGAGAAAGGTGATCAGCTACTACGTTCTCTACTCCATTTTTGTCTTTAATTTCTAAATCAAATTCTTGGAGTAGAAGGATCCATCGTATTAGGCGAGGCTTAGAATCATTCTTGGAAAGAAGATACTTAAGTGCCGCATGGTCTGTGTAGATGATGATCTTGGATCCGATCAGGTAGGACCTAAATTTGTCCAAAGCGAACACTATGGCTAAAAGTTCCTTTTCTGTAGTCGAATAGTTCACTTGGGCAAGATTTAGAGTCCTACTTGTGTAGTGAATAACGTAAGGCCGCTTATCTTTTCTCTGGCCTAGAACCGCTCCAAGAGCATAATCAGAGGCGTCGCACATAAGTTCAAAGGGAAGACTCCAGTCGGGTGGCTGCATGATAGGTGCAGTGGTTAACATGCCCTTAAGCTTAGTGAAAGCTTCTTGGCACTGCTCAGTCCACTCGTATGGTGTATCCTTTTGAAGAAGATTACATAAAGGAAGAGAGAGGAGACTAAAGTCCTTTATGAATCGTCTGTAAAAGCCTGCGTGTCCTAAGAAGGATCGCACATCTCTGATGTTCTTGGGTGGAGGTAGGTTAGAGATAAGATCGATTTTTACCTTATCTACCTCGATTCCTTTGGACGAGATGATATGTCCAAGGACAATTCCCTTTTCAACCATAAAATGACACTTCTCCCAGTTAAGTACCAAATTCTTTTCTTCACATCTTTTCAGCACACATTTAAGACTTGCTAAGCATTCGCTGAAAGATGAACCAAAAACAGAGAAATCGTCCATGAAGACCTCTAGATATTTTTCCACCATGTCAGAAAAGATACTCGTCATACATCGCTGAAAGGTGACAGGGGCATTACATAACCCGAATGGCATCCTTCTGTAAGCAAAGGTGCCATAGGGACATGTAAATGTGGTCTTTTTCTGATCTTCAGGAGTGATTTCAATCTGATTATAACCTGAATACCCGTCAAGGAAACAATAATAGGAATGACCAGCTAGCCTTTCCAGGATTTGATCAATGAAGGACAAAGGAAAGTGGTCTTTTCTTGTGACGGTATTCAGCTTTCTGTAGTCAATGCACATTCTCCAACCAGTGGTAACTCTGGTCGGCACGAGTTCATTATTGGCATTAGCTACAATGGTGATCCCGGACTTCTTAGGAACTACCTGAGTTGGACTCACCCATTGACTATCGGATATGGGGTATATGATCCCCACATCCAATAGTTTGAGAACCTCGGCCTTAACCACTTCCTTCATGTTTGGATTTAATATACGTTGTGATTGCCGAACAGCCTTTGCATTGTCCTCAAGATATATACGGTGAGTACAAATCGATGGGTTAATTCCCTTGAGGTTCGCTATCGTCCATCCAAGGGCTCCCTTATGCTCAATGAGAGTAGATATCAGCATACTCTCCTGTTCTTTCTCCAGGTGGGCAGAAATCACCACCGGGTATGTCTCATCTTGACCTAAATAGACATATTTTAAATCAGAGGGCAAAGGTTTTAGGTCAAGCTTCGGTGGTTTGAGGTTAGACGGTAGAGGCATTACATCAGTTTGGGGCAATTCTTCAATGTGTGGCCTCCACCGGTTAACTTCAAGTACCGATGTAGTATCAAGCATGACATACGTCTCCCTAATTATATCATCATCAAGATCATGGGAGTGGGCAAGGCACGTCTCTAGAGGATCAGAGGATAAAGTGAGAGGTGTTCTATCTTCCACAAAAGAATCAATCATGTTAACATCGTGGAAATCGTCATCATCCTCTGAGTTGCTACCGTTATTGAAAAAGATATTTGATTCCAATGTCAAATTTCCAAAGGACATAGTCATGACACCATTCCTGCAATTGATAATTGCATTTGAAGTGGACAGGAATGGACGACCAAGAATGACGGGAATCTGAGTGCTCGTGTCATTGATGGGTTCGGTGTCCAAGATGATAAAATCAACAGGGTAGTAGAATCTATCAACCTGGACCAACACATCCTCGATGATCCCTCTTGGTATACGAACAGAACGATCAGCAAGTTGTAGTGTGGTTCGAGTGGGTTTTAATTCTCCCAAACCTAACTGTTGGTATACCGAGTAAGGAATCAGATTGACGCTTGCTCCTAAGTCAAGAAGTGCGTGATCAATTCGATAGTTTCCGATCACACATGATATGGTTGGGCAACCGGGATCTTTGAATTTTTGCGGCACATCTTGTTTCAGGATGGCGCTCACTTTCTCAGTCAAGGAGATCTTCTTTTGAACACTTTTTCGTCGTTTGGTAGTGCATAAATCCTTTAGAAATTTAGCATATGAAGGAATCTTTTTACAACGTCAAGCAGAGGAATGTTGACTTTCACTTATTTCAACACCTCTAGGATATCCTGAGAGTTAGATAGACGTTTTGGTTCAACCAACCGTTGGGGAAACGGAGCAACTGACTTTTCTAGAGGTTCCGGTTCAAATTTTTGTGGTGCGCCACTAGATCCATCATTGTTGTCCTCTTCTGGTTCTTGAGACTTTTTAGGCCTAACCGGAAGGGTTTTATCAATAACCTTCCCACTCCTAAGAGTGGTGATGGATTTAGAGTGCCCCATTTGATTTGAAGAGCTAGGATCACCTGTCTCGTATTGCGGTTTCGGATTAGGGAGTGATTGTGCAGGGAGCATCCCTTTTTTCATAGCCATCATACGTGAATCTATTTTTTGCATAAAATCTGAAATTCCTTGCATTGTCCGAGCCAGCTCTTGTATGGAAATTTGAACCGATTCTTCTTGGGGTTTCCCTTAATTTGGATTTTGATTGAAGAAACCTTGAGGGGTAGCAGTTTGTCCGTTCCTCCAACTAAAATTCGGATGATTTTTCCAGCCAAAATTATACGTATTAGAGGGTGGTCCATTGAAAGGTCTTTGATAGTTATTTACGGCATTAGATTGTTCATTCAATACTTCTCGAAAGGCAGGTATTGAAGGATAATTTTCAGTAGTATGAATGTTGCAATCACAGATGCCGCAAACACTTTCATTAACCTTTTCCTTCCTTCCTTCCATGGCCTCAAATTTTCTGGTGAGATTGGCCACCTTAGCTTTAAGATCATTATCCTCTTTTAGGAGATATATTCCTCTTTTTTTCCTTGAATGAGTCGGCCTAGACGTAGTGTTCGTCCTTGGGTAATAGTCTCATGATTGCATTTTTTCAGCGAGACTATCGAGGTAATCCCATACCTCGTCGACATTTTTATTGATGAATTCTCCGTTACACATTGTCTCGACCATTTGGCGCATGAAAGATGTTAGCCCATCATAGAAAAAATTTGTAATGCGCCATATTTCAAAGTCATGTTGTGGGCATGCATTAACCAGATCCTTGAACCTTTCCCAACATTGGAAGAATGTTTCATCTTCCTTTTGGGCAAAGTTCATGATTGCTCTCCTGAGGGTAATTGTCTTATGATGTGAAAAAAATTTCTTTATAAATTCCCTCTGCATATCATTCCATGTGCCAATGGATCTAGGACGCAGTGAATGTAACCACGTCTTGACTTTTTCTTTCAAGGAAAATGGAAAGAGTTTCAGCCTAATAGTATCCTCAGATACATTAAGAAAGTATAAGGTGCCTATGATTTCATCGAACTCTTTCAGATGCAAGTATGGTTCTTCAGACTCAAGCCCATGGAACTTAGGAAGGAGTTGGATAACCCCTGGCTTGATGTCCATATGTCCTGTATTCTCAGGAAAAATCATGCATGAGGGCGTACTCACCCCTGCCGGTTGTAAATAATCTAGTAAAGTACGAGGCGGGGGTGCCTGATGCACCTCATTCTCATCATGTACTTCCTCAACCCTTGGTTGGGGTAGTGCTTGAGGTTGATTTTCAGCCATAACGTCTTCTAAATTAGGAGAATTCAAGTGATGTCTAGTCCTGCGATGGACAGTCAACCCCTCAACTAATCCTCCTTCAGTCACAAGACGTCGAGTGTTGTCGCGTGCCCACTGGAGCATAAAACACACTCAGCCCTCAAATTCTAACTTAAACCTAAGAGAAAGGAAGAAGTAGAAATCTAGAAAATAAAAGGGAAAGATGGAAAGAAGTTACCAAATTTGGAGACCTAGGTTAAGAATCTGCAAAACAAAACAAAAAAATTAGTTTCTAAGAATAAAAAGTCCTAATTAAAAGTAAATTAATTTCTAAAGAAAAGAAGAAATTCCAAAGAAAGAAGAATTAGAAAGAGCTTACTAAATTAGAAGTTTCCTACAAAACAGAAAAATTGGGTTAGTTCCTAAACAAAAATTTATAAAAAAATTCTAAAACAAGAAACACGGTTAGGATTCCTAAAAAGAATTAGAATTATAATCTCACTAAAAAGAAGAAATAAATCTTAATCTAAATCTAGAATAGAAAGGAAGAATTTAAGACAGAATTTACTAATTTAGAAATTATCTTACAAGCCTATAAAACAAGAAAGACAAGTTAATTTTTAAAAATTAAGAAAATCTAAACCTAATCTTAAACTAATCCTAAAACTAATTAATTTCAGAAAAACGTAGCCGACAGTTCCCGGCAACGACGCCAAAAACTTGTTCACTCCCCAAGTGCAGGGTTGTGATGTAGTAATAACTCGGTAAGACCGAGGTCGAATCCCAAGGGACTGAAACTTGTACGTTATCTAAAATTATCTAGAACTAGAACTAGGCTAAGATGAATTCTAAATCAATTAGCAATGGTGGAATACTTGTAGAATAATTAATCTAAAACTTAGGAAACAAATCAAAGATAGGAAACTAGGGATTCAGAGGATCCACTTGTAGAGATCAGGGAGAACTTATGCTTGCATCAAAAATTATGAAAATTACTGAACTGCCGTTGATCTAGTTTTTAAAGAGATGAAAGGAAGATTAATTAGAATGGATTCCATCACCAAACCATGCCCAAATACTATGGCAAACAACAGAATTAAACTAATTACCACCCAATCACATGTATGCAAGTTAGGAAGGGTACCGACATCCAACCATGCCCAGGAGACTATGGTGAACAACAGGGCTTCTTGACATCATAAACATTAAAGAGAACGGAAATATTCAAAGCCATTGCAGACCCATTGTAATTTCAGTCACAACAGACCATTAAAAACCTAAAACATTCCCATAATAATTAACTAAAATCAACGTCAATTCATGCATTAAAATTTAAATAAAATCAAATCTCCCATCTCACTACAAGCTTCACCTCTTAGCCCTAGCTAAGAGGTTTAGCTAGACATGGATGGCTAAATATCCACAATTGAAATAAACTAAAAAATAAAAAGAAAATACTCTTTTTTTTTCTTCTGCTTCACGTCCTTGCCCGAGCCTCCACGTCTCTCTTTTTCTTCCTTCCTAAACCTGAATGAATGCTTTCCATGTCCTAAACTTCCTTTTATAGCTGCTGGAGTGGTGAAAATCGGATTTGAAAAGCTATGCATGCCTAGTGAAAGCTTTTTCACAGCCAAGTTCGGTGCCTCGAAACACGCCACTTTCCTCGCTCAAATTCTAAAGAAACATCGTCCCTTAGGATTTTATTGGGTCCTCTACATGATAGACGGTTCAGATCTGCCATATGATCAAAGATGGTGGGCCAAAACCGCCTGGAAAAGTTAGTTTTCGCGGATGTGAGAAATCTTTCGCACCATTTCACTGTTGTGATCGGTGGGCCCCACAGAAGTATTTTCTGAAAAATCCACCCCGTCCATTGGATTCAGAATGAAATTTCAGTCAAGAATAAGTGGTTTTGAATATCCATTGGCGTGTCACAGAGAAGAAATAACTAAAAGATCAGATTTGAATGCTACCGGAGAGTCCTTTTGTGGCCCCTATATCGCACACGTGTGTACGCATGGATGCAAAAGGTCAGCATATTTTTATAGTATTCGAGCCCTTCTACACGGTGAATGGATCAGATTGGCCGTAAGGGCCATGGGCGGAGCCCACAAGCTTCCGCAAAACGGACTCTCGCCGCCCGTGCGTAAGAATTTTTTTTTTTTTTTTTTTTCCTTCTTTCGGTCAAAGACGGTTAAACCGTCTCTGACACTTGCCATGCACAGCTAGTGTACCTATGCACTATACACACCCATTCATATGGGGTCCATTGCACTATTTTGGAGAAATCTGTACCGTCCATCTGTTTTGACTCCTCATTTAAGGCGTTGACTCCAAATTAGAGGCAATTCCAGATATCAGGTGGGCCCAGAATCGACGGTTTATAAGCTGATCGGTCAGTTGGAGCACTTTTATAGTAATCCAAGAGCTGAAATTTGAAATGTACGGTTAATTTATGGCCCTTATCTCATGTATAAAGTTTCAAACCGATCAGATGTCGGGAACCATGTGATCTTTCATTCTGGATGCGTTTCAAGCCACTTGAGCTTCAGTTTCTTAGTTTTCTCAGATTTCTGACCGTGTATATCCGTCAATCGTGGTCCTCTGAAGTCCGTCCCTTGCCCTGGTGATCATCAGAACGTTAAATCTAAGCTTTTGGAATCCTTTTTCAGTCAACTCTCCTAATCACACCTTGCAACAAAACACGATTAAAATTGGGCATTAAACAATATTATCCTCGTAAATTCAAGTAATAAATGGGGTCTAATATGCACTATTTAACCCTTAACACCTATTCCGTGTTGATTCACGGTCCTTACGGCACATTTCATAGTCATCCCCCTTCACTTCACAGTCATTTCTGGGCAATTCACGGTACAATCACCTCGCTTCACGGTCATTTATGAGTTATGATGCTCAAAAAGATCCTTTCATTTACTTTGAAAATAAAAAATAAAAATAAAAAAATCATTGACTATGCTAAACTGTAGTTGGCTAATGTTTATTCCAAGTAGGACTCATAGGTATGGAAGTGGTAGAAGTGTGGGAAGCTCTTGGTTTGATCATTGTATAAGGCCATCCAAATTCCAGTTTTGGCACTTCATGGGTCAATCCAGGCTTTGTTGATCAGTTGCTTTCGGCATGACACGTAGTGGGTAAAAATAAAATTGAGAAATGAATTTGGCACTTGAGTTTTTTGGCAAGTACTTTCAGTGCATTTGGCTTGAGAGAAATGAACAATAATTTAAGAACTGGGAGAGTCACCCCCATAACATGTAGAGCATCTTATACCTTGAGTTGGAATGAGGGAACATGATTCATGTGGCAGACCCTAGTTAATAGGGATAAGGCTGAAATGATGACCGTGATGATGAATGACGTTTCCTAGCAAGCATATTCACAATGAGGAAGTGCCACAAATTGCAGTTTCATTTATTTTTAGTCCCAACTCAAAAGCACTGAATGCAATTGCAACTTAAAAGACTAGAAGAAGCATATTATAAACACAACTTCCACATGAATTGTAATACTATTTAGTTATTCCACTTTATAATATTATTACACAAGTGATTGCAAGTCAATCCAATGGTGAATTGCAATTCACCATCTAAGTCAAACTGAGGGTACAGACATTAGCTACGGTTTTAATCCATAGCTATAGGCCACATTAGCGTGGCCTCGCCATATGGACATGGCCTTGCCAAACAGTCCAGCAAGTGGAGGGGGGTGGTGACGGGGGGAACCAATTTGGCGCGCCCATGCCAATTTGGGTTCGCGTTATTGGGGCTCAGATTATTCACTACAGTTTTTATCCGTAGCTATAGGCCAGATCGGCATGGCCCCGCTAGATGGGCGTTACTCCGCCGAACAGTCCAGCAAGTGGCATGTCACGTCCCAAACTCGAAAATCAGATTCATATGAATCCCGATTGCCGAATCCGGTGCCGACAGCCTCCGTAGTGCCCCGTTCTTGGCTCTTGACAATTAAATGTCAGATTTCCAATCCTGGGATCCTACAAGGAGGATTTTCAGAATAATTTTTTTTTTTTAAATGGATCATAACCACAAGCATAACCAAGTCACAAAACAACATCACCATATATCTACTATATCAAAAACTTTAAGTACAATGCGAAAAGGGAAATGCAAGGTGATCAAAAGTTCCAAAATAGGCAGATGCACACTCCTGCCTCAGCGCTGTTGCTGTCCGACGCTACCTGCACGCAACTATCGTGCATAAGCTTACAAAAGCTTAGAGGGTGGTGTAAGTGTGTGCGCAAGACAAATGCCAAGTGTACAGTATCAGAGTAGTGTGAAAGTATACGGTAGTCCATGAATACAATCAACCATACCAAGGCTATATAATGCAAGACGTGATGTGAGATATGAATGCCATCGGCCATACCGATGCAATGCAAGGCCTATATAGCCGAATGCTATATGCAAAATGCAATCCAAGCAAGTCGGTACTCATCAAGTACATATATCAGTACAGTTCCTCTTTGAATATCACCGGGGTCTAATACACTTCGCAGTGACTGCCCCTCCCTAGCTGTACAGTCAAGCAAGTGGAATAGATCTCACTATCCGCCTACCCAGTAGTTTGTCAATACCTACCCGGCTCGTCGATAGCGGACTCATTTGCGAGCTGGTCAAACTCAGCCTAGCTTATAGCCCCCTCACTCAGGCGGATAAGGCCACACCCCCTTCCAACTAACCATGACACAGTGGGAGATGCGGCTTACTGGTATTCGGCACTCGGGCGCTCGTGTATTCACTCAGTCTAGACGTTGGAGCATCTCCTGGTACCAAAAAGGTTCTGACACTTTCACCCAAGGACATCCTAAGTGCTCACAGTGCTAGAATAAGTATTTTCGGTATCCAATACGGTCATCCACGATGTATTTGTGGAGCCACGACCCTAATGTCGCTAGGGCATGTAATGATCAAGTCACACATATGCGAGATGTATGAATCACGCCGTCAAACCATGCAGAAATCCAGCGCGTACTGCGCGATCATGTGGGGCACTCCGTCTTATAACGGGTCCCATAAGTGGTCTGCCAAATGGCATATGCTATGATCAGTCATTACTCAAATCAAGCATACGTATGATGCATATGGGCATGAGTCATGGGATTATACTAAGCATGTTATAAAGCGATGAATAGTAACGAGTATGGGCCTATCAATGGGCCCTAAGGGGAGTTACAATGCGGACATTTAACCAACATTGTACTACAATGTGGACATCAAACCAACATTGTTCCTTAGGCACGACCCGTCATATATATCATTACATGAACATGGGAAGTCACACATTGCAATAGACCTTAAGGTCATCCCGTTGGGCCTCGATCCATGGGCCATAGATACATCAAATGGGCCGAATCACATGAGCCTTACATTCATCAAATGACTGCATTAGTGGGCCTCACCAATGAGCCTTATGTACATTGCAATGGTCCATGACCCATGGGCCATGAAATACATCAAAATGGGCCTCACAACTTGGGCCTTAAATATATCAGATGGGCTTACACACATGAGCTTTAAATATATCAAATGAGCCACTCCATTTGCGCCTCATGCACATCAAATGGGCTTGATCCTATGGGCTATAATATATATATCAAATGGGCTTGAATCCCATGGGCCTTATATGGAATAAATGGGCTGGATCCCATAGGTATTGCATATGTCAAATGGGCCCAAACCCATGGGCATTACATATGCTGAATGGACTTAATCCCATGGGCATTACATATGCCAAATGGGCTTAATCCCATGGCCTTAGATGTGCACCAAGGTGGGCCTAAATGAATGGCCATAAATGGATCAACATGGGCCCTATATACATACTAAAGTGGGCCCATTTGAACCATAGATCTGGCTCATTTTTAGCTCAAGAAATGAGTTTTCAATATAGATAGACGGTGAGATGCAACACATGCAACATGGTTGGGGGTGGGTCCACACAGAAGCCCACTAATTGAATGGACGGTTTAGATATAATATAACATAAGGGTGGGGTCCACCGACCGTCCAGCGACCAAAGAAATGGCTGGACGGTGTGGAAACACAAACGATGCAGTGGGCTCCACCGTCCGGGTGGAGGGTGAAATTTAAGGCACATACTTCACTATGGGTCCCATGTGGGGCCCACCATAATGCTTACATGCCATCCAACCCATCCATTAGGTCACGCAGACCAGAATGAAGGGTAAGGACAAATTTCAGCTTGATCCAAAAATCCAGTGGGCCCAAAAAAAGGATTTCAATGGTAGAGTTCAATTCACACTGTTTCTTATGGTGTGGGCCATCTGAGATCTGGATCGAGGAAATTTTTGGGTGGGACCTGCTTAAGGTGGGGGCCCACCATATGAACGGGCTGGATGGAACACAAACATTAAGGTGGGGCCCACGTGCAGGGGCCTTGGGGCCCTTCTCATACGCCGCCCGTCGCTAGCGCAGCCAGCATCCTGACGCCCTGACATAGCAGCAGTTGCTGCTGTGTATGTATTATTTTTTTTATTTTTTTTAAATTAATTTTTTTTATGGTTTTTCCTGTATAGGTCCCACTTCAAGTAGATCCAATCCAGCCATTAGATTCCCCAGCCCATAACGAGTCTATCAAGACCAATATCGGGCCTTTTTCAGCGTATAAGAAAAATCTAGGTGAGTTTCAATGGAAATGGTACTATTTTTAGAACTATGGCCCGCTGGATACCCGGATCATCCTCATTTTTTGGCTCAACACCTAAAATGAGTTGGGGAAGAGGATAGACGGCTCGGATTGAATATGTACATCAAGGTGGGTCCTATATAGTGGCCGACCCCAATGGCTTTAAAAAAATCAAGCCAATATTTGTGTTTTCCTTCAATGTCCAGCAACGTCTGGACGCTGGACGTTTCTTCCTCTTCTTTTTTTTTTTGTTTAGGTGGGTCACCACAAGATGGATGATTCGTCTAAGATGGGCCCCACTCATGGAGGGCTTGGATAAAATACATATTTCATGGTGGGGCTCATTCAAGTGGGCCACATGACCTCATCAACATACAAGAAAATGAATAAAAATGAGAGGGAGAGAGAGAGAGAGAGTAAAGGAGTGGGATACGCGTGATGGAGGGACCCCGACACTATGGGCCCTCCGTTTCAACCATCCAATCATACATCAATGGGTCCCATTGCATATGGGCCATCCAAATAAAAGATCAACGGTGGAGATCCTTTCTCCACTGAAATGGATGGTGTAGATGACCATTTATGTAAAGAAATTAAACATCATGATTGGGTCCATGGAGAATGGCCCCATCATGGATTGATCTTGAAATCAAATTAGGCCATTGGCCACATTTAGGGTCCCAAAATGACATCCACACCATTGATCGGTGGGCCTCACTTGGCCTATCATAGAAATATGAAAATCTAGCTTATGGAAACACCCACCACTTGATCTTCTTGGTCCGTCGGGATGCCGATCTCCTAGAGCTTCACTTTGATGGTGGAGATGAGAAATGGATGGTTAGAATGATGGGTTTTGAGATGGGAAAGTGGGCTACCAAAATCACTATTCTCTCTTAGAAATACATGAACGTGTGGGCTTCTTGGTTGCTTGAGAAGTGAGATGAGAAATGAGAAAGGGAGAGAGAGTTTGTAAGAGGGATGTGAGGTGAGTGATGGAGTGATGTGAGTGGTACTTGACATGTAAGGTGGTGTAAGAGAGAGAGAGGGAGAGAGTTGACTTTAGGTAAGGGTGATGTAAGAGAGGTATGGTTGCTTGTACTTGATATAAAGTGATTGATGGGTGATTGATTGATGAGATTGACTTGACACTTCGTAGAGATTCTCTTAGAATTGTAAACGCGCTGCGTTTTCTCGAAATAAATGCCGACCCACATCTCTTAGTCAGGGTATCGGATCGGTGCGTGAGTCGCGGCGTTAGAACCGCGGCGACGGTGCGGTCGCAATGATACGAGTCTCGGATTAAGCCAATTCAAATGTGTAGGATACGACTTACGGTCGTGCGCAACGTCGACTACAGGTCGCGAATTATTGGAATTCGACGAGAAGGGTCGCGGGAAGTGACGGAACAGTACTGATTAGGATACAGGTCTTACAGCTCTCCCCACCTAATAAAAATTTCATTCTCGAAATTTACACTACCATCACAACTAACCATAACTTTAAAAAAAATAGAAAATATAACATCATATATAATCAAGCCCATAATACATCATACAGTCAATCATCGAAAAGATGAGGATAACGCTCACGAATCTCTGCCTCGTACTCTCAAGACGCCTCATCCACACTATGATGGCCCCACTGTACCTTCACCAAGGGAATGACCTTGGTTCTGAGGACCTGCTCCTTCCGATCGAGGATACGAACTGGCTGCTCAATAAAAGAAGCGTCCTCACGAACCTTCAACGACTGTCAATCAATAACAGGTACGATGTCTGACCCACACTTCCTCAAAATAGAGACATGGAAGATATTGTGGACGCGAGACAATTGCGATGGCAAGGCAAGCCGATAGGCCACGGCGCCAATGCGCCCAGTGATCTCGAAAGGTCCAATGAATCTCGGGGCAAGCTTGCCCTTCGTCCCAAAACGAACCACACCCTTCATGGGTGAAACCTTGAGATACACATAGTACCCAACGGCAAACTCCAAGGGATGACCCCGATGATCAGGAAAACTCTTCTGCTGGCTCTGAGTTGTGAGCATCCTCTGCCTGATGATGTCAATAGCCTCTGACGTCTACAGCATAAGCTCCGGACCTAAGAGACGTCGCTCTCCAACCTCGGTCCAACAACTCGGAGATCTGCATGGCCTGCCATATAATGCCTCAAAAGGAGCCGTGCCAATGGTCGCCTGATAGCTATTGTTGTACGCGAACTCAGCCAATCGCAGGTGCTCGTCCCAACTACCCGCTAAATCAATCGCGCAAGCCCGAAGCATATCCTTAAGGATCTGGTTGACCATTTCGGTCTTCCCATCAGTCTGCGGATAATACGCGGTGCTGAGCTGCAAATCAGTGCCCATCGCTCTCTGGAAGCTCCTCCAAAACTTAGACGTGAACCTCGGATCTCGGTCTGAAACAATCGAGACGGGAACACCGTGGAATCTCACGATCTCATCAATAAACATCCTGACGAGCCGATCTGTATGCCAAGTCTCACGAATCGTAAGAAAATGTGCCAACTTCGTTAGATGGTCCACAACAACCCAGATGGCGTCATGACCACGCTGAGTCCTCGGTAAACTCATGATAAAATTAGTAGATATATGCTCCCACTTCCACATCGGGATGCTCAGCGGCTGCAATAGACCAGAGGGTCTCTGATGATCGGCCTTGACACGCTGACAGGTGTCACACTCGATCACAAAATTGGCTATTTGGAGTTTCATCCCTGACCAAAAATACTGGCGTCTCATATCGCAATACATCTTCGTCGAGCCAGGGTGGATAGAGAAACGCGATCGATGTGCCTCGGTCATAAGATCTCGGCGTAACTCTGAAATATCCGGGACACATAATCGGCCTCTAATGCGAAGTCCATCGTCAGAACCAATCTGCCAATCCGTCTGACTCTCAGATGCTTCCTCTGCTCGGTAATCCTGTAACGACTCGTCTGTCTACTGAGTCTCGATCACCCTTGCGACAAGAGAGGGTTGAATCGACAAGCTCGATAGGTGAACAATAAATAACTGCAGACCAAACTCAAAGTCGTACTCTGCTATATCCCCGAGCATCCTCCACTCCTAAATCATCATATGCGCCACCAGGCCTCGTGGCTGACGACTAAGAGCATCCGCCACCACATTTGCCTTACCCGGGTGGTACTGAAGATCAAAATTGTAGTCCTTCAGGAGTTCCATCCAACGTCTCTGCCTCATGTTTAGCTCGGACTGAGAGAACAAATACTTCAAGCTCTTGTGATCGGAAAAGAACTCGAATCTCACCCCATAAAGATAGTGCGTCCACACTTTCAGTGCAAAGACAACCGCTGCCAGCTCCAGATCGTGCGTAAGGTAGTTCAGCTCATGGACCTTGAGCTAACGGGATGCATAAGCCACCGGCTTCCCGTGCTGCATCAGGACAGTACCTAAGCTAACTCGTGAGACATCAGTAAATACAACAAATTCATCACTCTCAGAGGAAAAAGTGAGGACAGGAGCGGATGTCAGGCGGTCCTTCAACTCCATAAACGCCTGCTCACAAGCGTCGCTCCAAACAAACTCAGCATCCTTCCGGGTCAACCTGGTCAACGGGGCTGCAATACGAGAGAATCCCTCAATGAAATGTCGGTAGTAGCCCGCCAAACCAAGAAAACTGCGGATCTCGGATGCATTCGTGGGCTGGTCCCATTGACGCACAACATCAATCTTCGAGGGGTCTACAGCGACACCCTTCCTCATCACTACATGGCCGAGGAACTTCACCTCCTCCTGCTAGAACTCGAACTTCTCCAGCTTTGCGTAAAGCTGGTGTGCACGGAGGGTCTGTAATGTAATCTCAAGATGCCGCTCATGCTCCTCATGAGTCCTCGAATATATCAGAATGTCGTCAATAAACACCACGACAAACTGATCAAATACGAACGGAAGACCTCATTCATCAACTACATGAATACCGCGGGCGCATTGGTCAGTCCGAAGGACATGACCTGAAACTCAAAATGACCGTAGCACGTCCTGAAGGCTGTCTTCGGGATATCCTCATCTCGAACCCGAACCTGATGATAACCGGACCGCAAGTCTATCTTCGAAAAGAACTGCGCTTCCTGCAGCTGATCAAACAAGTCATCGATCCTCGGAAGTGAGTACTTGTTCTTGATCGTGACCTTGTTGAGCTGGCGGTAATCTACGCAAAGCCTCAACGAGCCATCCTTCTTCTTCACAAAGAGTATCGGCGCTCCCCACGGTGAACTGCTCGAACAAATAAAGCCCAGCTCACGCAACTCGTCTAACTACTTTTGCAGTTTCCGTAACTCTAACGGTGCCATACGATACGGGACCTTCGAAATAAGCACGGTACCAGGCACAAGATCAATTTAAAACTCAGTATGTCGACGAGGTGGTAATCCCTGAATCTCCTGGAACACATCAAGAAAACCACAAACAACAGGCAGTTGGTCGATACTCAAAGCAGCTGACTCCTCAATGGCACACGATAACAGGCAAGAAAGCTGCCCTCTTCTGGGCTCGGCAACAAACTGAAACTCTGGCCGGGTATGCAGAACGTGACTGTCCTCGCAGAGTAGTCTAATATGGTGTAGTACTCGGCAAGCCAGTCCATGCCTAGGATAACATCAAAATCGGACATCGGCAATACAAATAAGTCGGCAGGCAAGAAGATATCCCCAATCAAAATGGGGCAAGATGCGCACAATCGGCCCAACACTGCGGTCCTCCCTAATGGCATCGATACTACCAAATCCTCACAGGCAGACTCCAATGGCAAACCGGTCGATCGGCGGAAATCATCGGTGACAAATGAATGCGATGCACCAGAGTCAAATAATACACGTGCAATGCATGCAGAAATAGGAAGAGTACCCTCAACGACCCCTCCTGATGACTGAGGGTCCTGATGGGTGGCATAGAATCTGCCCTGAGCCTGCTGGGGAGGTGCAGGTCCTGACACAGCAGCAGTTGCTGCTGTGTATGTATTATTTTTTTTTTTTTAAAATTGATTTTTTTTGTGGTTTTTTCTATATAGGTCCCACTTCAAGTAGATCCAATCCAGCTATTGGATTCCCCAGCCCATAACGAGTCTATCAAGACCAATATCGGGCCTTTTTCAGCATATAAGAAAAATCTGGGTGGGTTTCAATGGAAATAGTACTATTTTTAGAACTATGGCCTGCTGGATACCCGGATCATCCTCATTTTTCAGCTCAACGCCTAAAATGAGTTGGGGAAGAGGATAGACGGCTCGGATTGAATATTTACATCAAGGTGGGTCCTATACAGTGGCCGACTCCAATGGCTTTAAAAAAATTAAGCCAATATTTGTGTTTTCCTTCAATGTCCAGCAATGTCCGGACGCTGGACGTTTCTTCTTCTTTTTTTTTTGTTTAGGTGGGGCACCACAAGATGGATGATTCGTCTAAGACGGGCCCCACTCATGGAGGGCTTGGATAAAATACATATTTCATGGTGGGGCTCATTCAAGTGGGCCACATGACCTCATCAACATACAAGAAAATGAATAAAAATGAAAGGGAGAGAGAGAGAGAGAGAGAGAGAGAGAGAGAGAGAGAGTAAAGGAGTGAGACATGCGTGATGGAGGGACCCCGACACTATGGGCCCTCCGTTTCAACCATCCAATCATACATCAATGGGTCCCATTGCATATGGGCCATCCAAATAAAAAATTAACGGTGGAGATCCTTTCTCCACCGAAATGGATGGTCTAAATGACCATTTATGTAAAGAAATTAAACATCATGATGGGATCCATGGAGAATGGCCCCATCATGGATTGATCTTGAAATCAAAGTAGGCTATTGGCCACATTTAGGGTCCCAAAATGAGATCCACACTATTGATTGGTGGGCCTCACTTGGCCCATCATAGAAATATAAAAATCTAGCTTATGAAAACACCCACCACTTGATCTTCTTGGTCCGTCGGGATGCCGGTCTCCTAGAGCTTCACTTTGATGGTGGAGATGGGAAATTGATGGCTAGGATGATGGATTTTGGGATGGGAAAGTGGGCCACCAAAATCACTATTCTCTCTTAGAAATGCATGGACATGTGGGCTTCTTGGTTGCTTGAGAAGTGAGATAAGAAATGAGAAAGGGAGAGAGAGTTTGTAAGAGGGATGTGAGGTGAGTGATGGAGTGATGTGAGTGGTACTTGACATGTAAGGTGGTGTAAGAGAGAGAGAGAGAGAGAGTTGACTTTAGGTAAGGGTGATGTAAGAGAGGTATGGTTGCTTGTACTTGACAGAAAGTGATTGATTGATGGGATTGATTTGACACTTCATAGAGATTCTCTTGGAATTACAAACGTGCGGCGTTTTCTCGAAATAAATGCCGACCCACATCTCTTAGTCAGGGTATCGGATCGGTGCGTGAGTCACAGCGTTAGAACCGCGGCGACGGTGCGGTCGCAATGATACGAGTCTTGGATTAAGCCGACTCAAATGTGTAGGATACGACTAACGGTCATGCGCAACGTCGACTACAAGTCACGAATTGTCGGAATTCGACGAGAAGGGTCGCGAGAAGTAACGGAACAGTACGGATTAGGATACGGGTCTTACATGGCGAGGGTTGGGGTCGAGGGGGAACCAATTCGGCGCACCCACGCCAATCTAGGTTCGCATTACTAGGGTTACAGAGCACTTATATAGCTATGGTTTTTATCCGTAGCTATAGACTGTAGCCTAAAAAATTACAATGCATCTTTCAATGTCTACCCTTCAATCCCTTTTAGGGGTCACCAAAGTTTTAGATCATTGTGAAATTTGTTTTTCACATTCATCCAGGTCTTTCTGACCTTATGAATATAATAGATGGAAAATAAATATATTTTAATTGCCCTCTAAGGGCCTGTTTGACACTTATGAATATATTTTGCCGGTACCTTTGAAAGCTACGGTGATATTGGACAGAAGTGGGGCTTACATGATGTATTTATGACTCCCACTTGTCCATCAGATGTGTGACCTCAAGTTGCCCCTAGTACACAAAAGTCAGCGTGATCCAAAACTCAGGTGCTGACGTGCTATGGACTACCTGAGTGTTGGAATGGGCTGATCCAAAACACATCTCCCTCTTAAGGTGACCACTGCGGTGCACCTCTATTATGAAACCAATTTTTGGTTCCTTGAGGGTTAGCATGTTTGACCCCTGATGCATCTCTAACATGTACATATATATTATGTTAAGCCATAATTTCTTTTTTCTCAAATATTGGTGTAAACATTTCGAAATCTTTAGCAATTAAGAACAAGATACGGTCATTTTATTTTTCAAGCAGCAAACTTGGTGCTGAGTAACAAGATTCATAAAGCTGGCCCAAATATCTAGTGATGGAGCCAATAGAGAAGGATATCTTCAAGGCCGAATTCCGTAGGTTGGCAAAATGCCCAACCACCCCTCACCATGGTAACTTAAGTACCTATCATAAATATTCACACCATTATAAAGAGCACTCAACTTAGCAGTTTCATAAGCCTCCTCATTCACTTCTCCAAGGATAAGAGCAAGTGAGATGGAGTGATGATTGCACAGGTTAGTGACCTCGTCAGTGGTATAGAGGTCAGTGGTATCTATTATCCTCCATGGAAATGGATCACCCTTGGCCTAAGCTATTGCACTTTTTGAATCACCTTCAGCCACAACAGGATAGGTCAAAATCAATGACAACCTTGATCTTTTAGAGCAAAGCAGGAGATACTACGACATTGGGCAGGCACAATTTCTCAAAATGTTCTAGCATTGCGGAAACTTATAAGTCGACAAGAAGTCCCATGGATGATGTGGCTGCCGACAAAATGGCTTGAGCATTCTCATTGCCGATCTATGATCCCCTTGCTAAGTTTCTGACATGAATTGCATCGACTACATGACATTGGAATATCCAAGTTGAACAAATTGCGCTTGTCCGGGCTTGGAAGACAATGTTACCACAGTCCATGATATCCAAGTGAAGGGGCATGACTGTGAAATGCCTGGAAATGACTGAATCAACATGGAATTGTTTGGAATGAATATGAAATGCATGGAAATGATCATGAATTGAAGCGAATTGACCGTGTAATACATGGAAATGACCATGAAGTGAAGGGGCATGACCATGAAATGCCTGAAACTGACCATGAATCAACATAGAATTGTTTGGAATGACTGTGAAATGCATGGAAATGATCATGAATTGAAGCGAATAGACCGTGAAATGCATGCAAACGATCGTGAAGTAAAGGGAATTGACCGTGAAATGCATGGAAATGACTGTGAATCAACACGGAATTGTTTGGAATGACCGTGAAATGCATGGAAATGATCATGAATTGAAGCAAAATGACCATGAAATGCACAAAAATGACCGTGAAGTGAAGGGGCATGACCGTGAAATGCATGGAAATGACCGTGAATCAACACGGAATTGTTTCGAATGACCGTGAAATGCATGAAAATGATCATGAATTGAAGTGAATTGACCGTGAAATGCATGGAAATGACCATGAATCAACACGGAATTGTTTTGAATGACCGTGAAATGCATGGAAATGATCATGAATTGAAGCAAATTGACCGTGAAATGCATGGAAATGACCGTGAAGTGAAGGGGCATGACCATGAAATGCCTGGAAATGACCGTGAATCAACATGGAATTATTTGGAATGACCATAAATCAACACAGAATTGTTTGGATTGACCGTGAAATCCATAGAAATGATCATGAATTGAAGCGAATAGACCGTGAAATGCATGCAAATGACTGTGAAGGGAAGGGAAATGACCGTGAAATGCATGAAAATGACCGTGAATCAACATGGAATTGTTTGAAATGACCGTGAAATGCATGGAAATGATAATGAATTAAAGTAAAATGACTATGAAATGCATGGAAATGACCGTGAAGTGAAGGGGCATTACTGTGAAATGCATGGAAATGACCGTGAATCAACATGAAATTGTTTGGAATGACCGTGAAATGCATGAAAATGATCAAGAATTGAAACGAATTGACCGTGAAGTGAAGGGGCATGACCATGAAATGCCTGAAAATGACCATGAATCAACATTGAATTGTTTAGAATGACTGTGAAATGCATGAAAATGATCATGGATTGAAGCGAATTGACCATAAAATGCATGGAAATGACTGTGAAGTGAAGGGGCATGACTGTGAAATGCCTGAAAATGACTGTGAATCAACATGGAATCGTTTGGAATGACCGTGAACTGCATGGAAATGATCATGAATTGAAGAGAAATGATCATGAAATGCATACAAATGACCGTGAAGTGAAGGGAATTGACCATGAAATGCCTAAAAATGATCGTGAATCAACACGGAATTGTTTGGAATGAATGTGAAATGCATGAAAATGATTATGAATTGAAGCGAAATGACCGTGAAATGCACAAAAATGATCGTGAAGTGAAGGGGTTTGATCGTGAAATGCCTGGAAATGACCGTGAATTAACATGGAATTGTTTGGAATGACCGTGGACTGCATGAAAATGATCATGAATTGAAGAGAAATGACCATGAAATGCATGTAAATGATCGTGAAGTGAAGGGATTGACTGTGAAATGCCTAGAAATGACTGTGAATCAACACGAAATTGTTTGGAATGAATGTGAAATGCATGGAAATGATCATGAATTGAAGCGAAATGACCGTGAAATGCACGAAAATGACCGTGAAGGGGCATGACCGTGAAATGCTTCGAAATGACCGTGAATTAACACAGAATTGTTTGGAATGACCATGAACTGCGCGGAAATGATCATGAATTGAAGAGAAATGACAACGAAATGCATGCAAATGACCGTGAAGTGAAGGGAATTGACCGTGAAATGCCTGGAAATGACCATGAATCAACACGGAATTGTTTGGAATGAATGTGAAATGCATGGAAATGATCATGAATTGAAGCGAAATGACCGTGAAATGCATGGAAATGACCGTGAAGTGAAGGGGCATGACCATGAAATGTCCGAAAATGACCGTGAATCAACACAAAATTGTTTAGAATGACCGTGAAATGCATGGAAATGATCATGAATTGAAGCGAAATGACCGTGAAATGCACAGAAATGACCATGTAGTGAAGGGGCATGACCGTGAAATGCATGAAAATGATCGTGAATCAACACGGAATTGTTTGGAATGATCGTGAAATGCATGGAAATGATTATGAATTGAAGCGAATTGACCGTGAAATGCATGGAAATGACTGTGAAGTGAAGGGGCATGATCGTGAAATGCATGGAAATGACCGTGAATCAACACAAAATTGTTTGGAATGATCGTGAAATGCATGGAAATGATCATGAATTGAAGCAAAATGACCGTGAAATGCACGGAAATGACCGTGAAGTGAAGGGAATTGACCATGAAATGTCTGGAAATGACCGTGAATCAACACGGAATTGTTTGGAATGACGGTGAAATGCATGAAAATGACCATGAATCAACACGGAAGCAAAAGAATCTAAGCTTAGCTACAGAATGTTACGGTAGAGTGGTTAAGGAATCAATTCGCTTCATTTTACGGTCACTTCGCTTAACTTCATGGCTAATTCAATGCATTTCACGGTCAATTCCCTTCATTTCACTCTCATGTACCCAAAAATGAAGTAGATCCAAAGCTCAATGTCACACATAATAGTAAACAGTGGAGATTGAATGTTTACATAATAGAAAACAGCGAATTGAATGTTATGGACACTTACCCGATCGACCAGGTTGTGACTCGGTCGACCTCATTTGTGTAAATTTCAAAAAATGGGGTCGACCGGGTAATGACCCGGACCGTTTTTCATTGCTTAACTTCATTCAATATCCAATGTTTTCTATCATGTGGCCCACTTGAACTTCTTATTTCCATGTCAATTTGGAGACATCATTTTCATCAATAGAGAAGGGTCAGTTTCATCATCTAGTGGAGGATATGAAGTGGAGGAGGCCGATCACCATCTTCCAACTGATAATCTCTATTTACATAAAGGGAAAGGAGACGGTAATGATTTAGAATCAGAAGAGAACTCAATCGTAACCTCTGTCAATCTAAGGTTTTGAGATTGTGGATTGGAGGATGGAGAAATGTTGGGGACTTGACAATAATATGGTTTTACAGTTTGAGAGGTTTAAGGTTTGGGTTTTTGGGAGAGACGTATGGAAATGAGCGTGAAGTGAAGGAAAATGACTGTGGAGTGTATTTAATTACTCTAACAATTTCAAAGAAAGCAACAGATGTATTCAATATACAACATTCACAGTCGTATTACAAAAAATGCACTTCAAATTACATTATTATGAAGGTATTGAAAATTTACAGCTCCGACGATTATGCCCCGTTTGTTTGCAACTTCCGCATATTTTTGTTGTTCGTTTCTCTCCACGGGAAAGGATCTGTGCCTTCTTTGGTCTTCCAGCTAACCTCATCTGTAGCGTGGGCTGAATTCTTGAACAATACTCCTTGAATGCAGGAAAAATTTTCCACTGACTTTTGTCCCGTACTGGGTACATGAAATTTTTATACATGATCTGATAATTCCTCACTGTGTACAACGGGGAGTAATACGAGTAATGAGGAAGATTATAGTTTATACATGCTAACAGAACATGAAAACAAGGCAAACCCCTTACTTCAAAGCGACATGTACATGAAAGCTCATTGAGATTGATAGTATCATTGTAGTCTCCCACAATATAATATTCATCCAGGGAAATTGCGTGGCAACGAACATTTCGTGCCTTCGGTAGGAGATCTTTTATTTGTTTCTCGACCCACGGTTTCAACGGTCCAACAAATGATTAGGCTGATTCTCTTCTTTTATAGAACATCTCTTGAATTTTCAATCTAATCGTCTCTATTAGCATAGTTACCGAAAATTCTCGTGCTTCTTTGAATAGGGCATTAACACACTCAACTATGTTTGTAGTTACCAAATTGAATCCTTTTCTTGAAAAATGCGAAGAAGCCAACTTTTCATAACCTATTTCCCTCAGCCATGCATGTACCGGAGGATTGACAAGTTCGATATCATGCATTAAATTATCGAACTCAGCCCTCCTACAAGTCTTTACAGTCTGCCAGTAGTAGATTTCTAATGACTTGTCTTTGAACGTATCCACCAAGTTTCAATATATATGGTACGGGCAGTACCCATGGATTGCTGCTTGGAAGACGTACGAAACTTTTTTCATTACACCTTTTATGACGGTCTGATATGATAACAAGACTAAGTAAATTCCCCAACGAATAGCTGAGGTATGTAAGGAACCAGTACCAACTACTGCTATTCTCTGATTCTCCGATACCAAAAGCAATTGAAAAGATATGATCGTCACCATCCAATGTCGTAACAACAAACAGAACACCCTTGTACTTACCTTTTAAATGCGTCTCATTAACGACCAAGACCATTCGCAGAGATGTTCGAAAACTTCTGACACACTGTTTAAGCGTAACAAAACATCTCTCAAACCTCATCGTTTATTGATTCACAAGCAGAGAAGTCAAAGTCCCCGGGTTCGCTATTCTCAACTCATGCAAGTACATCGGGAGTTCTTTGTAAGAGTCTTCATAGGACCCCATTACGCGATTGATTGCAATCTTCTCAGTACGTCATGCCTTACTATAGCTAATAAGCATATTATACTTTTCTTGCATTGCGAATATTATGTCTTTCGACCTTAACCTCATGCGCTGCTCAGTGCGATTGACAACCAGTTCACTGGCCAACTTATTGCTTGCTTGCCGACGATTGTTCTTCATCCATGACATTCCACAAGTATATATGGACGTGTAGGTCTTAATCTTGAATATCCTCGCAGCATTCACCCTAGATGCATGTACCCTCCATTCACACTTATCTTCCATACATGCCACAGTGAATTTCTTGGATGTGGAATACAACACCTTGTATTGAAAGTTATTGCGGATTATAAATTGGCTCAAAATATACTTACACTGGCTCTTGTCCTTGAACGTTTGGCCAACGGCTATATCAATCTGGTCATCAAGAGGACATGAATAAAGTGACAGGTCTACATTGGTGAAACCGGCATCCTCAAAAGGCATGATGGGAAGCCTAGTGGTGAAGTCCAATGATCGACCCTGCTCAGGCAATGGGATGTTGCTTCCACTCACATTTCCAATGTTGGATGCTGAGGGAAAATCTACTATCGTAAATGAAGGTGTTGCCGTATATTCAAGTTTGAGGTTCACGTCAGTCGACACCCTCACTGGACTTGTCATGAAGTTTGATGTATGACCATGACTTATCATCAAGTTTGATGTATGAGCCGGCACGGGTATTGGAGTGTTGCTCAGAGAAACCTGTGAAGGTGAACACTCATATTCGTAATTAAAGATATGTTCCTCACCCAAACTTCCTACTGCTGGGGCGTCATTAACGCGCTACATTGTCTCGATTAATAATGAGATGTAGTGATCCGGGTGATTCAGCTGTGCTGTCAAGAACATTCTCACATCATCATCATTTTCAATTACAGCTGGAGGATTGATTGGTTTGTGTAAGGATACAATACCCTCAACCTTATATCGCAATCCTCATGTCTACTCTTCACAATTTTGTACATTTTCGATAGAAGCTGTTCATATGGAATGTCAACATATACAACTGTAGTTTTTGATTCTCCACCCTTGTACGTATAACGGTCATTTTTGCAAACTAACTCCCCACATATGAGCATAAGATGATTACTGAAGTCATTTCCTGAAAACAAACACAACAATATAACTCGTTTAGTATTCACATGATTACCAGCTCAAATATGACAGGCTTATCGGTCAGATTTGCAAAGTTTTAAATTACAAGGATGTATGCTACTTAGTTCACGATGATCTTTACTCATTTACAGTCAATTTTACTCACTTCAAGGGAAGGTTTGCATTTTTCGCGATGAATTTCACTTAACTTCTCGCTTCTGAAGTGATTGAAAATGATTGGAAAGTAAGTGAACTTAAGGGCCTGTTTGATTTTTGGGCTCACTTGTAATTACATGGTAATTACAAGTAATAATTATTTACCTATGTAATTACCACATCTTTTCCAATGTAGATGTGACAACGTGCTTTTTAAACACTTAAATAGATATATTTACAATATTAATGTGGGGCCCACCAGTATGTATGTGATTTACATATATGATGGAAAATCAAACAGGCCTTAGGGGAATTGAATTGACCATGAAGTGAAGTGGAACTGGTAGAATTGACTGTGAAATGCATGAAAATGACGGTGATGTGAAGGGGGAATTGACCGTGAAGTGAAGGGGATTAACTGTGAAATGAAGGGAAATGACCGTGAAGTGCATCGAATTGACCGTGAAATGAATGGAAATGACCGAGCAGTGAAGGGAAATGATTGTGAAATTCATGGAATTAACCCTGGAGTGAAGGAGATTGACTGTGAAATGAATAGAATTGATCATGAAATGCATGGATTTGACCATTAAGTGAAGGGGATTGACCATGAAATGAATTGGATTGACCGTGAAGTGAAGGGAATTGACCATGAATTGCATGAAAATGGCCATGAAGTGAAGGGGGAGTTGACTATAAAGTGAAGGGAATTGACCGTGAAATGCATGGAAATGACTGTGAGGTGAAGGGAATTGATAATGAAATGCATGAAAATGACTGTGGAATGAAACAGAATTACCAGAATTGACCATGAAGTGAAGGGAATTGACCATGGATTGAAGGGAATTGACCGTAAAATTTATAGAAATGACCGTGAAATGAAACGGAATTGCCGGAATTGACCATGAAACGCAAGGAAATGATTGTGAAGTGAAGGGAAATGACCGTGAAGTGAAGCGAATTGACCATGAAATGCATGAAAATGACCGTGAGGTGAAGTGAATTAATCGTGAAATGAATGGAAATGACCGTGAAGTGAAGGGAATTGATTGTGAAATGCATGGAATTGAACGTGAAGGGAATTGACCGTGAAATGCATTGAATTAAACATGAAGTGAAGGGAAATGACAGTGAAATGCATGGAATTGACCGTGAAGTTAGGGGGATTTGCATGGAATTAACCGTACATATGTGTGGAATTGACCTTGGAGTTAAGGGGATTGGCCGTGAAATGAATGGAATTGCCCATGAAATGAATCTCTTATTGGAATTTTGAATCGTAGTGATAACAATTCGCAATTTCAGGACCTGTTTGATTTTCTGGCTCAAGTGTAATTATCTTGTAAATGAGTAATCATTATTTACCAAGGTAATTACATACATCTTTCCCAATGCTGACTTCACTAGTTACTTTTTAAGCACATAAATTGAGGAATTTGTAAGATAAATATGGGGCCCACCATAATGTGTGTGGCTTATCCACACCGCCCATACATTATGCCAAATGAATTTAAGGCATGGGCCCAAAAATTAGGCAAATCAAAAGGTCGAGTGGACTACACCACACAAAATCATGAGAATTGACTGCATATCATTAAAAACTTGTTGAGGCCCTTAGAAATTTTAGATCAGGCTTATATTTATACTTTTGACTTATCCATGTCCATGTGACCCTATGAACATATTAGATGGTGAATAAACCTCAATGTGGGCCTCGTAAAAGAATCAACTTTCAATAGTGGACAAATTAAATCCATTGTTTCCTTTCATGTGGGCCAATTGAACATTAGATCTTCTGAATTTTTTCGAATCAAGCCTCAAAATAATCTAAAAAACAGATGGACGACAAGGATATATTATATACATTATAATGGGCCCATAGATTTAAGTCAACATTTTTGGATCGGTTTTCATATATTGACTGGGAAGCAAGTGAAATTCAGTAAATTGCATGAAAATCACCAAGTAGTGCATGAAGTTGACATATCAATTCAGTATATTGACCGAGAAGTGAGTGAAATTGACCACGATACTTCATCTAATTGGATAGTTACGTAAAATTGACTCAGCAATGCATGATATTGACCACATGAAATTGACCATGGTTTTCTAAGTAAACACTTAAGAATTTATCTAAAATTTAAACTTTAAGATAGTTAACAGCGAACTCCAATCACTCCCTAACACATAGTGAAATCCGTGCTCAAGAAAAAGAATAAGAGTGCGTTGACATGAAACATGTTCTTTGGAGAGGGGTCTTAAAGATTTCACGTTCATTAATACATTCACGTCCTCTTGTAAAAAGAATGCATTTGGGCTCGAGGAGAGTGTAACAGGGGAGATGTAATGTGACAGTAAGATGAAGATTATACAGCATTTTAGTGAAGAAAATATGTGAAAATAAGAAATTGGGTTGGTTGAGTCCGGACGTGTTTTCATGTGTAAATGAAAGAATGGACTGAGATTGATAAAGGAGGGGGCATTTTCGACCTTTGGAAAGGCGTCCGTACATCTGGGCCTTATTTTGGGCTTAGTCTCGTAAATGGGCCATAAATGGGTCGTACAGTCGCAAATTTCTCTATTGTGACGCTACGGGCTTCCCCGTAAATTTAGAGACTACGCTACAATTCAGCACTAGTTCTAACGTGGTGGTGATTCATCCGTTTTGGATGCGTGGCATACAATGGCGCAATCAAGACCGTCCAAATCACTATCCTCAATGTGGATGAATAACATATATGCTGAAGGAACGATCTTTGTTTTTTCTATTGTTTTGAACAATGGAAATTTAACTCTTAGCCGTCCATTTTGTAGCCAGCAATTCATTGGTTAAAATCGTTTGATCAGCATGATCTTTTTGTTCTGGGATCATGCACAATAATTAGTCCAGATTTTCATATACATGTATGCCACGTGCACGGCGAATTAGTTGCACCATTTAAAGCAAAATAGTGATGAATGATCACCGGATTCTTCTCGTCGAACCGGGGCTTAGGTACATATGACGGTTTTATTTTCCATTCATACAAGTAGGACCCATATCCTATTTATCTGAACCGTCTGACTGTTAGGCCCCACAACTGATTGATCATTCACGGAAAGCTCTCAAAATGAAAAGATCGCAGCCACGTATCTTGAGCCTCTTTTCAATCGAATTTGGGCCGTTATATTTTTTTATCCTTAACGGTTCAATTGAAAACCACACTGAAAAAGAAAAGATCGTGAAAGGGCACCTTTCTAAAGCTGGGCCAAACATACCAGCGACTGAAAAGAGCGCTATTGGACAAAAGTGGAAACCGGTGCATGTACAAGAGGTGCGGCCTTTACCATGGTGCCACATTGATGTATGTACTATGTATCCACGCCGTCCATCTGTTTTTCCATATTATTTTAAAGTATAAGTCCAAAAATTAAGAAGATCCAAATTCAAGTGGGCCGTAAGAGAAGAAACAGTTGTGATTGAATCCCCCACCGTTTAAAACTTCCCAGGGCCCACGGTAATGTTTATTTGTCATCCAATCCGTTGATAAGTCACAAAAACCTGGATGAAGAAAACCAAACAAACAAATATCAGCTTTATCTAAAACATTTCTAGGCCGCAAGAAAATTTTAACAGTTAATCACCACTTTTCCCTAAGGTATGGTCCACATGAGATTTGTATCTGCCCTTTTTTGTGATCATATTCTAAAATGACCTGAAAAAACGGATGGACGGCGTGGATACACAATAGATGTATCAAGGTAGGCCCCACTGTGAGGGCTGCACCGTCTTGGGTGACGCCGGGGCCACACCTAATCCGCTCCGACGAAACCAATAAAAAAATAATAATAATAATAAAAACCAACAAACAAGAGCGACAGATAGAGAGAGAGAGCTGCTTCCGTCGCGATTTTAGCAAGGCGGAGCAGAAGACCTCCCGCCAAACCCTAACTAATCCACAGGCAAGAACTCCTTATCTTCCTTTCATTCATATACTCTGTCCTTTTTCTTTCTGGATTCGAAAGAGGGCGGATTTTTTATTTTTTTATTCGTTCCGAACGAATTTCTTGATTTCCCCTCTTTTTGTTGGTATTACGTCTTTCTTGTCTTCTTTTCTGTGATTTGGTTTTTTCATAAATTCAAATATTTTGTGCTTGCAGTTTATCATTTGCTCTATGTCGCTTACAAAATCTTAAAAAAAAAGATAAAAAAAAGAAAGGAAAATCTACGAGCACTTGTCGATCCATTTTAGCCATCGATGCAATAAAATTTCGTGCCTTCACTTTCTATACCGTACACGTGGCATGTGTATGTGATCTAAACGGCTCGTCATGGAATGGACATCATAAAGACTGGACAATCCTATCGTTGTGAAAATTGTATATGGAAACTGGATCCATGAAGGTTTCTTCCGTCTGGGAGCATTTGGACTGGTGCTGATTGTTGCGGAGAATCTTTAACCACGCATCAGATGATACATAGAGGTGTCCAACAAGTCAGGTGGACTTCTTGGCCAACTGGTCCGACCTGCTTCTGAGCTGCGCTTGGGTAAGAAAATTAGGCCCATTTAATGCAAACCTGAATGGGATAGCAAATAAATCAATAAGAAAACAAAGAGATTGTGGAAAAGATCCAATAATCCTCTAGCTGGATGCTAGAGATCTCAAATGAAAGACTGAGAGCAAGTTCAACAGTCATCTAGTCTAAAATTAGAGATCACTTTCCCTCCTTTCAACAGGCACCATAGAGAAAAGAAGAAAATTTCATAAAGAGAATATTGATCAAGTTTTCTTATTCCATAGGACAGAAGTCCTATTTATAATCAACCTTACAGTATGTAATAAAAGATATGAAATCTAAAAATCTATGAAATAGGAAAGCACCTAAGTAACAAAGCTTTCTAAAATAAGAAGATACTTAGATAAGAAAATATTTAAGATTATTCCCTACCTAAAAATAAAGATATGAAAGAAAGAGCAGATTTCCTAATCTAGAAATTTAGAAAAAAAATGGAAAGTGAGTATGGTTAAAAAAGGAAAGTAGTCCTTTTTTGTACACACGTGCAGAGCTTACACCTGTGGGATGCGGGACGATTGCGTCAATTCCCCCCCGCTTAAAAAAACTCGGCTCCGTCGAGTTAATGGCAATATACTCCTAATAGAGTTTTGGGTTGATGCGCCTGAAATCCTCTGTTGAAATCCATGTGTTATCGGACCTTGGTCGACCCTTCCATTTGACAAGAAACTTCTGATATCCCCCTTGGCGTGCGGAAACTATCTGATTATTCAACACTTCTTCAATGATTTCTTCGAGTTGGCGTGGTACCTTAGGTATCTGGATAGCTTGTTCTTCCATGCTCTCGTTTGTATGATGTCCAAGATAAATTGTAAGGTCTTCCACATTAAAAATGGGGCTGATCTTCATTTCAGGTGGCAGCTTGATTAGGCACGCATTATCACCTAGCTTCTTCAAAGTATGGTAAGGACCTGCCTTTCTAGAGTGGAGCTTTGTATAAGGGCTTGCTGGAAATCGCTCAGGCTTAAGTCGCACCATGACTCTATCTCCTTCTTGGAATTGTGCAAAACGTTGTCAAACATCTGCATATCCCTTGTAATTTTCATTACTAAGGGTGATCTTTTGCCTAACTTCTTCATGTATCTCCTTGACATACTGTGTAAAAGCTTTGGCGTCTTGGCTCGATTGAGTCACATTAGGAAGTGGGACTAAATCGATAGGTTGTCGCGGTCACATTCCAGTCGCAATTTCAAGAGGAGAGAGTCCTGTAGTTCGGTTCATAGAACTATTATAAGCGAACTCAGCTTGTGATAACACAATGTCCCATGAGCTTATATGATCACCAACTGGACATCGAAGTAGATTTCCAAGGCTATGGTTTACGACTTCAGTCTGCCCATTTGTTTGTGAATGATACACACTTGAGAATTTCAACTTAATTCCCATCTTAGACCATAAAGTGCGCCAGAAATAGCTCATAAACTTGATGTCACGATCAGATACAATGGTTTTGGGAACACCATGTAGGCGACCCACCTCTTTAAAGAAAACATTGGCAATGTGCATGGCATCTGATGTCTTCTTACAAGGGATAAAATGAGCCATCTTTGATCCATACTGATTTCTTCCCATGGAACATCTGGCACGGGTAATGGCGTATAAAGACTAGTATTCTGCTTGTTACATTTACTAAGATGACACGCTCGACATTGATGAACAATGATCCCAATGTCTTTCTTTAAACTTAGCTAGTAAAAATGATCTTCAACCAAAGCTATTGTTTTATCGATACCAAAGTGACCACCTAGGCCCCCTGAATGAAGCTCTTGTATAACAAGCTCTCATAAGGAACTCTTAGGAAGACAACCTTATGTCGAAGAATAAGTACCCATCGTGCAAGCTATACCTTGGGTACTTGGTGCCTGCACCGGAAATGATTGTTGAAAATACCTTTCCAAAATCATCATTTGTGGCATAGTCTTGTTTTAGTTCTTCAAATCCAACAACGGACATTGATAAGGTAGACAAAAGGTGTGACTTTCGACTGAGGGTGTTTGCTACCTTATTTTCAATACTGGCGCGATGTTTGAGGTTGAAGGTGAACTCTTAAAGATAAGCACTCCACTTAGCATGCCTAGCACTAAACTTCTTCTGAGAATTCAAGTAGCGTAATGCCTCGTGATTAGAATAGAGCACAAACTCTCGATGAATGAAGTAATGACGCCAATGCTTCAGAGCTTGTACAATAGCATAAAACTCCACATCGTAAGTAAAATACTTCTTTCGTGCTGCATTGAGCTTCTCACTGAAGAAGGCCACCAGATGTCCTTCCTGGTTAAGAACACCTCCTACGCCTACGTGCAATGTGTCGCAAGCAACTTCAAAAAAAATTTTAAAATCAGGAAGTCTAAGAATTGGAGCATCTGGAATTTTCTGCTTGATTTCTTGAAATGCCTTTGTTGCTGCTTTAGTCCACTCAAATGGATTGGACTTCATACGTTTAGTAATTGGTGCCATGATGGAATTAAAGTTCCGAATAAACCTTTTGATAAAATGTCGCAAGCCCATGAAAACTGTGAACCTCATGAATGTTTGCGGGAGTAGACCATTTAACAGTTGCTCTTATCTTTTCTGAATCAGCCATTACGCCCTTTGCGGAAACGACAAACTTGAGAAAGACCACGCTAGAACTCATGAAGGTACACTTCTTCAAATTGATGTAGAGTTTCTCACGGCGTAGTACTCTCATCACTTGGCAAAGATGGTCCAGATGATCTTTTTGTGAACGACTATAAATGAGGATGTCATCGAAGTATACGACGACAAACTTGCCAATGAATGGCCGTAGAATTTGTGTTATCACCTGCATGAATGTGCTAGGTGCGTTTGTCAAGCCGAATGACATAAGTAGCCATCCATACAATCCATCCTTTGTCTTGAAAGCAGTTTTCTATTCATCGCTAGGACGAATTCTTATTTGATGGGACCTGCTTCGCAAATCAATCTTCGAAAAAATTGTAGCATTTGCTAACGTGTCCAGCATATCATCTAAGCGTGAAATGGGAAAACAGTACTTTGTTGTTATTTTGTTGATGGCGCGACTGTCAACACACATTCGCCAACTGCCATCCTTCTTTGGTGTCAACAACGTTGACACAGTGCATGGGCTAGCACTATCACGAATGAACCCCTTTGTTAATAATTCTTCCACCTGTCGACGAAGCTCTGCATGCTCTGTCAGGTTTATTCAATATGCTGGAAGATTTGGTAATGGCGCTCTAGGTACCAGATTAATAGCATGCTGAGTGTCGCCCATGGGTGGAAGCTCACTTGGTAGTTCATCAGGGATCAAATTTTGAAATTGGGACAGAATGTCCAAAATCTCGGGTGGTTAAACAACAACATTATCAACTAGATCGATCTTGCATCCTACTAGAGCATACATGATTCCACGTTAACAACTCTCCTCCATGAATCGGGCCATGCTCAACACTGGGGAAGCCGACTTTGCCTCTTTAAGTTCATCATCTTTCATAGGGTTAAGAGGAATGGGCTTTCCTTTGTATATAAAGCTGTATGTGTCCTTGCGACCCTTGTGAGTTACATCCCTGTCATATATCCATGGGCGCCCCAGTAATATATGTGTGATCTTCATTGGAATGATGTCGCACCAAAGCGATTCTTCATAACAACCCAAAGAGAAGTTGACTAAGTACCTCTTAGTCACGAGGATGAATGTGTCATTCACCCACGCGATCTTCTATGGCTTGGGATGCGTTTGAGGTTTTAGTTTCAACTTGTCCACCATACTTTGTGAGACCACGTTCATGCTACTGCCTCCATCAATTATGACCTTGACAACCTTTTCACCACACGATACTCGTGTATGGAAAATATTCGTTCGCAACCAGTCTTCTCGAGCCTCCTCCGTTGGTGTTGTCAAAATCCTTCTGACCACTAATGATAACTTGTTTTCATTTAGGCAATCAAAGCCTTCCTTAAGTTCATGCTCATCATCTTCTGAATCATTTGCATGTTCATCTTTCACTTGGCTTGCAATGAAGTCTTCCGTCTCTCAAAATTGGAGATTGCGAGAGGGACACTCAGTCATGTAATGTCCACGACCACCACACTTAAAGCAATTGTCAGTCGACCTCCCTTGCATTGCTGCAACAGACTTTCCCTTGGTATCACCATTTCGAGGAAGATGATTGGAAGCAGGTTGGGCGGAGTTTTGATCGATTTTGTAATCTCGAGGTAAGTTAGTGCAAGGCACGAATGATTGTGGGCGCAAAGTGGAGCCACTAGTAGTGGAATGAGTGGATGCATAACCCCCACTTTGAAGGTTACTGCGCCTTTTCATTAACTTTCGGTCTTGCACTTTTCGAGCCATTTGATAGCCTCGTCTATGTTGTTGAGTCGAACAGTTACCAACTCTCTTTGAATCTCGAACCGTAACCCATTACAATAACGTGCCACTTGTTGTCTTCCCGTTTCTGTTAAGCGGCATTGAATGACTCAGTCATAATAATGCTGCGTGTACTCCTCCACGGTTAGATTGTCTTGTCAAAGCATGAGGAGCTCTTGAAAAGAGGTCGTCTTGTAATCTAGCGGCAAGAACCTTCGCTTTATTCTTGCTTTCATTTTCTCCAAATTGCTTATGGGAGGAAGGCCACACCGTTGTAGATCTTCTTCAATGGTGTACCACCAGTCTTGAGCTGTGCCTTTAAGTTTCGAGGTAGCGAAACGCAACTTGACAACTTATTCCATTTCGTACCAACGAAAATATCGCTCCATCGACTTTAGCTAGTCATTGAACACTTTGGGATCCAAGTTACCATCGTAATATGGAATATCAATCTTGATATGCTTGACAGGATCCGAAGTGTGAATATTCCTCCCTCCTTCAGAATAAATTGAATGATCCTGTCGGAGGTTGTTCATCCCTCTGGCTCTTGGTTGCGCATAGCGATGTTGTTAGGCCCTGTAGCTAGGCTCATATTCTTCGTCTTGGAAATTACCATTCCGAGCAGGATGCCTTGAGTCAACATTTCTGGACCCCAATTCTCCATCAGGGTCATCTATAGATGTTTGGCAGTCTGGATTGATTCTCTTGCTTGTGTTTTCGAGAACAATAATACGTCCTTCTAAAGCATTCATTCTGTCTATGGAACGAGCCTCTAGGTCATCCATCCGTTTTGTTAGCAAATCGACCACTTGTTGCAAGGTTGTGACAGTTTCTTCTTGAGGTTGTGTGGCCATCTCAGGATTGTAAATCGTCCCTCTTCTAGTGCGGCGCATAAGATAACGGGCTTTGGCAAGCAAACAAAATAAAATTTTCTTCTTCTTTGTGTGTGTGTGTCTTTTGTAAGGAAAGAGAGGAAGGGCAAGGAATTGATATGTTGGGACGGGATTATGATGTGGTAGGGTTGGAAGTTAGGGTTTGGTGATTTTGAGATGGGATAAGAAAAAAGAGGAAAGAAAAGACAAAGATGACGGATGGATAAGGGGAAGGATGAAAGGTTAGATTGAGATAGGGAAAAAAAATAGCTTCTTATTTTCCCAAGAGCAGAACTTGCTCTGATACCAATTAATGCAAACCTGAAAGGGAAAGCAAATAAATCAATAAGAAAACAAGAGATTGTGGAAAAGATCCAACAATCCTCTAGCCGGATGCTAGAGATCACAAATGCAAGACTGTGAGCAAGCTCAACAGTCCTCTAGTCTAAAAGTAAGGATTACTTTCCCTCCCTTCAACAACCACTGTAGAGAAAAGAAGAAAATTTCATAAAGAGAATATTGATCAAGTTGTCTTATTCCATAGGACAGAAGTCCTATTTACAATCAACCTTACAATCTATAATAAAAGATATGAAATCTAAAAATCTATGAATTAGGAAAGCACCCAAGTAACAAAGCTTTCTAAAATAAGAAGATACTTAGATAAAAAATATTTAAGATTATTCCCTACCTAAAAATAAAGATATGAAAGAAAGAGCAGATTTCCTAATCTAGAAATTTTAAAAAAAGGGGAAGTGAGGACGGTTAGAAAAGGAAGGTAGTCCTTTTCTTGTACACACGTGCAGTGCGTGCACATGTGGGATGTGGGACGATTGCATCGCCATTTAAGTAGGCAGGTTGGGTCGGATTGACCTTGCACAACTACACCTTCTCAAGGTTTAGGAATCCAAGCAATTCGGTTGCTGGATCCACTAGGGATGGACTAGGACCATGCTCCAAAAAGGATCTCCTAGTTATGATTGTTGGTTGTTCGTGTTGGGTCAAGTGTGACCAGTTACAACTCAATGGGTTGAGTTGGGCTGGGGTGGCCTGGGTTTAGTGAGTTTTAATTGTGTCAGGTTGGGCTAGATGATAGGTGACATTTTTGGTTGAGCTAGAATTCCTAGCCTGTTGGGCTTGGGCTGACCTTGACATTGACCCAAACCTGACTGATTGTTGCCTTAAGTATACATGACACTTTCCTGGGGATGATTTTCTAGATTAACTTTTCCTTTTTTGGCCATGGCTAAATCTTTCTAGGTAGGGTTTTTGCTATTTTATTTAGATTAAACTAATTTTGAATCTATACAACAGTTGAAAAATCTTAATCAAAGATTCATGGGGATTTTTAGGGTGGCTTTTAGGACCTATGAAGGAGGTTGTTCTAATAGGCAGAAAGCACTATGTTTTGAGGTTTATTTAAGAAGTTTTAATTTTAATAAAGTTGTTTACCCCTGTATCTCTATTCTAATATTCTTGTGAGTGTGTTCTTTGTCCACTCCTACCAAATTCACTTCAATTGCAGACCGATGCAGAGGACATTTAAAAGAATGATGTCCTCTTTGCTTATACTGAAGCATATCAAAAGTAGTGTGTTTTTTTTTTGCCAGCTGGGTGGGGGGGGGGGGGGGAGGGGGGGCTTGACTTGATTGCTGGATATGGTCTGACAATTCTCGGCCTAGGGTAGTACCGTGGTCCCTTTATGTGGGAAGTAAGATCATTGGATAGGACTATGGTGTGGACCTTAGTCTATGTGTTCTCATGCTCAAACTTCGGTTTCTAGATTCCTTTGTGTGGGAGCTTTGTTACTTATTAGTGATATTGTTTGTGAGTGATCGATTTGCTCCGTGAGTGCTTGGATCAGTTGGGGTACTTTTGTGGATCCTTCTTGGGTCACTCCTTATGAAGCCATTATGAGATGATGTAGAGTAAAAATCTGCCAATGATCATCCACATGATACCAGATGATGCAATCTGAAAAATCGAACCAGTGAAACCTTGATACCGAATCACATAGGGGTGAACAACTTTATTGAAATTAAAACTTCCTAGCTTCTTACAAATGCTTAAATAAACCTCACAAAGTTGAGAAAATATAGTGCTTTCTAACTCAAAGGACACACTCTTTTCTGGACCCTAAAAGTCTCACCTTACAATTCCTTATGAATCTTTTATTTATTTATTTAATTTTAAAGATTTCCAACTATTGGATTGATTTCAAATCATTCTAATCTATATAACAACTTACTAAGATTTTTGGCCAATTTGTAATTGCCTAAAAATAATAAAAGTAAATATAGAAGATTATCCCTAAAATTTTTAGAGAGTCTTCAAAATCAACA